>OX438991.1:1215000-1879207 GCA_949316085.1 Hypercompe scribonia | reverse complement strand
ACTGTGTCGTTGATGCCGTCGAATTTTCTCGAAGACTATTTTAAGGTTGTAACGTAACGATCAAGTTTCTTACAACTAACATTTTCTTTAACTTGTGATGATATTATTATTTTGGCTTTTGGTTAGGGAGTCTTTACTTATAGTCTAATGTTTCTAATTTAAATAAAAAAAACTCCACTTGGCCTGATAATCCTACCAATATTATAAACTAGCTTACCCTGCGAATTCTGTTTCGCCTTAGAGGTAATAAATAAGTAGATTTTTATATTTTGGACTGAAACGCGGTCGAACGGGATAAAAAGTATCCTATGTCCGTCTTCTGGTTCTAAGCTACCTCCCCACCAATTTTTAGCTAAATCTGTTCAGCCATTCTTGAGTTATAAGTGGTGTAACTAACACCACTTTCCTTTATATATATGTATATAGATGTGAAAGTTTGTGAGTATGGATGTTTGTTACTATTTCACGAAAAAAATACTGGACGGATTTAGATGTAACTTTACAGTAATATAGGTTATACATCGGAATAACACATAGACTACCATTAGTAATGATTTTATGTAATTTTGGTCGTAACATAACGGTACATATCAATGAAGTCGAAAAAAAATCTGGCCTCTGAGAGTTATGTTGGCGTACATTGCCTAAACCATTGAAGTTACACAAAGATGATATACCGTAGGATTGTTTGTTTATTAAAAAATATTAAAATGATCTGTTACGAAACTTAATGTGGCAGACCAAAGTCCACGCGAGTGAAACTCCGGGCAGAAGCTAGTATACTAATAATTTAATCACGGACATCTGATCCAGAACCAGGTTCAACCTAGACTAGACTATTGTGAATTATATTCACGTACTTCTAATTAAATAGAACAATATATACTTTTTTATAAAATTGTATTTTATTGACAATATTTTTTAAGCAAATCCCAACCTCGGAAAAAGACTCGGAGAAAAGAAATTTAAAAAGCAAGGAACGCAAATATCACTAAGGTTCCTATGAATATGTATTTATTTGAGACCATAAATTTGATCATGCTTCGAAGCAAAGAGACCGACCCGAATGGCTTGATATCATGCCTTTACAGAAGACCGGAGTACCGACACCCTTTCTTTCTAAGTCTCACGGTTGATCTTCTGCAACGCACTTGTGTATGTATGCTCTCCTATCTGATTTCGGCTGCGGCGGCAAATACAACGAAGACCAGCAAACTACGATGGAGATGTTATAGTGTACAAGTATGTGCGCAAGCACAGGTGCACTCTCTGTTCCCTTACTCTCAAAACTCAAAGGGACGACTATCCGGTATGAACAGGGGAAGAGTTTAGGTGCAGGATCGACGGCTTTTAAGATCCAATTCTAATGCAATCCAAATAAGAGTGTATGAATGTGTGCATGTTTAATATGCAGGGGGCCCATTAATGCAGGGGTAACAGTTATCGAACTAACTGTGTAAGCCTTACACTGTCACGATTACTGTCATTTTACGTCCCCAAGCGGGGTGTAAAAAAGCATCTCACAAGGCCGTCATAGTGTGGGTTACCATACTGCATTTGCCGTGGGTATGGTGACCACAACTCTTGGATTCTATTCATGTTTTTCATCAGGCAGAGTAGAGTCACTTTGGCAGGCTCTTAATATAGAAAAAAATATAAATATATTACTATAAACTACACAGTAATATAGCTTATGCATTAGAATAACACACAGGCCACTATTTACCGTGACAACCAATATATGTATATACGGGCGAAGTCGCGGCCAAAAGCTAATTGCTAATGAAAGTTATTTCGTGTAAGTCCCAAATGCTCGGTTTTTTCATTTGATTGACAAGAGTTATAAAGAATTCTGATTAATTCAAGTCACTGCTTGGTTGGTAAATCGTTAATGTAATATAAATGGCATTATCCAAGAAGTTTTGTAAACTTTTGTAAGGAACCATTGTTTGAATGTGAAATTAAATTTTTCTTTTAGGACTTTTTATGTAATTTGTGTGTAGAGTATTATAATATAATACAACCCGTATAATAAATACATTATCATCAACAGCCTCTAACAGTCCACTGTTGGACATAGGCCTCTTCTTTCTTTTCCTTTTTTTTAAAAGAACGCCTTTAGGGGGGGACGCCACGGGGGACTTTAGAAACACAAGAAACGCACACAAAGAACATCCAGCCTCCGAACAACACTTTGCAGATCACACAAAATGTTTTCCCGTGTAGGATTTGAACCCACAACAGTCAGTGGCGACCGCTTAAACCACTTTTCTTTTTATCGTGTGAAAACCCCCTCGGGCCGTCATCCAACCGGGGTTTACGGCGGGGTGGTGTGTCAGAATCGGACCGACTAAAACCACACGGTGTGCCACTCTGCGCCTGACATAGGAGGGATCCAGGCACAGCTGTTATTACAACATCCAGGTCACCGCCAGTCCAACCGTGCAGTCAAGAAGGTTAACAAGAAGGTTTTGGAGTACTATGCCACGCTGACCATACGAGTTGGAATAGGGTTTGTTTCAAGTTTTCCTTCTCTTTGTAGTGATGTTGGCTTGCATAGTTTGCTCCTTAATCATCTCCTACGACACATTAAGGGTGAGTATCACCACCACCACCCTGGTGACATGTTGTATTCTTAATCAATCACCACACGGACTTCGTAAATATGGGTTGTTATTACTTTTTTTATTTTAACAGCCTGCCAAAGTGACTCTACTCTGCCTGATGGAAAGCACGAATAAAATCCAAGACTCACCATACGCATTACGAATGCAGACAATGCAGTGTGGTGATCACACCATGGCGGCTTAGTGAGATGTTTTTCACACCCCGCTTAGGGATGTAAAAGGCATGACAGTCATTTTAGTCAGTGTAAAGCGTATATACTAACCAAGAAAACTTTTTTTTAATGACTATCTCCCTTGCATCAATGTGTGTTAAACGATAATATCTAATAATGAACTTGAAAACGAGTTATTACAAATTAACTCCTGTATGTAAATGATAACAAATGTGTTAAATAATATTAATACAATTTACTTAAAGTTCAATTCAACTAAACTTCAAGTTGTTCACATTGGCGCGTACTATTTGTCAGACATAGCTCTTCGAATAAGCAAGTTGAAGAGGCAATGGGCAGGCCACATCGCTCGTAGAACCGACAACCGTTGGGGGAGCCGATGGATGCAGTTGGCGTCCAGTCGCACGGCGTGGCGTTCTAGGGGGGAGGCCTATGTTCAGCAGTGGACGTCTTCCGGCTGATGATGATGATTTGCCAGAATCAATAGCTGACCTGGTGTCGATCTTACAAAATATATTTAATGCTTTTTAAGACTTGTTTTTCTACTAACTGGTAAACGATCTATTGTTAAATGACAAACGTTATGAAAACTTATATTTTCGTAATATAAAATCACACCACAGTATTTCTTATTGAAAGTTTTTTGTATAAGATAACTAGAGTTCATTATAAGACATCGATCGGTACTATTGAGGGGTTTGAAGCCAATAATCTTGGCAAAGAGCTCAGAGGTGGAGCCTTCAACCGCCCCCTTTTTTACGAATGAAAGAATTGATCGAATCCCATTTTATTTATAGCATCAAAGGCAATTGGACAGGAATAGATAATATTGTACAAAGTATTATTTACGTGGCAATCTGTTATCTAAAAGTATTTTTTCTATGTTGTGTTTGAACTGTGGGACAGTCATGGTTTTTTGACGACACCGTCTAGTCCCACACTAAGCAGAACTTGTACTATGGGTACTTAGGCAACTGATATAAATCTCTATATATGCTTTTTTTATAATTATATTCATGTTATATACAGAAAACATCCAAACTCCGTAACAAATTTGTAGATTATATAAACATTTAATCGGACCCAGGTATCGAACTGGAGACCTTAGGCTTAATACTCACATATGCTACCCCTGCGCCACCGAGGCATTCAAGGCACTAAGGTATTTAAATACATGTAGAACGATCTGAATACTGATGCCACAGCTTTGCAGAACATCGACGTTAATCGATTCTTTCGTTTTGCTTCACCAAGTGAATAACTCCCCTAATTATGGGTGGGGGTACTCGAATGCTGACTGCGGTGCTGTGACTCTTCAGTTGCAGGTATGACTTACCACCACGTGGCTAGATTGCTCGTATGCCTTACAAAGTTTCAAAAACGATAACCGTTAAAATTTTTCATAAAATTTCTTTAAGGTTATTTTTAAAAATTCAGCGTAATATGGTTTAGTAGTTTAGGCGGTACGGTGAAACATACAAACATACATAGACTGCCTAAACTATCACCCTTCCTTTTGGCTTCGACGTAGTCGGTAAGACTCATAGTCGTTTCATGATAAGCTGCTAATAGAGCCAATAACTAAACAACAATACATAACCAACCTGTCTAGCCAGCGTGGAGTAAGCTAAAGCCTCCTTTCTAACGAGAAGTTTATGTCCAGCTGTTGAACTATTGTGAGCTGTTGATGAGGACCACCAAACATTTCCTACATCAATATTAGTTACTTTTAAACCCTAAATACTATCTATAATGTAACTCGTGAGTTGACAATCATAAACGGATTCGGGCAACAGACAACCCTTCTCAATTTCAAAAAAAAGAGCTGATCTGTGCGGTCTGAGCGAAATTACACATCACCATTTTTCATTATACAGTTACCTTTGTCTAGCCTGTGACTAGACCCTAGTCTGAATGAAATTCTATTAGCTCGCCTTAGCAACGCTAAGTCTTAAATTATGTTTATTGAGCTTGGAATCTAATTAGCTAGAATTCAATTCCTAAGTCGGACCAAATGTTTGTATGATATTTCACAAATAATTGCTTAGAAGTTTGGAGTTTGCTATATATAATGTATATTTACATAAAAGAAATAAGTATAATTATATCCCCAAAACCCCCTCGGGCCGTCACTTCACCAGGGTTTACGACGGGTTGGTGTGTCAGAATCGGACCGACTAAAACCACACGGTGTGCCACTCTGCGCCTGACATATGAGGGATCCGGGAACAGCTGTTATTACGACATCCAGTTCCATCCTAGCGCCTGCCCGCATCCACCATCGTAACGTGCGTGTGCCGTACGTCGCCTAAAATAGTTGTCTAGAATGTATAGAACAAGTTCTGCTTAGTTTTTGGCTAGATGACGTTGTGTGTAAGATGTCAGCAATGTTTTTATTATTGGTCATAATATCTTGAGCTGTGATTGCTTTAAACTACTCTACTATACTCTGCTGATGTACTTTTAATCGATTTTAGGCACGGCCGTCAGTCTCAACGTAGACCAGCTAAGGCTGTGTTCTCTCACTCTTACAATGCGATGGGACGACTATCCGACGTGACCAGGGAGAGATCAGGCGCAGAACCGATGACTTTAAGTCCTCTCTGAGGCACGGGGTTTAAGCCCTCAACTTCAAAACTTCGGGGTTTTATTAAGAACTTCTGTAGACTCGGCAATCGAACCTGAGATCTCTTGATCGGCAGCCGCATACGCTATCCACTGGACCAACGAAGCACTCTGCTTTTACACTATTACAATGTGTTTAATTATGTAGCATTTTTGTTTATTTTAAGTTTCTTTTCTGTAGTTAACGTAGAAGTATACCAAATCGTTTTATTGTATTGTTTTCTCTGGTAAATTTTGTACAGATACAGAGGGTAAAAAAGTAGTTCAGACATCTGAAAATGACGCACCGAAAGGTAAAAGCAAGTATTATATAGTGAATTTTAGATTTCAACTAAAGAAATCCAAAATTTTATGTTGCGGCAAAATAGTTAAATATAAATTTAAATTGAACAAAATAAATAAGTTCAGGATTTGTATTCAAGATCTGTGACGTATCTATGGCTATTTATTCAGGATCAACGTACACTTGTTTTTCTTGGAAATTACTGAGAAAGACGTTCCGTTTTACATATTTTGTTCAGCGTCAAATTGAATGACACTGAGATTAACGAAGCCTGTTCCATAGTTGACAAGATTTCATTTATTTGGAGACTTAAAGTAAGTTTTTTGCTTATTTTCTGGTACAACAGTATAATATGAAATGATTTTCTTTTATAAATACGATATTAACAGTTATGAGGAACATTTAGGCCATTGATAGTCTAGGTTTATAACAGGTATTTAATAGGTAGTAGAACCACGCTGATTTTAGCACAAACGAACAGGCTCAACCAAAGCAGTTCTATGCTCACAAAGAAGATCAACCTAAAGCGACAGCATCCGTGATGTCGTGTTCCGCTGGTGAGTGCGAGATCGGAGGACCATTGATGCGTCGTAATAACAGCTGTTCCCGGATCCCTCCTATGTCAGGCGTAGAGTGGCACACCGTGTGGTTTTAGTCGGTCCGATTCCGACACACCACCCCACCGTAAACTCCGGTGGGGTGACGGCTCGAGTGGGTTTCCACACGTTAAAATAAAAAAAAGAGGTGACAGTTGTCGTGGTAAGTGTGTGCAATGCGCTACTACTACTACTACGATGACTTTCATGCCTTTACGTCCTCAAGTGAGGCGTGACTAAGCATCTCACTAGGTCACCATTAGGCTTCATGCTTTCTATCAGGCAGAATACAGTCACTTTGACAGTCTTTTAGAATAAAAATAAAAAGAAAAGAAAAAGTTTAAATCGGTCCTGTAGGTGTAAGATTTTTACTTTTGAGTCAGATGATTGTAAATTAGTAAAAATTGAGTGATTGTACTTTTAGGTGAAGTCCTAAAAAATGCCCGACTACAATTTTTCTGCGGAATTTGGGTATCGTTTAGTACTTGGGTTGTGGAGGTCTGATGGCCGTCTCTTCACGTAAAAAGCCGCCGTATCGTAGTAGACTCAAAACTGACCTCAAACTACTTTAGGAAAGAGGCTCGAAAAAGGGACAACGATTGCATATTCTGGGTCTGAGAATATTTCGGTTTAACAACACCTAGTATATCATAATATATACAAGGTCTGTTTAGTTTAATTTGAGCAGGTAGAAGTCACTTCTTATCAGGACACACAACGTCATCAAGTTTTGAACTAGGCAGAACTTGTACTGTGAATTTTGTAAATGCATGTATACTATACATTTATATTCCATACCATGGGTACGCTACGCACGCCAACATCACCGCAAAAAAGAAGGAAAAATCAAACAGTCTTTTTTGTTTTTTTTTTAACGTGTGTGAAATCCCTCGGGCCATTACCCCACGGAGGTTTGCGGCGGTGTAGTGTGTTCAAATCGGACCAACTAAAATCACGACGTGGTGTGCCACACTGTGCCTGAGATAGGAGGGATCCGGAAATAGCTGTACGACACTATCTTCAGTTGAACTCGTAGGTGTACGGAACACGCGGACGTCACCTCCTTGCGACTGGCCACTGTAGCGGATGGTGGGGAAAACCCATCCTGTCCACCCATGACTACACTCACTTGAATATACCCGATACCAACTGGTCAGCCTGGTTTAGCAGGCCAAAACTTCCTTCTGAAGGAGAGGCTATTAGTGGACCGTTAAAAGCTGTTGATATGATGATGTGATGTGATACTTTTATAATGTATATAAACCAACCAAATTCCGAAAAAAGTTTGAGCCGGGCATTGAACCCGAGACCGCAGCACAGCAGTCGCATGCAGAACCACTTCGTCCCACCGAGGTATTCGGGTTGTCTTCTACGTCCTTCATACCATAAAAATATATAAATTAAAACTTTGACTCGTCAGCTAGATACGGCAGACATTCGACTGCCAGTCTATTTTCATTGTTTCCCTACGTCAGACATAATTTAAACATATTAAATTAAAAACTATTTTCCTCAACAAAATGACTAAGGACATTCAATTTTGTTAATTATTCACAAGAGTTACCAGACAACTGTATTACGCAAAATATTCATTCTCTTTGCCTACGGGGCACCCCGCAATTTCTACGCAAATTCAAATTGTATTACACGAACTAAAGGACAGGGGTTCATATGAAAATTCAGCGAAAACAAAAAAAAAAATCTCATGTCATTTTGTTTGTGATAAAATAAATTGTTTCTTTTCATATTGTAATGTTTTGTTTGGATGTTGTGTGTTCTGTTGCAGTTAAAATAGCACCGAATCACAAGATTTATATGTGACAGGAATTATTGTGCCGATGCCAAAATACATGGTTTTATTTGTTATGTTGGTATTACTACGGAGATATGAAACCGCATAAGAGCAGTTTGGTTGGTACGTTTTCTTTTTCAATTCATCAACAGCTTTCATGAGTCCACCGCTGGACATAGGCCTTTCCTAAGCAAGGAGGTTTTGGCCTGCTATACCACGCTGGCCAGACGGGTTGGTATAGAGTTTGTTTCAAGTTTTCTTCTCTGTGCTAGTATTTTGTCTTGCATATTTTTTTCCTGTAGTCACCTTCTAAGACACGCATGTTAAGAATAAGGGTGGTGACGACACTCTGTATTCTTAATCCGTCACCAGACCTCACATTTTTGCACCACATTTTCTCTTTTCATATGTTTTGTAAATTGGAATCTAATTGCGTTTAGGAAGCTCAGTTATTTTATTCAGGCAGTAATGATGGATATGGAAGGGAACATGTTAAGACTTCTTTAAACGGCAAGCCTATTGCTGTCAACCGGGTTCGTTTATATTTTTAAGTAAATTTAGGTACTAATAAATATTCAAATTACTTACAAGCTTTAGATACAACACAGAACAAAGTGTCATCTTCATCACATGATGTTTGTCCTGGGCGGGAATTGAACTGAAGACTTTTGGTTTAGCAGTTAGGATTACTAACTACTAGACTAATAGGTTTGCCAAATATTCTTATATCAATTTTATTACTTCCTGTCCTTTTTTTCTTAAATTACCCTTTTTAACCCTTGAATTAGACTTTTTGATCCATTCCAGTTATGAAGAGAACAAGTTAAAAAAGCTTTAAATAAACAAAAACAGACAAAACAAAAACAAAATAATAAACGAAAAAATTCAACACACACGTCACGCGTCCCAATAAACTAACTAATCAAATAACGCCCTTCATCTTCGAACTCACAGCTCACAAAATAATGGCTGGACGACCACCATGAGGGAACAAATTGTCCCACTAAACGTCTTCCATCTCTGTCACTCTAATAAAGAAGTGTTATACGTATCTCGAATCAGTTCGAGAAGCGTCCTTTTGTAGCATCCATCGATTTTCTATTCAACTTTACTAGTGACCCTCGAAAAGTCTTGCAACGCATTGAAAAAAAACACCGAAAAAAGCTTTATCAGAGGACTCAATGGGTCCAGAAATATGGTGAAGAATTTAAGAGGTCTGCTCAAAAAGAAATCCGTGTCAAAGACATCTGAAATGTTATAACTTATTTTTTTTTGTAATTGGTGATAAAGGTTCATTTTAATTATAAACTCAATTTTTTTTTTAATCTACTACGCACTTATTTATTATATAAACAAAAATACATCATTAAAGAGATTTATGTAGAAAAATAATAGGAACAACAAGTTTACACATCTCATACACGGTTGTCTGGTTTCAAACTAGAAAAAGCCTGTATTACGGTAACCAGATAGCTGATAAATATTTATTTATTACAAAGTATAGATCCATGTATATGTAACTCATAGAGACAAAAAGGTTGTTTAAACAATTATTTGTTCTCGGATCCATAACCTCAAGCCTAGGCTGAAACAAAAATACATTTGTTTAAGAGATTCGTGTCAAACAATAATAGACAAAATAAGTTTACACATCTCATACACAATTGTCTGATTCGAAACTAGAAAGAGCTTGTATTACGGTAACCAGACAGCTGATAACTATATTTATTTGTTGTAAAATACATTTATGTTACCCAGTTCTCGAATCCATAACCTCAAGCCTAGGCAGTCAAGCTCATTGGCCACTAAACTAATATACCCTTCAATTGATTGATTACTACTACCCTTAAGTCCAGTTCCGTTAAGCTTCACTACATGTTGTAAACAAGAAAAAATCGTGTAAATTTTCGACACAAAAAATTTTCGCCAAATTCCGTTCCCTTGTTCGTTTAGGGCAAAATTATAAAACAGGCCGTGGTCCTTTGTCCCTGGGGGCGGTGGCTCAATTGTACGCTAATCGCTAGCTTGTTTACTAAAGTGCGTTTGGGACCGAAATAAAGGTAGAGCCTCAGTGAGCGCTTGACAACTTGTCTCTTTATGTTCTGTGTAATATTTTATTTGTGTAACATTGAATGTGGCTTGACAGACAACTGATTATTACCAGAAATCGCATAAGACTTAAGGATAGAATAGAAAAATTGTGATTATATTTTACAACATTTTTTTTCTATAAGATAATTGAGTACAGTTTTTCACATAAAACTGTTCACCCTTTATTTTAGCATCTTAGGAATAAAACTTCCAAAAATTCTTTGTAATTTGGTGCTCATAACATTAAAAACACAAGTTGAACAAATTTCAAGATTGTAGCCAGAGCGGTTCGAGTCCTGATTTGATGAGTCAGTCGGCCAGGGCATGTAACTTTGTATATTCAGTTTAAAATAAATAATTAACCAAAATTATTGAAACAGACGTCGACCTTTGAGAATCACTACTCTTAGTTTGATTGCATTATACCACATCCGAAACTTTCAAAGTTGGTCCTGCCCTTAACATAATATAATTTTGGGGTCAGGGACTCAAAAGGGTTTTGCCTGTTTTTTTCGAATAACTGGCTGCCTGACGTCTACCTTCCTTAAAATTGATAAATTTAACACTGTTTAGACTACACATATGAAGAAAGTAAATTAACATCACAAAAACGTTTAGTGCGAAGGAATTTGGTTAAGGATCACTTGGACAAGACACTAAACTGCAGTATGTCTGAGAAGGAGTATGTTCTGTGATCACCTAGAAGCAGAGTATTAATAGTTTTTAAATGTATTTTTGAGACCGGAGGCCCATTGATGCATGGGTGACAGTTATCGTGATAACTGTGTAAGCCTTACACTGTCACGATGACTGTTATGCCTTTTACGTCCCCAAGCGGGGTGTGAAAAAGCTTCTCACAAGGCCGGCATAGTGTGGGTCACCATACTGCATTGTCTGCATTTGCAATGAGTATGGTGACCACAACTCTTGGATTCTATTCATGCTTTCCATCAGGCAGAGTAGAGTCACTTTGGCAGGCTTTAGTATAGCAATTAAAAAAAAAGTATAATTATACATTTCTAATTTGTTTTTGTTTTTTTACTTTATTTTTTATTTTATCTTTTTTTTTATTTTTATTATACACAGCATATATTTTAGAGCACAGTGTGTGTACAAATACAGGGGAACTTTCTGATCACTCAGTCTCAAAATTCGATGATACGGCTTCGAAAAGGCCTCTTCTTCCATCGAAGATCTTGTCAGATAACCGAAACTCAGGCGTTATCAAGCATTTCTATAACCATTAAAACTCAATAAAATATCTTTGGGCCGACCTTGGAATCAAAACCGAGACCTCATGACGCCAACAATGAGATTAATGAATCGCAGTCGCACACGTGGACCTTTAAACCACCGAGGTAGTCATTTCTAAACACATACAAATCTTAGACAAAATAGACAGAAGAAAGAAACAAATATTTTTATCACATAAAACTTGCCCCGGGTACAACAGATGTAATCAGGTATCAGACTATTTTCTCTTGGCTTATTCATAGTTTTCAACCAACCTGTCGTCGTCTACTGCTGAACGAAGGTTTCCCCCAAGGAACGCCAACCATCCCGGTCTTGGGTAATCCGCATTCATCCACTGCCGATCACCTTCTTCAAGTCCTCGGTCCATTGTGCCGCAGGGCGCCCTACACTACGTTTGCCCAATATTATTCATATTTAGAAGACTGTAACTACAAGTTATAAATTCTTATGTAATTCACAATCGAAATTTGTAAACATCAGTTAAAAAAGACATAAACGCCACTTTTATAATTCACCACCTTTTTGTCAATTTACTGAAGCATATTTTCAATTAACTCAGTACACAATTAAGTTATCCATTCGCTTGGTTGTTATTGCGCTGTCAATATTGGCCAATTATCAACACGGTTCGTTTTAAATTAAATTTAAACAATTCCCTTTCTCGTAAAATCTTTCAAGATATTAGAAAGTGTAAAATAGCTCTTGTGTTATTTATGTGTGTTGTATATGTAATGATCCTTGCATGTCGATCCACAGTATAAGTAAGAATGCTAAGATACAGTCACAGAGTGGAAAATAAGTGGGAGTAAGGTTCTTTTTTTTTAAAGACCACGCCCGCACTAGGAATTAATCCTGTGTCGCGGGGCACTTTACAAACATGCAAAAAACGGACACAAAGAACACCTAGACTTAGAATAACAATTTGTGGATCACACACATATGTGTGTCCTGTGGGGTTTGCACCCACAACAATCAGCGTAGTAGAGTGCGACGTGGCGACCGCTTAAACCACTTTTTTTTTTTTTTTTTTTTTAACGTGTGGAAACCCCCTCGGGCCGTCACCCCACCGGGGTTTACGGCGGGGTGGTGTGTCGGAATCGGACCGACTAAAACCACATGGTGTGCCACTCTGCGCCTGAGATAGGAGGGATCCGGGAACCGTTGCTATTACGACATCCAGATCCCTCCTAGCGCCTGCCCGCCAAAGCGGGCACCATCTACGGATAAACTCTCTATATAGGCGACGTACGGCACCTCCTTCCGGGCCTTCTCTGCCACCTTCTGCGCAATTACGGCTTCGCAGAAGGTTGCGACCGCGGTAAAACAACTGTCGCTACCGGCCATGGGGCGTATAACGGCCGGTAGCGAGAGATCTCCTCCAATAACTGCAGTAAGGACCCCACGCTGCGCCGCCCAGGCGGAACAAACCGCTAGCGTGTGTTGAGCCGAGTCCTCACTGCAGTCGCAGTGGTGACAGGCGGGACTCAATTCCCTCCTGGCGACCGAGTGCAGATACTTCCCGAAGCAACCGTGCCCGGAAAGGACCTGCGTCAGTCGGAAGGAAAGGGTCCCGTGCTGCCGCCCTGCCCACTCGGCGATGACCGACTGGAGAGCCTCCACGGCGGCAAAGCCAGCACGTGGAGCCTCCAGCCGGGACGACCAACGAGCCATCGTGGCTCGACGAGCGGCCTCTCGCCACTCGCGTATCTCTTCAGGCGGGGGCCGTATGCCGCTACCCGCCCGGAAGTCAACCGTCCGCCGATAAACTTCGGCAAGCACTTCCGCCTCCAAATCCCACGGGGGAGTTCCGGCCAAGGCGCACGCCGCCTCCGTCCATGCGGTGCGGTAACCGCGTATGGCTCTAACCGCCAATATCCTCTGAGGGCGCCAGAGGCGAGCCCTATTCTGGACGGTCAGAGCCGCCGCCCACGCCGGTGCACCATACAACCGCTTAAACTACTAGGCCAACCGTGTTTGACTTCTAATTGTTATTAGTAGAGGGCTACAATAATGTAATGTTGATATATTTGCCTACTGCACCTATTTTTATATGTTCTTATTTTGTTAAGTGTTCTTCAACATATTTGGGTTTTATTGTATAGGAAGCTTATAAGCAGAAGTTCACGTAACTTAAAGTCACTATCTCCGCTCATGAATATCTTCAAATAATGACTCACAAGCGCCATGTTGGCGTTTGAGTCTTTCCTTCAGGAGGTGAAGCAAGTGAATAGGTTCCTAATAGATTAAATTAATTAATTAAAATATTTCAGACATTTGACACACAACGTCATCTAGTTTTAAACTAAGCAGAGCTTGTGCTCTGATAACTAGACTGACTGAAAGAATACTTATATACTTTTTTTTGCAAATACTATATTATACATAGAAAACACTCAAACTTCGGCACAAATATTTGCATATTATACAAATATTTGGTCCGACCCGGGTATCGAACCCGAGACCTCAAGCACAGCAGTCGCATTCACTACCACTGCGCTACCGAGGCAGTTAAATGGCAGACAGGAGGCAGATGTACCAGTAACATTCGTATGTTCCAAGGTGAAATAAAAAGACTGGAATCCTTATAAATTACCAAAGTGTCTGAATAAATATAGGTAATAGAAATGAAATTTCAAACAATTCTAATGTGAATATATTCTGCCAAATATAAGTTCAGTCACTTTAACAAAAATACAGGTCAATTTATATTCTACTTGTAAATCAAATAATATCACGATTCAGATAGATTGAATAGCGCCATCTACCGAGCGCTGGCACAACTTTTCTTTTATAATACTTTTGACTGCACGGATGCCTCTACTACACTGAGTGTCATGTGTTCAAACCTCACATGAGACAACACTTTGTATGATCCACAAATTGTTGTTCTGAGTGTAAGTGTTCTTTATCTCCATTTCTTGTATGTTTGTAAAGTCCCTGGAATACAGGATATATTCGAAATGCGGACGTTGTATTTTTTTTTAAAAGAAACAAAAATCAGTCACAACTATAGAGTATATTATCATCAAAAAATAAATGTGGCAAAGGAAGAGATAGAGCCTATATTTTAAAAGCAAGTAAGTTACCTCGCTGACACTGACAACGCACACAATTTCCGCTGACTCACGCACAACCAAATGTACTCTTGCGGGCACAGTCAGCAAATTCGGTTTTGTATACAAACTGTACATTACTGTACATCGGGAGGTACTTTACTTGGGACATACCGAGTGTATTAAATGAAAGATGTTGTTAAATTTTTGGTATGCATCATGAAATAATTCAACCGCATAAAGAAGTACCAATTGTGGAAAAAATACAAGTTAAAGTAGATGAAATTTAGAGCCAAAAATCTGTTTTTTTAATATGTTAGCCGAAGGACGTTCACTGCTGGACCTAGACCCAAAGCTTTCTACAGTATTCGGTCCCGTGCTGCTCATAACCTTCAGTTTCTGTTCTTTTAATTTCATTTAAATGATATTTTATCCCAATACCTTAAAAACACGTTTAAAAACTAGTCAATCATTAAAATTAGTCGCCGTTAAAATGGTTATCCCACGATACAGAG
This sequence comes from Hypercompe scribonia, assembly GCA_949316085.1. Lineage (NCBI taxonomy): Eukaryota > Metazoa > Arthropoda > Insecta > Lepidoptera > Erebidae > Hypercompe > Hypercompe scribonia. The sequence goes on along the minus strand of OX438991.1, from coordinate 1,864,198 downwards.
GTCCTGGGTTTGACTCCTGAAAAAACCTGGCAGTCATACATTTGTTTGTTTTTTATGTTTTATTTAAAAAAAAAAGAATTTTTACATTAGAAATGAATCCTGTGTCACGGCGGACTAGACAAACATAAATGAAACGGATACAAAGAACGACTACTTCAGACCAACAATTTGTAGATAACACAAAGTGCTGTCCATGTGGGGTTTGAACCCACAACACTCAAAATACTACGCCATCCGTGCAGTCAAAATTTGTTAATTCTCCAAACAGTTATACACACTACAATTACAACACAACAGTGTACAGTCCACTTTACCAAGAATATGTGTACAAAAGCTGTCATGTCATGTACACATGTCAAGCAGGATCTACCTTGTAATGTCCCAACTTAGGTATAAAGGCGACTTTGTAACTGCCATTTATCTAGGCTCGACTATTACGCACAGGGAACAGCCATATATCACGTTACATAAATATTGTTTTATGTGTAACATTTACACATTTAGCAATAAGTGTAAGAGAGAAATGAATAGCCTTTATTTACTGGCTTAATATAACTGCTATGTTGATAGGTTACTTTTGCATATATACTTTGTTTCTTCAGTGTTAAATATGCAAATAATTTTGGTAGGATGTCAAAAAATACATATGAGATAAGCCGTCTGAAACTGTACTTACTGCCAAGCTTAGGTAAGTAATAAATTTAGATTTATTTTTTTATATGGTAGTATATTGCAAAAAATAATGTATTTCTTTAGATTATTTCTTGAAATGAAATGAAAATAAATAATATAAGGCCCTTTAACTCCGAATAACTAGTCAGATGTGTATTAAAATACCTACATTTTGCCAATACTAGTTCTTGTATCGAAAACCACGTGGGTTATTAGAAATTGTATTGTAGTTAGGTACGTTAGGGTACTTATCTGATTATCCTTATCGTTAACTGACGGTTGTAAAATATTGGTTATGTAAGTGTTTGGAATGGTGAGTAAATGACGATCGAGTCGGGGTAAAATTTCATTCGAACAGTCTAAAACTTCTTCAAAAAAAGAGATGGCCGCTATACGCTATGACAACTGCTGTCTGCTCACGGCTGACATTCAGTTCAAGATTATCGAACAGTCAACCAGGTACACATATTTCTCATCAAACGTAATTAAATGTATATTAGTTTTATGTATCTATTTTAATAAATGACGTAATGAAGCAAAATGAATATCCGACATTGTTAATTGCAATATTTAAAATTTTATCCGATGTCTAAATTACGAGTACATTATAAAGACGCCAAGATATAAAAGTATCACTATAACATTAGGTAAAGTTTGATGTTATGTTTACACTTAAATATTTTGACGTCACATCTCACACACAGCCATCCGATTACAAACTAGACAGAGTCTGTTTTATGTAAATCAAGCTGAAATTAGTGTATTAAAAATATGTGAAACATACACATATATTTTAGATTAATTCGCCTGAATAGAAATCGAACCTACGACGTCTAGCATAGCAGTCAGATTCACTAACAACTAGACCAACAGGTCCGTCAAATATTGGCGTATACAACAAAAGAACTATCAAGCAACACTATCGATATACTTGTGTCCTACATACGTAGTCTGAAATAAGACATAAAAACTATGACACAAACAAACCAACATTGATTCATATTTCCTATAAAGTGTAAAATGGTAAATGGATGAACCTTCAGCCACAAGAGTTTCAAGTGTGGCTTAATTGCTCCGTTGAGTGACCGACAGCGTTATGCCGTGACCACATCAAGTGTAGTTGAGGGTTCATAACTGGTAATTGTATAACTGTTTCTAGTGTTTATTACGATACTATACCTACTTATAGTGTTAGGATCAATGAGTAATGGTTGCTTGATAGAAAGTAACTGCCGTCGTCCATAGAGATTTGCGTCTTAAAAACTACTGCTACCACGAAGGTGTTGACGTATTTTTGAGTGTCCCTCAGGGTAACATCACTCACTCAGTTTCCAATGATTGTTTAACAGAGATTTTCTGTGAGCAAAATAGTTTTTATTCTTTTCTTATTTCTTAAATACCGTTATTGTAGTTTCTGAAATTTTGTATGGTTCATACCATAGCGAAAGCGACTGCTGTGTTGAGGTCTCGGTTCAATTCCCGGGTCGGATCAAATGTTTGTATTATCTGCAAATATTTGTTTTTGCGTTTTGGTGTTTTTATGTATGACAAGTATGTGTTTACAAAAGAAAAGTATATAAGTATTCTATCACTGTATAGAAGCTCTGCTTAGTTTGAAACTAGATGGCGTTGTATGTTAAATGTCCCAAATATTTATTTATTTTCCTAACGAGAGAAAGAATTGTCAGCAAACTGATCACTTCTTAGTGAGTAACTGTCACTATCCGTTGACACACGCAATTCAGGAGATATATACATTATGTTACCGCTCCTAGAGTAGAAACTGTATACTCTATAAAAGTAGAAGCTGGAGAGAGGGTACCCTCTCCCTAGCATTCTTTTTGTTTTCTCTCTTTCTTTCAATAAAGAAAGCCTGCATTAGGAGTATACCCTGTGTCGCGGAGGACCCTACAAACATACATAACACGGACATAAAGAGCACTCAAACTCAGAACAATAATTTGTAGATCACACAAAGTATTTTTCCTACGTGGAGTTTGAACCCACAACACTTTGCGCAGTAGAGGACGACGTGGCAATCGCTAAAACCTACGCCATACGTGCAGTCAATTTTTGGAAAGAAATGCCTCAAACTGGTCGTTTCTTAGAAGTAATTTCTTGGTACTTTCTTCATTCCTGCTCCTAGGAATGAAAATTCTTGGAATTAAATCGGGAAGAGATCGAGTGCCGCTAACTCTTGAGATTCAGTCAAAAGCAACGGAAGAAATGCCCAATAATTGTGAGGCCATAATCTCACTGCTATTGTCAGCCTAAATAGGCCGAAGGCTCGACACTCACACTTAACTCCATTCTACTTTAATTAACATTCCTATAATTATCTGCGTCGTATATTAATTATAAAATAATGACAAATATACAAAGACCTTCTTAGGTAACATTCTCTCACAGTAATTACATGTTAGAATAAGAATATTACTGTTTATTCCAGAATATGCGTATATAAAACCCGAGGGGTCACCTTCAAGATCTAGACCGTCTGGCAGGTGTCGTATTCTCCGATAATATCTTTTTACAAAATATCAGACTTTTTTTTTGCGGAAGTAACACAATTTTTCCATAATATTTACTAAATCTTGTATTATTTACGATTATTATTCTTTTTGACGGGTCCATCGGTTCATTTAGTGGTTCTGACTGCTAAGCTAGAAGTCATGGTTTTGATCCTAGGATCATAATTATTTTGGATATTCTGGATAAATAATTATTCTGTATCTATGTGTAATTTATAATATGTACATATGTACATATGTATTTAGAAATAAACTAGTGTGTTTTTCTTTCCATTTATTTCATATAAGTCATTGGTTATTACATTACTAGGCATTCCTAGTACTAATTGTTGACTGTCTCGTTGATCTAGAGGTTAACGTATGCGACTGTCAGGTCAAAGAGGTTTATTGAGTTTTTGTAATTATAGAAATGCTTAACAGGTGCTCGAAGTTTGGGAGTTGGGGCCTTAACCCCGTGTCTCGGAGAGCACGTAAAGCCATCGCTACTGCGCCCGATCTCTCCTTGGTCGTGTCGGATAGCCGTCTCATCGGGTAATGAGAGTGCACCTGCGTTTGCGCATACATTTGTGTACTATAATATCTCTTGTGTAGTTAACTAGTCTCTCTTAAGACTGGCTGCCGTGTCTGTTATCGGCTAAGAGTCGTTGTATACCACCAGCAGAGCAAATTAAACTTTTTCTGTTTTCTTATCGCTGCAGAGTAATGCTACGGCACATATAGTCAAGAGACGAACAGAGTGATACTGTGGCCTCACAGAAAACCACAGTTAAGTAATTCATGGGTTTTTAGCGAGTGATGTTACTGGAACTTAAACCCGCCCTCTATTCCCCGCTTCTGAATTTGGGGCGGCAAGCGCGGTAACGAACTTGAGACTTTTGGGTTTCAGGTGTCCATAGTTAGAGATAGTCATTAGTCATTTATAGTCACATGTACCTTGTAGCGTCCCCCAAGAGAGAGTTGAACCAGGCACGGCGTTGATCATGGAGGGGACCTGAAATAACATTGTCGGGTCCCCTTCAGAGTAGGACACCTGAGACCGGCCGCCGGGGTGGATTTTAGTGAAAACACCACATACTCCTCAGGCTCCTGTGTCCCTGAGGAGCCGGAGATCCGAAGGGATTTTCCAACCCGTCAACAAAAAAAAAGGTAGAGATAGTCACTCACCATTAATTCAGCTGTCAATAAATTTGCCTCACTATACAAGTTTTAGCAACAAATACAACAAGAATTTCTTTAGATGTAACATAACTTAATATATTAATTATTATTATAGTAAATCAAAGATAATTAGATCATTATTCGGTACAAAGTTAGGCTGTGAGAGTCGAACATGTCTGAACAGCTGTGGTGTAATTAAGACTTTAATTTAATAATTCCTAAGTAGCCCTAACTATTAATAATGTATTAATGAGAACTCATTATATGGATAAGTTTATGAAATTTGTTGAATTGATTCAGCCAAATTTAAACATAGAAAAGCTTTCAAATTTTTTTTTATATAATACATTTTGTAATCATGACTTTAATTCGAGTTATGCTTTGATCGTGCGGTGCTAGGTCGTGTGGTGAAGGATTAAGATTACGGACGGTCACCACCCCACTTCATCACATGGATGTCCTAAGAGGCAACTAAACACGTAGGACAATATCACTGCAAAGGAAATGAAAATTTGAAATAAATTCTATACCAACTGTTACGGCCAGCGTGGTATAGTAAGCGAAGACCTCCTTGCTAAGGAGAGGTCTATATTTAACTGTGGGCTGTTCAAGATACCTTGGCGTCACAGAAAACCACTTCTAAGCAATTTATCCTTTGCATTTCACCGAGTGACTGAAGTTATTCAAGACCTAATCCCTACAGCCTCTAATTAAAAAAGGCACTCAAAGTCTATTAGCACACGTATAACTCTTGAGCGACAGGTACTATAAAGCGACTCGACTGTTCATTTTTTTTTTTATTTTAGTAGCCTGCCAAAGTGATTCTACACTGCTTGATGGAAAGCATGAATAGAATCCAAAAGTTGTTGTCACCATACGCACTGCGAATGGTAACAATGCAGTATGGTGACCCACACTATGGCGGCCTATTACGATGTTTTACGCCGGGGACGTAAAAGACATGACAGTCTTCGTAGTATTGTATTGCACACATTTACCATGATAACTGTCACCCCTGTATCATTATTTACACCTACAGTAAAAAAATATCGTTTTTCCAGAATAATCATAGAATAAGATTAAATTGAAATGTGTTTATCGATAACGTTCGCAACAAAAATAAGTAATAAAATTATCATCACCAACAAACTCTCGTATTACTCTTAGACGATTGCGGCTACCGTGGTCAGTCTCAACGGAGTGGCAACCAATTACGCACGAGATATTATAGAGCATAAGTGTGTGCACAGACGCATAAGGTTCTTTCACTTGCCATTCGATGGGACGACTATTCGATTCTGTTAAAAAACATTTATATAATCAGAAAAACTCATCAACAGTTTTTAGGGGCAACCAAAATTGAATCGAAGCCGAGACCTCGTGATCGGCAATCCTATATGCTAACTGCTATTTCAACGAGGTAGTCAACGTAACGTCGTAGTCTGCATCTGTACGTAAGACTATTCTTAAAAATAATCTTGTAATATTATTGTTTTTTCTCATTGTTTCATTTTTTGTGTGCATAATGATACAGAACGATAAGAACTCTACTGTGTATCGGAAGATGGACCGTGGGTAAAGGTCGCCTTTACCAGGACAACCTTGATTGCGAAGATGTTGATTACAAGCAGCACAGGACCGATTCTTGTAGCGAACGTTGTAGGAAGCCTAAGTCTAGAGTAGTCTAATCTAGTCTAGTCTAGTCTAGTCTCGCAGTAGACGTCTTTAAGCTGAGAAAATGTTGATTTTATATTCCCATATTCAACTGAACAATATAACTGAACTAAAGAACATAAAAATATATTGTGATGACAACGTATACAAATTCCCGTTAGTAAATACTCACAATATTGAATAGATATAATCTCTTTATACATAAACGTTAGTAAACATTATTACAAAGAATATACTGAGAAATATTTCTTAATATTTACTTCAAACCAGTCGTTACACAGTCATGAATATTTAGATATCTTAGATAGAAATTTAAATGATAACGCAATTTAAATGGACTCTTTCTGATTGCGTGCGGTCGATTACATTTTCGGAATATCGACTCAAAATCTCACCAACCCTTATTTTTAAGATCAGCAACGTACTAGTCTTGATTCATAGGTGTCTTTTGAAGGTGATGGTCACTTACTCTTAGAGTATCTATCTGCTTGTTTCTTCTCTTTCTATAGTATATTAGTATAAAATATTAGCTGATCCACGCAACCTCGTCTGTGTGTCCTATTGCCCGAAGTGGAATGTTACATAGCGTGAACAAATTTATTTACCATAAAAAGGTTATATGTTGTAGTGGCTTTTTCTTTTGACAGATCTTTTAAAGGGGAACAATTCTTTAACACATTATTTTTATGAAACTTTAGTCGTGTACGTGGCATACGCAATGGAAGCTCTCAGAAGGGATTTCAGGGCATTTTTCATTATAATTCTGCTACTTTTGATCGTAGCGTATTGATATAATGTATACCATTAATCTAAAACCGAAAGAATGTTTCAAATAAGACAAGTCACTGGGATTAACGTGAATGTCTAAGAACACATCATACATCATTTTATCTAAAATTTTTATTCATAGAAAAAAAATACTTAAGAAAAATAAGTACGTGCCTCTAAAAAACATTTGAGCATCCTTCAAGACACTCGTGAAAATATAAACGAAAAAGCGACCGTTAGAAAGGGGCATGGGAATGAACAAACAATATTCTGTCAACTAAAACGAGGTACGGGGAAGTAGTGAACATCGTAGGTTTACGAAACCTCGTTTGCAACCGAATAAGTGACAAGCTACTCGACCTTTTATGCTAGTATTTTTACTTAAAGCGTATTTTTCCCTTTTAGTCTTCAGTGAAGTGATCTCCGAGAATGTGGTCGTTAGTAAGTGAATGATCTCCGAGAACGTGGTCGTTAGTTATATAAAATTGTGAAGTCTTCAAAGTCAGAAATAGTACTGTGTAAATAAATAGTGACTCTAATTATGGTGTGATAAAAATAATATACTGGATTTCTATTCCAACTATTTATGGATAAAAAACTTGGGCAACAAATAATTCCTACTCATTACATAATATTTGTCCTGGGTGCGAATCGTACACACAATTTCTGTTTTAGCAGTCAGAATCACCAACCCCTAAATCAACTACTCCGTCAAGAGTACAGAAAATGTTATACGATAGTTTCAATCAAGGAAAAAGGTCTGATCTTGAGCTAAATCACAGTTGATTGACATTACATACAAGGGATCGTGGTTGACATGGGAAGAATATTAAAAATTAAATTGAACGATAGAATTTATATTAAATCATTTATCGTATCAGCGAACGGTTGCTGTTAATTATTTAAATCAAACGAATCAATCAATCAATCAACTATTATTTCGAGAAAGTTGTTTATAATTACGACACAGGTGTCTGGTGTCCCAGGGTTAAGCTGCGTAGATAGGACTTAGTATAGGATAATTCCAAGAGCTGCTTAGCTAGGAAACCTCCCCTTATTCACCCTGATAAGGGTGGTGGTAGCACTATGTCTTCCTTTTGCTATTTGGAAGAGGGTATCACCGCCAACGACTAATGTTCTAGCACGAAGAGGACACCATTTTCTTCGGCCATTCGGTCGAGGTTTGGTCCAACAGAGTGGTTTGGGCGTGTCTGTCGGATCTTCTGTTAGCTCATCGCTCTTTGGAGCAATGAGGAAGAAAGTCTCGTTTAAAAAATTGTCAAAGTGAATATTCAGCTTACATTACCATGTTGTATTGTATCTGGGTCTTGATTTTGATGGGAAACAACATTTTCTATTAACACCCTGTCACATGCCCTTTTCTACACATCACTGTTTACTACTTAAGGGATGTAAGGACAAGTGTATGTATATGTGTGATACATCTTACATAGGCACACCTACCCTTGTCTGAGTAAATATTTCGTAGAGGTTATAGTTCTACGAACGTAGCAATTGCGCTACAAGATTCGTAGATTTCGTAGTACATGTAATTACTATAGGATACATGTGAAATTTGATATGTTAGATATAATTGCTGGGGTGTTGAAAGATTTTGTTCGATAACACAGTGCTATATTAAATGATTAAATGGTGTAATAGTTATGTAATACTTTATTTTAAATTTAGAACCGATTTTATGGTGGTAACCATGAGAGAACCATGATTCAATATAGTGAAACTACGGTACTGCACCGACTTGACAACAGTAGTAGCTGCAGCTCATGAAACTATATATCAGTTGACCCATCCGTTCACCACGTGGTGATGAATTAACAATACGGAGTGTGATTACCGGTAATGATCCCTTGGGTGTCGTAAGAGGCAGCTAACAGCGTTAACTATTCAGGACAACATCACTGTAAAGAGCAGGAAAACTTGAAATAAAATCTGTACTAGCCCTCCTGTCAGCGTAGTATTTTAGGCTAAGCTCTTCTTTCTAAGGGGAGGCCTATGTTCAGTAGTGAAGTGTTAAAGGCTGTTGACGATCCGTACCTTAACCCGTTCAAAAAAATACTGACGAATCGTTTTAACATCTATTTACATTAATTGTAGCTACAAAACACAGGTGTAACATATGTATCTGTCATTCTGGGATGTACCTCAGTCATGGGGAATGGCAGGTAGGACTCCAGAAGCCGCTGATGCGTTCCTGGTCCTCCTCCCGACTATCAAGGTAGATTGATGCAGAGTTTAGTGGGTAAACCGGTTTTTCGGGAGTCCCATACACGCCCTTCATCTCCCTACAGAGGGTACGATGCGAAAAGCGTTCCCCGCGTAAAAAAAAAGTATAACACATCTGTTTTTTCCTCGAGATTGCAAGCGTGACTACACAAAGGGACTAATTTTAAACACTCTTATCTTAAATGAAGATCAATATAAGCTCACTTGTAACAAACGCACAATCTTCGTCCTCATTAAAATGAATCAGCTCCTTACTCAAGCTCAGATCTAAAAACTCTTCAATTTTCCCGTTCAATAAGCATTTGTTTATACAAAAGATATTACAGGCATAATATAAGAGCCCGTTTGTCTTGGAAATCTTATTAAAACGTTGCTAAGATTATCAAGGTTTGTGTAGAAAAGGGAATTTGATTTATTTAGTGAAAAATCTCCGATGAAAAAGTTGATGGATTGGTCTTATAAACTATAGTAATAAGTAATGGACAAACATTATTTTGATGCTGTTCCTTGAAGGGTTTTATTTACTTTATTATAAGACTAGCTTTTGCACATGGTTTCGCTCGCGTGGAATTTGGTCTGAGACATTTAGTTTCATAATTTTGGTCATAGTGCCTTTCACATAAAAGGAAGATATATATTATCGTGGACTTTTATTTAGAAATATTCAAGATAAACAATTCTACGGAACATCGTCTTTGCGTAACTCCAATGGTTTAGGCAGCTTACGCTAAGATAGCTCTGAGAGGCCAGATTTTTTTTTCGACTTTATTGACATGTATCGTTATATGTATTACGACCATAACTACATAAAATCATTACAAATTGTAGCCTATATGTTATTTCGATGTAAAACTTAAATTACTGTAAAGTTTTATCCAAATCTGTCCAGTAATTTTTTCGTGAAAATGTTGTGAAAACTCACAAAGTTTCGCATTTATAATATTAGTAGGATATTGGCATAAATTTGATTTTCGTTTTTCTAACTGACGTGTTGGTGTAGTTACTTTTTATTGATTCGATTTCTAACTCGGATAAATGATTGTATTTTAAGTATGAGATCATTTTTGGGTGTCATTTCTGTAATATTGTATACTTATTAATAATATATACTTATTTTTATTTATTTGACTGCGTTGATGGTACAGTTGTAGCGCATACGACTGCTATGCTTGAGGTTTTGGGTTCGATTCTCGGTCGGATCAAATGTTTCTGTGTTCTACAAATAATCGTTTCGGAGTTTGAGTGTTTTCTATGTCTAATATGTATGTATTTACAGGAAAATAATATGTATGTATTTATATCAGTTGCCTAGTGCTGCGCAGTTTGAGATTAGATGACGTTGTGTGTCACATGTCCGAGATATTTACTTATTATTTATAAATATGACCTCACTCACTCAGTTTTTTGTGAACCCATGGAGGCACTCAGCACTCACAAGCCGAAGCTCATGTACTCAACTGTGGAAGAGCCATCCACAGTTGAGTACCTTGAACCTTTTACAAAAAAAGGTACCCTCTTTTCACAAAGTAGGTAAAAATTGATTACGTCTGGGACTTGTGAAAAATATGTACGAGTATTTGCACAAATGATTCTTAAATATACATATTTTTCAAGTCGAATTTGACATGTTTTATATACACACGGGATGAAAAGTAAATTAGGTTGAGAACCATTTTTTTTACTAACGCGCAGCACGGCATAATTTGAATTTTAATGTCGTTGTTAGCGCGTGCAATGAAGTATGTTTTTTGAAACAAATATGTATATTTTATATCTTATTTTTAGCTTGAAATGAGTCACAATAAATGACATATCTTGTTTGTGAATTTGATATGATTTTAGAAGGATTATAGTAAATGTTTAAAAGAATTGAGATCGTTATGCATAATCGTCGAAATACGTACTTAGAAATGTAATTTTAGACTTTGTTTTGGAAATTTGTTTTCGTAGTATCGACGTACTTTATATATGTAATAAACATTCAATACAATTTCATTTCTTTTTTTCATTCAAACATTTCAAGATGTGTTTTATAAATCTGTCAATATTTTTGGTATTAAAAAGCGATAACTGTATAGAACTTTAACTGAAAAGAATCACTGAGGTAGATAGAATATGTTTTTATCCGTAAGATATGTCAGCCTACTTTCAGAGATAATGGGGATCCCTTATCAAAGGGACACGACAAAATACGTACAGTATTAGTTAATGCCTCTATTAGTAAGTAATTTGAACTGTGTAAAAAAGTTAACAAAATATTCTCTTCAAATTAACTTCACCGCATCATCCCCTAAATAAAATGTAATTACCAGATTATCCGTGGATTAATTTACAACCGTCTAATTTTATATGAAGTGACAAGTTTTCGCCGTAGCTTAGCTTCGAAACAGCAACCCTACCTGGCCTACCCTCAATTAAGACCTTATTCCCGAGGGAGAACAAAGTGGATTAGGGTAAATAAAGTTAACTGAATGTAATGTTTTGGTATGTCAAACAAGCATAGCAAACTTCTTAATTGTAAATGTCTTCAGGATGTTATAAGTGGTTCTAATTTTTATTTGCTAGTTGTGTGTGCAAATATTTTGGCACCTTTGATCCTGTACGCATAATTGATAAGTAAGATTATTGTAGGTTCAATTCCCTAACCCTTGTAACTCAAAGTAAGGTAATTCACTTATATCTCTTGAGTAGATGATGTACGTAGGTTTCAGAGTCATTCAGAAGCTGGGACTATCTGCTTTGTATAGTTTATCAATCATCATCAATCGCCTTTAACAGTCCATTGCTGGACATAAATTTTTTTTTATTCTGGGCCTACCCGAGTGACTTTACTCTGCGTGATGGAAAGCACGAATCCAAGAGTGGTGCTCACCATACTCATTGTGAATGCAGACAATCCAGTACGGTGACTAAGTCTCCATTCCAGTCTCTCCTTAGTAAGAAGATCTTGGCTTACTATATCACGCTGGCCAAACGGATTGGTATAGTGTTTTTCCAAGTTTTACTTTTCCTTGCTAAGATAAATAATTTCTTCACTGAGTAACTACAGTCAACTGGTTACAATAAAGGGTTTCTCTTCCTTGCCGGCTTCCAAGGCTGATATCTTTAATATCTTTCCAGCCTCATTTGGGGTTCCTCAATATTCATATCTGCGGCCGCTTCCCTTTTTCATTTTTATAAATGATCTTATCAGTCGATAACCCTGACTCTGTCTTTTGTATGTCGTCTGCCACTGTCTCAAAAGTTTCGAAAACAAGTCCTATACCATAGAATTTGTTTTAAATTATATTTCATTATGTAGAAACGATTCCCAATCCTGGCAGGTTCTTAGAGTTCTGGAGCGGCGATCGCGTACTGGGAAACGCAGCCCCCCACAAGGTGGTCCGACGACCTGGTGAAGGTCGCGGGTAGCTGCTGGATGTGTGAGGCACGAGACCGGCTGTTGTGGAGAACCTTGGGGGAGGCCTATGTCCAGCACAAGACGTTTTTTGGCTTAGAAGAAGAAGAAGATGCAGTGATGTTGTCCTGCGTACGACACCCATGAGATGAATAAGGGTGATCACACTCCGTATTCTTAATCCATTACCACGCGCAATATGCATAGTTAGTTGTTAACTATTGTAGCATGGGGGCTAGTTGTCGGTCCCAGGTGGATAGTCAACTATGACACTTCAAAATATTATTTCCTGCTTCGCGAAACAGGACGGAACTGCGTAACAGGATTTCTGAAAAGCGCACATTATTCTCTAACAAATTTCTGGGCAAAATAGGCCCAAACATTAGTTATTGTTAAATACATTTGTAGTGTTATGTATAACTGGATAATGTATTTTCATATATCTAAATAAACTGTTATGTTGGTTTGTGTACATTAAAGAAACTCAAAAAGTTAATTATGGGATTGTATCCAACATGCTACACAGATGATTATCAATTTCTTTACATACACAAAGTGCCACAACGAAGCGTGATAGAGTGCAGTTGGTATTTTAAATGAAAGCATTAATTTCTCAGAGTAATAACTTCTAAACTAACAACTTATGAACCAAATACTACTACGTTTATAAAATGGCTTAAGAATGAGTTAATTATTTGAAGTGGTCCATGTTTGCAAGTGTACAAAGTAGCAACAGCGGAGCGCTAGCAATTAGCGAGATAAAAATAATGATCACCCGTGCTAACAGACTTTCTAGAGATTAACTTTTGGAGTAGTGCAATGAAAGCACATTTATCAATTACTCAAATAAAAAGGCTACATTGAAGACATATAATAAAACTAGCTGACCCGGCCACGCGTTGCTGTGGCTGTTTACCATAGCAGCGCCATCTACTGATTACTTACTCAACCCAGTCGAAAGGTATCGACATCTGTTAGAATCATTTGGAGTTAACAGATAATTGTGACTGTCAAATAATAACAGACAAATAATTAGCAATAAATTAAAATTGCGACTATAATTTGAGATTTAAACTATCCTATCTCTCAAGTTGAATCGAACTGCACATGGTGTGCGAATTTTATTATAATCGGTTAAGTAGTTTAGGAGTCCATTGAGGACAAACATTGTGACACGAGATTTATATATATTAAGATAATTACCTCAGACATCTTAAATAGGGTTGCCTGATCGCAAACCAGGCAGAGCTTGTGCTGTGGTAACCAATTTTTTTTATACTTTAAAAGCCTGCCAAAGTGACTCTACTCTGCCTGATAAAAAACACGAATAGGATAGAAGAATTGTGGTCATCGTACTTATTGCGAATGCAGACAATGTAGTATGGTGACTACACTAGGGCCACCTAGTAAGATGCGTATTCACACCTCGTTTGAAGACGTAAGAGGCATGACAGTCATCGTGGCAATTGTATTGCAAACACTTACCGCGATAACTGTCACCCCTGCATCAAGGGGCCTCCGATCTCGCACTCACGACTGAAACACGACAGCACAGATGCTGTCGCTTTAGGTTGATCTTCTGTGAGAGGGTAGTACTGCCCCAGTCGAGCCCGTTCGTGCTGATTTCAGCATGGCTCTACTACCTACTAACATGTTAAATCTTCTGTATGATATTTATAAATACATATGTATACTACACATAAACTAAAAGTCTTGTGCCTGGGTACAATTTCAATTATTTTCTCCTAAAGGCACCTGCAAGAGATCGTAGACTGCGATAAGACTAGCCATTGTAACACTATTTTTATGTATTCTTTGCCTTGTATTTCACATCGATGGCGTGCAATAACGTGCCATATATTATTGCCACATAATTACATTAAGACTGATTACAAAAAAGCTATGAGACTAATAAAAAATATATTGAATAATATTAAAATAAATTCAAAAATAGAATTGAAAACAAATCCACTTAAGTCACCCACTTTTCGTCTGTTTGTCCATTCAAAGGTTGTCTGGAAGACATTGCTTTGACATTAATAATACCATTCGATTACCCGGAAACCCACGATTGTTTCTAACTATTGTTTTATACATGGAGACTGGAATTTTGACCATAATTACAATAGTTAATCAATTTATATCTACTAGATTCTAGTAGTTTGATGAGCATAGTAGTAGTTTAACGTGGAAATTTATAAAAAAAAATTAGTTTTTATATTAATAAAATTATTTTAAAAAAAATATATGTCCCTGGCCTGTTGATCTAATGGTTATGGATCCTGACTGATAAGTGTATATTTCGTCGTCTTTCGTTGGTGAGTGCGAGACCGGAGGCCCATTGACGCAGGTGTGACAGTTACCGTGCTAAGTATGTGAGCCTTACACTGCCACGACAATTGTCATGCGTTTAACATAAAGTCATAAATTCCATTCCTGCTTTCGTAGAGTCGTCCAGTAGATTAAAGTCACTTTGGTGGGCTCTTAAAAAAAGGAATTGCTGAATTATTAACTACACTCACAGGGTGACTCCGTCAGCCACGGTGTCAGTTTGTGATTCGTTCGGTACCCTGACCTTATACTTAACTACTTGAACTTTAAGACTAGTGGTTAGCGATCTTGACTGTCAAATCAGATTATGATAAGCACGATCAATTCATGTCTGGGTGTTCTTTTTTTTTCTATATCAGGAGCCTGTCAAAGTAAGTCTACTCTGCCCGACGGAGAGCACGAATAGAATCTAAAAGTTGTGATCACCATATTGATATTGTGACCCATACTATGGCGGCCCAGTAAAATGCTGTCGCTTTAGGTTGGTCTTCTGTGGGAGGGTAGTACTGCTCCGGTCGAGACGCTACGTTTGTGCTGAATTCAGCGTAGCTCTACTACCTAATGAAAACTTGGGTGTAATAACATATATGCATTTAGAAATATATGAATATGATTTATCAGTTTGTTTCCATAGTAATAACTAACTCCATAGTAATAACACTACAAGCTCTACTTAGTTTGGCATCAGATAGCCGTGTGTGAGATATGTCTACTTATTATTAATGAAAGTAATGTACAGTAAATAAGTTTATTTTTAAAAACAAAATAAATTCTATAAAAAGAAAATTTCCCCTCGTAACGTTTTCACGATGATTTTAAATAACTTCTGGAAGTACTGTCACAAGATCCGTAGAAACAGAAGAGATCTCCTTTGGGAGTGAAAAAATATCAAGACTTTTACAAAGATGGTTGATATTTGAAACTCTTTGGGGAATCTAAAAAGTGTATGACGGCTTTAGACGTGCCGAATGTACGTAATGCTTTACTTGTTGGTTGGAATAGTGTTATTTGTTTTATTGTGATCTGGAGGAGTTATTATACCAAATACATATATTCATTAGAACATTGTGGCTGTTAAAATTTTCTAATAATTAGAAAAAAAAGTTGAATGTTTTTCTTTTTAAAGTGACAACTTCTGCTCTTGAAATGCTTTTGTGTTTTTTCACTTAAAAATAGATCAAATAATATCCAGCACAACAATTTTTAGACCACTAGAAGTGTGTTGGTAGGCTTGAACCCACAACAATCAGCGCTGAGACTAAGTAACTGTTAACCACTACTATTTTAAAACCCAGCACAAAATAATATTTAAAAGTAACCCAAAATAGACTTCTAAATTTTACATGCCAAAATATCATTTTATCTACCCAAAAGATTCATGATTGATTCAAACTCGCATAAAACAAAAGTGTTAAAACACAGTTCACATAAAGATAACCCAGCGCTTCCCTTCCCTGATACTGCGGTCAATTGGGCAACCGACCTCACTTTGATCACAGTTTAACCTTCACTTAGCATGTTCCAGTTTGAATAGTTTGCGTATCTAGCTTATTATGATTACAGCTTATTTGTGTAACCAGCTTGTTGGTTTAATGGCTTATATTCAGACACATGACTGTATAAGGACACGTTCTGCCTGTAATGGTCATTTAGGGCGTCTACTTTTGAAATAGTTGGTCGTATGTGACCTTTTTCGAAGGAGAGGCCTATCTCCAATACTGATATTACGACTCTTGACTGTACGGATGGTATAGCGGCTTATGCGGTCGCCTCGCCGCTTACTACAACACCGAAGTGTTTCAATCCCCGCATGGGACAACACTTTGTGTAATCCATACATAGTTGTTACTAAGTCTGGCTGTTCTTTGTGTACATATATTTGTTTCTAAAGTCCCCTGTGACACAGGACTTATTCCTAGTGCTGTTAGTGAGTGAGGTGAGACGTTTCGTTTCAGGTCTTGGTAACGCATCAGCTAGGAGTCAGCTAATGTATACCAGTTTTTTTCTATATTAAGAGCCTGTCAAAGTGACTCTATTCTGCCCGATGGAAAGCAGGAATAGAATCCAAGAGTTGTGGTCACCATACTCATTGCAAATGCAGACAATGTAGTATGGTGACCTACACTATGGCGGCCTTGTGAGATGCTTTTTCACACTCCGCTTGGGGACGTAAGAGGCATAACAGACATCGTGATAGTGTAAGGCTTACACAGTTACTACGATAACTGTCATCCCTGCATCAATGGGCCTCCGGTCTCACACTCACCAACGAAACACGACAACACGGATGCTGGCGCTTTAGGTTGGTGTCTATACCATATTATATTTTAGTAAACGTAGTTACTATTTCTGCTTAGTTATCTCTAAAAACATTTTTTATTATGCAATTCAAAGGTTGGTAAATCCAACTGCTGAAATATTTATTATAATTCGTTCTTGTTTGTTGCACTCTCGTCAGTTTTCCATGATCATGAACACAACAACGAATATCGTTTATGTCTTTCTACTTCCTAAATAACTAAACATTAATTAACGCATAAACACTCAATAAACAATTTTCTCCGTAGCACAAATTATTATCACAACATGAGTGTACTTTCTTAATATCATTTTACACTTCATTAAGAACCCCTGGGGTGGGTTCCCATGGTTATATGTTTTAACTCTATTATCTATAATGTTAAACATCTTTGTCCTATGTACATTTTATTATGTTAATGTTCGTTAAATAAGTATTCATCCATAAAATTATGTAGCAGCGTGGTGTAAATATTTTTACTTTTTCTCACGCATAACCGTCGGCTCGCACACTAGACAGAGCCTGTAGTAAACAGATTACTGATAAATGTACTTATGTATTTCTAAATACATGTTTGTCATATTAACACAAATAATTTCGTCCGCGATAGTTGGCTCAGCAGTCGGAACGGATTTTCCCCTCCATCCGCTTCAATGGCCAGTCGCGAGGAGGCGAAAATAGAGTTTACCCACAGATGGTGTCCACGTTAGCGGGCAGGCGCTAGGAGGGATCTGGATGTCGTAATAGCAACTGTTCACGGATTACTGCTATGTCAGGCGCAGAGTGGCACACCGTGTGGTTTTAGTCGGTCCGATTCCGACACACCATCCCGCCATAACCCCAGTGAGGTGACGGCCCGAGGGGGTTTCCACACGTTAAAAAGAAAGGCATACAAGCAATATTTATTTCTTTCCACAGTCTTTTCCTCTTATCATTTTATTTAAATATTTAAAACTTTTTCATTTCATTCTCAAAAAGTATATGAATATATTCCTCGTCAAGTAAGTAAGTGCGACATTTATGTAGTAGTTAAATAGGAGAATATAAATTGTACTCATGGTAAAGTTTCTACATCACCCAAAGTTTGACTGAAAGAACCCTGGGCATTAGGTATGCCGATGTACAAATTACAAATTAGTGCATAAAGTTTATAAATTAAATAAAAATTAAATAAATGTTATCACTTTACGACTTTGTCTATATTATCATCATCATTATCTCAGCTAAAAGACGTCCACTGCTGGACATAGGCCTCCCCAAGGTTCTTCACAACAGGCGGTCTACATCCAGTGGCTTCCCGCGAGCTTCAGCAGGTCGTTGGACCACCTTGTAGGAGGCTTACCAAAACTGCGTTTCCCAGTACGCGTTCGCTACTCCAGAGGTTTATGGCCTCATCAGCTATCGTAATAATACAAAATTACGTTCCCAAGCGGGGTGTGAAAAAGCATCTCACAAGGCCACCATAGTGTGGGTCACCATACTGCGTTGTCAGCATTTACAATGAGTATGGTGACCATAACTCTTGGATTCTATTCATGCTTTCCATCAGGCAGAGTAAAGTCACTTTTTCAGGCTCTTAAGATAGAAAAAAAATATTAATATATTTTTCTAAAAAATTTTCACAATAATCTTTGAATCTTACTAAACCAATAATACCATGTTACAAGAGCGGTGACCCAGTTTGAGTAGATTTTATTTTTTAATATACACCCTTTGCTAATATTATTATAAAAATCTTTAATAGAAATCTAGATGCCAACTACTTAGGTGCCAGTTATGGTTTCAGTCATGCGCAAAGATTAATATCAGATAGTAGAATAAAAGAAAAATTATAGTCGATGAACATGGCACACAAACATTTATCAGAAACGAGGTTATGGCCAGTTTATTAATAAAACCTTTATGAAACAAACCAGCTGATTTTAAAATCGCTTTAATTTTATACAAACCATTGAGTAGAAATAGTGTGTTTAACGCTAGATATCTGTTTATAACGATTAAAGACGCTCTTTCTGTATTCAGGCTAGTGATTTTTTTTTTCTATTTGAAGAGCCTGCTAAAATGATTCTACTCTGCCTGATAGAAAGCATGAATAGAATCCAAGAGTTGTGGTCACTATACTCATTGCGAATGCAGACAATGCAGTATGGTGACCCACCACTATTGCGGACTGGTAAAATGCTTATTCACGTCTCTCTAGGGGACGTAAAAGGCGTGACAGTCATTGTGGCATTGTATTGCACACACTAACCACGACAATTGTCACCCCTGTATCAATAGGTCCGGTCTCGCACTCACCAATGAAACACGACAGCACAGCTGCTGTCGCTTTAGGTTGATCTTCTGTGGGAGTTCGTGCTGAAATCAGCGTCTCTCCACTACCTACAGTGTATTTGGATAGGGAAAAAATATTATGATTAGAGCCTTATTTTATTCCAGGAGCCTCTTAGAGTATAACCATGTTACTAAAAGGGGTTTCGTGTGATAGAATTCTTGCCCGTAATGTGATAACTTAAAACGCGCTCCAGGATAACGTTGCCTAAATTAAAATTGAGAAACCATCTGTGAAAAGCCATCTGTGCTGGCTGAAATGACCAAGTCTTAGTTCACCACCTGGTATTATTATATCTTATAGTGGTAATATGTAAGTATGCACGTATGTATATGAGTTGTGTGTATGTGTATTATATATGTATGTATATATGCGTTATATATTTATGTGTTTATGTAAGTATATTTACTTATTTATGGTCTATCTGGTCTATATATACTTCTCTGGCAATTACTTCCTATCCTTAAGTGCACCTATCTCATATCTTCTCTGCATCACCCAATCGGTTGACTGCCAGAAAATGCCTTAGGCATTAAGTCCGCCGATGCATGTATTTGTGCATAAAGTTATAAATAAATAAATAAAAGCGTGGTCTGTGTTCGATTTAACAAATATTCTAATTTCAAATTCTTTTATACCGTGCACTCTACGAGTATCACGTGCTGTGATCTCCATAGAAACATCAGTAGAATCAGAGTCGGGTATTTTGGTTCGACGAAACTTTTGCTCATTCCGAGTCCGTCAGTGCGTCACCTATTCCAAAGTGGAAATTGGCAGCTTTCCGTTAATCGTCTAATAACATTAGGTTATGAAGCTTACATTATCTAAATACACGAGCATCTCCTTAAAATATTCTGTCTCGAGCTTAATAGCTTATTACAGTCAATGAAGGTGCACTCTGCGTCTTCACCAATTAGTGCAGGCACTCACTGTGTGCCATAGAGCACATTAAGTTAAATTAAATACAAATTTTCTTGTTACACTACACCCAAGTGAGTGTCTTGAGGTCGTCAACTTATAAAATTGTTTGTTCAAATGTAACGCTTAAATGAACTTATAGATTTATGTTTTGAATTTCGAAATTAAGATTCTAGAAAAGGATTTGAATTTTGTTTTCTATTTAAGACGACAGCGGGCTGTTTCACAGCTGTGTATTATGACTGACAGACGAAGTTCAACTAACTTTGACTGACAAACTTCATTCGAACCCATTTGCCGGTTGGAATGTCATTTATTGACAATTAGTGTTTTGAATCAGTATTAGATTCGCAACCATTTTAAACTGGTGAGGTTAAAATGTTTTAGATTATGTATATTTGTAATTTATTCAAGAATTAAGTTATTTATTTGTTATTTTGATTAAATTCAAATATTATTTGGAACAATGGCGTATGGACTTGTTCTGGAGTTGCGACCACGTACTAGGAAACGCAGCGTGGGTAGGCCCTCCATAAGGTGGTCCGACGACTAGGTGAATTTTGCGGGCAGCGGTTGAATGCGGGTGGCACGGGACCGGTTGTTGTGGAGAACCTTGGGGGTGGTCTATATCCAGTAGTAGACATCTTTTGGCTGAGATGATGATTATTTTCATCATTCTGATTGAAATGATTAACATTGAACGTCTTGATTAATGAGGACAGACTAGTGGTTAAATCGGTCGCCACGCGGCTTTCTACTACGCTGAGTGTTTTGGGTTCAAATCACACATGGGACAACAGTTTGTGTCATCCACAAACTGTCATTCTGAGTCTGGGTGTTCTTTATGTCCGTTTCTTGTATGTTTGTAAAGTCTCCGCGATAGAGGATTTATTCCTAGTGCGCGCGTTGTCTTCTATAAGAGAAAAAAAAGTTGTAAAACCACGCTGATTTCAGCACGAACGCGCCGGCTCGACCGGGGCAGTACTACCCTCCGACAGATCAACCGAAAGCGACAGCATCTGTGCTGTCGTGTTTCGTTGGTGAGTGCGAGAGTGCCCATTGATGCAGGGTTGACAGTTATCGTGGTAAGTGTGTGCAATATAATGCCACGATGACTGTCATGCCGTTTACCTCCCCAAGCGATGCGTGAAAAATTATGTTACTAGGTCGCCATAGTGTGGGTCTCTATATTGCATTGTCTGCATTCGCAATGAGTATGGCGACCAAATCTCTTACGATTCTATTTATGCTTTCCATCAGGCAGAGTAGACTTACTTAGGCAGGCACTTAAAGTAAAATAAAAAAAAACATATTTGTTACATTGTTCATAAAGTTTTTAGCGTTAACTTTTAACTTAACACAGTTAAAAAGGGTAAATAAATGTTACTGGAAAAGCTCGAACTGTGGTATATCCAAAGATTTTCCAGTTAAACCTAACATTTACCAACTCAGTAAAAATCTGAACCGTTTTATGATAATCGATTATTTCGAACTTTTACCACTATTCACTTGGTTAATCTTAGGATTTGCTTCCCAGACACGGTAAATGTTGAAGTAAGCGTACCACCAGAACATTGTTAAGTAATATTTAACATCTCTTTTATATGAAACAGACATAAAGAACACTCAGACTCAGAACAACAGGTTTTAGATTATATAAAGCGTTGTTCTGTGTAGAGTTTGAACCCACAACACATAGCGCGGTAGAAAGGTCGTTGTGACCGCTTAATTCACTTCGCAATCCGTGTTACAGTTGTTAGATTAGATTAGATCAATAGAATAAGGCATCATCTGTTACTATCAAGAAATATACAATATACGGAACCCTTTTAGTATATTTAAGGCTATGTATAAAGTCTCCAGTGTGCAATAGGGTATGGGGATCTGTAAATTCTTTCGACGATAGTGACCAGAATTCTAAATATGGTTCAAAGAGTGTCGGTATACGAGTATATCGGTTCGAAAAGGAAAGGTTTTAGTCGGTTATTTTTTTTTCTTTGAACATCTGAAAAGCAGTTCTTAAACTATTTGGTTAAATAATTTTTATTTTGGGAATTTAATGTAACATTAAATTCAGTAATTCACGAAAATAATTTTTTTTTCATTATTTTGGGAAAGTCAATTGATTTTTGCTCCAGGCGCTTTGACGACTTTAGGTCCTTAGTTTGGGAAGGACCCGGTCATGTAATCTTAAGCGATGTCGTGCCTAACCACGTCCTATACTGAGAAAAAATGTAAGATTCTCTCCGTCAAAGGTTTGGAACAACGACTTAGATATCTGATCGCGTTCAACAACACCACCTAGGTTTTTCTTCATGGTAAATCATAAAAATATTCATTAAAGAAATTCTAGTAACTCTAAAAGCCAATTACTACATAATTTGAAAAGTTTATGTCGAATTTTTAACCTATAAATTTATCCCTGCACGATATCAGTGGTTAGCTGTCTTTACGTAACATTTATGGGAATTACGAGATTCATGGAGAAACGAATGGACTCAATATAATATATATTTTATATTCTACCCCACTGAAGTATTTTTTTATGTTACGGGACGTATTTATGGTGCAAACGAGTAGGGTTGTCAGTAGATTGATCTTAGTCGATCAAGTACGTCACCGCTTCTGATCAAAAAATAAAGCTCAAAATGTTATGTAAAAGCTATTGGAGAGTCATCGAGTAAGAGACATCCGTTCTAATATTACAAAAGCGAATGTAAGTTTGTGATGGTTTTACGCGAAAACTACTCAACCGATCATCATGAAATTTTGCACACATGTTCTTGGAGGTATTAGACGTAACATACGATACTTTTCTTTTTAAAAAAATATTAAAATGATCTGTTACGAAACTTAATGTGGCAGACCAAATTCCACGCGAGCGAAGCTGCGGGCAAAAGCTAGTACACATATAAATATATGTATATACCTACTTTGAACTATTCGAAATCCTCCTAATTGATATTTGAGTCTCTTTTTAAGGCTAGATGTAAAGCAATACACTCAAATAAATAAACTTAACTTCGTAAATAATAAAGGTGATATTTAGGTATCAAATTATTATTTTACTAGCTATTACACGGTTTTCTTCATGTAATTATTGCTATTATTATGACTAATTTTGAAAATTATTAAGTTTTACACGATCGTTCGTCCCTTAATTAAACTCTAGGTTTGAAATTTTAAAAGAATCGTACGTAGTCAGGGATTGCAACGTAACCAAGTGGGATGTGAACAAGCATCTCACTAGGACGCCATAGTTTGGGTCACCATACTGGATATGGTGACCATAATTTTTTCACTAGGTAGTAGAGCCACGGTGATTTCTGCACGAGCGGGCCGGCTTGACCGGAGCAGTACTACTCTCCCACAGAAGACCAACCTAAAGTGCCAGCACCCGTGTTGTCGTGTTTCGTTGGTGAGTGCGAGACCGGAGGCCCATTGATGCAGGGGTGACAGTTATCGTGGTAACTGTGTAAGCCTTACACTGTCACGATAACTGTCATGCCTTTTACGTCCCCATTCTATTCATGTTTTCCATCAGGAAGAGCAGAGTCACTTTGGCAGGCTAATAAATAAATAAATCTAATAGCTATTCTTGCTTAAGTTACCTCTATTCACATAGTCCTGAGCTGCAGATGTTCCTGTGCAGCGGCGGTAGTCGATTTTCATCGAATTATTTGTTCATTTGCCTTCCATATCATAAAGAAGGCGATAGGCATTTTGTGATCATGGTCAATTCAAACTGCTGGAGCCTCAGTTTCCCATGGCAGGCTTTAAAAAAAATAAACTGTGATTGGTGAATCTATTTCTTATATGTAGCTCGTTGTAAAGAACTTCTGAGTGAATTATATATATCTTCATCAATAGCCTTTTACAGTCCACTGCTGGATATAGGCCTCGCCTTAGCAAGGTGGTTTTGGCCTACTATACCACGCTGGCCAGACGGGTTGGAATAGGGCTTGTTCCCCTCCATCCGCTATAGTGGCCAGCCGCGAGGAGGCGACGTCCGAGTGTGCCGTACGTCGCCTAAATGGAGAGTTTATCCGCAGATGGTGCCCGCGCTAGCAGGCAGGCGCTAGGAGAGATCTGGATGTCGTAATAGCAGCGGTTCCCGGATCCCTCCTATCTCAAGTTTGTTTCAAGTTTTCCTTCTCTTTGTAATGATGTTATTTTGCATACTTTGTTCCCTTAGTCGCCTTTTACGATACCCACGGGACGAATAGGGTATATGTACTCTTAATCCGTCACCACACGGACAATATATATCCAAATTTAGCTAAAACATGATACCAGATATAGGCATTTCCATTCCGTATTGTGCTGTTTTTAAACAGTGAAAGTCGAATAGCCTAAACAGTAATCTCACGCCATAGGTTTCACAACATATATTTTCATCTTTAAAGCAAGTGGTAATCATATTAAGTAGATCTTAATTATAAATTGCCTCTATAGGTAAAGTTAAAGTTCAAAATGTTCTAAAAAACACTCTATTCCAAAATCGCTTTAGGGTGCTTGGAGCTTTTATTATCAACCCTAAGTAAAGGGTTAGTAAAGGTGGCGACTGCCATTTTATTTCATTCGTCGTTTTACGACTCTCCAGCGGATTTAACATTCGAAAATCTATAATTTATGGGTAAGATATTATCCTTATGTTGTGTTTTATCCGAGTTCAATTGTATAATGGTATGATTCTTGTTTGATGTTACTTTTTTATGAAGTTTTCTTGATAAATATTGACTATAGATTGTGTCAACAACGATGTTTTCACTTAACAGGCGGTATTCATTCCTGTTATTCACGATTTGAAATATAGGATAGTTATATTTACTTACTGTAATATTGTTGTTTTACTTTGAGCGAGTGGTTGTTATTGATGAATATTATATTATTACTTTGCTCAAGTAATAATAAACTTACATATTTTATTCATTTTAGGAAGGAAAGATTTCCGAATATTTTGAAGTATCTCTAGCAATTTCTGATCAAAAATTGTGAATCGTTCTCTGAGCAGCTTCTGCTCAGCGAATTGTATGTAAATTAGAAATATTTCGAGAAACAAAAAATCTATAGCACGTATAATTTTTTTTTATAGAAACCTACCAAAGTAACTCTATTCTGCCTGATGGGAGGCATGAATAGAATCCAAAGCGGTGATCGCCGTACTCACTGCGAATAAAAACAGTGCAGTATGGCGACCCACGCTATGGCGGCCAAGTGAGATGCTTTTTCACGCCCCGCTTAAAGGACCCGAGATCGTAGTGGGAGAGAAACACGCTGGTAATGAATTCTTTAACTGATTCGCACAGGAAGGAACATCCACACCGTTTAGTTCGGGAGCGTATTTTTATATGTTTATACCATTATTTATAGTTCCAATGTTTCAGCTGCAATGGCTCCCCATTCGTCAGCGCCATAATTTGCGAACTGACTTCACTTTTTTCTTTCCTCAACTCTTCATCGTTACCTGAATATCTCGTGCCTCACTTCCATTTCTTATGTTCCAGTCACAACCGAAATCTTCGGTCAACAAATAATGTGCTCCTTCTATGGTCCCCTCACACCTCCATCTTCATAAACTCTTCCTTCTATATGCAGTCAATTCTGCTCTGGAAATGCACAAACTTCACCACATAGATTACATGGCAATAGCTTATGACCCAAACAATATTATTATTGTGTTAGAAGTCATATAAGTGTGTTTATTGACATGTTTAATTTGGGATCAGATGACATTAAATGACATGTGTCTAATTATTATTCTTTTACTTATTATATTTTTTAAAAGGCAACACCAGCACTGGCAAATATTCTGTATCGAGCGGGATTTTATGAACATTCATGAAACAGATACAAAAAACACCCCCTACCCAGTGTGGCGATCAAACACTCTAAGAAACAGTCGCAAATCAGAATATAATTCCAACACAATTTCTATTCTATGCTATATTGTCGATAGGCATAACATTAAATCAAATTGATCAATTGATTTATCCGAACTAGACGTCGTAGTACAAATAACTATGTATTACGTGACCCATTCAGGTTGAATATGAGGGCTTGATTTTTGTCACGTACTTAAATATTTTTCCTGTTGACTTTTCTGATTGACTTGTCTTATCATCACTTTCTTAAGATAGAACAGTCGCTGGGTATTTAAATTATTTGTTATTAGGTATATTTATTGGAAAATTAACATTATTTATATTTAGTCTTAATAATCCATTATGTTCTCTGGTATATATTCTTTTTTTTTTTTTATACCATGACGGTGGCAAACAACCATACGGTCCGCCTGATGGTAAGCGGCTACCGCAGCCTATGGACGCTTGCGCCACCAGGGGCATCACGTGCGCGTTGCCGACCCTTCAAAAACCTATTTACCCCCCTCTTGAAGAACCCCATGCTGTAGTTCCCAGGGAAAACCGTGGCAGGGAGCTCATTCCATAACGGGATTGTTCGCGGGAGAAAATTTCTCTAAAAATTCTTAATTCAACGCGAGTGTAACGTGACGCCACCTGGTTGAAACATATATATATTACCTTTTTTTACGCAAAGAATGCTTTTCGCATACCCTCCGTAGCAGGATGAAGGACGTGTGTGGAACTCTCGGAGAACCGGTCCACCTACTAAACCCCGCGGCGACTTACTTCGACAGACGGAAGCAACTCCAGAAGCACATTACACTCACGATTGAGGTACATCCCAGGCACCTCATGCCCCAGGGCATGACGTTATTATATTTTCAATACATTTATGTTAGGTAAAGATAAACTCTCATGAAGCAGTTATTTGTCCTAGTTAGAAATTGCAATGGCGACTTTTGATTGAGCAGTCGAAACACCTACCCATTACACAATCAAAGAAAATCTCGAACACACAAGAAGATTGGATAATAAAATAAAAGTACTTAAAATATATAGAGCAGAGGTGTATTAGAAATTAGAATCACTGTTTCTCTCAACGGTCTATGTTCACACACCTCCAACGCTCCGAAGTTTAAAGTACGTGTTAGATATCAATTATCAAGTGCTTAAACGGTCAAGAAAACTTCGTGAGAAGCTTCTTTAAGATTTATGCTTTTGCTTCGTATTTAATGAAATTATATTGTGGAGTAATATGTAAGTGTCCTGTTTTTCTAACAAAAAAAGGAGGATTATCAGAACGGGCGAGATGATTCAGGTTGATAATAATTATTTCACAAATCTAAAACACGGCCGTCTCATCCCAAAATAGGCAGTGACTATGCTGTGGTAACCAGATTGCTTATAAACATACTTCGATATATCTTAAAACACCCATGTTATAAATATATTAGACAAGGACACAGAAACCGTGGTCAGTATACACCGGAGACCGGAGGCTTATTGATGCAGACAGTTGTCGTGGTTAGTAGCCACGATGACTGTCATGCCTTTTAGGTCCCCAAGCGAGGCGTAACAAAGCATTTTACTAGGCCGCCATAGTGTGGGTCACCATACTGCATTGTCTGCCTTCGGAATGAGTATGGTGAACACAATTCTTGGATTCTATTCATGTTTAGCGGCCTCCAGCTTAGCAGTCAGGGTTATTACCAAAATAGATAGACAGAATTTCGCATTCATAATATTAGTTAAGGTTTTTTGACCCGTACCATTAGATTATTAGATTAACAGAAACTGCAGTCAACTAGTTCTTGCAAAGTGAAAATAATCCATTAAGAAGTGATAACACGTAATCCAGAATACAAACATCTCTTTTATCCTATTACAAGTAAAAATAAGAAAGAAACTCTGTAAAATATTCACCCCGATATCGACTTATCGGCTGCATGCTAATAATGTGGGTTAGACTCCGAATTAAGATGGAAACAGTTGAATTTTTTGGGGACCAGTAATGAGTTTGCTTTAAAATAGTTATTATAATATTATTTTATTTGAATTAAAATGTTTTTCATTGATAAGATTTTCGTGTCATGATAATTTGAGGTCCCACTCTAGTAAAGTTTTTACTTACAGGACTTATACTCGTATATTGCTATTATTATGTGGGTCTAATTTGACACAATAAGAAGTTATTATATTTTCGAAAATCAAACTCATTGAAACTTGGCCGGATCGATCGATCATTCCAGTTCTGTTCTAGAAACCATGAGTCACACGAGTACAAGACCTCTAGTCTCTTCAAGAAAAAAAGGCAAAGAGACGACAGTGTCTAATCAAGCCGTGAATCTCCATTGTGTGATGAAGAATGACAACAAAATCACGAATTTCGGAATTACTCTCTCTGACAGTTACCTTATCAAGAATCCATTAGTAAATAATGTTGAAAGTACCGTACGGAACTATGTAGGTACACGCTTTTATCTAACTGTGGTCCGACTGCAATAGCGTCGAACTTTTCCAATAAAGTGTGGTTCCGTGACCGGGGGTGACATTTGATTGTCTGTTGAATGTGAATATTGGTACGATAGTGGAACCAGATTTGACTTTTGGATTTTCTTATGGAATTTAAAGTGTTCGCTTCGGGTCGCAACGGATGTTAACTTGATGTAGTCTTGGATGTAAATTTAGGCACTAAGTTTCTTAAAAGAATCAGGATAAAGTGAGTGGTATGAATATATACATATCATACAATACACTTAACCTTTTATTGCTGAAGGTCTAAACAGAGGCGTATCAAATGCCCATAATAATAAATATTTCGGACATTTGACACACAACTCCATCCAGTTTCAAACTAAGCAGATCTTGTGCTATGATAACTAGACTGACTGATAGAAAACATGTATACTTTTTTTTATAAATACATACATATTATACATAGAAAACACCCAAACTTCGAATTAAATATTTGCAGATCATACAAATATTTGGTCCGACTTTGGAATCGAACCCGAGACTTTAAGCACAGCAATTGCATTCACTACCGCTGCGCCACCGAGGCAGCTAATTGCAATTAAAGTTTACTTACATAATCCATAGCAAACCTATTGTCATCCACGGAATATATACAAACATAAAAATCGTTACAGCCCTTAGAATATTGCTTGACCTCTGTGACAGATGGCTACAAAACCGACAAAATAAATTTGAACTTTGAATTTTCTTTTGTACTACCTGTATTTTCATTCTTTACGTGCCAGTTTTATCACAAGTAAAGTACAATAAATTAAAAATACACACGGTAATACAAGACACGGAGATCCATGGATATTTTACGGACTATAAGCATATTAAAGATAAATTACACCAGGTACAGAACAAAAGACGACGTTCATCACAAAACATTTTTCCTGAGTAGAAAGAAAACTCACAACCTTCGGCTTAACTGTCAAAGTCACTACACACTTGACTATTGGTAACTTAACATCAAAACAATTAATAACAAATAACGATGTAAACATTAATTATCATATAACTAAATACATACATTATGTAGGATAATTACACATAGAACCAGAAAAAAATAATTTACTCGTCACACAACTATTCATCCAGGGAGAAACTGCATTACCTCCGCTTCGGCAGTCGGGGTCATTAATCATTAGACCTAGCGCTCAGTCAATTGTCAATGAAAATATTTATAGTTGAAAAGATAATTATGAAACTAATCAATGCTTTTAAGTGTTTATTTGTCAGTCGCTTTTCATTATCATCATCATCATCATCAACAGCCTTTTACAGCCCACTACTAGACATAGGCCTCTCCTTAACAAGGAGGTTTTGGCTTACTATACCACGCTGGCCAGACGGGTTGGAATTTCTTCTCTTTGTAATGATGTTTTCTTGTATACTTTGTTCCCTGAGTCGCCTTTTACGACACCCACGGGATAAAAAGGGGTGGTAACACTATGTATTCTTAATCCGTCACCACACAGACAAGTGTAGTGTGGTGTCTAAGTATTTTGAATTAACGTTTTGCGTTTTCTTAGTTCAATGAATTAGGGTTAACGGTTAATTATTAAAACCTTTTTACGAAGTTCTACCGTCATGTAGGTATTGCCGGCGTCACAATTAACTAGCGTATTTTTGAACGAGTGTAAATTAATAAAATACTAATGTCATATTAAATATCGTAGTTTTATATTGACTGCTGTGCTTGAGGTCTCGGGTTCGATCCCCGGTAAATGTTTATTTCGGAGTTTGAGTGTTTTCTATTTATAATAAGTATGTATTTCCAAAAAAAAAGTATATATGTATTTATATCAGTTGTTTAGTACCCCATAGAACAAGCTCTGCTTAGATTGGAACTAGATGGCGTTGGGTGTCAAATGTCAGAAGTATTTATTTATATTAAGTGGTAATTAATATGTTTTTACATTTACTGTTTTTTTTTGTTTCAGGTAAGTATTTAATTACATGGCTAAAGAACTCAGACTCTTCAATTGAAAACGTAAAGTAAAAATAACTTAAGGTAAGTGGAAATTTAGTCCAGTGTGGTTTTTTCTATTGACATATAGTTACCCCACACGGTTAATTTACCGGGACTAACGCTATCGTTAGTCCCGGTGAGTTAATAGATAAGTTTATAAATTAAATGGACTAAAAATCCTATTCGAGTTGACATTCTGCTTCTTAGATGATTGCATCTTTAGTCCTTGGATACTGCTGCAAGGAAACGGTGAACAAGTGACCTTCAGTCTAGTAAAGGAGGTGATTTCTGGCTACTCTTGACTTAATTCTTGGTGTAGAGAAGTTGTATAAATAATAATAAATGTGAGAATTTCTATTGTGCGATGTAGACATAGTAGTTCCTCTGTACTTTTGTTTCTTGATAAGATGATATCATCATCAATAACCCTTAATAGTCCAGTACCAGACATAGGTCTTTCTTAAGAAAGGAAGTTTTGGGCCTACTATGCCACGTTTACCAATAGGTTCGTGTAGTGTTTGTGGCAAGTTCTCTCGTCACAGTGCTGTTGTCCAGCGTCTTGTTTAGTCGTTCATTACGACACCCTATTGAGGGATCAGGGTATTCTATATGCTTAATCCATCACCACACAGATGGACTGGACAATGTCTGTTTATGATGAACTTAAACTGAATCCAGTCAACTGTACGGTTATGTTAGTTTAAGTTCTTCTCTTTGTTTTGAAAATTCACCGACATTTTTCATAACATTCCAAAAAAAGGTACGGAAATATTTCCAAATTTGCTAACTTAAATTGCGTAGCGCAACCTTAACAGTTTTGAGACCCTCAAGAGGCCAATGTTTGTATTGGCTTCCAATGTTTGTTCCAAGTCTAAGTGTTTGTATAACCCAACTCGATACAGGAACTTTGGGGTTAACT
The DNA here is from genome assembly GCA_949316085.1 of Hypercompe scribonia. Lineage (NCBI taxonomy): Eukaryota > Metazoa > Arthropoda > Insecta > Lepidoptera > Erebidae > Hypercompe > Hypercompe scribonia. Next base: position 1,832,602 of record OX438991.1, on the reverse strand, counting down.
TTTAGGATCTGATTCAACTATGGGCTTATTGAATATTTTGTGGTAGTTATATAATATAAATAATAAATTATAATACTTAGTTGTATTTCTACCTGTAATACTGTTATACATATATACATACTTTAAAAAACATATGTTCAAACAACAGTTGTTGGAGAGATGTGCTTCAGTCTCTTTGAACTGGCTCGACCGGAGTAATACTGTGGCACACCTCCTCCACACCTATGAGGTAAGGGGAAAGGGTATATACGATTAACTTCTGTCTATTCAAATGGAGTCATTTCCATCTCTAGACAAATCGATTGCACGGTTGGCCTAGTTGTTTAGGCTGTCGTCACACCGCTCTCTACTACGATGAGTGTTGTGGGTTCAAACCCTTCATGGGACAACACTTTGTGTGATCTATAAATTGTTGTTCTGAGTCTGAGTGTTCTTTGTGTCCGTTTCTTATATGTTTGTAAAGTTCCTCGCGACACAGGATTTATTCCTAGTGCGGGCGTTGTCTTTTGAAAGGAAAAGAAAAAAATAAGTTTAACCAAAACGCAGGAGTTTTGAACGTCAACTAGCGTTCTCTGAAGCTGTTAAATAAAACTAATTAAAACACTTAAGCGGCTACAACACTTAACAGCGTATTACTCCAGAATTTTCTGTAAAAACCTCAATAAAAAGCCGAAATTGGAATAACTACCAACAAGAAATGGCTTTCCGAAGCATTGTCAGTGTGAGTCTGGTCGTAAATGTGTCTGCTGGCGCTATTAACATAATTAATGAGGCAGTTTCGATCTCAACTCCCTGTAATTGCCATAATTATCGGTGTATAATTGTATATTCTGAGGTTTTTAGCTGAGAATGTATGGCAGAGAAATCTGCTTACGCTGGGGACCTTGAGAAATATGTAGAATGCTTTTGTTTTGAATCAATGCGTCGTTGGGATGTGTTCGAATAGCCATCTTTTTCATTTTCTACCAAATGCTTTTACTTTCATTTTACGAGGTGTATTCGACTGACAAAATAATTACCTACTTCCGGTTTTCTACTTCACTCTTTTACCAATAAGACTCTCCAGATATAGACAGCTATTTTCTTTACCTTAGTGCTTTTGTTAAGCACAGTGACCCTGACTTCTTTGAGTTACTTTTTCTTCTTCTTAGTCCAATCTCTACCTTGGATAGTAGTAGACTAGTTATACTCTTTTCCATGATTACCTGACACTATTCACTTGTAACTCACTGTCATTTTTTCTTTTATCCTTTTCCTACCTTTTTAGCAAACTATAAAATTATTAAGAAGGGTTAACGTCATGCAGACATTTTGATAAATTGGCCAATATTCTTTGCAATGTTACACATAGCCGCGTGTTGTCCATGTGGTGATCGTAGCATTATATTGCACACACTACGACAACTGCCACCCCTGCATCAATGGGTCCGGTCTCGCACTCACCAAAGAAACACGACAGCACGGATGCTGTCACTTTAGGTTGGTCTTCTGTGGGAGGGTAGTACTGCCCCGGTCGAGCCGGCCCGTTCATGCTGAAATCAGCGTGGCTCTACTACCAGTCAAATTGCTTGATATTTCGTTTTGAATCATAAAAACGTACGGTATATTAGGGTCTTCGTTAATTCGTGATCTTTTTCTGTATGTTACAAAAATGAGCCTATCGTTGCCCACTGGTGGACGTAAGCCTCTCCAATTGCACACCATTTGGTTCGATCCTCCGCGATAACAAAATATCTTTTGTTTAATGTACAAGTATAATCAATTTTATCCACAAACTTAGTAAACAGAAGTAGGTATAAAAAATAATATTAAATCTGTGGTCCTGTATTTAACAGAGCACACGTCGGACCCGTAAGGAAGTACTCCATACATCTTGAAAACAATTGGTTCCGTACAATATAAATAATGGCTATCGCTCAAAGTGGTTCGCTTACTGTAGGACTTATGGGTGTGGCGCCAGTGAACGCGAGTAGAAAATTCTTATACACAGTCATTCTTAACTTGCTTGTTAGTGTTAGATTATATTTTATTGAATCATGAGTTTATGTTTTTTCTTAAATATAAGAACTGTTTTCCATGTAAAATAAGACTTATAAAATGTTCAAGGCATTCAATTATTTTAAAGAATAAAAAAAAAACATGATTTCGTATTTTTTAATCGTGATTGTAGTGTTCCAATTTACATACTTAATAATATTATACATTATACATATATAAAGAGTAACACTTCTACCTGTATCCTGGCAAGTAAGAATAGAAAGCAATTGAGACTAAAGTACTAGAGACTACTATTCTACAAATGGAATAGGGAATGTAAGTCTAAAAAGTCAGGGTCACCCACAACTAACCACGTAGTCTAAGCCTAGAACATTCTAGTACGAGTAGACTGAAACCACCATTATCTTATTGAATAGACCAATCAATTATTGCACGCTATGTCGCACTTCGACAATACTTTTGATGTAAGTATAGTTTAAATTGTTGATAAAATCGACCTTATATTATATATGTTGTATAAATTTGGCAGATGATCTAGACAAATCTATTGAACTGATTACAATCATATTTTGTAATCAAGTTTAGTTAATGTCCAAATTTAAATTTTTACTACGTGCACATTTTGATCTGTTAATTATCATCTAAGTACTTAGGTCTTAGTGTTTTTTCCAAGCAATGCAAAGCAATTTGAATAAAATAATAAAATTAAGGATGTGTCATTTTAAAAAGATATTAATTATTAAATAAAATTAGTTTACATAACTTTTACAATTAGTAGATCTCTCAGGTTTATATATGATAAATATAAATATATTAAATTTTATTCTCTATGTTAAGAACCTGCTGAAGTGACTCTACTCTGTCTGATGGAAAGAATGAATAAAATCCAAGAGTTGTGGTCACCAAACTCATTGCAAATACAGACAATGCAGTATGGTGATCCACAGTATGAGTGTGTGATTTTTTTTTATGCCTCGCTTGAAGACATAAAAGGCAAAACAGTCACCGTGGCAGTGTAAGGCTTACAAAGTTATTATTGTTGCCGTTACAACTATTTCAATTGCCATGTAATATGGATTTTTACTGAGCATATTAAATCTAGATAAAGTGTAAAAAACCGGTTAAAGTACTGTAAGCTTGCGCGCTTGCGCGTATATAATAATATGTTGTTGGTTAATAAGGGCCGAATTCTTGATAACTTATTTAAATTACTTTTGCTGACATCAGTATTTGAGAAACCAATAATAACAATCACATTCAAATCACCACTTCTAAATGAATATTTAAAAATATATTAATCAAAAACTTTAACGTATAATGTCTGTGTACCGCTTACCGCAGTTCGCTCGTATTCGGCACACACCCGAGCTTTTATTGCAAAAGTTCGGCCGCCCTGACTGCCGGCATTCATCCAGCAAGTGCCAACTTTGCCCATTTGTACGATACAAATTGTACTGTACGAATTGAAAAAACCGTATCTGAGTGATTATTGTATTTGTAGCTCATCGTGACCTCTATTAAATAAAATTTATGTAAGAACCTTAATAGGATTATTTTCGTAACTATTTCACTTTTGTTGGAAACGAATTAACACCCTGTTTTTGAGTGTTTATTACTTTTTAGGGATTTGGGGAGTGTAATCAGATCATGTTTGGGTATTTCTTTTACTTGTTATATCAACAATTGTTGTTTAGATTTTAGTACTGGAGTCTAAACATTATGTCTGTGTGGTGACGGATTAAGAATACATAGTGTTACCACCCCTATTTATCCCGTGGGTGTCGTAAAAGGCGACTAAGGTAACAAAGTATGCAAGACAACATCATTACAAAGAGAAGGAAAACTTGAAACAAACTTTATTCCAACCTGTCTGGCCAGCGTGCTATAGTAGGCCTAAACCTCCTTGCTAAGGAGAGGTCTATCTGCAGCAGTGGACTGTAAAGGCTGTTGATGATGATGATGATGAAACATTATATTAAGTTATTTACTAGTGTAGTAAGTTCTCATTCATTGTATTGCAATACTGTTAATATTATAACATAACATAAAACTAAGCGTATTGCCCCGAGGGGTAGTCAGAGACATTTAATCTCTACTTACTACGGCCCTGATATTTCTTTTTTGCTTCGTCAATATTCATCAATCGCTACATGCATGCTTGTCGGTTTCGGGTACTTTCCACATTGCCCTTCTTCAGAACATCACTAATTTGGTTGGTAAATGTTCTATAAATTTCTTTCTATATCTTCTATCAATCATCCTCTCTATGTGGCTGAACCATCGAAGCTTACTCTTTTCATTCTTTGTTACTACATCTCTTTTCAGTGTGCAACTTTCTCTTATCACTACATTCCTGTCTTTGTCACTTCTTTTTTTGTTTTTTAAAAAGACAACGCCCGCACTTGGAATAAATCCTGTGTCGCGGGGGATTTTACAAACATACAAGAAACGGACAGAACACCCAGAATCAAGACGACAATTTGTGGACACATAGTTTTGTCTCATGCGGAGTTTGATCCCACAACTCTCAGCGAGCAGTGAGCAGTGTTTGCGATCGATTAAACCACTGGGCCAACCGTGCAGTCAACTAACATTCACACCACATACACTTCTTAGGGAACGCATCTCTACAGCATTAATTCTACCTTCATGCCTTTTCTGCCATACCCAAGATTCGCTACCATACATAAGGGTTGGGACCAGTACACCATTGTGCACAGCTAAACACAGGCAGTACTACTCTGGAATGCGTTCCCGCTCGAAGTCGAGATGTCCACAAACCCTTTTACATTCAAAAAGAATGTACATAATCTCCTTCTTAACGAGATTGAAGAATCGTCTTATCGTTAGTTGGCTCAGCTTACAGTCAAGTTGTCGTAGTGTACGAATATAATGGGGTGCTGGGCTAGAAAACCTCCACGTGGTGCACCCTGGAAACGTTGGCGATGGTGCTGTTCATCGCTGCCAACGGCTAATATTCTAGCACGAAGAGGAAGCCATTTTCTTCGGCAATTCGGCCGAGACTTGGTCCAACAGAGCGGGCATTTTTGTCGATTCCTCTGTTGGCTCTTCGCTCTTCGGAGCAATGAGGAGGAAAACCTCGATAAAAAATCATTATGGTGGGACCCTTTCATGGGTCGACGTTTCTCCACTTTCAATGGTGGAGAAAGGAGAACGGGCTCGGTGTGTACTCACACTGCCACCGAGCAGGCATTGGAAGATTTAATCTTCCTGCCACCGTTGTCACATCGTAATCCCGAAAGGAGTGTCGTGGTTATGTCTCGCGACACCAATCGGGGGCGAGGGTCTTGGCTTAGCCGCCCGGACTGCGAGGAAGAAAACCTCTTTAAAAAATTACCCCGAATCCCGTGTTCTGGTGCGTGACCAGGGGATGCATGGCTGATGGGCAGTTCAGTCGTAAGCGCACTCCCAGCCGAGGCACCTGCGGACCCCTCGGTTGGGCATAAATTTACGCTTGCCCGGGTATTGGGGATCTCTGCCCGGGTCGACCTTTATTCTCCCCATCTCGTGGGTTCAACTATGGAAATTGAATTAAACAAAAATATAAAAACTAACGAAGGAAAGAAGGAGATAGATAGCAGGAAGCAGAAAAGTGCAAGAGCGGGCAAAAATTTCTCTGCCAACGACGAGGAAGCATTACTTGGGATGCCTATCTCGGTGGGGCTCCCAGAAGTCATTATGGCTGCTGGGAGCCGTAGAACATCGGAACGATTACGTTCCAGATCCGTCGCGGGTGGTAGCTCTAGTGCTAGGGAGGATGCACTGGAGTTTATGGAAACTGAACTATGCGACAGCCGAAAACGCGGACGCGACAGGGACGAGGAGAGCGACACATCCCAGGAGATGTTGCCTCCTAAGGTTCCAAGTAGTCGCAGAGGGAGGCCACGAACCCCGGTCTCGGCCCCGGCAGGCTCCGTCTTCTGCAAGGCGGAAGCCTATAGACGAGTCAGGGCAGACGGCGAAACACTGGCGGAGGAGGAGATTGCAGATCTCCTGCTGAAAATTAAGGAGCCGATGGTGGGGGATTCAGTTCCCCAAACACCATCGTCCATGCAGGAGAGAGCGAATGCGGCGGTGGCCATTATTCACAAAGTGGCCACCAAATCGAGTAACCTTAAGGGCTCTTTTGTAAGAGCCCTTAAGGACTCCTCTTCCGCTATTGCGGGGGTCGTCGATACCCTCATCGGGGACGTGGCTCGTCTGCAGGCAGCCAACGATCGCCTGACGGGGCAAGTGGCTGAGCTCAGCGCTCAGTTCGCCCAATTCCGGGCGCATCGTCCGGCTGTAGATCCGGTTTCGTCCGCGTCTCAGCCTGCTCCCTCTTCCAACCTCGGTGGTATTCCTGATGCCCATCTGCGCCAAATTACGGATGCAGTATGGCGCATGATGGACGGGCGTCTGGCTGGCCTGGAAGCGAGGCTGCCACCGGCCCCCGTTGTCCGCCCGCCGCTTGCGGCGCATAAGCCGAAGGCCGCATTGGCACCGTCAGCGCTTCCCGTTGTGGGCGGTCGCGTGACCTATGCGGCAGCGGCGTCGGTGTCTGCTGCTCCCGCAACAGCTCCGGGGGCACGACGGGCAGCGAAGGTAGCGACCAAGACGCCTGCACCGAGGTTAGTGTCCAAAACAGCGGCAAAGGCTGGAGCGGATTTCCCTCCGCTCCCCACTCCAACCGCTGTACCTGGCACCACCACATCTGCCCCCTCCACATCTGCCCTATCCAAAGATGGTTGGCAGGTAGTCGGCGGGGCAAAGTCCCGAAAGCGGGGTAAACAGGCAGCTCAAAAAGCAGCCTCTACCCCGCAGTCGCCATCAGTGGTAGTGGCCACTACGAAGAAGCCCCGCAAGCTGCAAGTGCCCAAAACCGCGGCGGTGGTGGTCACCGTGTCACCGGAGGCGGCTAGCAGCGGACTGTCCTACGCGGCCATATTCCAGAGGGCCCGGGCTAGTCTTACCAGTGATATCGGGACGGTAGGAGTCAGGCTGCGCCTTGCTCAAACAGGAGCTCGAGTGCTCGAGTTCCCTGGAGCTGAAGGCGCAAAAACGGCAGATGCCTTTGCCGAGAAATTGCGAGGCATGTTTGCGGCCACGGATGGTGTGAAGATCGCCAGACCTACCAAGTGTGCAGAGTTGCGCATCTCGGGTCTGGACGACTCTATAACGACCGAGGATATCCGCGTTGCAGTAAGAGAGAAGACGGGGTGCAACGCGGAAAACATTAGGGTCGGCACCATTCGCCCCGGTCCAGGAGGGCTTGGCGCAGTGTGGGTCAGCTGTCCCGTAGCGTCGGCCAAAATTTTGGGCGACGCCGGTAGACTGCTCATCGGTTTCGTGAGCGCTAGGATCACAGTCCTGGCGGCGAGACCGATGAGGTGTTTTAAATGTCTGGCATCGGGACACACACGCGCCAAGTGCGTGAGTTGTTTTGACTGCAGCGGACTATGCTTCCGCTACGGTCGACCGGGGCACAAGGCGGCAGAGTGCTCTGCCGCCCCTCACTGCCCAGCGTGTGCGGCGGGTAATAAGCCCGCCGATCATCAGATTGGACAGGGGGGCTGCAAGCCACCACGCACATCTCGGCAAGTGTCGGGGGCTAGCCAGTCGACCCAGGCTGCCTCTGACGTCGTTTCTGCGTCGACATCATCGCCCATGGAGGAGGTTGTAGAGACGGTTCAGTAATGGACCAAGTCTCCAACCTCCTTGTCCAGACGAACCTCAACCACTGTGCCGCGGCGCAGGACCTTTTCCTGCAAACCATGGCACAGTGGTCTATCGGTGTTGCCGTAGCCGCGGAACCCTATTACGTTCCTCCCCGTCCAAACTGGTTGGGTGACCGGGACGGTTCCGTGGCAGTCGTCGGCTCCACGGCGGCTCATTCCCCGCCCTTGTCGCTAAGGGACAAGGGTACTGGATATGTTGCTGCCGAGTGGGGGGGCATCAACGTATATGGTGTTTACTTCTCCCCCAACCGGAGTTTGAGCGACTTCGAGGTTTTCCTTAACAACTTGGAAACCTCGATGCGGCGTCTAACGTCTGGGCACGTCTTAGTGCTGGGGGACTTCAACGCGAAGTCCATTGCGTGGGGTTCCCCCAGGACGGACGCCAGGGGCGAGGCCGTAGAGGAGTGGGCGGCCTCGGTGGGCCTCTGTTTATTGAACAGGGGCTCCACCAACACGTGCGTGCGACAGCAGGGAGGGTCGATAGTGGACCTTTCGTTCGCTACCCCTGCCCTCGCCGCACGAGTAAGGAACTGGTGTGTCCTGGAAGAGGTTGAGACGCTCTCGGATCACCTCTACATTCGATTTGAGCTCTCCCGGACCCAGGACCCCAGTAGGGGTCACGCGGCGCGGCGTTCTTCTCTCTTTCCACGGTGGGCTGTAGCCAAACTGAATAGGGACCTACTAGAGGAGGCAGCCATAATTCACTCATGGCTGTCTCCGCAGGCTCCGGCCGAGGAGGTCGACATGGGGGCTGGTCGTTTCCGCGATGCGATTACGCAGATTTGCGATGCGGCCATGCCCCGCATCCGAGGTTGTCGGCCTCCACGGAAGGAGATTTACTGGTGGTCCCAGGAGTTGGCGGACCTCCGCGCGGCCTGTACTCGTGCCCGGAGGTCCTACACCCGTAGTCGGCGGCGACACCGTGAAGATGGTGAGGAGGATCAGCTTCATGAGGAGTACCGAGAGGCGCGGAAAACTCTGAAGCTGGCCATCAGCCGCGCCAAAGAAATTAAGCGAAAGGAAATGCTGGAGGGTCTCGATCGTGACCCCTGGGGTCACCCTTATCGTGCGGCGCGACAAAAGCTCCGCACATCGGGCCCCCCCCTTACAGAGACCCTCCAGCCCAGCTTCCTGCGGGAAGTGGTCGAGGGCCTTTTCCCGCAACGGGTGGAGCACACACCCCCGTCGATGGCCTTCACGGTCGGAGACGACGGGGCGAGCGAGGACAGTGTTCCGCCCGTCAGGGAATCGGAGGTAGGGGCGGTTGTTCTACGGATCCGCTCTAAAAACACCGCCCCCGGGCCAGACGGGATACCTGCCCGAGTGCTGGCCCGAGCCCTCGAACACATGTCGGACCGTCTCAGGGAGGTCCTGGACGTTAGCTTGGCGTCTGGACGCTTCCCTGAGTGCTGGAAAAGCGGGAAGCTGGTCCTATTGAGGAAGCCGGGACGGCCAGCCGAATCGGTAGCGGCCTATAGGCCCATCGTGTTGCTGGACGAGGCGGGTAAACTGTTTGAGAGGATACTCTCTGCCCGCATCGTCCGGCACCTCTGCGAGGTGGGCCCCGATCTGTCGGACGCCCAATTTGGTTTTCGGGCGGGGCGTTCGACGGTCGATGCCGTGCTGCGCCTGAGGGCCGTTACCGAAGAGGCGGTGAGCTGTGGCGGCGTGCTGTTGGCGGTGTCGTTGGACATCGCCAACGCATTTAATAGTCTGCCATTTAGCTGCATCAGGGAAGCACTTCACTACCATGGGGTGCCAAAGTACCTGAGGCGGCTTGTGGCAGACTATCTTGAGGAGCGTACCGTCATGTACGAGGACCGAGACGGTGTTCTGAGGCGGCGGCTCATGTCGTGCGGTGTTCCACAGGGGTCTGTCCTCGGACCACTCCTGTGGAACATGGGATACGACTGGGCCCTTCGAGGTAGTCTTCCCCCCGGGCTGGGCGTAATTTGTTACGCAGATGACACATTGGTCACGGCCCGGGGAGCAAACTTTCAAGAGGCGGCGTGCCTGGCCACCACGGGTGTCTCTCTGGTGGTCGGGCGAATTGAGGCACTGGGTTTGCGGGTGGCCCTGGACAAGACGGAGGCCCTTTTGTTCCATGGGCCCCGTCGTGGTCCACCCTCCGGCGCCTCCATCGTGGTCAATTCGGTCCTCGTACCGGTTCAGGCCCAGATGAAGTATCTGGGCCTGATCCTCGACGGCAGGTGGCTCTTCGACGAGCACTTCCGACAGCTTTCTCCAAAGCTGGTCGGCGCTGCTTCTGCCCTTGGGCGACTTTTGCCCAATCTGGGTGGAGCTAGCGTGGCGACGAGACGGCTATACACGGGGGTTGTCCGGTCAATGGCGCTGTATGGTGCACCGGTGTGGGCGGCGGCTCTGACCGCCCAGAATAGGGCTCGCCTCTGGCGCCCTCAGAGGATATTGGCGGTTAGAGCCATACGCGGTTACCGCACCGTATCGACGGAGGCGGCGTGCGCCTTGGCCGGAACTCCCCCGTGGGATTTGGAGGCGGAAGTGCTCGCCGAAGTTTATCGGCGGACAGCTGACTTCCGGGCGGGTAGCGGCATACGGCCCCCACCCGAAGAGATACGCGAGTGGCGAGAGGCCGCTCGTCGAGCCACGATGGCTCGTTGGTCGTCCCGGCTGGAGGCTCCACGTGCTGGCTTTGCCGCCGTGGAGGCTCTCCAGCCAGTCATCGCCGAGTGGGCGGGGCGGCAGCACGGGACCCTTTCCTTCCGACTGACGCAGGTCCTTTCCGGGCACGGTTGCTTCGGGAAGTATCTGCACTCGGTCGCCAGGAGGGAATTGAGTCCCGCCTGTCACCACTGCGACTGCAGTGAGGACTCGGCTCAACACACGCTAGCGGTTTGTTCCGCCTGGGCGGCGCAGCGTGGGGTCCTCACTGCAGTTATTGGAGGAGACCTCTCGCTACCGGCCGTCATACGCTCTATGACCGGTAGCGACAGTTGTTTTACCGCGGTCGCAACCTTCTGCGAAGACGTAATTTCGCGGAAGGAGGCGGCGGAGAAGGCCCTGGAGGACGATATCTACTCGGACCCAATTCGCCGCCGGCGAGCCGGGCGTCGGAGGCGCGCATACCAGCGCCTCATGCCGCCTTGAGTGTGGCCGCGGGTGGACGGGATGGGTTTTCCCCTCCATCCGCTACAACGGCCAGCCGCGAGGAGGCGACGTCCGCGTGTGCCGTACGTCGCCTAAAATAGAGAGTTTATCCGCAGATGGTGCCCGAGGTAGCGGGCAGGCGCTAGGAGGGATCTGGATGTCGTAATAGCAGCGGTTCCTGGATCCCTCCTATCTCAGGCGCAGAGTGGCACACCGTGTGGTTTTAGTCGGTCCGATTCCGACACACCACCCCGCCGTAAACCCCGGTGGGGTGACGGCCCGAGGGGGTTTCCACACGTTAAAAAAAAAAAAAAAAAAGTGTACGAATATAATCTAAATGTATATGTATATTTATGTATATATGTGTATATTTATATGTGTATTTATGACATATGTATTGTATGTATTTTAATTGTCAATATAACCTCCGTGCACCTCCCTTACAATATTTCTATATCACCCTAAGGTTGTCTGGAAGAGAATGCCTTGGGCATTAAGTCCGCCGCTGTACAAAGTGCATATTAGTGTAAATTAATAAATAAAAAATAAATAAATAAACGCGCCTTTTAAAACATGTTTTGTTAGCCACAAAGGAGTGCAAAACACTACTCACCTTATGTCCCGCCTTCACTCGCTTTTCTATATATTCTTCATGTACTCAGTTCCTCGTAAATATAAAACTTAAATAAACAAACTCCCATACTTGTTCTACTCTTTTAATTCGGTGTAAAGGAACATATACACAATATGACAGCTGACATCTTCCCGACAAGGCAAATCAATCCTTGATAAACTCAATTGAGTTCAAAACTCTTTGGGTACACGTGTAAACCTCTTTAATAGGTATGATAATCAATTCAATTTGAACTAAGAATATATTTGTAATCGGGGAATTACCCTTTATCCATAAAGTATTTTCTTTTTTTTCACAAATAAACGGTTCAATTTAGTAATAAGAACGTGTAAATCGATTTGCCTAAACAACCTTCGTGCTGTATTAGTTTTTAGAGTTATATTCCGAATACAGTTTCAGCTTTATGGGTTCCTAAAGTTTATTCTATTATTAGGGCAGACGTAAACACGATCGATTAATCCTATTGAGGTCACATGAAGGAGGCTTAATGCCTTTATTTTGTTGTCGTACTGCTGGGATGAATTTATTTAAACATTTAAGAGGCAAACGAACTGATAGATTGATGCATTCATTGTTTTGGTCAACACACTGCTCTCTACTGCGCTGAGTGTTGTGGGTTTAAACCCCACATGGGACAATATTTTGCATTCTATACAAATTGTTGTTCTGAGTTTGAGCATTCTTTGTGTCCGCTTCTTGTCTAATGCGGGCGTTGTCGTTAAAAAAAAAGAAGATCACTTGAATTGAGTGACTTCCACCGTCTATAAACAGCTCCAACTCAAAAGTTACGAGTACACCGCCGGAGCGTTACTGACCTTTGAATTAAGAGGAGAAGGGGGGAGGGGAGTTGACTTCTGGTTATCTCATTCACTCAGCGAAAAGCAATGGAATCATTGTTGAACACCGTTTTCCTGTGAGAACGTGAAAATGAGTATTGGGAATTAGAGCGGAGAGTTATTAGGGCTTTTTACAAGATCTCTACAGCTGTGTAACTCAACCTTTATCAGTCAAATTAACATTTAAAGGTTAAAAAATTCAGCTATTCATAAAACTATAGGGTTTCGTTTAAAAATATCTCGACATAATTAAAACATTAGACGAGTGGATAAGATAATGGAAATTCGTCTACGATACGATGTAAGGGTATGAGACGAGACGAGACGAATGTAACACCGTAAAAACTATCCTGGCTGTCCCGGACATAAAAATGGATAGAGTAACACGACATGCCACATAGTAGGCAACGATTTGGCGTGGGTAAATTTAGATGTAAGGACAACCCAAGAGCGTCTGACTTGGCACCATAATATGTGCTAACCCCAAATAAAAGGATGAGGCATGGCAGAAAGAGAAACAAAACATTTCGTGAAAGTTATTAACATTTATTAAGGATTAGTTATTTTCTATAGTTTTACTTGCGTTTATGGTTACTACTTCACTCCTAAAATTCATAACCTGATGTTTAACAACTCGTATTATTCATTATCATCATCATCGTTATCTCAGCCAAAAGACATCCACTGCTGGACATAGGCCTCCGCCAAGGTTCTACACAACAGCCGGTTCCGTGTCGCCCGCATCCAGGCATCGAAGCCGCATATTATTTGATAGTTTCTGAAGATTATAGTAGCTAAGAAAACAAAAAAATGAAAATTTCTGAGTTTTTCCCTAGTAGTGGTAATTGTGTGGTAATGGATTAAGTATATGAAGTGTCACCCCACCTATTCATCCCGTGGGTATCGTAAGATCTGACTAAGGTAGCAAACTAAATAGAACTCATTACTACAAAGACAAGGTAAACTTGACACTCCTTTCTATGGAGAGACGTATGTCTTTTTTTTTCCTATATGAATAACCTGCCAAAGTGACTCTACTCCACCTGATGGAAGGCACGAACAGAATGCAAGAGTTGTGGTCACTATTCTCATTGCAAATGTAGACAATGCAGTATGGTGACCCACACTATGGTGACCTTGTGAGATGCTTTTTCACACCCCGTTTGAGGACGTAAAAGGCATGACAGTCATCATGTTACGATAACTGTCACCCCAGCATCGATGAGCCTCCGGTCTCACACTCACCAACGAAACACGACAACACAGATACTGGCGCTTTAGGTTGGTCTTCTGTTGGAGGGTAGTACTACCCCGGTCGAGCTGGCCCGTTCGTGCTGAAATCAGCGTGGCTCTATTACCTTTAAAAACAAAAGTCACTTATATGAGAACTTATTTTAACTTAAAAATAATAATTTTATTTAATGGTCGTGTTGGGACGTCTAGATACTTAATGACGTGCTTGTAATGTAAAGGTAATCTAGACTTAAATAGGCATATGACATATCTTTTATGTGAGGGTAGACTGTTAATTATTTTTTACGGATATGTTGGTCTGGCGGTCTTGATTGCTAAGCCGGAGGTGGCGGGTTCGATTCTCCACTTAGACAAATCCAAAACGAACTCAAGATAAATATTTGTGTAAAGAGCACGATTATTCGTTTTGTCTGGGTGTAATTGTGTTTATCTACAGTATGTATTTAGAAATATATAAGTATGTTTATCAGCTGTCTGGTTACCATAGCACAGGCTCTGTCTAATTTGGAATCAGATGGCCGCGTGTGAGATGTGTGAGGTTTTTATTTATTTTTCTTTACAAGTAAAGTTATGAACATTAAACAAAAAGCGTGTATATTTAAACTGTTTTTGTACATGAATATTCGCGTGCGTATAATATAGATATATTATCAGAATATTTAAAATACAAGTGTTTTTAAAAGCTCATAAAACAGCCGTCATTAAAGTTAATAGGCGCTATAAACTTTTTGTACACCGAAGTGTTTAAATTCCTCTTGCGACTTTCAAACAGATGTGGGTTTTTGAAATTGGTCTGTGAATTAAAAGGGTTTGGATAAAGTGAAGCAGTTTGTTTTGGGTCTAGCACGATTTGACTTGACATCAGGGTTCGTGTTGTTTCAAATACTAATCTTTACAGTGTAGATTTTTTATTTTAAAAGCCTGCCAAACTGATTTTACTCTGGTTGATGGAAAGCATGAATTGTCGTCACCACACTCATTGTGAATGCAGGCAATACAGTATGGTGACCCACACTATGGCGGTCTATTGTAATATATTTTTACACACATACACAAATTTTAAGGGTCTATAGATCTAGTGGTTTTTAACCCTGACATCTAAGCTGGTGATCGTGGGTTCGATTCCCATACAGGACGAATAATACTGTGCTGAATATGACCATTTGTTCTGTGTCTGAGTGTAATGTATTTACAATGTTTGCATTGTTTAAAATATCGAAACATGTTTAGCGTCTTGTTGTAGATCAGATGGACGTGTGTTCCATGTGTGAGCTTATTGTTATCATTAAACTCAATTAAACTCATGTTTCACTTCTATTGAAGGTAAACAGAGATAATAGAACACATTTTTTTTTTACAACCTACCAAAGTGACTCTATTCTGCCTGATGGAAAGCATGAATAGAATCCAAGAGCGGTGGTCGCCATACTCACTGCTACGACAGTGTAATATGACGACCCACGCTATAGCGGCCTCATGAGATTCTTTTACACGCCCCGCTTGAAGGACCCGAGATCATAGTGAGAGGGAAACACGTGCACTGATAACGAATTTCAGGCTTTAAAATGATGACATAGAAATAGTACCTACCACATCTATTAGGCCTTTCGTATGGGAGTTAGTAAAAAGGTTGTATATTCTCAAAAATTGCCTAACTTTGATTCAATTTGACTTCAACTACTTGTCACTAGTAAATTCACGTTAAAATAACGAGAATAAAGCGAATAAATTTATTTATGAAACTAAAATTACAGCAAATTTGAACCGCTTTTGAAACTTGTGACGATGGAGGTTAAGCATCTTCACCACATCCAGGTTATGGAAAATCATCTACATTCATAAAACAGTTTCTTTTTGAAGTAAAAAAAGGCGTGTGAAGCGCTCTTTGGGTAAACAAAAATCATGGAATTCGCATCATCGTCACCGAAGGTTTTCCATGAGCTAAATGGGAACTGTGTATACTAAACAAAGAATGTAATACATCCTGCCCTATGTACTGTCGCTAGGCTGAGGCACATGTCAGGTGCAGAGTGGCACACCGTGTGGTTTTAGTCGGACCGATTACGACACAACACCCCGCCGTAAAAAGATCGCCCTCCGCCGCCGCGTAAGCAGCACTTTTGAGTCGCTCCGCAATCAAAAAATCAGACTAGTGGTAAAAGTGTGACAAGTATAGCAGTGCTATACATCAAAAGTCGTAGAATCGCAAGATCTATATATTAGTGCAAACCGCGAAAAAATCGGACAAAAGTTGTGGATTTTTCCTAAACAAAAACTAAGTTTTTAGGTGAAATCGTGATATTCTGTGATTTATCCGCGGAACGAGATCGACGACCTACATTTTTTGAATTGTGGAAAGGAGCGCCTTGTGAAGGTCTATTGTTTCGGACCCTTTTCGGATTTTTCCGATAAAAATTGGAAAAGTTACAGAACTTTTTCAAAAAAGGGTGTGGCCGCGGGGTCCCTGATCCGGAGGTTTCCGGAGGTGAAAACTATATACTAAATCTTCGAAATCACGAGCTCTGTACAATAGTAAAAACCCCGAGAAAATCGAGTGGAAATTGTGGATTTTCCTTATACAAAAACTTTTTTGTGGGTATATTTAGTGAAATAAAAGTGAAAAAACTCATTAAAATCCGGGATTTGATCGACGACCCCTGTGTTATTTGCTTTGGGAGGGTGTGTCTCGGGGATACCTATCTCTTGAGACCCCTTTCAGATTTTTCTGGCGGCGTATGAAAAACTTATTCAGGTTTTTTTTTTCGAAAAAGTTAAGTGGACCAAATATTATTAAACTTTGAAATATAACTTTTGTGGTAACCGTAATTTTATAGTAGATTTATAGTCCTTGTTTTTCTTGTGATTTAAAGTGATAGAACACAAAGTCTAGATAAATTTACAGGTTTTATAAGTGAAATTCGAACTATAAGAAGAGTCTCGCTTACCGTTTAGCATATAATCTGTTTTATGTAATTGTTATAAGGCCACCTACTTATAAAATTGTATAATATCAGTTCACCTGCCGGCTGCACACGCGGGATATAATTTTAATTATTTAATAAATACTTGACTAAAATTGTAGTACTTACGCAGTGTATCGAAACTTTTTATAGATTCACTAGATAATTATTATTCTATACTGACGAAATTTAAACTATAGAATATTCTAAAATTCTACTTTCGTTTATTAAATTTAATTAGATAGCTTTTAGTATCACGCAGTGTACTTAGTTTCTTGACGGGTACATTTAGAATTAGACTTGAGTTTACATGTGTACCCAGTTTATTGACTGGATCACTACTACTAGACCTATATAAGTTCTTCAACTTATAATATCTATATTGTATCTCTGACGAAACTTTCCCCGATATGGCTGCAACAGTGCGCACACCAGCCAAAAAGATTATAGATGATAGCCCTCAGACCTCTCCAAGGGATATACGGAAAGATTTATCTTCCCCACGTCAAATGACGCAATTACCTAGTGTAAGACGTAGTATTGGAGAATGGAAAGCTGTAACCAACGATACAAGGCCTTGCACGTCACTTACACACCCGCATTCACCTAAAAGAAAAACTCAGATCTCGGCGTCGGTTACGTCACGAAAGCCGAAGCAGAGGGTGGTGGCCCCTGTAGAACCGCCGCGAAGAGTATCAACAGAGGCTTTAAATACCCCACCTGGACCAAAGCGGGACTGCGTGAAATCTACGGATTTTGTTGTTCAGGCTCGCAATTTGTTGTTGAGAGTGAAATCGTGCGTGAGTGAGTCTCGCAATCTTAGAGCGGATTTAAAATCGGGCATCATCACGGGCGTGGAAAACCTCTATCAACTCGTAAAGGAAGCAACGTCAGCAGCAGAGAAACCTACTCAGAAAGCTGTAGGAATCGCTCCATCGACACCTGAAACAGAGGAGAGAGGAGCAAATACACACATAAGTGTAGAAAACGATTTCTCACAGGAAGGACATAAAGAGCTGGTCATGCTTCTTAAGTCGCAATGCGAAAAGATCGACAACACCCACAAAGAAATAGAGACACTAAAAGAAATGGTCACAGCCTACCAGTCAAGCCAGACATCAAATACGACGTACGCAAGCATTGTAGCAGCAAAAAATAGGACTTCAGAAAGAGCAGTGCTGCATTCAGTAGTTATAGCATCTGCCGATGATAAGAAAACGGGAGAAGAGGTACTGGAACAAGTACGGAAGGCAGTTAACGCAAAAGATGGTCATATAACTGTAGAAAGGGTGCGCAAAATTAGGGATCGCAGGGTCATAGTGAGCTGCAGAACTGAAGAGGATAGAAGGAGGATTAAGGAGCGATTACAGAGTGCAGCGGGCCACCTAACGGTAGAAGAGATGAGGAACCAAGATCCAATGGTCATATTGAGAGATGTTCTGATTGTCAACGGTGATGATGACGTCATCGCTGCGTTGAGAAATCAGAACAGGGATGTGTTTAAGGGCGTAGACCAAAAAGAGGACCGCATTTCGGTAAAATTCAGAAGAAGAGCCAGAAACCCGCACTGTGAACATGTTGTGCTTAGGCTGTCACCGATTCTCTACAAGAAGATGATGGAACGAGGATTCGCACATATAGATATGCAAAAAGTGAGAGTAGCTGACCAGTCGCCACTAATACAGTGCTCTGCATGTCTGGGATATGGCCACGGACGACGAATTTGCACTGAAAAAGTTCCAAAGTGTAGCCATTGTGGAGGGGCCCACATGCGGGACAAGTGCGCTGAATGGTTGGCAGGAGTAGCACCAGCGTGCTGCAACTGCATATCCGCAAAACTGGACAACATAGAGCACAATGCATTTAGTTCTGAGTGTCCAGTGCGTGGAAAGTGGGAGGCACTAGCAAGAGCGAAGGTGGCATATTGCTAAGGTGGTTCACAATCGTTCACGAGCGGGCGGCCCTACCAGATGTTACGCAGTCGCCCAAGCTAACCTACAGAGAAAAGAATTAGCCACAGTGGAACTCATGATTGAGGCCAAGAAACGCGGGATCGCGATAGCGTTGATACAGGAGCCATATGTGGGCGGGATAAAAAGGATGAGGGACTACCGTGGAGCGAGAGTCTTTCAGAGTGCTGCAGTAGAAGATGGGACAGTAAAGGCTGCAATAGTCATTTACGACAGCGAACTTGACGTCATCCTGTGTCCGAAACTCACGACCAACAATATAGTTGTAGTGAGGATCCGAACCAGCACCTGGGAAATGGCTACGGTCTCCTTCTATTTTGAACCAGATCAGCCTATAGAACCATATCTAGATCAGTTGAGAACCATCGGCCAGGAACTGGGCTCAAGAAAACTGCTACTAGGAGGAGACAGTAACGCAAAGAGTACCTGGTGGGGCAGCACCTTAGAAGACCACAGGGGAGCCGAGATGAGTAGCACCCTGGAAGAGTCAGGATGGCAGGTATTGAACACCGGTGATACGCCTACATTTGACACCATTAGAGGTGGCAGAGCGTTAACAAGCTTTGTAGACATAACAGCTTGTACCGACGATCTCCTGGGACTCATTGACAATTGGAGGGTAGACCAATCGGTTACTAGTTCTGACCATAACACCATTTTATTTTATCTAAATCTAGAAAAAAGTAAAGGTCTTAAAGTTCAAAGGGTAACTAGAATCTACAACACTAAAAAGGCAAATTGGGAACATTTTAAAAACAAATTAAAAAAATTCAAATTAGAAAACAATATTAGCATGGAAACAATAAATAATATAGATAGTAAAATTTTATTAGAAAACTTAACCATTAAATACTCTGAATTAATAACTTTAGCTTGTCGAGACAGTATGCCATTAAAACGTAATTCAGAGACAATAACGATCTCATGGTGGAGTTCAGAACTAGAAACCCAAAAGAAAAAAATGGTCACATTTAGACGGAGAATAAAAAACGCTGCATCACACCGTAGAGCGAGAGTCATCGAAGAATACCTGCAACAGAAAGAGATCTACGAGTGCCAAGTCAAGGAAGCCCGTACGAAAAGTTGGAAGGCGTTCTGTGAGAGACAGGACAGAGAAAGCATGTGGGATGGTATCTACCGGATTATCTCAAGGACCACTAGGAGGAGAGAAGACCTAACCCTGAAAACCAAGGATGGTAGCTACTTGAACTCTCAAAAATCAGCGGATTTACTCGCCGAGACCTTTTACCCTGAAGACCTACGGGATACAGATAACGCCGATCATTCCCGGATCAGAGAAATGGCCGAACGAGTAAACGAGTTTTGTCATGGTGAGTATCATGACCCGCCGTTTACTTCGCTCGAGCTAGAGACTGCAATTCGGAGTTTTAACCCAAAGAAAGCCCCTGGAGCGGATGGCTTTACGGCGGACATTTGCAGCAGAGCTATCTTCGAGGATCGAGACGCATTTCTTGCCCTGTTCAACAAGTGTCTAGAAATCTCCCACTTTCCCAACATCTGGAAGGAGGCCACAGTTGTGGTATTAAGAAAACAGGGCAAGGATGACTACACGAATCCCAAGGCTTACAGGCCTATTGGCCTCTTGCCAGTTCTGGGGAAGGTCCTGGAAAAAATGATGGTGGCAAGAATCAAGTGGTATGTTGTACCGCGAATAAGTACTTGCCAATACGGATTCATGCCCCAAAGGGGCACCGTGGACGCCCTCTATACCTTGATACGCCATGTCAAAAGTAAAATAGAGCAGAAAAAGCTGGTTACCCTGGTGTCTCTGGATATTGAGGGCGCCTTCGACAGCGCTTGGTGGCCGGTTATAAGAGTCCGTTTGGCTGAGGAAAAGTGTCCGGTTAACGTCAGGAGGCTGCTTGATAGTTACTTAAGCTGCAGAAAGGTCAAAGTAAGATTCGCCGCTGAGGAAAGTATGCGAAACACCACGAAGGGTTGTGTACAGGGGTCAATCGGCGGTCCAATCCTCTGGAACTTGCTTCTCGACCCACTCCTGCGAGGACTTAGTGAAGAAGGACATTACTGCCAGGCATTCGCGGACGATGTGGTGTTGATCTTCCACGGAGATACAGGCCTAGAAATACAAGAACAGGCAAATGCCGCTCTCGACTATGTGCAGCAGTGGGGTGTAAGGAATAAATTAAAATTTGCACCACACAAAACCAACGCAATAATCCTAACAAGGAAACTAAAATACGACACCCCACTGTTGACCATGGGGGGGATTGACATCTGCATGTCAAAGGAAATAAAGATCTTAGGGCTCATCATCGACGATCGCCTAAGCTTCAAAGCACATATAACAGCGCAGTGTAGAAAAGCGATCGTAGTTTACAAGCAGCTAGCAAAAGCTGCTAGAGTTAGCTGGGGACTGAATCCTAACATTATTAGGACCATTTATGTCGCGGTAATCGAACCCATAGTAATGTATGCGGCGGCGGTATGGGCGCCTGTAGTTGCAAGGCTTGGAATACAAAAACAGCTGAATATGGTGCAACGAGGATTCGTACAGAAACTCTGTAAATCGTATCGCACAGTCTCTCTGAACTCGGCGCTGGTGCTGGCTGGGATACTGCCTCTCGATATCCGAATACAAGAAGCAGCCGCTCTCTACGAGGCCAAGAGAGGGTCGTCCCAAACGGTACTAGGAGATAGAGAGACCGATAGTGTGGTTAGATTTGAGGAGATACCTCACCCAGCTGTAGGTGTGGCTTTGGATTTCGTATGCCTGGTAGACCAAAACCTTGTCGACAGGTACAATGTGCAGACGGTGCGTATATTCACCGACGGCAGCAAGCTGGAAGGAAAAGTTGGAGCCGCACTTTCCATATGGAATAGGGAGGCCGAGATCCGGACTCGAAAGTTTTATCTGTCTGCGTACTGCACAGTCTACCAGGCGGAACTCTTGGCCATATGTGAGGCAACAAACGAAATCCTCAAAGGAGCGGAGCAGAGCTATGGAGTGTACAGTGATTCGAGGGCAGCGCTCGAAACACTAGTGAACCATAGCACCCTGCACCCTCTTGCAGTAGAAGCTCGGGAAAACCTGCGGAAAGCCTTCTCAAAAGGCAAAGATGTCTCTTTGTTCTGGGTTAAGGCACATGCAGGCCTACAGGGCAATGAAAGAGCGGACCAACTCGCCAAGGAATCAGCACTGTATTCCAAGAAAAGACCTGATTATGACCGGTGTCCACTATCATTTATTAAAAGAACAATACGCAGCTCATCAATCCTAAAATGGGACGAACGATATAGAGCAGGAAACACCGCGTCCACTACAAAATTATTTTTCCCAAATGCGTCCGATGCTTACCGTATCATTCGGAAAATTCAGCCGGCAGGTCTGCTCACACAGATCCTCACGGGGCATGGTGGGTTCTGTCAGTATCTGAAGCGGTTTCACTGTAGGGACAGCTCATCCTGCATTTGCGATCCTTCGAAGGAAGAATCAGTTCCTCACTTACTGGTTGAGTGCCCTATATTTGATAGGATTCGCTATGAACTACAGCAAAGAATAGGCTTAGTTATAAAGATATCTAACTTAAAAGAATGCATCAGTACGAAAGAAATCCGCAGTTATTTTATAGATTATTGTATAAATATATGTAAAGTAGTAAATAAGAGAAACAAAGATATATAAATCTTGCTTAGAATATAATTTAAAATATTATGTTACTCAAGCAAAACTAAATTAAGATAGATATAAAATAATAGATTGTAAGCAACAGCTATATATTTAAGATAAGATATTACAATTATATAAATAGTATAGTACAGTATCACTTCAGCATAGGTTATAATTTATATTGTATGTAGCACGATTAGTATAAGTGAAAAATAACTCTAAGACTATTTGCATACACAGCTTAATAAAGTCCTTGAATTATGACATCAGGGGAAAGTAGAATTAATAAAGGCAGTAACACCCTGCGATGGCGGGTGCCTGCAAAAAAAATAAAAAAAAAAAAAAAAAAAAAAAACACCCCGCCGTAAACCCCGGTGGGGTGACGGCCCGAGGGGATTTCCAAAAAAAAAAACAAAAAACATGTGGCTGCGAGGCAATGTATACGATGTGGGACGTTAGACTCTCGGAGGGATCAAAAGATTTGTACCGGGCGAGGTAGTTATTGTTGTGCATATAAATAGAGTTTTAAGTATTCACTTCTGTCGGCAGTCCTCATGACTGCCTCCGAATTTTTTTCTTCATGACTTACCAACGTTTTTTTATAGCAACCTACCAAAGTGACTCTATTCTGCCTGTTGGAAAGCATGAATAGAATCCAAGAGCGGTGGTCGCCGAACTCGCTGTAAATGAAGACAGTGCAGTATGGTGACCCACGCTATGGCGGCCTAGTAACCCGTAGTGGACCCGGGATCGTAGTGGGAGGGAAACACGTGCGCTGGTAATGAATTCCAGGCTTTAATTGATTTGCACAGGAAGGAAGAGCCGAACCGTTTAGTTCGGGAGCGTATGTTTACCATTCTGAAACGGTGGTCATTTTACATTAAATTAATTCTAGACATTCTAAATTATCGTGAAACTCTATTAAAAGTTATTTGACAATGTAGTGAAAAAAATACAACTACACATATCTAGTACTATTTAAATTTTTAGTACAAAAAGTATAATTAAACTAACTATGCCTAAACAAAAACTAGATTTAGGCTAATTTGAGAAGAGTCAACTGCCTACCAAATAAGCCGGCGGCTGTTCAAATGAGCGGTTACACCAGGGTTGGGACAACTCGACTTCAAGCTCAAAATATACGACAGCAAAAATTGCGCAACAAATGGGTTGGGACGAATTGTGAAGCTTTTAAACTCGAGTCGTAATTGGGTCATACTAACATAAGCTTAGAGTAAAACAAGGATATATATGGACAGAGTAGTTATGTTATGGAAGGCCATGTTTCGACGCATATGCATCACCATCCAAATCACTTTTTAGCATCGTTTTTCGTTGCTTTTCATGAGTGAGTGAGATTACTGAAGTCCAAACCCACCTCCCCCAGATTTAGTCACTCTTGAGTATCAAGTGTGTATGAACGGAGGCAGCCATTTATTATCGTTACTCGTTCATTCAGATCCTATACAGATTCAGATTCAGATTCAGATTCTGTCTTGCCTTCCTAGATCACAAAAAACGCTTGGTACTATTTACCCTTTAAGCAAAGGGTGTTCCTCCGTTAGGGTTATAATATACAAAGTGAAAAATATTCTTTTCACTATAAATTCTACAATGCAATCAAATTATTATTTTTTACTCATTTAATAAACAAATAATTAAATTGTGAATCTAACCTGGTACAAATCTAAACGTTAAATTAAGACTTATAATAAGTAATTAAAAAGAGGGGAATTTTGTTTATTTATTAAATTAGGATCTCAGCAAAAATATACACAAAATTGTATACAGTAATTTACTGATGGCGTATTATGCTGGTGTACTTCTTCACTTACAGGAGACCACAGCAAGCAAAAAGAAGCAATATCAACTAAGCGAACAAAGTCAAGTTAAGTTAAGATAGTCCGAGTGGTAACGGATTAAGGACACATAGTATTACCACCCCTATTCATCCTGTGGGTGTCGTAAAAGGCGACCAGGGAGAGATCAGACGCAGCACCGATGGCTTTACACGCACTCTAAGGCATGGCGGTTAAGACCCTAATTTTCAACCTCCTGGCTGTTATTTAGTAATTCTGAAATCTAGCTTAAAACCTTACCGCCTTTCGTGCATTTATGAAAAGGAAACATATACACATATGTACATTTAGCTGGTTTACATTCATAAGAGATCACTTCGTCGCTTTCTACTGAGTGTTATGGTTCAAACCCCACATGTGACAACAATATATATGAATCAAAAATGATTATAATGAGTCTGGGCGTCTTTTGTGTCAATTTCGTGTACGTTTATAAAGTCCTAGACACAAGAATATTCCTAGAGCGAGGGTTGCCTTTGATAAAAGAGAAAATAAAATGTTTATATAATATGAATTACTATTTACATGTGACCTTTTGTATAAAAGTCTATGAAAACTCATAACAACCACTCATACACTCACTCAAACACGAACTCACTCTTTCACTCACTCAAACGTACTGCTCACTGTGATTTTATTATGACCCTCAACATTTAGTTTAACAACTCATAACTCTTTTATACGTTTGTGTTCAAGTAGGCAAAGTATACGAAACTACGCAAACAAGTATTGCGTGTTTTAATATCTAGAAATCAGTTAATTGGCAATGGAACTGAAAAGCAGTTTCATATAATGACGCAAGGACGGCCAAGTGCGGCAATCAAGGAGATTGCCACAAGTTCAAAACCTCGTCCAACTTTGCCGTTTTTACTTTTAACAGTAACGATTACAGTCGCCCATTAGAACTTTATGTATTTACAATTTGTTTACTGAAATTGTTTGTTCAGTTTTGGGTATATTTGTTTGTTTTGAATGTTAAACAGTTTTAAAGTTTTTTGGAGTGTTACGAAGTTTAACTTTGGTTATATCATGGCATAGTTTTTATCTTTCCAGACTTAAATAATACTTCTAAAGGATTTTTTGAAATAAACCTGAACCTGAATAAAGGAACTAATTAGGTACTAGGGTTAACACGGTACAGTTGGACCAATTTTGATAAAAAAATTTAAGGAGTGAGCTGATACTTTGGTTTAACACATAAGATATTGATCGCTAAAAATAAATACCACTGTTTTCGAATCAAACTGTTAAATGTCATACATTTGAATGTATCTCATAGCACGTGAGAAACAACGCGGGACGGAACTAGTATACCATAAAACCAAATATGCGACTACCTACGTACCATTAAACAAGAATTTCAAAGAAAGAAATATTTATAGACAATAAAAAAGATGTTAAAATACTTTTTCTCCGTTCTCGTTTTACAACCTTCATGGTAGATAAGCAGATGGCTTTCATTCTTTGCCTGAAAATGGCTGAACGTTTGTCAAAATGTCCCATAAATGTCTATTACTGAATATGGATCAGCCTTACGATTTAGAACGCAATGTCGTTAAGGTAGATTTTTTTATTACTTATTTATATTGTACTTACGTGGGTACTGTACTTGTCTTATTTAATTACTAAATAGGTTTAGATTAGAATTTAAGATTCTATTCTACCTATAGAGTCTAAGTCGTAAAAGGCTCTTAGTCGCCTTTAGTCGACAAAGTATATAAGACAACATCATTACAAAGAGAAGGAAAACTTGAAACAAACCCTATTCCAACATGTCTGGCCAGTGCGGAATAGTAGGTCAAAACCTCCTTGCTAAGGAGAGGCCTATGTCCAGTAGTGGACTGTAAAAGGCTGTTGATGATGATGATGATGATAGAGTCTAATAACACTGCATCGTAATACATATAATAGGGAATATGCCCGTATTTTTTTTAAAACGTTTCTACTATTTACCAAAAATAAATATAACACATCTAAAATATAAACCAATAAGCTAAAAAAAAGATTAAAATCACTATAATTTTCGGACGATTCAAATGCGGCTATTTTGGCGCGCTTATTCTGTGATGGCGGACTACGCTTTTGTCAACAACGAAGAAGTATTTGGTTTAGAAATGCATCGAGTTATTTTTTTCCAATCAACTTATTATCAATGAAACGTAAAGAAATTTAATGAAAACTAAATATTATAATAGTCGTGAAGTTTATTTTAACATAAGTAAGAATATTAAAAAAGTGATAAAATATATATATAACAATATTTTTTACTTAGTTAACTGCACACATCGTTTTGTTTACAAAGTTCAAGTATAGTATGCTTTACGAAAAGATCCGGGGGTAAATTAACGTCAAATTTTGGTTCACCAATAGCGTTGCGTTTTAGAAATTCACGAAGAAATTTAAGAAAAACCATTATTTGATTATTCAATTTCACTAATGAGTTGTAGTAAATTTCAAAAATAATTACCTACATCTGTTTTTTTAGTAGGAAAGTTTACAAATAAAAATATTTTGTCGCTTGAACGTTTTTTAAATCATTTTCTCTCAAATCATTTACTTGAAATATGCTAAGTGGAGAGTCTGAAGTGTGTTTGCAGCCAGAGTATCTGTTTCTCAAATCTGCATCATTATAACTTGGAAGATGCTCCATGAACTGATTAGAAGCTTCTGGAGTCCTCCATACCGTACCTCATGATTGAGGTACATCCCGGGCACCTCATGCCCCAGTGCAGGACAGAATCGCACCACTCACTGTTCTACACAACAAGAGGCAGATACTACCCAGTAGAGATACTACAGCACGTGCAATCTGGCTGATCTAAATTTAGTTATTTTCAATGGTGTGAACACACGTTGTAGTAGGCCAAAACCTTCTTTCTAAGCAGAAACATATGTCCAACAGTGTATTGTTACCTTTAACAGTACACTGTTGACGAATGAGCATTACGTCAGACTTCTTGCTACCCGTGATCAAAAAACAAACGAAACCCAAATGAGATTAGAGATGCAAGCTGTTACTGGGCTGATCATTCGCAATTGTTAATACCACTTTGGACTACGATCAAGGAGATCATGGCGAGCACCTTTGAATACACGAGAACGATAGCGATGTAAGATTTCTGTGGGCCAAGCAGTGTCAAAATGTGAAGAAAAAATTTCTTTTCCTGGTTAAAACACTTATTAATATGTACCTTAGTAACCAACGTAAGACCCTGGAATTATTCAGCAAGACGGCAAATCAATATCTCTTTAGGTAGAATAATGATTGAAGATCGATCCCCTTTGATTTTGTGCTTTAGCTTTATGACAGCTAATTTGTACAAGACAGCTGTTACTGAGGGTATTATCAGAACATTCGAGATAAATTACGGAGACCAATTCACATTGGTCGATCAATGACTGAGCATTGATCACGGGAGCACAAAATCACGCTCTTTGGCTAACTTGCCGCTCTTCGGACTTAAACTCAATTAAGCACACTTGAGATGCCCTCAAGCGAGCTGTTAGTAGTCGCTAGCTACTTTCAAGAATTCTGTCAGAAAAAGAAAGCTGCCATTTATGAATGGTACAAGTTAACCCTAGAACTATTGGAAAACTTGATATACAGTGTACCCAAGAAAATTTTTGCGTTCGTTCAAGTCAGAGGAGTCATTTTGTAAATTGAAGTATATTAAATTGATTAAATTTTTGCAGTTTGAAAAACGTTTTTCTGAGTAAAACAAAATTTTATTTTTAGAGTTTTCTATGTTAAAATTATATACTATTTGTTAAAGCAATAAATAATGCATTCATTAATTATATTTTGACACATGTAAAATATACTTGAAAATTTTCAACTAACCTTGATCTTAATTGCTCTGAGTATACATATGATTATAAAACCTACCGTAATTAAGATTAACAAAAATTTTTGACACTAACGTATTTGTCATGTTCGCTTCACAGGAATTTTTTTTTCACATAAAAATCATCTTTGGAAAGTGGAACATGCGTGGCTAACGAACCCTCTCAAACCGTTGCCATGACACATTTTTGGTAAAAATACTTCCCTTACCATAGCTAAATAACACATGACCTAGTTTATTCAATATTTAGCACCCACAGAATGAAATTGTTCCAAGTTGAAACAAATTTAAGAGAGACTAGCAAGTCTGTTAGTAGAAGAATATGTGGATGTATCAACAGATTTGACTGCACAATTGGCCTAGTGGTTTAAGCGGTCGCCACGCCGTTCTACTGTGCTGAGTTTTGTGGGTTCCAACCCCACACGGGACAACATTTTGTGTGATCCACAAATCGTTGTTCTGAGTCTGGGTGTTCTTTGTGTCCGTTTCCTGTATGTTTGTAAAATCCCCGCGAGACAGGATTTATTTCTGATGCCGGGCGTTGTTTTTAAAGAAAAATAAAAAAAGAGAAAAAAGATGCATAGGCTGTCCCCAAATACTAGTACATATATGTGGTGGTCAAATTATGGAAACGATCAGGTTGGTATGTAGTGGTATGTGACCGTGTGGCGACGGATTAAGAATATAGTGTCACCACCCCCGTTCATCCAATGGGTGTCGTCACTAAGTCAAAGAGACAGACAGCTTGATCCTAACACTATTGTTAGCATCAAGTTTAATATAGACCAACCCGTCTGGCCAGCGAGATACGAGTATATTTGCCAGTAGACCAAATCCTTCTTTTTAAGAGAAGGCCTGCCGTCAGTATTGGGCTATTGAGAGCTGTTGATGATGATGATGTTGTTAATACTCCTGCATTAAGTGTTCAACTCTTGTTCTCTTTATTTTATTAAAGACAACACCCATATTATGAATATATCCTATGTCGTTTAGAACTTTACAAACATACAAGAAATGGATACCAAGAACACCCAGATTCAGAATAACAATTTCTTGATCTCACAAAGGGTTGTCTCATTTGGGGTTTGAATCCACAACATTTAGCGTAGTAGAGAACGCCGTAGCGACCACTTAAAAAACTGCGTCATCCGTGCGGTCATGTTATTACTATAGGCCTAGAGGGGCTAAAGCGTTAGGGGGTAAAGACCATTCAATGGATAGAACGACGACTGCCACACTCAAGTGCTTTCTCAGCCTCAGAGTTCCTTCTTTTAGATTCTAGGGATTTAAACTGTAACTTTTGTTCGATCGGTGAAAAGTTACGAAAAACCGCTTATGGTCCTTCAAATAAAGCTCGGTCTTTGTGGTAATTGTCACTTGTGTCCTTTTAGAACTTACTAGATATATTTTTGGTGTAAATTTTTATATTCATAATGTCAATAAACTAACGTAAATAAATATGTACTGTAAATATTAAAAGTATTGGTAATATAAAATAAAATCACTTGTTCAAAGTTTCGTAGCCATCTGCGACAGAGATCAAGTTATGACTGTAGTACTAGTTTCCTGTGAAATTCTGAAACAAATCTCATCAAGTCGGACTACAAGATAAGGAATGTAGTACATTCCTTATTTTGTGGTCCGACTTGACCAGTTCTGTAAGTTCTTTCAGTCGACTCATTTAAAAATTCACATGCTACAAAATAATTTTATTTTTTGATTTTTATTGACGTAATCTATGCTAATATTGTAAAGCTGAAAAGTCTTTGATTGTTGGTTTGATTGAAAGTGCTTACCTCAGAAAGTACTGGTCCGATTTTACAGTATTACATAGATAGCACACTTATCGAGAAAAACTACAGGCTATACATATATGCATGTTGTGACCAATAGGAGCGAAGTATCAATGACAAATATAGCAAAAATGGGAGAAAAATATTCCTTGCGAGGGATTTGTTAAAGTTTCTCAAAAAAAATTGTACGAAGAATTGTATTCCTTTAAAAGTTCTAAAAAAATCCACGTAAGCATATATCTATCATTTGAGGTTCGCTTACTATAACTTTTTTTATGGAAAACAAATTAGTTAATGCTGTATAACACGACACTACGGGCAATAGAAGTCGCAGTTGAGGTCGTGAGGGTCAGTTAGTTTTATATACACCTGGCATTATTAAAATGGAATGCATCACATATACATACTCATTGAATGTAAACACACACACACACGTAAAAGTTCTGTCAGAAAATTTAGGTTCAGCCATCTTTTATTCTTATTTTATTACCCACAACTATTGGAACACAAAACATTCTCACATCACAGAAGACATCACCTATAATTGACAAGAACATTGTCTAAGACATAAATATATACACATTTACATGTTTATACATGTCTAAATAAACAAAGTTTTCGAATAAGTTATGTATAATATGGATTTGGCATTAACATAACACTTATTTTATAGTTTATTATAATTATAACATTGAATATCAAATAAGGGATTATATAGTGAGATGTGACAAGGTATGTAGTCACACGGTTTGTTGTTGAACACGGTAAGTTATAGAAACGACAACTGTATTAGCACATTAACGATAGACACATCAATTGATAACACTCAGACTACTGACAAATGTTTTAGATTATAGACAGGGATTGACTAAGAAAACAAACAAGATTATAAATCTATTTATAACGTGTGAGCTTAAGAATTGATCAGAAAATTTACTCATTATATTTGACCTTAAGATATGATTAGAAAATTCACTTACTATACGTGCCCTTAAGAATTGATTACAAAAATTATTGGTTATATTTGACCTTAAGATTTGATCAGAAAACTTACTTAACGCTCGAAGTTTAATAGTGCTGTAACTACTTATGAAATTCAAGGTTGTCACTACTTAAAATTACTCGCCCTAATTGACTGATTCATCAGTGTAGAGCCTGCACCACTGGGGCTACAATGTTGTAAGCACCCGCCAAACAAGAGTTTTTTGGTAAGTTTCACACCAAAAGAATATACATACTTAAAATAAGAATAGTTGTATTTCCTAGTTAGCGTATGCGACTGCCGATAAGGAAGTCTCGGGTACGATTACCGGGTCGGACCGTAAAGTATTGTTAAGTTTTTCTGATCATAAAAGTGCTTAAAAACAACCTGAAGTTTGGAAGTTGTGATTTCAACCCTGTGCCTCAGAGAGTACATAAAACCGTCGCTTCTACGCCTGATGTCTCAGTGGTCGTAAAGGATAGCCGTCCATTCGGATTGTGAGAGTTATTGGAACAGAGTCCACCTATGTTTGCTCACTCACTTGTTCACCATAACATTTCCTGTGTAGTTATCTGGTCTCAGTTGAGATGTGCCGCCATGGCCGAATGTGGCTAGGAGAAAACACACATACAGTTGTATGGTGGTTCGTCAAATTTCAAATTTTAAAACAAAAAGTAAGAAATAATTACAGGAGCGGTACCACAGGTAATACTCAGTTTTTTATAGAGTAAAATACGTCATTCCATGATTTACATATTTTAATTTTATTATTAGATCTTTATAATGAAATGTAAATAATGAAAAAAGGGATCAAACGCCTTAATGGCTCGATAACTTTACTCAACTCGCAATGGTGTACACACACAGGCAAGGTACATTTTAACTGTCAATAAAATTCCTACAATTTAAATTAAGAATTATACAGTATAATGACGTCATAAAGTTGAATGTATGTTCATTTATGATGGGTTAATCTATGCGCCGACACGGTTACTCACTTAAATTGAAATGTTTATACGAGTAAAACCAGGAGTGTATACTAGCTTTCGAGTGTTTTGACAGAACTCCAACACATAAATAGTTTTATTATATTATTTTCAAATAACGTTGTTAGTTTATTTTCTGGGGCTTATATATACAGCGCCATATTTTATGTGCAAAACATACATACATTTATAAATTAGTCTATCATTAATATCATATACGTAATAATAACAAGACAACAATATATAGGTCAAATCATGCATGCATATAGTAAGAACTGGTCGAAATAGAACTTTATCGAGACAATGTGCCACTTAGTACGCTTCGTATTCGTACATTTCGCATTCGTACACTTAGCACAGAAACTAAAAAGCAGCAATGTGTATAAGATCTGATTCTGTATATATTTAACATGTTTTCTTATATTTAAAAACGAGTATCTGTTCGTTAGTTTTACTTCAGCTCGGGTATAAGTAGATCGATTTGGCTGAATTTGGTCTTGAAATATTAAAAAAATATAAAGAAAACAGTTCCTAACCAAAGTAAATTAGCTTGTATGAAGTAACGGACTCAGTTAGTGTTATGTTTGTATTAGTGTGTACACAATATACATTATTAGGACTATTGTAAACATTATTTAGAAACTTAGAAACGTTTTTATAAAGTCTGTCGATTACTCGAAAAAGCCGAGTGTGATAGATTTATGGAGCTACTTTTATTATTGTCACCTAACGTTACGTTCCAAACACTTCCTTGTTTTACGATATGCTAAGTGACTGCCTCATTGGTCTTGTTGTTAGCGAATGCAATCGCCAATCCTCCACCCTTGAATATTTTTGAGTTTTTATTAAAAGAAATAAATTCCCTACAACAGTCCAGAGTACGGAAGTTGGCGGTCTTTCATGTCCGTGCCTCGGAGAGCACATTTAGCCATCAGTCCCAGTTGTCATGAACATCTATGGCAATCGTTATTGGGAAGTCAGTACCTTCAATCAAATACATATACCACAAGTTTAACTTTCAAATTAAGTTTGCCCTCAGGGTTGTGGAGGTCCAATGCCAGTCCGTAACCGAAACAGACCCCAAATCTTCTTCTTCTTCTCAGCTAAAAGATGTTCACTACTGGACATAGGCCTTCCCCAAGGTTCTCCACAACAGCCGGTCTCGTGCCGCATCCAGCAGCTACCCGCGACTTTTACCAGGTCGTCGGACCACCTTATGGGGCCTACTAACGCTGGGTTTCCCAGTACGCGGTCGCCACTCCAGAACTTTAAGGCTCCATCGGCCGTCGTTTCTGCGTGTTATGTGCCCCGCCCACTGCCACTTAAGTTAAATAATATTGGGCAAATAATAAAGGCTAAGAAGATAATATACTAAGAGAAAACCTTCTCTCACAGGCTCTTATAACTTTAGAGTCATAAGATGGTTATCAGTCTTAACATCTAAGCAAAACTCCAATAACACAACCAATACTAGTTTTACAAATGTGAAATCAGTTTATCGGATTGGATACGAAATCATGGCCATTCATTGGCTCGTAAAACATATAAAATACATGGAAATGTAGTATCGAACTTTAAACGCTTATAATATTTACGTAACCTTAATGCTAGTTCGTGTAATAAAATCGACACTTCAAATATTTTAAGAAAATCTTAAGTAAATTTACGGGGAAAAGTTTTTTTTTATTAGCGCATAACATTTCCTGTATTTATTCTCTTCAAAAGCCCGTAATAGTTCACTGCTGGATATAGTCCTGTCCTCAAAAAGGAGGTTTTAGCCTACTACACCACACTGGTCAAATAAGTTAGTAATAAGTCAAATAAGACTGGAGGCCCATTAATGCAGGTGTGAAAGTTATCGTGGTAACTGTGTAAGCCTTACACTGTCACAATGACTGTCGTACCTTTTACGTCCCCAAGTGTGGTGTGAAAAAGCATCTCACAGGGCCGCCATAGTGTGGGTCACCATACTGTATGGTGACCACAACTCTTGGATTCTATTCATTCTTTCCGTCAGGCAGAGTAGAGTCACTTTGACAGGCTCTAACTATAGAAGAAAAAAGTTGATATAGGATTTGTGTCAAGTTTTTCTTCTGCGTATAATAATTATTTTTACAATTCATTCAATTTCTTTCCTCAATTAACCTAATAGTGAACTTGTTAACAAAAGATGAAGGTAAACTAAACTTTCTCATATCAACGACAATTCCATTTAATGGTTTACGGCTGTTATTCTCTAAGGAAATGCGTCTCAACACAAGTGTACCGCAAATAGCTTTGTACATTTAAATTGTTTGACTCTTGAGAGAGAAAAGTCTAGAACTCGAATAGTTTGCAACAGTATATATAAATGGCCATATCTGTTTCAGGATAGTCATGAAACAGTACTGTTTTCAGATCATGCTTCACTTGAGGTTAAATTTTAACGTCATCAGACATTTATTGTCGATATTTACAATGCTGTCTCAATAATTTTGCACTGATTCAACGTAAACGATTTTCTCTTGAATGAGAAAGAAAATTAAACATATTAAGTTCACACTACGTAACGTTAAGCAAAGCAATACTACACTGGTATAATTATAATGTATGGTGTGGATTTGGACCTGGTGGACATCACTGTTTCTTGGGCATAAAAAAGCGCCAACCGTGTTGTCGTGTTTCGTTGGTGAGTGTGAGACCGGAGGTCCATTAATGCAGGGGTGACAGTTACCGTGGTAACTGTGTAAGCCTTACACTGTCACGATGACTGTCATGCCTTTTATGTCCGCAAGCGGGGTCTGAAAAAGCATCTCACAAGGCCGCCATAGTGTGGGTCACCATACTGCATTGTCTGCATTTGCAATGGGTATGGTGACCACAACTCTTGGATTCTATTTATGCTTTCCATCAGGCAGAGTAGAGTTACTTTGGCACTTTGGCAGGCTTTTAATATAGAAAAAAAATGCAAAGCTCCAGTGCGGCCTACATATTGCGAGGTTGTCGAATAGGCTTAGTTCTGAAGCTTTTGCAGTAAATTCTTAAAAGTGTATTTTAAAAAATATATTTTAGTTATTTTTACGCTATTATGTCGAATGGCATTCTTCGATGGGGAAGTGCTGAAAGTATTCAGACTAACAGACAGGGTTCATTCGAGCAATTTACAATTCTAGGCTCATATATTCATTTCTAGATTAATTTAAGGAGATAAATATTATGACAGCACAGTACATTTACACAAATTTAAACAAAATATTAACCTCTTTTCTAAAAATAGCGACGTTCTTCCTTCTTGCTGCGCACACGCAACGAGAAGGGTAGTAGCTATACATACTCTTGATCAGTCAACATACGCAGAATTTTCTACCTCGTTCTACGTAAACTCTTTAATTCAATTTAAAAACGATAGCTGCCGAATGAGGGGTTGCAATCAAGTGCTTAGCGTCCATAAAAGAAATCAATATTAACGATTTAATTAATAAAATAATGTCATAAAGAAACAAAACAAAATATTTTATTTAATATTTATTTTGGTAACAAAATATTGAAGATTAAGTTTTTTAAGCAGTGCAAACATAAAGAAGTTTGTTTGGTATTAAATATAACATAGTTAATTAATTTGTAAACTAATTAATTTTAGATTACAAAACGTGTTGCCATGAAAATTAATACAGTTTCAATAAAAACAGTTCATTATACAGAACAAATAGAAGTATTTTAACAACTCGATTAGAAATCGACTAAATTAAATAAAAATTAAAATTCCAATAAATCTCATTCTTTGTCAATAGGCACGAATCGTTTTACAACATTTGGATTGTTTAAAATTCATAATAACTTCACAAAGTGTTACTTTATGCTAATTAGGCGATTCAAATTCGATTTTAAATCGAAACGTTTGTCCAATAGGCGAGTCATCTTGGTGTGTTAGTAATTAAACAACTATTATTCTAATTTGATTCGATACTAACGGTGATATATAGGATTTTTTCGTTGTTCGAATGTCAAGTTTGATTTCAATAACGATTTCTTATGAGTCAAGTGAGTCTACATTTTAGTATTTATGATAATTGACCGTCACAGAACTCTGCTGGATACCTCTGAGAACAAAAAAGGAACAGATTCCAAAGATTGCCTTATAGATAATTGTGAGATATAATTTAGAAATTAAAAAAAAAATTATTAGGAAAAGAAACTGACTTAACTGTCGGTATTAATTTTCAAAAAGAATAAAAGATGTTGTTCTTGTATAGCTATTTTCGGGCCCAATGGGGATCCTTTTCAAAAGGTGAAAGGCACGTCCTCGATGGTGTGGTATCCGGACGCGCAAGTTCGCTTCATGTGAGGGATATCTTTTGTCCTTTATTAAAAACTTGTAGTTAAAACGTACATGCTACTAATAGTTACTGTAGTTAAAAAAAATAACTCTAAAGAATCCTCATTGTATTCAGATGGTTTTAGCGGTTCGAAACCCTACAATTATACCTAAGTTTCTGTAATTTGTAGACATATACGTACTGTTTTCTTGGAAACCAACGTCATTATTACCAGTTTGGTTATGAAGATGTTTGTATTTATCAGAAAATGTACCGAAATTATGTTAGAAAGGTTCGGGAGACCTTTTCTTATCACTGAGTTCAAAGGTTTCATTCATTATCGGTAAGTGATGGAGAAACATACTAATTAGTATTTTTCACAGTGATATTAAATTTTATGTGAAAATTTTATAAATAAAACACATATTATGTATACTTATTTAATGTGGTGATGGATTGAGAATATGAAATGTCACCATCCTTATTCATCCAATAAGTGTCGTAAGAAGAAACTAAGGAGATAAACTCATAGGAAAACATCACTGCAAAGGGAAAGAAAACTTTGAAACAAACCCTTTTTTTATTTATTTGAACGTGTGGAGACCCCCCCGGGCCGTCACCCCACCGTGGTTTACGGCGTGTCAGATTCGGACTGACTAAAACCGCACGGTGTGTCACTTTGCGCTTAACATAG
Organism: Hypercompe scribonia; assembly: GCA_949316085.1. Lineage (NCBI taxonomy): Eukaryota > Metazoa > Arthropoda > Insecta > Lepidoptera > Erebidae > Hypercompe > Hypercompe scribonia. The sequence goes on along the minus strand of OX438991.1, from coordinate 1,795,983 downwards.
GAGGGATCCGGGAACAGTTGTTATTACGACATCCAGACCCCTCCTAGCGCCTGCCCGCTACCGCGGATAAACTCTCTATTTAGGCGACGTACGGCACACGCGGACGTCGCCTCCTCGCGGCTGGCCACTATAGCGGATGGAGGGGAAAATTCGTCCCTATCAATCCGTCTGGCCAGTATAGTGGGTCAAAACCTCTTTTGTAAGGAGAGATCTATGTCCGTCAAATGCTGTTGATGTTAATGAAACACGTAAATTAGTAAAAAAATCGTGAAAGTTCATCATCAACCTTTAATAGTCTAGTGCAAGACATAAGCTGGTCCTTAACAAGTGAAAGTAAAAGTTTAACATTGCTTAACTTATATAATACTTGAAAAATGTATTATCTATCAATTTTAAAAATACACTAACCTATACTATTCAGTTCATTAAATTAAATTACTACTATTTTGAAAAAAAATAAATAACAAACACTATGATTGAACTGCATTCGTTTTTTTTATTAACATATTTCGTTGCCATATTTAAATTCACAAAGTAACAGAATAAGAAAACTTAAATTATTAATGTATTGTGCGAATATTGACTGCACAGAGTGTTGTGGGTTCAAATCCCACATGGGACAACACTTTATGAGCTCCACAAATTGTTGTTCCGAGTCTGGGTGTTCTTTGTGTTCGTTTCTTGTATGCTTGTAAAATCCTCCGCGACACAGGATTTTTTTCCACTGCGGGCGTTGTTTCTTAAAAAAAAGAGGTTGGTCTTAGACATTGCTTACCGCTACTGGTGATTGTCCGTGATGAATAATGGTGGGAAGAATGTAGACGACGCATGAAAACAGTATATCTATAATAATCACCTAATAGTTATATCATATGTTCTGTTTGCTCTAATTACCATATGTTAAATTATCATCATCATCATCATCATCTCAGCCAAAATAGATCCATTGCTGGACATAGGCCTGCTCCAAGGTTGTCCACAACAGCCGGTCCCGTGCCGCCCGCATCCAGCAGCTTCCCGTGACCTTCACTAGGTCGTCGGACCACCTTTGGGGCTACCAACGCTGCATTTCTCGTTTCCGTTTTATTTTATTAATGAATATACTCTTATTATTAGGGTTTAGGTGCGCGTGTATTCTTAGCGCACTGAGTCAGACATATAAAATGGTTGGTAGTTACCAACCGCGGACAGTTGCCCTTTACATGTCGACAAGAACACCCACACGTTTGCACTCAAAGTACCTTATTACCTATGCCTTTAATTTTGTGATTTTCTGACTACCAAATGGCTAAACCTATACTTTTTATTAAATCAAAAAAAAATGTGTAGTTGTGTTTATATAAAAGTGTATTTAATAATTTTTAAGTGTACTAAATGAGGTGTAAAACACTTCTTCAGAAACAAATTTTTATTTAAACACACTGAAAAAAACAAAATAAAATTTCACGATCAACTTATAATCTCATTACACAATTTATATGATACAAAAGCTTATTGCGTGATTTAAGGAATCATATTTACTTAGTTTATATATATAAAAAACAAAATGAAACAAATCTAATTTTTAAATTGATTTGTTTATCTACATAGATAAATCTGATGATAAATAGAATAAAAACTTAATTTCATAGTTTTTTTTTACTTTTCATTTATTTTTTTACTTTTTAGCTATCACAGGATAGAAGTCTCAGTGTGTTCGTCGTGAAATTGACATTTAAAAAATATGGAACCAACTCGTTTTTAGGATTGCAGATGGATATTATCTAAGAGTAGATTACTTATCAAGGTGAGTAAAAGAAGCCCAAACTCGAAACGTTTACGTCGTTATATTAGTGTGATCCTATGACCATGTAACTTTATCTTCGAAATCCATTTAGGACTAAAGTACTTGCCAAGAAATCAAAGGAGACTAAATCTGACGGGATTGTGTCGCTTTAATACGAACCTATGGCCATCTTGGGCTCCATTATTATACCATGGACATAACTTATAGAAACAATATATGTCAAGACGTGTCATACGATACTAAACTTGATGGGATTATATCGTTTTATAACGGAGTGCCTATTGCCACCTTCAAACTCGTTTACCAGACCCTGTATACCCCTTAGAGACAGAGTACACGTCAAGGTAAATTCAATGTGAACAAATTTGATGGGGCTACGTCGTTTTACAATGGAGTTTCTGTAGTCACCTTCCGGTTTCGTCATCAGACCCTGGATACCATACAAAGAAAAAGTACATATCAAGACGAATCAAAGAGTCTGAACTCGACGTGGTTAGGTCATTACATTACAGAGTTCCTATCGCCTTCCTACTCATCAACTTCCAACATGTAATCACAATATTGCATTGTCACGCGATATACAAATGCGTGCAAATATTCAGTTTAATCGGTTGAAGATATCTGCTTCAAGATACCACCCGAACAAACATAGTTACATATACATTACAAGCTAAATAAAGTTTTGTAATAAATAATAGCCCACCTAGGTAGCACGGCAATTTTCGATTTGGATTAAATGGGTGATAATTATAGTTAAGCATTTGTGCTTAGCAGGTGATTATTCGGCCACGCGTCAAGAAACAGGTTTTTATTAATTTGATAAAACCAGGCAAAAATGGTGTTAATTGAGCGACCAACTGGTCCTGAGGCTAAGGAGAAATAGCTTCTGATTTGATTTAAGAAATAATTACTTTTTAGATAAACGCGTTTTTTTTTTATTTTCTCCATTACTTTTCTTAATCCTTGTTTTTTCATCTATCTGCATCGTAAAAAGTTAATTGAGCTACCCCTTTCTGCTTACATCTTAACTCCAAAGCATAAAAATTCAGTTCCATAATTACAGTTAGAGTCGGCTTTGTTAGCATAACCATGCAAATTCTCGAACCTTTTTACCATTTCTTCAACAAAAATAATAACAAATTCAACTCCTAAGCGCCCTCTTCGTAACATTTTACAAATGAGATCATTTCAACTTTACACCATTGTATTAAAACGACTACATACTTTGTTCCGTTGGTGTCCAAATCGTCTTGTGTCCAACATGCAGGTACAAATGTTGGTCGCGGGACGGCTTGGAACAAAAATACTCTGTTTCGACTTCGTTATTGTGAATATAAGTTATTTTTTCTATGCATCGCTATTTTTTGCACAAGAATGTACGTTTTTTGCATTATCTACGAAGTTGATGGCTTTTCATTTACATATTTTTACAGTTCATCAAGTGTATGTTTCTTGAGAGTGTGATTAATATTAATTATAAGTTTATATAGTTATGAATAATTTAATTCTGGATAGAGTAAAAATATTGTAAGAATTGTTATGTAAAATATAATTTTGTCGCTAGAAATTTAACAGATTTTTTGTTTCTTTGAGCTCTATGTCCAACTGTGGACTGCGATAGGCTGTTGATAATGATGGTTTAGTGTTTATTTATTTAATTTAATAAAAACAATGCTCGTACTACAATAAATCTTGTGTCGCGGGGGACTTTACAAACGGACACAAAGAACACCCAGACTTAAAACAACAATTTGTAGAACACACAAAGTGTTGTGTTATCCCATGTGGGGTTTGAACCCATAACACTCAGTGCAGTAACTCTACTGCGGTGAGTATTGTGGATGGTATCACTCGATAATGTTCCTTATTTATCAAAAAATGCGATAGAGATTTTAATATTTGAGATATCATAGATATGTAGACTTTTTTTCCGTATTACATATTTACATAGCATTTTTATCGTAATTATTTGTTGTTCCTGGCGATATAAAATTAAACTGTCTCGGTGGCGCAGCGGTAGTGAATGCAACTGCTGTGCTTGAGGTCTCGGGTTCGATTCCCGTGTCGGACCAAATGTTTGTATGGTCTGCAAATGTTTGTTTCGAAGGTTGGGTCTTTTCTATGTATAATATGTATGTATTTACAAAAAAACGTATATAAGTATTCTATCAATCAGTTTAGTTATCATAGCACAAGCTCTGCTTCGTTTGAACCTAGATGACGTTGCGTATTAAATGTCTGAAGTATTTATTTATTTATTAAAAAAAATAAAACTAGTATGGAACGAAATAATGCTATGGACAGAATTACCCAACTATCTAATTACTATCTAAGAATGCACTAAAGATAGTGAACTCTGGATTTATTACGTAGCATATCAATAGATCTCTCAAGCATTGATTACTTAGCCACAGTAAATATCATATCCAGCAGAGTAACGCCGTAAATATACTCAACCGTCATCAAAACCAAAATCGAGATAAAATAATCGATTCTCAGTAACAAATTCAAATAGAGTCACGTGTACCGATATCTAAATATGCATGGCTTGCACCACAGTTTATCAATTTAATCAAATATTCCGAAATAAAACAAACATTCTTTGGATACATATAAAGTATTCCAACCTCTGCCCTTAATACTATTAATATAACAAACTTTCACGCAGAATTTAATAGATTTACCGTGCTTGCATTTTTAACACAACCATCCACTATAACTTGGTCTTTATGAAACAGTTTATTCTTAACTTTAAGAGGTTAAAGAATATTGGTGTTTGCAGTACTATTATGAACCATCATAACTTGAACTATATTGATGATCGTCTATTACAGTTTTGATCTAAAATTTTCATGATTAGAGAGTTCAAAAGATATTGGTAGTTCTTTTAATATTAAATGTTTGATTACGGTTGTGTGTATTTTTTATATTTACAACAGTTTAGTTCCGTTATCTTCATATTAACATTGTGTGATATTTCAAAAGCTGTTTAAGCTTTGTGTGAGAATTAATAAAAGTAGTTTAACTGGTGTGATTTGCTTCTAATTTTTATGGAACAAGACACTTAATCGTTATGATTAGATGTTCCGTAAAGTCCCCGATTTTTTTTTTTAAAGACTATGCCCGCTCTAAGATTAAATCCTGTGTCGCGGGGAACTTCACAAACATACATTAAGTGGACACAAAGAACACCCAGACTCAGAACAACAATTTGTGGATCACACAAAGTGTTGTCCCATGTGGCGTTTGAACCCACAATATTCAGTGCAGTAGTGAGCGCCATGGCGACTGCTTTAAACACTAGGCAAACCGCGCAGTCATTTCATGGGTCCCGTATCTGTAACAAGTCTTTCTGGTTTACTTTTAATACTAATATGGTACAATCCACGTTTCTACAGTGTTTTTACAGTATAGGCTGAAAAAGTATAGGCAGGTCATCTATGAGGCCTGAAAAATGTTAATAAATATTTAAAACTAGTTCAAAGTTAATAAGTTTCTGTTCTATTGTATAATAGCTCTCTTCTGGAAGGTGCGTAGGTAACGTGATGCCAAAATGGAAAAAATAAGAGTAATTGCATTGCCATCAAAACTGACATTACGTCATGTTGTTGAGTGATGATACCAGTCGGAACTCCAAGGATAAAATTTGATTAAATCATGTATATATACAAGATAAGTAATACACTTAAAAACACTTTTTTCGATGTAAGAAATAAAATTAACTTACAGAAGGCAGTTTCATTAGATGTCTCTCGGCGAGTTAACTTTCCCGACGTCACGGCACTATTAACTCCGAAACTATCCAAGGCACATGCATAGTAAAATAAAATTTAAGTACCATTATGGGAGATTTTAATAATATGAAACTATCTCGATAGTGCCGTGGTAGCGTATGTGACTGCTATACTTGATATTGAGTCAAACGATTTTTGACTCGCAAAAATTAGATCAGTTGTCTAATACTCATAGTTCAAGCTTTGCTCAGTTTAGGACTAGATGATGTTGAGTGAGTGTAGTGGAACACTAAAAAAGTATTACTAAAAAAGCATACTATAAATCTTGTTGTTATTCCTGCCTAAGTTTCCTGTAGTCATACAATCGTGAGTTGCGGCGGTAGTCGATTTTCACCAGATAAATAATTTCTCCATTTGCCTTCCAGGTCATAAAAAAAGACATAAAAATTTTGCGATCACGGTTAATTCAAACTGTTTTAGTTTACTTTCCCTTTAAAAGGCGTGCAGTATCCCTGTCACCAGCACAAGGTAGTATAGGCACGCCGATTTCAGCGCAGATGGGCCCATCAATGCAGGGGTGACAGTTATCGTGGTAACTTTGTGAGCTACCACTGCCACGATGACTGTCATACTTTTCATGGTCCCTATTGGGGCGTGAAGAAGCATCTCACTAGGTCACCGTAGAGTGGGTCACCATACTGTTTCGTTTGAATTCCAAATGAACATAATGACCACAACTATTGGATTCTAGTCATGCTTTCCATCAAGCAGAGTAGAGTTAGTTTGGCAAGCCTTTAAAAAACACCTTTCCTCTTTTTCCTTTCTAGTTGTTTCAGTGAAAATATTGGTATGTAAGAATTTCAGATTGGTCTATATTTGAACTTGGAATAGAAATATAAATGTTTTTATGAAGCTCTTGTGATCTATTGTTTAGATCGTCGAGGTCATCTTGTGTCTGTTTTCCTAGTGACTATTTTCTATTTAATATGGTTATTATTTTATATCACATAAACGTCTGAAAGGGCAGTGCTATAATTCTTATTCAATAAAATTTATTGCAGTTTGAGTTTGAAAGCGGCAAAAGCTCTTACACCACATTAGCATCGGTCCGACCCTAAGTAAAATACAACCCCAAAAAGAACCAAAATTTAATTCATTACAGTGTGTTACAAAAATGTATACCACGTTACCTAAAGTCTAGATACGTTGTCATTCATACAAAATTCAATAAGATCACATTCTGCCGACAAAAATTGCCTGTCCCTTATTCCAGAGTGTGGCAGAACTCTAAACGTTGTTAGCCGACATTTTCCATTTTCACACGCCTTGTGGGCTCAATTACGTTAATGGAAAGGTCCCCATTAGATAAAGCGCTCTTACCAGAACTCAGTTCGCCTCTGCCTGTTTTCGCTAGCTCCTATGTTTTGTCGACGGACACATGCCCAAAAATTACGTTTTTCTTGTAGGTATAATTATCGACCTATTAATTTACTTTTATGTAGGTTTTCTTTTTTTATACGTTATATTCTATGTCTAGAATGATAGCGTGATAAGAAAATAATGTTTGTAAAAGATAAATTATTTTTGTTTCTCTAAGTAAATCTTTTACAGATGTTTTAAGAAATTTATGACTGCACGATTGGCCTAATGGTTTAAGCGGTCGCCACGCCGCACTCCACTTCGCTTAGTGTTGTGGGTTCAAATCCTACATGGGACAATACTTTGTGTGATCCACAAATTGTTGTTCTGAGTCTAAGTGTTATTTGTGTCCGTTTCTTGTATGTTTGTAAAGTCCCTCGCAACACAGGATTTATTCCTAAAGCGGGCGTTGTCTTTTTTAAATAAAATAAAAGTCTAACTTTACAACTGGAAGGTGATGGCTTTTCTTAAGACTCACTCTGGGACAAAACACGGAAACAAACCACAGAGAAGTCCGTGAATACTGATTAAATAAAAACTAAGTGAGTATAGTACAGGATCTGGGTTGATCTTTTAAAGAAAAGACCATAGTTTTAAGCCGCCCTGTCCATACAAACGGTATACGAGCCTCAGCCATCGTATCAGATAACTAGTATTGGTCGAGATAAATAACCTGAAGCGCGCCACTACCGCCATTAGAGTATTTGGATAGGCCGTGGAAACCCTCAAAACGACCAGAAAGACGCTAAATATGGTCTAATATTACAAGCCACTATATCCACCTTAATATACATAAAAAATGTAATATTACAGTTCGACTTCTATATAAGAAAAAAACATAACAACTTAAACATACATACATATTATTGTTGAGTTTTGTTTTTAACCATTGTTACAGTTAAAGTACTATGTCATGACATCAAATACTGTACAAAAAGAAAATGTATTGTCATGAGTAATTTTTTTATCTCGAAGAGATTGCTTATACCAATAAGGTTTTTTTACTCTTATTTTATCGATAAATGTATATACATGCATAAAATCACGCCTGTTTCCCCGGAAACTCGCGGAACTCAAGAGGCATATTAAACGTCTACTCTTCACCAGTTTTTTGTCCCATGTACTAAGTGTCTATCGTCACTAATCGGGATATTTTATTAGAAAAAACCTCGTCTATCGATAAGCATGTACACCACTTGCACGTGAGGTTAACTTGGGGCCCTAAATTCTTGGTGGGATCCCTATGTACTCTATCGATAAATATATCTTAGATATACTTTTAAACGGATCAGAAAGTAAATTTTATGCAATCAATTTTAAATCACTAAATCTCCCTGTTCGGTAAGGAGTTTTCATGACTATTAAATAAAATACTAAACAGGATAATATTAAACAAATTTTTTTTTTTTAAAACTGGAGGTATGCTGGTTGACAAATACTTCAATATAAATGTTGAAAGTTTTGATTCTGTCCAAAAGTATAAAACCAATCGAAGGCACACTTGAGTACATCGTGATATAGCCTACATCACTTTCACTTTGAAAATCAACAATATTTGTAGCTTAAATTTGAATGTTTACTAAATCTTGTCCGCCGCGTTCGAAGCGACACGACATATGTTTTCCCAGAAATTTATAACCAACGTTCATCAATATGGAAATCAAAACGCTGCAAGATCCCAATATTTGATTTGTATTTGAGACATTATACAATTTATTATTTACGCCCACCGACCAATCAGAGGGCAGATTAAGCTATCACGAATTGTTTATGCTCAATGACCATAAACTATAGAGTTTACGATCGTTACCAACATACTGTTTTGTCACAGATTTATACGAAACTACTGAATCGGTACTGTTTTGGTGTTAATTTATGACTTAGTACGGTTAATTGATAACTGTTCATAAATGATAGTTTAGAATGTTTAAATTTATGACTTGACTAGTAGATACATGCGGCGTTATTTGAAGTGTTGTAATGACTATGACAACGTGTCAAACATCTGGTTTTACGTTTTCACATTGAACATTTTGTAACCACTGTGTTTTTTTGTCTAATAACCGTATAATAAAATATATTATATATAGTAAGTTCTTAAATTCAAATGTTTACAAAAACAAAGTTTTTAATGACTTTTAATAAAATTATAAATAATACAATAGATATTTTGTTTACGTCTGTTATGTAGGTTCGGTGCAGGTTATTAGGGCTATTACCGCTTAACATAAAATATTCATGCATGAATGTAATGTAAATGCACATTTTCATAGAAAGAGATTGTGAGGTGCATAGGGCTCCCATCAAGAACTTAGGGCCCCAAGTTAACTTCACTTACTAGTGATGTGCCTGCTGATCAACAGGTGAGGCTCTGGAAGCAAAGTATCCCGATTAAAATTGGGCAAAGCTTGTGCTATGATAACTAGAGTGACTGATAGAATACTTCCATGCTTTTTTTTTGTAAATACATACATATCATACATGAAAAACACCCAAACTCCATAAAAAATATTTGTAGGTCATATAAACATTTGATCCGAACCCGGCATCGAACCCGAGACCTTAAGCACAGCAGTAGCATTCACTACCGCAGCGCCACCGAGGCCATTTATGTAACTAAATATTCTTTTTAGCCACAATCTTTGATTTCACCATCACGCCACGACCCTATAAAGTATAGCAGTGATTAAAAACATGAGTGAAAACGCGGAAGAAGCTAATTTGCTTGTATCTTCCTAAATATTTGGTATCAAACCAACTGTGAAACCTCAATACATCATCCAAACGTTCGCGGTATCCGCTTTCGTACCTCAGATCATACACTAATATATCAAACCATTCATATTTAAATGAAGTCATAAAAAGTAGCAGAAGTAGATATGATGGTATGAACTTTCGCAAGAGCCAATTTAAAGTACATGTATGACCATGACCTGCTAGAAGTATTGCTTACATTCCCCAATTTATCTCTATACGCAATGAAATACCCAATTTCAACTATTACTTTCCCTTTCCTTCCTTTCAATAAACAACTAATTTTCCCAATTCACTCCTTCAAAGATTTGATGATAAGGCTTTACTTCTATTACGTAAGTTTTAAATCTAATCGTATAAAGACTTGACCCTTTCCTACTATTGCTTTCCCTACCCTTCCTTCCAATAAACACCCAAATTTCCCATTTACTTCTTAAAAGGTGTGCCAAAAAGTTTTTATCCCTATCACGGAAGTTGGAATAGAATTATTGTTTGAATAACAGGAGGGATGCCACGCCATGGGGGAGGGATGATGGATTTTAATCATATCTATCCCTCCATGCCACCCATATGGAGGGATAGGTATGATTAAATTATGTATTCCTCTTACACGTTCTCTACTGTAACTTCCGTTCTCCAGGATCATCAACAGTACACATTGAAGACTAAGCTATAACTATATATCCTATATACTATCTATATACTACACCTACCTAATTATATACTATAACAAAGCTTATAGCTATAAGCTTATCTTATAACTACGTATCTTATCACTTGCAGGTAGGCACAGCTTGGTCCACAACAGATCGCAAAAACAATTATCAAAAAAAAGAAAACATTGCGAATTTAAAATATTGTTCTAAGGTCTACCAAAAAGAAGCAGAAAGAAAATAAGCGTACATGTCTGTAACTAGTACAGTTCTCTTAATTCGAGGCACAGATGTGAAGTCAATGTTAATTATATTGACATAAGGTGAATATGAAACATGTAAACTCCCAAGAAACCTATATACATTATGTACGAGTATATAATGGACGATAATTTAAACGGTTGCCACGCCGTACTCTGCTGCGCTGAATGCTGTGGGTGCAGTGAGAGTCTGGGCGTTTTTTGTGTCCATTCCTTGTATGTTTATAAACTAATTCGTGACACATAATATGTTCTTATAGTGGACATCGTCTTTTTCCTTTAGAAAACACTGTCAACTTATAATCTATCTTTAGAAATAGGCTTTTTCGCTATCACGTAATTGTTATTATCATCTTTTAGATGACATTTCTGGACATAAGCCTCTTTTTAAAAAGGTGGTTTGAGACCATTATACCACGTTGGCCAGACGGATTTATTTAGGATTTATGTTAAGTTGACCTTCCCTTGGCAGTGCTGCTATCGTCCGGACTTAGCTGTTTGAGTCAGCTTTCAGGATATGCACGGGATGAATTGAAATTTTGATACAGTATATTCTTAATCTGTCACCACACGGACGGACACTACATTACGTAAATCAGACTAAAATTATATTAAACAAAATATGGACGTTAGATCCGCCTCTGCTTACCTTCACATAAAAAGGCTTGAGTATATATGTATATTGATAGTTATCAAGAAGTTTTAGATTGAGTGATGGTAATTTATTCAATATTAACTATAATTATGTGTTGGTTGACTGCTTGTTAAGTATTTGGCAGTCGTAATTACAGTATAGACTACGCTACCGTGTGATGTGTGTCAGATGAACTAAATTAATTAATCGCCTGTTCAACAGGTTTGTCACAATGTTACCGTAATTGGTTTAAGCCTTCTTGGCGGTAAAATGTTTATTGAATATATGTTTTCTTTTGTACGTGTTAAAATGCTCTTAGACCCTACAAAGATTTTCGGTGCATTGTGATGGAGTCTAACTATGGATGGAACTATATTGTTTCTCATAGTGCGAAAAATACATAATTAATATACCTAGATGCCTTTTAGCGGCTGTTCGGCAAAGCGTTGGTGCCAGCTCTAATTAAAAACCTCTCAAAAAGATGATGTCCAGGCACATTCGCTTAAAATTAAGTTAAACTGTAGAATAGTAAATAAATTATTTTTTGTATAATAAATGGCTAGCATCACCCATGAACGCCTGAAATTCAAAAGTCACAAGCTTGTTACTACTCTTGTAAATCCCCTTTCAAAATGAAGGGGAAGAGAAAAAGGAACTGTGGGACCGGGGTATTCCCCCAGTAGAGCGCGCATTGTGATTTTCTTACCGTGATGCGTGTGAATCGCATAATCACTACTCAAATAACTTAGGCCTTGATTATTAAATTATAAATATTAGTATAATATTAGTGTGGGAAAGTCAATAATTTAGGGATTGTGGTTTTTATAAAGACCACACTAAGAATCCAGCTATCATAAATTCAGCTTATGAGAAAATCTCATAATTTAAATATGCAATGTGACTTTTAATAATTACCGATTCAGAGATTTGATCATTTAGCGATTCACATGCACACAAATATATTACATATTTATTCATGTAATCTTTAAAGACGATTAATAACTTCAAAATATTGCTCAACACTAACAAAATTATAAAGGAAACTAGGTTAAAATGGCAATAAGTTAGTCGTCGATTAATTTATGATTACGTATAATAATCGATATCAAATCGAGAGATTGGTGTGAAGCGCTATAGGAGGGCGATGCGTAGAGTTGTAAAAAAAAGTGATATATCATTATAAATAGCTTTGAATAGTCCAGTGCAAGACTCTTTAGAAAGGAGTTTTTGGCTTCCTAAACCATGCTGGCGAAACAGGTCAGTATAGAGTTCTTATCAAATTTTCCTTCTATGTTCTATATTAAGAACCTGCCGAAATGACTCTACTCTACCTGATGTAAAGCATGAATAGAATCCAAGAGTTGTGGTCACCATACTCGTTGCAAATGCAGACAATGCAGTATAGTGACCCACACTATGGCGGCCGAGTGAGATGCTTTTTCACACCCCGCTTGGGGACGTAAAAGGCATGACAGTCATTGTGACAGTGTAAGGCTTACACAGTTACCACGATAACTGTTATCCCTGCATCAATGGGCCTCCGGTTTCACACTCACCAACGGAACAAGACAACACGGATGCTGGCGCTTTAGGTTAAATAGTGCTCTCTTTGCAGTGGATGTTGTCCTGCAGAATTTGTTTCTTTAGTCGCTTCTTATAACACCCACGTTATGAATAAGGGTGTAGTGACACTGTATTCTTGAACCAGTGATTTAACACTTACACTTTTATGATTGCAGTTCTAAGAGATTATTTAACTTCCCCGTTCCAACTTTTATTGACTAACTTACCTTTCTACAAGAAATAGGTTCGTAAAGTATCCAACTAGTTTATTGAAAAGAAGAAATTATAATAGAATAAGAAAATAAAATACGTCACATAAAATACATTTCACACACGGCCATCTGATCTCATACTAGGTAGAGCTTGTACTATGGTAATCGGATGGCTTGTGTTTGTATAAATATTAGAGATGAATTACACCCTAACACAGAACAAAAGACTGTACTTATAACACAATGTTTGTCTTAGATGGAAACTGAATCTACGACCCGTGGTTCATTGGCAAGGATCACAAACCACCACGCTTTCTTTTGTTTGTTTTTGTTTTTTTAAAAAGACAACGCCCGCACTAGGAATAAATTGTCGCGGGAGACTTTACAAACACGCAAGAAACGGACAAAAAGAACACGCAGACTCAGATCAACAATTTGTGGATCACACAAAGTGTTGTCCCATATGGGATTTGAATCCATAACACTCAGCGCAGTAGAGAGCGGCGTGGCGAACACTTAAACCACTTTTTTCTTTTTTTTTGACGTGTGGAAACCCGCTCGGGCGTCACCCCACCGGGGTTTACGGCGAGGTGGTGTATCAGAATCGGACCGACTAAAACCACACAGTGTGCCACTCTGCGCCTGAGATAGGAGGGATCCGGGAACCGCTGCTATTATGACATCCAGATCCCTCCAGGCCAACCCTGCAGTCAACCTTTTTCATAATAGTACTGAAGAAATTTACTAAGTTTCTTCTATTAAAACAACTGTTTATATTACGTATTGTTTATTTAATTACCGTTTAAAACAGCAGTATACCAACACAAACTTTATTTTCTTACTTTATGAGACAATATTTCTATTTTTTGTTCATTACTTTTGAAACATATATTTTGCCGCTTTTATTACCTCGTAACCATCAAGTACCCATAACTAAAACATCGAGTTTTACTACCGTTTTTTATCCCTTGACACGAAAGTAAAAGTAACCTTCGTTGTTAAATCAAAACGGTAACACAACTATTTTTATGAAAGGGCCTCGCCTGATGACCATCGAAGCGCCCCGCGGAGCTACGCACAAATTATATTTTATGCATGCTCTGACAAATTGGCCGTTTTACGATCACACCGATGCCTCGCCAGTGCTGACATCTGACCAAAAATCATTAATGATATTGGAATGTCTACTACTGTTTTAAGGAAATAAATTTGTGATTTTATGATTAAGTTAATCAAGTTGGATTTATTTACATTTTTATTAAGTAGGTGAGTAAAACAAACTTTGATTAATGTTAGAGGGATTGGACGTTCCGGCAATATACAGTTTGAGTATTTAAGCGAACTTGAATCTGGTTGAGCTATTGCATATGTTCTTTTACCAATTTTTCCTCTCATTCTCTTTGTTTCCTTCGTTTCTTATCTACCAATCCTATCAATACACTCTCAATTAGCATGGAATTCATTACCAGCGCACGTGTTTCCCTCCCACTACGATCCCGGGTCCTTTAAGCGGGGCTTGAAAAAGCATCTCACTAGGCCGCCATAGCGTGGGTCGCCATACTGCACTGTCTTCATTTACAGTGAGTACGGCGACCACCGCTCTTGGATTCTACTCATGCTTTCCATCAGGCAAAATAGAGTCACTTTGGTAGGTTTATATAAAAAAAAACCAATTGATTTATAGTCTCGGTGTCTTGCGACTTATTATTTCACATCATCAATAGCATTTTACAGTCCCCTGTACCGTGAATGTGGGTTTAAAACTCCAATCAGTAAAATGAAGGTGTTTATTACATCTCTGTCTAACCCCTTTCGCCTAAAAAGCTGTAAGTGTATGTATGTATATTTAACTTATCAACACAAAAAAAACGTCAGTGGATTAATGAATAGTTTTCAATCGAGCCTTTTTATGTATGAGCCTAGGGTGAGAAACTCATTACGTTAGGCTAAAATGAACTAAAATCATGTTATCTATATTAATAATAACACAGATAATAATATAATAATTATTGTTCATGATATAATTAAGATTGTACTTTCCATTTTCATTATCCGTGCAGTGACGGATTAAGAATACAGAATGTCAATATCATTATTCGTTCCCGTGAGTGTTACAAGGGCTAACGAAGAGAGAAAGCTATTCAGGACAACAGCACTGCAAAAAGAAGGAAAAGTGGAAATAAGCTATTTTTCTTCTTTTAAACCCACCCGTGCCGTCACCCCAGTTTGGTTTGCGAAGGAGTGATGTGTCGGAATCAAACCAACTAAAATCACTTGGTGTACCATTCTGAAACACGCGAAATAGGAGAAATCCTTGCACTCCTGTTATTAAGACATCTGGATCCCTCACGGGTGCTCCATCTACGGGTGAACTATTTATTAAGGCAACACATCAGGCATCATTTGACACAAAGATGAAATAAACCGTATACCAACCCATTTTGTAATCATGATGATGATACTGCTCACAATTCCACTATTTTGACGTAGATCCAATAAACTATATGTGATATGTTAATATTTTTTCTTGTTGCAGGTAAGTATAAATCTTCTGTTAAACCACCAAAATGAGTTCCGTAAGTACACTTAAGCTTTATAAACTTTAAAAACTAAACCTACTGGATGGTATAGTTTTATTTTTTCCACATATAAAATTGTGGTGGGAAAGGCTCTGAAAAATTGGAAACGAACACAATGTCAAGTGAACCGTCTGTTCCTTTGAAGTTATTCAATGAAAGAAAATAGGATTCGATCCAAAGATTCGATGCTCTTAAGAGTAAATATCGTAAAAATAACTTAGAACCGGTATTTAGCTATTTTTAATTACGTTATTATGTGAGCGACCTTACCGGTTTTCTGGCTGAAACATCTAATGACTAAAGTCTTACATTTCAAATATTCATAATGTCTTTCAAAGTAACGGACCTCTGTCCAATATAATAACAATTATATGCAATTCAAATTAAAAAATCAACGCTACTAAAAATACATTAGGCCCAAAAATGTGTATATGTATTGATACGACGGAAAAATAAAATGGCGTCCGACGGGTATGTTAATTTAATACATGTATAATTATTATAATTAACGAAAATTTTAATATAAATCGTGACAAATTAATTAATGTACGATTTGATTGGCACGACATTTATATCAACGGATACATTATATAAAATTCATGGATTTATTAAAACATCCAATATGCATGTAATTAATATTTTAATTTGTTCAAATGAAACGTCAATAAAATACTCTTTGGTATATCTACACATAGTTTATTATATTTTTTATTATCTGTGAACAAAATTATCGACCATATTATCAATAAAAAACTACTTACAAATGTTACTTGTACTCTTATAATAATTTTGTCTTAATGATTGCTTTAGAAATTAGTTTACGTAGATGACGTACTAGTATTTGAACTCCAATTGCGATGCTACTCAGTACATGTGACATCAAATCAAATCAAATCGAGTACAACCAAACATCAGTATCTGAAAATACCGTTGCATTCCACAAATTTCTTTTTAATATCATTTTTGGATAGAGTAATTCACTTGTAGAATACATTTTTGAATCTGGATGTGTTCCATGGTATATAGTAGCGTTAAAATTATGACAATATTAATTTTGTATGATACTATAACACTTTAAATGCAGTTCTAGGTAGAAAGAATTGCTTTCTTAAAATTCTCTTATTTTTTAATCAAATTTAAGGTAACACGTATGTTTGTTTTTCAAGTTTACCTTACTAGTTTTGACTCGACGAGAAACCTCATTTTTAAGAGAAAATCGGTCTTCCCTGTCCCTTTGTAAAAACCTTTTCCAATAAATACGCTCTATTTTATACTCTGTTACGTGACAGTAAAACTCACTTTTAAATAACTCCTTTCAAGAGCCAACCTTTCGTATATGAGTAATATGCTTTAGCAATTTGATTGCCATTTCACTTTTATAAGATACCAACGAATTCCATATAGATATATAAATATATATTGCTATTGAAAGTAGAATTCATTTTGATCTCAGCTGTTTATTATGTGCGCCACATCGGCACACAAATCATTGGCCACGATTTATTGTTACCCATCAAATAGAACTGTACGGGACCCTTTGTGTCGACAATTGAATTTGACAAAATACTCCGATCTATTCCGACTTTGTGTGAGATTGTTTATGTTTCGAAGGCTGGATTAATGACAAGTAGATTTGGATGTATAGTTTCACCGCAAAGCGATTTATGTCTTCAATAATTCCCACAAACATGTAGTGGAAATTGCTGATAGTTACCTAATTACACATACATACATATATAAAATTACGTCTGTTTTCCCAGAGGAGTAGGTAGAGGTATATGAAATGTCCACTTGTCGCCGTGTTTTAGTTTTACGAATTGGGATGCTCCACTTGCCAAAGTCCATCAATCAACAGGTACACCAGGCAGATGAGATTGACTTGGGCCCTAAGTTCTTGGTGGGAACCCTATGTACCCAGAAAGTATTTACATTCTATATAATAATTTCAATGTGCGTAAATCATGATGTATAAATGACATTCTTAGTTTCTTCCACTGTAAGGGTAGTATTTGTTCTTCAAATTGGATACTAAGCTACAAGTATTTTATAGGTAGTAGAGCCACACTGATTTCAGTGCGAAGGAACTGGCCAAACCAGGGCAGTACTACCCTCTCACAGAAGACCATTGCTGCAGGGCTGACAGTGGTCGTGGTAAGTGTGCGAGTGCCACATCCCATCACATCCTACGTGACTGTCATGCCCTTTACGTCCCCAAGCGAGGCGTAAAGAGTTATCTCACTAAGAAGCCATACCTAGTGTGTGTCGCCATAGTACATTGTCTGCATTCGCAATGAGTATGGTGACCACAACTCTTCTATTCTATTCATGCTTTCCATCATTCAGAGGAAGAGTCATTTTGGCTCTCAAAAAAAGTATACTCTTCGCGGAATAATTTGATTCTTGACTTCTTGACTGCACGATTGGCCTAGTGGTTTAAGCGGTCGCTACGCCGCTCTCCACTTCGCTGTGTGTTGTGGGTTCAAATCCTACACGGGACGACACTTGTGTGATCCACAAATCGTTGTCGTGAGTCTGGGTGTTCTTTGTGTCCGTTTCTTGTATGTTTGTAAAGTCCCGCGCGACACAGGATTTATTCCTAATGCGGGCGTTGTCTTTTAATCAAAAAAAAATAAATAATAATAATATATATATTCAAATTGATTCTGAAATGATGAAATTCTATAGTAAACGAACATTAACAAAACACAGAACCAAAATGAAAACCTCCGCCATTTTCAAGTTTGTTAAGAAACTCAGAAATATGTTATTTAGTTATAACATTTGAAGTTGTTATACGACCTTTGGCTTATCTGGTTATCTTGTTCCATCTTCTGCAGACATGTCAAGGAAATTTCGACCGTGTGACACACGGCTTAAATATAATTAATACAAACTACACTGCGCCCACTGAGGCAGTTGCGTTAAGTGTTATTTTTCGATCTCGTTGATTAAAATATCAAATTGCGTACGCCAGTGGGGATTAGTATGCGATCATAGCATTACCATAGATTTTATGATAGGATCGGATCTCTAGGGATGAGAAAATATCGATAGTTTTGTAACTAGTCCATGCGTGTGTAACTTTGGGTTGTGCGTTCTCTTTTATTCATTTTCAGCTTGTGGGTCGACAGTAAGTTGTCACTATAGCTTATTATGCTTTGTAACCCTATTATAGACTTTTAATACTATTAAAGTACATAATCGACGCTTCCTATTCCTGTTGCTATAAATATAATCGCCTGATATAACTCATATCTATTCCCATGTGCGTAATACTTGATGTTGGACTAGAATTGTGCGTTTCAAGTTATATGAAGGCTTAACAGTCAAATTCTATATAAATATAGTTTAGCAAATGATAAGCAGTGAAGTTAATGTTGTTATGGTATATAACATAATACAAGTTAAACAAATAACATTTTATCCACGGCATATTCAATGCTTTGAATTAGTTCGAGTTTATGAATGAAATGAAATCGATTATCACAACATAAAGATTTATGAATGAATGAAATAACTCAAATTCTATAATTTATTCATATAACCACTATTTCCTCGAAGAGCTTTATATTTTATTTTGCTACATACATATTTAATTGATAACTGTTATAAATTTTGTATAAAAAAGAGTACGCTCCACAAAACATATATGAACAAGTAAGGTACAATACGAATGACTAGAAGTACTTAAAAATCTCAAAACATATTTGATAAAATACTTTCGAAATTTATCGATAAAATTGGTAAACGACGCCCGTCACTAGTACTTAAGCGCCACGTCAAAACATATGAGTATCTTGATCTATTTAGTCGGTGAGTCCTCTGTCCAAGACTTACCCGTAAAGCTTTAATAACATCGTAAATATCGATTAGTTGAATGTATAAGTAATTGATATGTTTCAAATAAAATTTTATCTTGGCATTTTTGTAGTAGTTCCTGTTAAGAATTTATGATGCTTTCACTTTATTATGGAATTAAAATTTTCTTTTTCTTTTAATTAATTAGCCGTTCTGCATATTTTTGTTTCGATAACTCAGTTTTTAGAGATGCAACGAGATGTTAAGTGTCCTCTGGTATCCTTAATCGAGTACCTGGTCATCATGATCTGGATGTCGTAATAGTAGCTGTTGCCGGATCCCTCCTATATCAGGCGCAGAGTGGCACCGTGTGGTTTTAGTCGGTCCGATTCCGACACAACACGCCGTAAACCCCAGTGGGGTGACGGCCCGAGGGGTTTCCGCACACTAAAAAAAAAAAAAACAAAAAAAAAGAAGAAACAGTCCCTGGTAATCATCATCATTATCAAGAGCTTTTAACAGTCTGCTGCTGGACATAGGCCTCTCCTTAGCACGGAGGTTTTGGCCTACTATACCGGGTTTGAATGCAGCAGACAATTTGAAATAGAAATGTTTCAAGGAAGAATTCTTTTATTTTTTAATAAAATTTAAGGTAATACGCATGCTTCTTTTTCAGTTTAACTTACTAGTTTTGACTCGACGAAAGATCTCATTTTTAAGAGAAAATCGGACTTCCCTGTCCCTTTGTAAAAACCTTTTCCAATAAATACGCTCTATTTTATACTCTGTCACGTGACAATAAAATTCACTTTTAAATAACTCCTTTCAAGAGCCAACCTTTCGTATATGAGTAATATGCTTTAGCAATTTGATTGCCATTTCACTTTTATAAGATACCAACGAATTCCATATAGATATATAAATATATATTGCTATTGAAAGAGTTGAAATAGAAATGTTTCAAGGTTTCCTTTTCTTTGTAGTAGGTAGTGATATTTTCCTAAATAGTTTGTTCCCTTATTGGTCTTTTAAAATACCCACGGGATGAATAGGGGTGGTTCCACTACGTATTCTTAATCCATCACCACATGAATCTCTGGTCAGTTTAGTTGGTTCAACACAATCAGTCTCTCATAGTCCACTGCTGGAGATCCAATTGCACACTCACTTGGCTCAATCCTCGGCTTCTTACTGTCGCTATGTCTAACTTTAAGTTAGTTCAACAACAAATGGCTACTTTACTTTAACACTTTTAAATGAGTCGTAAGAATTTACGTACGATATTCAGAATGATATTAAAATAGCATATAACTTTATATACAAAATTGAGAGGAATCAATCTGAAATAAAAATAATGATTGGAATTGGTTAGATGGCATGCAAAATGCAATGTGTTAGAATGTATGAAACCGATAGCTTACAGTCACTTCTTATGAGACAATGTGGCTACTCATACATCACATTTTTTCTTGTGTAGAGATGCAAATGAGTAGGTGAATTACCTGATGATAATTGATCATCGGCGTCCATGATTACCTGCAACTCGAAAGTTACAAAAGTATTGAAAATTAAATAAAAATGGAGGAACGAGATTTGAGCTCCAGTAACCGAATTCACTTGGGGAAAGTAAGGAAAGAGTTGATTAAGATTCGAGATTCGAGCGTTTTTTGGCAATTAATATAAAAGAGGCAGTTAATATTTTTACTATACAATTTTTTATCATTTGTTTATTGATATTTCAAGATTACAAAAAAATAAACATCGAAAAAAAAATTTTGCAATAAGATATAAGTCCTTGAAGTAGAGAAAAAAAAGACCGTGTCCTCGTGAACAGGATTTCTTCCTTTGTATCATTCTGAAAAAAAAAACAATGCCAAATTATTGATCAGTACAAATGTCATTTTAAAAGGATTTTCTATGATGTTTAAAGCTACAACAAAGCTTATGAAATACTGTATCATCTATCGTCGGAATAACATTTCATGAATTGGTTTCAGTGTAAATAAATTCCCCATTCTTATTAAGCAGTTATTACTGTAAGCTTATTAGCATAAAAGTGGGATCGTTTAAACAGCTCCACATGTTACGTTAGCAGTGACGCATGATGGATGACCTAGAGCGTACACTAGCGCAAAATATATGTACTGACGTTTTTAAATCAGTTGGATTTTTTAAACTTTAAAAAGTACAGTAAGTCAAAACACATAGTTTAGCACACACAGGTTGACTCGATAAGAGTGATTACTAAGACCTCATAAAAAAAAATAGTGGTAAAGGGTCCTATAAACAGAGAGGTCATTTGTATCCGTGTGATATAGGACTGAGAACATGGAGTCTGTGGTGGCACCTACGGCATGAGTCGGCGTGGTTCGATACTCACCCCATGTGTGACGTAAGAGCCGACTAAGAGGCAAGCTACGCAGAACAACATTTGAAACAAACCTTATATTGACCCGTCTGGCCAGGATGGTGTTGTAAACCAAAACTTCGATTGTAAGGAGAGGCCTATATTCAGCAGTGGTCTATTAAGGGCTGTTGGTGATGACCTGAAGGACGTAACTACCGCCAACTTCGGACACTTGCTTCGTAAATGCCTGGTTAATCCTCTCTTCACTCCAGAATGGGAGGAAAGGTCACTCAAAGTTCTAAGGTAATTTCACACACTTGGTGAAAACCAAGAAAAAAATTGCTGGACACTGTATTTCATACTCACGTTCAAGGGTTCTTTCATCCCTTCAAAAAAAAACGTTTATTCACGAACATATTTGTTTACAAAAACGTATTTAATGTCTTTAACTTTTTCATTTATTTTAAAAGCTTACCAAAGTGACTCTACTCTGCCTGATGGAAAGCATGAATAGAATCCAAGAGTTGTGGTCACCATACTCATTGTGAATGCAGTATGGTGATCCACAGTATGACATCCTAGTAAGATGCTTCTTCACGCACTGTTTAGGGACGCGAAGGACACACACACTCTATGGTGGCGTAGTTAAATGCTTATAATTTAACCATATATCGTAATAACAATAACATGTCTAATTAATATTCGTAGTAAGACATTATAATAAAATAATCCTTGGTAAATTAAATTTTAAATTGTAATATTGTAATTTGGTTGGGTCTGTTCAGTTTTATCTCTGAGTTGATTAGGACCTTGCCTAAACTACGTTCAGATAACTTTATCATGGGTTTGGAGCTCTATTGAAGGTATAAACTTTTAATACATTTGACACAATTTAGTGAAATGGGAAGACAAAGCCTGCATACATAAAGAGTAGGACTCAATTTGTATCTTAAAATTTTTAGTAGTAATTAGTTCCTATCTTTAATAAAATTTTTCAGTTTCGTAATTTATATAATACCACACACACATTTACATGCACACACACACAAACACACACACACACACACACACACACAAACACACATACGCATACACGCATACACGTACACACACACATGCACGCACACACACACAGCTTTATACTCCACAGGTTTAGTTATTTAGAATTTAAGTATAATAAGGAATGTGTGTGCCTCATGCAAGAGTGGGCGTTAGTGACTGTGCCACAGTGTTTCACTAATGCAGTCATTATCAAACTCATTTAAAATTGTAATTTTGTTATCAGTTCCAAATAAAGAATTATTTATTTATTATTTATATTTAATTTATCGTATAACAATTGTGTAAAATATGTGATATTTATAAATAATATATGCTCTCAAATTTGGAAATGGCTACAAAGTTGAGACAAGCAACTTTAAAAGATCACACACTTAGTTAGCTATAAAGATTTTGATTTGAGTAAATAAATACGTAAATATGTCCGTGTGGTGACGGATTAAGAATACATAGTGTTGCCACCCCTATTCATCCCGTGGGTGTCGTAAGAGGCGACTAAGGGAACAAAGCATGCAAGACAACATCATTACAAAGAGAAGGAAAACTTGAAACAAACCCTATTCCAAGCCGTCTGGCCAGCGTGGTATAGTAGGCCAAAACCTCCTTGCTAAGGAGAGGTCTATGCCCAGCAGTGGGCTGTAAAAGGCTGTTGATGATGATGGTGATGATGAAATAAATAGGTTGTTTCGAAAAGCGTGTTCAAGTTGAATGTTTTTCAGTTTTATTTTGTGAAGTTTAACACGTCATCACATCAATTGTCTTTAACAGTCTACTGTTGGACATAGGCCTCTCCTTAGCAAGGAGGTTTTGGTCTAATATATCACAATGGCCAGACGGCAATCGTCAGCAATCTTTTTTGCTGACGATTGTAGTCAGTGCGCAAAATTTGTCTTAAAATATATACGCAATGTGTAATTTCATTTTTAATGTATATTTGTTTAATTAACTAATTGACATTTGAACTAATAAAATGTACAATAAACTATATTCTTCATTCTCCTATTTTTACCCCCAATTATATTAAAAGGAAAATATACTTTTAAAATTCAAGTATAACAAAAAAAACGCCTCATTTTTTAAAATGATTCATAATGGGATTGTTCAATACTACACGTTCGTGTTATCTAAGATGTCTATAACATTATGTAAATATAAAAATTTGATTAAATATCCTCTATGGTTACAAACACTTAAAAATATAACACGATACCAATTCGGCCCTGTCACACCATAGATAATATCTACTAACAGAGCCGGGAGGTTGATACCATCAAGACTCTTTGAATATAAAGGGGTGGCAGCCTCCGAGGTTAATTTAATCTAAGGTCATCTGACATTATGTTGATTTATTTAATAGATCTATAATAAGGGGTACCCGTGGAGATTAATTTCAATTTATTTTAAATTAATATTAAATAATCAATTAATCTTATATTTGTTAGATTTAGTCTTAGGAGAGATTTGGTATGATACAAAAGGGTCGAGTGATATCACGCTGTTATCTGTTATAGCGTAATACCACTTCGTTCTCCGTGAGGTGACGGATAAGAATATAGAATGTCACACCCCTGGGTGTCGTGAAACGCGACTAAAAAAGCAAACTAATCCTTTTCTTAACGTGTGGATACCCCCACGGGCCGTCATCTCACCGCGGTTTGCGGTGAGGTGGTGTGTCGGAATCGGACTGACTAAATCCACGAGATGTTCCACTCTGCGTTTGAGATAGGAGGGATCCGGGAACAGCTGTTATTACGATATCCAGACCTCACTCCTGCGGGTAAGTTTTTTATTTAGGTGACGTACCACTCACACGGATATTGCCTCCTCGCGGCTGGCCACTGTAGTGGGGGAAGGAGAGAGCCCATCCCATCTTTCCACAGACACACCCAGGGCGGCATGAGGCGCTGGTAAGCGCACCTCCGCGCCCGGTTCGCCAGCAGTGAATTGCGTCCGAGCTGAGATTATCCTCCCGGGTCTTCTCTTCCACCTCTTTTTACGAAATGACGTCTTCGCAGACGGTTGTGACCACGGTAAAACAGTTGTCGCTACCGGCCATGGAGCGTTACCAACTCGTGTGACCGGCGTGGTATAGGAGACCAAAACCCCCTTCTAAGGAAAGGTTTGTGTCCACCGTGGACTATCAGGGCTATCGATTACGATGATCACTCCATTTGATCAATATTCGTTGCCAACCACCGAATGAGTTAGGATATCAGATCCCAAACTCAAATGATGGTAACTATTTTGTGACCGTTGAGTTGCATCACATGCATAATATAATTATAATTCAATTTTATTTCATAAATTTCAAACAGAAACTTGCTAATAATACTGATAACATACCAATTTTCTACTATTACATACTATTTATATGTATGCTTGTATGTTCCATCGTAGCGGGTAAACTACTGAAGCAATTTTAGTGATTTTGGTGGCAACTTACATGGCCATCATGTTTGTTTAATAGAGGCGTTCCTGGCACTCACTTTTAGTTCCATGCATTTCAGGATTTTAATCCGAATTATTTTCTTGCTTGGTCCTTTTTGGTCCTCTTTTTATGAAGTCAGGTTCTAGTTCTATTAACTTTTTTTTCTACTAATGCAGTAAACTTCAGGTGGAGGTATCCAATGGTGGTGGTCAACACTTAGCGTTAGTTGACTGCTTACTTATTTTGATACTTTAAAATGTTAAAATATATAAATATCATTTCTACTAGTAGCGTCTATACTTGAGTAGATTAAACACGTGTTGTTGTGTAAGTCTAGAACATTCTAAGTAGATAAACACTCCCTTCTAACGCAAATTGAGTAAATATTTATCAGTGTCCTGTCACCGGCTGTGCGTCCGCCATTTTCCTGCTAACAGAAATATTATAGCAAAAACGCATTAGTTCACAATGGTACGTGGGTCAGGAATTAATGACATGTCAAGACTATTTTTTGCTCGAATTTGTAGATAGAGACATGTGTCACGTGATTCTTAAAGGAAAAAGCCTACCTTTAGTTTTCTGGGAAGGATAAAAATTGTACTATGTTTTTTAGCTCCTTACGTAATCCTTTCATGGAGAACTTATTGAATGAAAAGAAAAACTCTATTATATATAAGTACTAGATGATACGATGAATAATAGAGCCTATGTCGCTTGTTTACAAAATCAAAATGAATCTAAGTATCAGTGTCATTGGGTTTGTTTTTGATAAATATGCAAGGTTGGAACCCTCAACACTCAACACAATAGTGAGCGGCGTTGCGACCGTTTAAACCACTACGTCATCCGTGCAGGCAATATTCAATATTATATATTTAGCTATCACCTCTACTTCAGGAATGTGCACGAATTTCCCTCCCACTACGATCTCGGGTCCCTTAAGCGGGGCGTGAAAAAGGATCTCACTAGGCCGCCATAGCGTGGGTCGCCATACTACACTGTCTTCATTCGCAGTGAGCATGGCGACCACCGTTCTTGGATTCTATTCATGCTTTCCATCAGGCAGAATAGAGTCACTTTGGTAGGTTTCAATCATACGGATGGAATCAAATGGAAAACAGTAAATGTTTTTGGAGAAGTATTTGACTATTCAGTAACCTTACACCCTTGGTGAAAAGCAATGAAAAAATACTTGTATTTTTAGAATCGTTTTAATGCTTTCTACTTGATAGCACAACAAACAAATAAACATTTCTTTTTGTTTTTTTTTTAGAAAAGACAACTCCCGCACTAGGAATAAATCCTGTTTCGGGGGACTTAACAAACATACAAGAAACGGACACAAAAACACCCAGGCTCAGAACAACGATTTATGGATCACACAGTGTTGTCCCATGTGGGATTTGAACCCACAACGTAATAGTGAGCGGCGTGGTGACCGCTTAAACCAGTAGGCTAACTGTGCAGTCGAATTTCATTCACATGTTTAAACTCTTTTGATTTAAACACTTGAATCTTAGTCCCATTGTGTAAAAATAAATAACAACAACCTCGGTGGCGCAGTGGTATCGAATATGACAGCTGTGCTTGAAGTCTCGGGTTCGATTCCCGGGTCGGACCAAATTTTTGCATGATCTGCAAATATTTGTCTTGAACTTTAGGTGTTTACTGTGTATAATATATATATATTTACAAAAATCAATATATTAGTATTCTATCATTCGGCCTTATTATCATAACACGCTCTGATTAGTTTGAAACTACATGATGTTGTGTGTCAGATGTCCACAACATCTATTTATTTATAATATTACTAAGAATTATATTACACATATACGACTGCACGGTTGGCCTAGTGGTTTAAGGCGGCGGGGTGCTGGGCTAGAAAACCTCCACGTGGTGCACCCTGGTAACGTTGGCGATGGCACTGTTTCTTCCTGTGCCATTTGGAAGAGGACATCACGCCAACGGCTAATATTCTAGCACGAAGAAGAGGAGGCCATTTTCTTCGGCCATTCGGCTGAGGCTTGGTCCAACAGAGCGGGCATTTATTTTGATTCCTCCGTTGGCTCTTCGCTCTTTGGAGCAATGAGGAGGAAAACCTCGATAAAAAATCATTAGGGTGGGACCCTTTCATGGGTCGGCATTTCTCCACTGTCAATGGTGGAGAAAGGAGAATGGGCTCGGTGTGTACTCACACTACCGCCGAGCAGGCATTGGAAGATTTAATCTTCCTGCCACCGTTGTCACATCGTAATCCCGAAAGGAGTGTGGTGGTTATGTCTCGCGACACCAATCGGGGGCGAGGGTCTTGGCTTAGCCGCCCGGACTGCGAGGAAGAAAACCTCTTTAAAAAATTACCCCGAATCCCGTGTTCTGGTGCGTGACCAGGGGATGCATGGCTGATGGGCAGTTCAGTCGTAAGCGCACTCCCAGCCGAGGCACCTGCGGACCCCTCGGTTGGGCATAAATTTACGCTTGCCCGGGTATTGGGGATCTCTGCCCGGGTCGACCTCTGTTCTCCCCATCTCGTGGGTTCAAATATGGAATCAATTACAAATAAAAATAAAAATACAGACGAAAAGAAGGAGAAAAAAAAACAGAGGGGAAAGGAGTGTAAGAACGGACGACTTCTCTTCCAACAAAGAGGAGACATTGGTTAGCACGCCTATCTCGGTGGGGCTCCCAGAAGTCATTATGGCTGCTGGGAGCCGTAGAATATCGGAACGATTGCGTTCAAAATCTGTCGCGGGTGGTAGCTCCGGTGCGAAGGAGGACACACTGGAGCTTATGGAAACGGAGCTCTGTGCCAGTCGGAAACGCGGACGCTCCAGGGATGACGGCAGCGATACGTCTCAGGAGATGTTACCTCCCAAGGTTACAAGCAGCCGTAGAGGGAGGTCACGAACTCCGGCCTCGGTCCCGTCGGGCTCCGTTTTCTGCAAGGCAGGAGCCTACAGAAGAGTCAGGGCGGACGGCGAAGCATTAGCGGAAGAGGAGGTCGCAGATCTCCTGCTTAAAATCAAGGAGCCGATGGTAGGGAGTTCTGTTCTCCAAACACCATCGTCCATGCAGGAGAGAGCAAACGCGGCGGTGGCCATCATCCACAAAGTGGCCACCAAGTCTAGTAACCTTAAGGGCTGTTTTGTGAAGGCCCTTAAGGACTCCTCTGCCGCTATTGCGGGGGTCGTGGAGAACCTTATCGGAGACATGGCTCGTCTCCAGGCAGCCAACGAGCGTCTGACGGGGCAGGTGACTGAGCTCAGTGCTCAGTTTGCTCAATTCCAGGCAGATCGCCCCGAAAGAGAAAGCTCGCCTCCGTCACAACTTACCCCCTCTTCCAACCTCGGGGGTATTCCTGATGCCCACCTGCGCCAAATCACGGACGCAGTTTGGCGCATGATGGACGGGCGTCTCGCTGGCCTGGAGGCGAGGCTGCCTCCGGCCCCAGTTGTCCGACCGCCGCTCGCGGCAAATAGACCTAAGACCGTATCGGTGCCATCAACGCCTCCCGTTGCGGGCGGTCGTGTATCCTATGCGGCGGTGGCGTCTGTGTCTGCTGCTCCTGCGGTTGCTCCGAGGGCACGACAGGCGGCTAAAGCAACAGCCAAGACAGGTGCACCGAGGTCAGGGCCCAAAACGGCGGCCAAGTCTAGAGCGGAATTCCCTCCGCTCTCCACTCCAGCCGCTGTACCTGGCACCTCCACATCTGCTCCCCCCATATCTGCCCCTTCCACGGAGGGTTGGCAGGTAGTCGGGGGGACTAAGAAGTCCCGAAAGCGGGGTAAAAAGGCTGCTCAAAAAGCAGCTTCTACCCCGCAGTCGCTATCGGTGGTAGTGGCCACTACGAAGAGGCCGCGCAAGCTGCAGGTGCCCAAGACCGCGGCGGTGGTGGTCACCGTATCACCGGAAGCGGCTAACGGCGGACTGTCTTACGCGGCCATCTTTCAGAGGGCCCGGGCTAGTCTCGCCAACGACATCGGGACGGAAGGAGTCAGGTTGCGCCTCGCTCAGACGGGAGCTCGTGTCCTAGAGTTCCCTGGAGCCGAAGGTGCAAAGACGGCTGATACGTTTGCCGAAAAGTTGCGGGGCATGTTTGCGGCCACGGATGGTGTTAAGATCGCCAGGCCCACCAAGTGTGCAGAGTTGCGCATCTCAGGCCTGGACGACTCCATAACGGCCGAGGATGTCCGTGTTGCAGTAAGAGAGAAGACAGGGTGCAACGCGGACAACATTAGGGTCGGCACCATCCGTCCCGGTCCAGGAGGGCTTGGCGCAGTGTGGGTCAGCTGTCCTGTAGCATCGGCCAAAATCTTGGGCGATGCCGGTAGGCTGCTCATCGGTTTCGTGAGCGCCAGGATCACAGTCCTGGCAGCGAGACCGATGAGATGTTTTAAATGTCTGGCATCGGGACACACACGTGCCAAGTGCGCCAGCTATTTTGACTGCAGCGGATTATGTTTCCGCTGCGGTCGACCGGGACACAAGGCGGCTGAATGCTCTGCCGCCCCTCACTGCCCGGTGTGTGCGGCGGGTAACAAGCCCGCCAATCACCAAATTGGGCAGGGAGGCTGCAAACCTCCCTATAATTCTCGGCAAGCGTCGGGGGCTAGCCAATCGACCCAGGCTGCCTCTGATGTCGTTCGCATGTCGGCATCGTTGCCCATGGAGGAGGTTGTAGAGACGGTCGAGTAATGGCCCAAGTCTCCAACCTCCTGGTCCAGACGAACCTGAACCACTGTGCCGCGGCGCAGGACCTTTTCCTGCAAACCATGGCGCAGTGGTCGATCGGTGTTGCCGTAGCCGCGGAACCCTATTATGTTCCTCCCCGTCCAAACTGGTTGGGTGACCGGGACGGTTCCGTGGCAGTCGTCGGCTCCACGGCGCCTCATTCCCCGCCCTTGTCGCTAAGAGACAAGGGCACTGGATATGTTGCTGCCGAGTGGGGGGGAATCACTATATATGGTGTATACTTCTCCCCCAACCGGAGTTTGAACGACTTCGAGGTTTTCCTTAACAACTTGGAAACCTCGATGCGGCGTCTAACGTCTGGGCACGTCTTAGTGCTGGGGGACTTCAACGCAAAGTCCATTGCGTGGGGTTCCCCCAGGACGGACGCTAGGGGCGAGGCCGTAGAGGAGTGGGCGGCCTCGGTGGGCCTCTGTTTACTAAACAGGGGCTCCACCAACACGTGCGTGCGACAGCAGGGAGGGTCGATAGTGGACCTTTCGTTCGCTACCCCTGCCCTCGCCGCACGAGTAAGGAACTGGCGCGTCCTGGAAGAGGTTGAGACGCTCTCGGATCACCTCTACATCCGATTTGAGCTCTCCCGGACCCAGGACCCCAGTAGGGGTCACGTGGCGCGGCGTTCTTCTCGCTTTCCGCGGTGGGCTTTAGCCAAATTAAATAGGGACCTACTAGAGGAGGCAGCCATCGTTCACTCTTGACTGTCTCCGCAGGCCCCGACCGAGGAGGTCGACATGGGGGCTGGTCGCTTCCGCGATGCCATTGCGCAGATCTGTGATGCGGCCATGCCCCGCATCCGAGGTTGCCGGCCTCCACGGAAGGAGGTTTACTGGTGGTCCCAGGAGTTGGCGGACCTCCGCGCGGCCTGTACTCGTGCCCGGAGGTCCTACACCCGTAGTCGGCGGCGACACTGCGAAGAAGGCGAGGAGGACCAGCTTCATGAAGAGTACCGAGAGGCGCGGAAAACTCTGAAGCTGGCCATAAGCCGCGCCAAAGAAATTAAGAGAAAGGAGATGCTGGAGGGTCTCGATCGTGACCCCTGGGGTCGCCCTTATCGTGCGGCGCGGCAAAAGCTCCGCACGTCGGGCCCCCCCCTTACAGAGACACTCCAGCCCAGCTTCCTGCGGGAAGTGGTCGAGGGCCTTTTCCCGCAGCGGGTGGAACACACACCCCCGTCGATGGCCTTCATGGTCGGAGACGACGGGGGAAACGAGGACGATGTTCCGCCCGTCAGGGAATCGGAGGTAGGGGCGGTTGTTCTACGGATCCGCTCTAAGAACACCGCCCCCGGGCCGGATGGGATACCTGCCCGAGTGCTGGCCCGAGCCCTCGAACACATGTCGGACCGCCTCAGGGAGGTCCTGGACGCTAGCTTGGCGTCCGGACGCTTCCCTGAGTGCTGGAAAAGCGGGAAGCTGGTCCTATTGAGGAAGCCCGGACGGCCAGCCGAATCGGTAGCGGCCTATAGGCCCATCGTGTTGCTGGACGAGGCGGGTAAACTGTTTGAGAGGATACTCTCTGCCCGCATCGTCCGGCACCTCTGCGAGGTGGGCCCCGATCTGTCGGACGCCCAATTTGGTTTTCGGGCGGGGCGTTCGACGGTCGATGCCGTGTTGCGCCTGAGGGCCGTTACCGAAGAGGCAGTGAGCTGTGGCGGCGTCTTATTGGCGGTGTCGTTGGACATCGCCAACGCATTTAATAGTCTGCCATTTAGCTGCATCAGGGAAGCACTCCACTACCATGGGGTGCCAAAGTACCTGAGGCGGCTTGTGGCAGACTATCTTGAGGAGCGTACCGTCATGTACGAGGACCGAGACGGTGTTCTGAGGCGGCGGCTCATGTCGTGCGGTGTTCCACAGGGGTCTGTCCTCGGACCACTCCTGTGGAATATGGGATACGACTGGGCCCTTCGAGGTCGTCTTCCCCCCGGGCTGGGCGTAATTTGCTACGCAGATGACACATTGGTCACGGCCCGGGGAGCAAACTTTCAAGAGGCGGCGCGCCTGGCCACCACGGGTGTCTCTCTGGTGGTCGGGCGAATTGAGGCGCTGGGTTTGCGGGTGGCCCTGGACAAGACGGAGGCCCTTTTGTTCCATGGGCCCCGTCGTGGTCCACCCTCCGGCGCCTCCATCGTGGTTAATTCGGTCCTCGTACCGGTTCAGGCCCAGATGAAGTATCTGGGCCTGATCCTCGACGGCAGGTGGCTCTTCGACGAGCACTTCCGACAACTTTCTCCAAAGCTGGTCGGCGCTGCTTCTGCCCTTGGGCGACTTTTGCCCAATCTGGGTGGAGCTAGCGTCGCGACGAGACGGCTATACACGGGGGTTGTCCGGTCAATGGCACTGTATGGTGCACCGGTGTGGGCGGCGGCTCTGACCGCCCAGAATAGGGCTCGCCTCTGGCGCCCTCAGAGGATATTGGCGGTTAGAGCCATACGCGGTTACCGCACCGTATCGACGGAGGCGGCGTGCGCCTTGGCCGGAACTCCCCCGTGGGATTTGGAGGCGGAAGTGCTCGCCGAAGTTTATCGGCGGACGGTTGACTTCCGGGCGGGTAGCGGCATACGGCCCCCGCCCGAAGAGATACGCGAGTGGCGAGAGGCCGCTCGTCGAGCCACGATGGCTCGTTGGTCGTCCCGGCTGGAGGCTCCACGTGCTGGCTTTGCCGCCATGGAGGCTCTCCAGCCGGTCATCGCCGAGTGGGCAGGGCGGCAGCACGGGACCCTTTCCTTCCGACTGACGCAGGTCCTTTCCGGGCACGGTTGCTTCGGGAAGTATCTGCACTCGGTCGCCAGGAGGGAATTGAGTCCCGCCTGTCATCACTGCGACTGCAGTGAGGACTCGGCTCAGCACACGCTAGCGGTTTGTTCCGCCTGGGCGGCGCAGCGTGGGGTCCTTACTGCAGTTATTGGAGGAGATCTCTCGCTACCGGCCGTAATATGCTCCATGGCCGGTAGCGACAGTTGTTTTACCGCGGTCGCAACCTTCTGCGAAGACGTAATTTCGCGGAAGGAGGCGGCGGAGAAGGCCCGGGAGGACGATATCCACTCGGACCCAATTCGCCGCCGGCGAGCCGGGCGGCGGAGGCGTGCATACCAGCGCCTCATGCCGCCTTGAGTGTGGCCGCGGGTGGACGGGACGGGTTTTCCCCTCCATCCGCTACAATGGCCAGCCG
Organism: Hypercompe scribonia; assembly: GCA_949316085.1. NCBI lineage: Eukaryota > Metazoa > Arthropoda > Insecta > Lepidoptera > Erebidae > Hypercompe > Hypercompe scribonia. The sequence continues at coordinate 1,762,837 of OX438991.1, read as the reverse complement.
CGAGGAGGCGACGTCCGCGTGTGCCGTACGTCGCCTAAAATAGAGAGTTTATCCGTAGATGGTGCCCGAGGTAGCGGGCAGGCGCTAGGAGGGATCTGGATGTCGTAATAGCAGCGGTTCCCGGATCCTTCCTATCTCAGGCGCAGAGTGGCACACCGTGTGGTTTTAGTCGGTCCGATTCCGACACACCACCCCGCCGTAAACCCCGGTGGGGTGACGGCCCGTGGGAGTTTCCACACGTTAAAAAAAAAAAAAAAAAAAAAAAAAGTGGTTTAAGGCGGCGGGGTGCTGGGCTAGAAAACCTCCACGTGGTGCACCCTGGTAACGTTGGCGATGGCACTGTTTCTTCCTGTGCCATTTGGAAGAGGACATCACGCCAACGGCTAATATTCTAGCACGAAGAAGAGGAGGCCATTTTCTTCGGCCATTCGGCTGAGGCTTGGTCCAACAGAGCGGGCATTTATTTTGATTCCTCCGTTGGCTCTTCGCTCTTTGGAGCAATGAGGAGGAAAACCTCGATAAAAAATCATTAGGGTGGGACCCTTTCATGGGTCGGCATTTCTCCACTGTCAATGGTGGAGAAAGGAGAATGGGCTCGGTGTGTACTCACACTACCGCCGAGCAGGCATTGGAAGATTTAATCTTCCTGCCACCGTTGTCACATCGTAATCCCGAAAGGAGTGTGGTGGTTATGTCTCGCGACACCAATCGGGGGCGAGGGTCTTGGCTTAGCCGCCCGGACTGCGAGGAAGAAAACCTCTTTAAAAAATTACCCCGAATCCCGTGTTCTGGTGCGTGACCAGGGGATGCATGGCTGATGGGCAGTTCAGTCGTAAGCGCACTCCCAGCCGAGGCACCTGCGGACCCCTCGGTTGGGCATAAATTTACGCTTGCCCGGGTATTGGGGATCTCTGCCCGGGTCGACCTCTGTTCTCCCCATCTCGTGGGTTCAAATATGGAATCAATTACAAATAAAAATAAAAATACAGACGAAAAGAAGGAGAAAAAAAACAGAGGGGAAAGGAGTGTAAGAACGGACGACTTCTCTTCCAACAAAGAGGAGACATTGGTTAGCACGCCTATCTCGGTGGGGCTCCCAGAAGTCATTATGGCTGCTGGGAGCCGTAGAATATCGGAACGATTGCGTTCAAAATCTGTCGCGGGTGGTAGCTCCGGTGCGAAGGAGGACACACTGGAGCTTATGGAAACGGAGCTCTGTGCCAGTCGGAAACGCGGACGCTCCAGGGATGACGGCAGCGATACGTCTCAGGAGATGTTACCTCCCAAGGTTACAAGCAGCCGTAGAGGGAGGTCACGAACTCCGGCCTCGGTCCCGTCGGGCTCCGTTTTCTGCAAGGCAGGAGCCTACAGAAGAGTCAGGGCGGACGGCGAAGCATTAGCGGAAGAGGAGGTCGCAGATCTCCTGCTTAAAATCAAGGAGCCGATGGTAGGGAGTTCTGTTCTCCAAACACCATCGTCCATGCAGGAGAGAGCAAACGCGGCGGTGGCCATCATCCACAAAGTGGCCACCAAGTCTAGTAACCTTAAGGGCTGTTTTGTGAAGGCCCTTAAGGACTCCTCTGCCGCTATTGCGGGGGTCGTGGAGAGCCTTATCGGAGACATGGCTCGTCTCCAGGCAGCCAACGAGCGTCTGACGGGGCAGGTGACTGAGCTCAGTGCTCAGTTTGCTCAATTCCAGGCAGATCGCCCCGAAAGAGAAAGCTCGCCTCCGTCACAACTTACCCCCTCTTCCAACCTCGGGGGTATTCCTGATGCCCACCTGCGCCAAATCACGGACGCAGTTTGGCGCATGATGGACGGGCGTCTCGCTGGCCTGGAGGCGAGGCTGCCTCCGGCCCCAGTTGTCCGACCGCCGCTCGCGGCAAATAGACCTAAGACCGTATCGGTGCCATCAACGCCTCCCGTTGCGGGCGGTCGTGTATCCTATGCGGCGGTGGCGTCTGTGTCTGCTGCTCCTGCGGTTGCTCCGAGGGCACGACAGGCGGCTAAAGCAACAGCCAAGACAGGTGCACCGAGGTCAGGGCCCAAAACGGCGGCCAAGTCTAGAGCGGAATTCCCTCCGCTCTCCACTCCAGCCGCTGTACCTGGCACCTCCACATCTGCTCCCCCCATATCTGCCCCTTCCACGGAGGGTTGGCAGGTAGTCGGGGGGACTAAGAAGTCCCGAAAGCGGGGTAAAAAGGCTGCTCAAAAAGCAGCTTCTACCCCGCAGTCGCTATCGGTGGTAGTGGCCACTACGAAGAGGCCGCGCAAGCTGCAGGTGCCCAAGACCGCGGCGGTGGTGGTCACCGTATCACCGGAAGCGGCTAACGGCGGACTGTCTTACGCGGCCATCTTTCAGAGGGCCCGGGCTAGTCTCGCCAACGACATCGGGACGGAAGGAGTCAGGTTGCGCCTCGCTCAGACGGGAGCTCGTGTCCTAGAGTTCCCTGGAGCCGAAGGTGCAAAGACGGCTGATACGTTTGCCGAAAAGTTGCGGGGCATGTTTGCGGCCACGGATGGTGTTAAGATCGCCAGGCCCACCAAGTGTGCAGAGTTGCGCATCTCAGGCCTGGACGACTCCATAACGGCCGAGGATGTCCGTGTTGCAGTAAGAGAGAAGACAGGGTGCAACGCGGACAACATTAGGGTCGGCACCATCCGTCCCGGTCCAGGAGGGCTTGGCGCAGTGTGGGTCAGCTGTCCTGTAGCATCGGCCAAAATCTTGGGCGATGCCGGTAGGCTGCTCATCGGTTTCGTGAGCGCCAGGATCACAGTCCTGGCAGCGAGACCGATGAGATGTTTTAAATGTCTGGCATCGGGACACACACGTGCCAAGTGCGCCAGCTATTTTGACTGCAGCGGATTATGTTTCCGCTGCGGTCGACCGGGACACAAGGCGGCTGAATGCTCTGCCGCCCCTCACTGCCCGGTGTGTGCGGCGGGTAACAAGCCCGCCAATCACCAAATTGGGCAGGGAGGCTGCAAACCTCCCTATAATTCTCGGCAAGCGTCGGGGGCTAGCCAATCGACCCAGGCTGCCTCTGATGTCGTTCGCATGTCGGCATCGTTGCCCATGGAGGAGGTTGTAGAGACGGTCGAGTAATGGCCCAAGTCTCCAACCTCCTGGTCCAGACGAACCTGAACCACTGTGCCGCGGCGCAGGACCTTTTCCTGCAAACCATGACACAGTGGTCGATCGGTGTTGCCGTAGCCGCGGAACCCTATTATGTTCCTCCCCGTCCAAACTGGTTGGGTGACCGGGACGGTTCCGTGGCAGTTGTTGGCTCCACGGCGGCTCATTCCCCGCCCTTGTCGCTAAGAGACAAGGGCACTGGATATGTTGCTGCCGAGTGGGGGGGGATCACTGTATATGGTGTATATTTCTCCCCCAACCGGAGTTTGAACGACTTCGAGGTTTTCCTTAACAACTTGGAAACCTCGATGCGGCGTCTAACGTCTGGGCACGTCTTAGTGCTGGGGGACTTCAACGCAAAGTCTATTGCGTGGGGTTCCCCCAGGACGGACGCTAGAGGCGAGGCCGTAGAGGAGTGGGCGGCCTCGGTGGGCCTCTGTTTACTAAACAGGGGCTCCACCAACACGTGCGTGCGACAGCAGGGAGGGTCGATAGTGGACCTTTCGTTCGCTACCCCTGCCCTCGCCGCACGAGTAAGGAACTGGCGTGTCCTGGAAGAGGTTGAGACGCTCTCGGACCATCTCTATATCCGATTTGAGCTCTCCCGGTCCCAGGACGCCAGTAGGGGTCACGCGGCGCGGCGTTCTTCTCGCTTTCCGCGGTGGGCTGTAGCCAAATTAAATAGGGACCTACTAGAGGAGGCGGCCATTATTCACTCTTGGCCGTCTCCGCAGGCCCCGACCGAGGAGGTCGACATGAGGGCTGGTCGCTTCTGCGAAGCGATTGCACAAATTTGTGATGCGGCCATGCCCCGCATCCGAGGTTGCCGGCCTCCACGGAAGGAGGTTTACTGGTGGTCCCAGGAGTTGGCGGACCTCCGTGCGGCCTGTACTCGTGCCCGGAGGTCCTACACCCGTAGTCGGCGGCGACACCGCGAAGAAGGCGGGGAGGACCAGCTTCATGAGGAGTACCGAGAGGCGCGGAAAACTCTGAAGCTGGCCATCAGCCGCGCCAAAGAAATTAAGAGAAAGGAAATGCTGGAGGGTCTCGATCGTGACCCCTGGGGTCGCCCCTATCGTGCGGCGCGGCAAAAGCTCCGCACGTCGGGCCCCCCCCTTACAGAGACACTCCAGCCCAGCTTCCTGCGGGAAGTGGTCGAGGGCCTTTTCCCGCAGCGGGTGGAACACACACCCCCGTCGATGGCCTTCATGGTCGGAGACGACGGGGGAAACGAGGACGATGTTCCGCCCGTCAGGGAATCGGAGGTAGGGGCGGTTGTTCTACGGATCCGCTCTAAGAACACCGCCCCCGGGCCGGATGGGATACCTGCCCGAGTGCTGGCCCGAGCCCTCGAACACATGTCGGACCGCCTCAGGGAGGTCCTGGACGCTAGCTTGGCGTCCGGACGCTTTCCTGAGTGCTGGAAAAGCGGGAAGCTGGTCCTATTGAGGAAGCCGGGACGGCCAGCCGAATCGGTAGCGGCCTATAGGCCCATCGTGTTGCTGGACGAGGCGGGTAAACTGTTTGAGAGGATACTCTCTGCCCGCATCGTCCGGCACCTCTGCGAGGTGGGCCCCGATCTGTCGGACGCCCAATTTGGTTTTCGGGCGGGGCGTTCGACGGTCGATGCTGTGCTGCGCCTGAGGGCCGTTACCGAAGAGGCGGTGAGCTGTGGCGGCGTGCTGTTGGCGGTGTCGTTAGACATCGCCAACGCTTTTAATAGTCTGCCATTTAGCTGCATCAGGGAAGCCCTCCACTACCACGGGGTGCCAGAGTACCTGAGGCGGCTTGTGGCAGACTACCTTGAGGAGCGTACCGTCATGTACGAGGACCGTGACGGTGTTCTGAGGCGGCGGCCCATGACGTGCGGTGTTCCGCAGGGGTCTGTCCTCGGACCACTCCTGTGGAACATGGGATACGACTGGGCCCTCCGAGGTCGTCTTCCCCCCGGGTTGGGCGTAATTTGTTACGCAGATGACACATTGGTCACAGCCCGGGGACTGAACTTTCAAGAGGCGGCGCGCCTGGCCACCACGGGAGTCTCTTTGGTGGTCGGGCGTATTGAGGCGCTGGGTTTACGGGTGGCCCTAGATAAGACGGAGGCCCTTTTGTTCCATGGGCCCCGTCGTGGTCCACCACCCGGCGCCTCTATCGTAGTCAATTCGGTCCTCGTACCGGTTCAGGCCCAGATGAAGTACCTGGGCCTGATCCTTGACGGGAGGTGGCTCTTCGACGAGCACTTCCGACAGCTTTCTCCAAAGCTGGTCGGCGCTGCCTCTGCCCTCGGGCGACTTTTGCCGAATTTGGGTGGAGCCAGCGTCGCGACGAGACGGCTATACACGGGGGTTGTCCGGTCAATGGCGCTGTATGGTGCGCCGGTGTGGGCGGCGGCTCTGACCGCCCAGAATAGGGCTCGCCTCTGGCGCCCTCAGAGGATATTGGCGGTTAGAGCCATACGCGGTTACCGCACCGTATCGACGGAGGCGGCGTGCGCCTTGGCCGGAACTCCCCCGTGGGATTTGGAGGCGGAAGTGCTCGCCGAAGTTTATCGGCGGACGGCTGACTTCCGGGCGGGCAGCGGCATACGGCCCCCGCCCGAAGAGATACGCGAGTGGCGAGAGGCCGCTCGTCGAGCCACGATGGCTCGTTGGTCGTCCCGGCTGGAGGCTCCACGTGCTGGCTTTGCCGCCGTGGAAGCTCTCCAGCCGGTCGTCGCCGAGTGGGCAGGGCGGCAGCACGGGACCCTTTCCTTCCGACTGACGCAGGTCCTTTCCGGGCACGGTTGCTTCGGGAAGTATCTGCACTCGGTCGCCAGGAGGGAATTGAGTCCCGCCTGTCACCACTGCGACTGCAGTGAGGACTCGGCTCAGCACACGCTGGCGGTTTGTTCCGCCTGGGCGGCGCAGCGTGGGGTCCTCACTGCAGTTATTGGAGGAGACCTCTCGCTACCGGCCGTCATACGCTCCATGGCCGGTAGCGACAGTTGTTTTACCGCGGTCGCAACCTTCTGCGAAGACGTAATTTCGCGGAAGGAGGCGGCGGAGAAGGCCCGGGAGGACGATATCCACTCGGACCCAATTCGCCGCCGGCGAGCCGGGCGGCGGAGGCGCGCATACCAGCGCCTCATGCCGCCTTGAGTGTGGCCGCGGGTGGACGGGATGGGTTTTCCCCTCCATCCGCTACAATGGCCAGCCGCGAGGAGGCGACGTCCGCGTGTGCCGTACGTCGCCTAAAATAGAGAGTTTATCCGCAGATGGTGCCCGAGGTAGCGGGCAGGCGCTAGGAGGGATCTGGATGTCGTAATAACAGCTGTTCCCGGTCCCTCCTATGTCAGGCGCAGAGTGGCACACCGTGTGGTTTTAGTCGGTCCGATTCCGACACACCACCCCGCCGTAAACCCCGGTGGGGTGACGGCCCGAGGGGGTTTCCACACGTTAAAAAAAAAAAAAAAAAAAAAAAGTGGTTTAAGGCGGCTGGATGTCGTAATAGCAGCGGTTCCCGGATCCCTCCTATCTCAGGCGCAGAGTGGCACACCGTGTGGTTTTAGTCAGTCCGATTCCGATACACCACTCCGCCGTAAACCCCGGTGGGGTGACGGTCCGAGGGGGTCACCCCACGTTAAAAAAAAAAAAGAAAAAAAAAGTGGTTTAAGGCGGCGGAGAAGACCCGAGTGGACGACCTCCACTCGGACCCAATTCACCGCCGGTGAACCGGGCGGTAAATGTTTATATGATCTGCTAATATTTGTTTTGAAGTTTGGGTGTTTTTTTCTATGTATAATATGCAATAAAAATATATATAAATATTCTATCAGTTAGTCTAGTTATCATAGCACAAGCTCTGCTTAGTTTGAAACTAGATAGCGTTGTGTGTTAAATGTCCGAAATATTTATTTATTATTATTATTTATGTATTTATCATCTTGGCTAATTGTCTGCACGGATGCTATAGAGATTTATGCGGTCGCCACACCGCTCTGTACTGTGTCGAGTGTTGTGAGTTCAAACCCCACTTTGTGTGATCTACAAATTATTGTTCTAAGTCTGGATGTTCTTTGCATATTTATATTAAAAAACAATGTTTAAGGGTTGAAGTAAAATAGTAGAATTCAAATATTAGTCTTGATTCAACTGCATAGGTTATAATTTTGTTTGATATTAATTAATTTGTATGAATTTCTATTTCTATTTCCAAATTTTTCGGGATGTAGAAATATCAAACCGGTGTCGACTGAAACATTAGGTGTCACTGAACCTATTGTATCGCACTCACAACCATACATAACACACAAACTGAATAGATACAACTGAATTCTCACAAATCTTATTAAAGTATGTCAAGCAATGTACACCCTTATGCCGCAACGCTAAAGTCCATTATTAAATAAACGGTTCAGGAACTTATTACACCGTGACGGAACATATGTAAAAAGTGTAAGCGATGTTTAGTTAACGTTTGCACATAACGACTAGCTCGTCCCGAGGAGGCCCCGAGCAATTTTCGTCGGAATTTTCTCTTGGGTATTTTAATGTAACTGTATGATGCAAGGGATAAACGAGAGCGGGAGCGATAGCGATTTTAAAAGCATATTCAGGAAATTATGTGTCATGATTGTGAAATAAGTGTTGAATGAAAGCTAACGTAGTTACGCTTTAATAGGATATGTTTTTAAAGATCCATAGCATCTTATAAAATTATGCCGTTAGTCTAGTAGTTAGTGGTCCTACTTGATAACTATCAGAATCTATGGGGTATGCATGTATTTACAAAAAAAAATAGGTATTCTATCAGCCAATCTAGTTTTCATAATACAAGCTCCGCTTAGTTTCAAGTAATGGTGTTGTGTGTTCGATGTCCGAAATATTTATTATTATATTATGGTACTGATATTTATGTACTTCGTTCAAAAGAGTTTTTTAATACTGTGATCTAGGATTGTAAGCCACAAAAATAAGAGTTTTTCATATCACGTCACATCATATCAGGTCTTTCGATGCCAAATTGTAATAAATAGAGAGATGGATAGGTACTTTTATTGCATTTAATTTTTTTTATTAGGACACATTAAAAGTAGTGAAACAATGGCAATTCCAGGCAACCTTTAGATCGGTTACACTATGTAGTAGCATGTAATTTGTGGCATGCATTTACAATTTACATATAACGACTAATAAAATATTGTATAGTTACATAGACATTAGTGAATTTTATATTTATTTACAAAAAGTATCTAAAAATGTGCATAGCTACATTAAAAAATTATTTTTTGAAAATTTTGTTTTAAAAAATTGTTTTATTTGTTACTTGTTAATTTTTCGCTTCCAACCTGAGAATTTTTCACACTACTTTAGGAGTGTAATCCTATCACCTAACTTTTATATTTTGCTCCCAGTATCAAGAGCATAATATTGTAGTATTAAAAATCGCTATCGCTCATAACATGGCCACACGAAACTTGAATAAGAGACATCAGTCACAACTTTTACTGAAATCCCTTATCTGTCAAAATCGGGCGAGTTACACCAACTGCGGACAAGACTTCTGTGGCCATGATTGTGCGACACATCGGGATAATCCTGTGACGTCACCAAACATGCTTTTTATAACAGCTCTTTGCAAAGTCTTTTGTTTTTCCCTTTGAAGTTGTTCTTGCTTGATGTGACATGTCTCTGTGTTTTTTGTGTGTTCCTCTATCTTTTTAGACATTCGTGATGGATTAAAATGCTTGAAGTTAATTCGGGTTTAGGTTTGAAGGAGGCTGTAATTTGGTATACATTTTGTGTGGGTGGTAAAATAAAAACTATCTTGCTTGAAATACATGTCTATTGAAGACAAACGGCTATACGTGTGCACGCATATTTCAGGTATACTAGACTGGCTTTGGGACCAACGGGTCTCATCAAATAGTGAAACATCCTGTGGCGACATTGTCAGGCGTGGTAATATAGTTAGCTACAAGATAGGTACCTATAGTATACGGTGGGCCAAGAATTCGTTAACATTTGAATCTAACATCCCGCGCAAACATGTTACGGGAGTTCTTGGAGTCCAACATTGGTAAACCAAATGCACTAAGTCAACTAAAAGAAAAAATCAGCGCAGAGATGTCGGCTATCTCGCGGTCTCTTTGACGATGAGTATTCGAAAACTTCCGTGCTCGCTTAGAAGAGTCTAAACGTCGAAACGGTGGCCATTTAGTAATTTTAAAAAAAGTTTTCTTGTAAATGAACAATTTTTATAATATTTTAAATGGTTTTTTTATAGGATTTCTCAAATGTTAACCAATTCGTGGCCCACTCTATATAATATGTTAGCACCTATATATTTGTAATACACTGACCTATACAGAAAAATAGTACATAATTATGTCAACTATTCAAGTTAATCTATTTTTTATCCTATAGCATTATAAAATATATTAGACAAATGTGCTGTACGCCTGTTCAGAACCCTATGATTGATAATCGATAAAATCAATGAATAAATCGACAATAAAGTGATGAAGCTCTTGCATAAAGACATAATGATCGTAAGAATTTGGTTTTGTGTAAATAATAACTACTATTCTTGTTACTCTAACAGTTATACCACCGCTCTTGGATTCTATTCATGCTTACCATCAGGCAGAATAGAGTCACTTTGGTAGCTAGTAAATAAAAAACAAAAATTTAAATATTGTGTTAGAGTGGGTTCACATTCACGATTTGTGTGACTGTGTAAAATAATTACAAGCGTTTATTTAAAAAATGTATGTATTTAACTATGTTTGCTTGGCTATTGGAATTCAATTTTAGGGCATATATCTTCATCCTATTGAGTTAAAATTTTGCACGCATGTGTATGTCACGTACTAATATGAAGTTAACCTGGTGATGGAGCTGGAAGGTTGTCATTGGAACTCTGTGATGAAACGACACAATCCCATCGAGTTTGGACTCATTTGATTTGTCTTGATGAGTACTGTATCTTTAGGTGGTATCCAGGGTTCTGAAGATGGAGCTTCGTTATAAAACGACATAATCTCATCAAGTTTGGTATCGTATAATTCATCTTGATATGTACTTCGTCTCTAGATGGTATCCAGGGTCTGATAATGGAGCTGAACGTTCCAACACGAACTCATTGAATATGAGTTTGTTTGGTTTTTGACGTGTACTGTTCTTAATGGTTTCCAGGCTTCAATGATGAAGGTGGTCATAGGACTTCAGTATTTCAATGACGTAAACGCCCCAAGTTTGTGTTTGATTCGTCACCCTGTGTGAAAATCTTATCAAGAGATTATTTTGTGTAGATAAATAAGTAAATAAGATCTGATTAATTTTAGTTTTTAAAATATTCAAACTAAGTAAATAAGGGTACTTAAATCTCCGGAGAAGTTTTTGTATCATATAATTTATGTAATGAAATTAAGAACTGATAGTAAGAATTTTTAATACAATTGTTTTTAATACTTTTTAGCGCGTTTCAATAAAACCTTATTTTTAAAGTAGTTTTTTTTACTTTTAACATTGATTACTAATTTAGATATTTAAATAAAAGGTAAGGTATGAGCCCTTAAACACTTAATCACAGTTTTATGCCTCCTCTACGCTATTCGCGAAGTTGGACGAAGTTCCTCGGCGGCATACTCTCTAGAAAGTCGCCCGAAGTGAAGTAAAATTTGAAGAGGTAAGCCGAAGTACCTCCTACACTATTGTTTATGCGTCTAACATCGTCCAACTTCGTGAATAGTGTAGAGGAGGGGTTAGAAGTTACGAATATATATGTGATAGAGGTTATAGCTAAATGTCTGTTTGGATGTGCTTTTCACGTAAATTGACATTCAAATACCATTCAAGCTAAGTAGTAGCCATGCTAAGTGATCATGTTTTAACATGTTTCAGAGAATCTCATAAGTATAATTATAGTTAAAATATATACGATTGAAATTGGAGCATTCACTATTTGTATCATTTTTGATCTGGTGATTTACAACAGTGGCCGTAAGTTTATTTACTTGACTTCTTCTCTCAAACCTTTAAGGTTACTATTTGGAACTGGTTGGTTTTAGATCGATAGTGACAAATACCTACATAAGACTTTTATAAAATGGATTTTTTTGCTATTTAGAAAGAAACCGATTGTTTCAGTGTCAAGTTTACTTTTGAACATAAATTGAATCTATGTGATTTTTAAAACTATAAATTATAAAACCAAGATAGCTTTTAGTTCGGTTAAAAATTTTACATACATACATAAAATCATGACTGTGTCAGTAGTGGGGTAGGCAGAGGCGTATTAAACTCCCACTTTTCGGCAGTGTTTTAGTCCCACGTGGCGATACATACTCCTATAATAGATGGCGAGCCTATAATATAAATAGATCTAATAAAATAGATTTTATTTAATACTGATTAAGCGATTAACTTGAGGTTATGAGTCTCGGAACTGGTCGAGGCAGAGACTTGCTCTGCACAACTTTTGCTCCTCCTAGAGAACACAGTACTAGAAGTACCTAATTAAATAAAACTGAAAAATTACAAATTTTCACGTAACTAAATATATATATATTTTATCAATACTTCTACTATTTATGAATTTTTAATTTTTAAGTAAAAAAGTCACCCCTCTATATCAACTTATAGTCACCCTAACCAAGTTAGGGTAGCAAATAAATGTAAGGTATAAGTCATTTGCGTGCCTCACCCGGGCGAACGTAACTGGTAATAACCGGTTATTGCTGGTACTTATCGGTTTTTACCGGATTATTGGAGTCCAGGTAACTATGACTTGGGAACTTTGCTGAATTGATCAAGTTATGGGTAAAGGGGTCAGGATGGTCATCTAGCGTTGAATTTGAATATCGAATTCGTATTTTAATGGATATATTATGATTAGATCTTAAAATTAATCTTTTTATGTTGTACCAGACCATTTTATGACGATATGACTTGACCAGATCAATGTACTCGTATACTCACAGTTTGATATTACTTTCTCTTAAATATACTATACAATTCTATTGCCGTACTCCTAACCGATTTGGGCCACAATGCCGTCTCAACAGAAAGCACCAAAGATAATTATCACTTAAGTATTATTAATTACTATTCTTCTTCCTATTCTTCTCAGACGTCCACTACTGGACATAGGCCTTCCTCAAAGTTCTCCACAGCTGCCGGTCCTATACCGCTCGCATCCAACAGCTGCCCGCGACCTTCACCAGGTCGTGAGACCACCTTATGGGGGGCCTATTATATACGTATAAACATTGTCTCTAAAACATCGCCGTAAGCTACAAGACCGCTAATTGTGAAGTTTGTATATTGTAACACATCTTTGGTTTCTGTTAAAGAAACAAAAAAGAAAAACAAAATTGAAAAAACATAAATAGTGGCTCGTACAATAGGCTAGATGACACCTTAGTCAAATTAGTCACTTTTTATCATCTGTCAAAACGACAATTTTGTATGATAAATGTTTTGTGTGAAAACATATCAAATTGTGACGTCACTGTTTTAGACTAATCAATTTAACAATATATTTCACCGTATATTTGATTGAAATTCGTAATAACAATAAAAAGCTATGTTAATTGTATTTTCCGACACGTTTCGCGATATTAGTTTTAATGAAGTGAACATTGATATTTATTTACGATACAGTCATCTACCTAATTGTGGACAGGCTGGAGACTAAACTAGGATAGGTCGTAATTTCAGGACTCCAAGACCATCTCGTGAGATATTTTTTTCACAGAGTATTCTTGATATACGATGACAGGACACGGTTGACAATAATTTCAATACCATTACAAGAATTTCCGCCAAAAACAGGCATTAAATAAATGAACTCACAAAAATGTTGTGCCAAATAAACTAATGTACCATTTTAAACCACAAACGGGACGCATAAATAAGTAATCTCCGTAAAAGCTACATTTTGACATATTGTTTGTATGAACAATGGTATTTTTCATACAAATCGCTATTGTCCGATGTAAAAGGGACGCCATTTTTAAACCGGGAGGGAGGTATAAAAAATTATCTGTGATTTGCGCGCGAATTTGCTTTTTTTATAAGCTGGATTTCTTTTTTTTTTTTTTGAGAGGCAAAGATGTCTGTTTAAAACGTGGATTAACGTCAATATTTTATGTTTTTAGTTACTGAAGCTAAAATAAATGTTTTCAGATATCTAATATTTTTAATGTGTTTTAAGTTTGAAATTAAAATTGTAGAAGAATTTTGGGGTTGAGATTTGATATTAACGCTATGCCTTGAAAATTATTTGAGACAGAGAAATATCAAACCACCTAGGCTTAATTCAAAAGGCTTTGACAGAGAAAGAAAATTGGACTTTATAGTTACCAGTTAACAAGTCACCTTACTATTAAGTATTAAATTATATAAAAAGAAAATAAAAGATACATCTGGCAACATTAAAATTTAAAGACACAGTAATTTGTTGTAGTTCTAATTTTAAACTTGTCATACTTAACTAAAGCGCCAGCATCCGTATTGACGTGTTTCGTTGGTGAGTGTGAGACCGGAGGCCCATTGATGCAGGGGTGACAGTTATCGTGGTAACTGTGTAAGCCTTACACTGTCACGACCACTGTCATGCCTTTTACATTCCCAAGCGGGGTGTGAAAAAGCATCTCACTAGACCGCTATAGTGTGGGTCACCATACTGCATTATCTGCATTTGCTATGAGTATGGTGACCACAACTCTTCGATTCTATTCATGCTTTCCATCAGGCAGTGTATACTTAGTCTGGCCATAAATACTGTTACACTTAATTATAAAAAAATATTACATTTGAATTTCGAATCTGTCATTTTTATACGATTGTTCATTGTGTTTTCTCATTTTGGCGCCAATACATTGTAAAATATTTTGCGATATTAAAATGGTGTGGGGTGATAAAGAGAACCGAATCGCTGTGATAGCATTACACAAAGTAGGTATGGAGCCAAATGCAATTTTTAAAACTCTCCATACACTTGGTATTAGTAAAATGTTTGTGTACCGGGCTATTAATAGGTACAATGAGACCTCCTCTGTTTGTGACAGAAAAAGATCTGGCCGTCCACGTAGTGTTCGTACGAAAAAGGTGGTCAAAGCAGTAAGGGAAAGAATTCGAAGAAATCCTGTCCGAAAGCAAAAGATTTTATCTCGGGAAATGAAGATAGCACCTAGAACCATGTCGCGTATTTTAAAAGATGACTTAGGACTTGCAGCCTATAAGAGACGCACTGGCCATTTCTTAACTGATAATTTAAAGAAGAATAGGGTGGTAAAATCGAAACAACTACTGAAGCGGTACGCAAAGGGAGGTCACAGAAAAATTTTGTTTACGGATGAGAAAATTTTTACAATTGAGCAACATTTTAACAAACAAAATGACCGTATTTATGCTCAAAGCTCTAAGGAAGCTTCCCAATTAGTCGACAGAGTGCAACGTGGACATTATCCGACTTCAGTGATGGTTTGGTGGGGTGTTAGCTATGAAGGAGTGACTGAGCCATATTTTTGTGAAAAAGGTATCAAAACATCGGCACAAGTGTATCAAGATACCATTCTTGAGAAGGTAGTTAAGCCCCTTAACATCACCATGTTCAATAACCAAGTATGGTCCTTCCAGCAAGACTCGGCGCCGGGTCATAAAGCTCGGTCCACGCAGTCTTGGTTGGAATCGAACGTTTCGGACTTCATCAGAGCTGAAGACTGGCCGTCGTCTAGTCCCGATCTTAATCCGCTGGATTATGATTTGTGGTCAGTTTTAGAGAGTACAGCTTGCTCTAAACGCCATGATAATTTGGAGTCCCTAAAACAATCTATACGATTGGCAGTGAAGAATTTTCCCATGGAAAGAGTGCGTGCTTCTATTGATAACTGGCCTCATCGTTTAAAGGACTGTATTGCAGCCAATGGAGACCACTTCGAATAAGCTTTTTATATTTTTAATTGTTTTATATTTATGTATTAAACTGACACACTGTAAAAGTAATAAATGTTATTTGCAGTTAACAATTTTCTTTTTTCTTTATTACAATATTTATGGCAAGACTAGGTAGTCACTTTGGCAGGCTCTTAATATAGAAAAATACTAAAGGCAGAAATGATGATTAAGATTTATCACATCTGAGTATTTTACATGATTGTCTTATTTCTGAGTCTTCTTAATCGTGCGAACTTCTAGACTTTTAGTGAAAATTTGAATTATTTCTTTTGTATTTGAATACCACTCTAGGAACCTCAAAAGAACAGCAGTTGTAATGAACGGAAGTGAAATTGAACAACACCATTTATAAATAAAAAAAAGTCTATCACTGGCTGGATGAGAAAATAAAAAAAAAAGAATGTCAGAATGCCTTGACATGCCATCATGAATTCGATGATGGCATTTTCAAAGTATTGAACTTATTTAAATGTCACGCCTATTCGAATTCTCGAATAATCAGATCGAAAGTAATTAAATTATCGAACAAATAAAACTGTTGGACATAAACGGCGTGCCACAGATACGGATCTTTAAGACCGTCGACCATTTTAAAAAGCGAATCGAGTGGGTGGAGGAATCTCGTTGTCTCTTTATTATTTTCAGTTCCTTTTTTAAATTCAATTCCACATTTAAATTAGGTGTAATAACTTTTATAGGCGTGTGTTCACTTGCGGTTTCGTTTAAACCTTTTTAGTGCTATTGGGACGTGCGAACGATAATTTATATTTGTTTTTTAAGCACATTTAAATGTTACCAGTATGAAAATGAGTAGTATTTATCTTCATCTTCTCCAATATTATCGCCTTCATCTTACAAACGTCCTGATAAACTTCTAATATCCACTACTCAATATAAGATAACGAAAGACACATCTCACCGAATACCAGTTGAAACTATTATTCAAATGATATTGATTCAGTACTCCAAACAAAATTTCACCAACTTACAAGTCATTGCCACATAACTGGCCGGGCTTGAGTGTACCGCGAAGTTTTACATCATATCGGCAGCATAACTTAGCGGTATAAAATTAATCTTTGCTTTTGTGTATAGAATTCCTCATCGTAAATACCACAGCCTCAAGACGAGAGTTTTTGACCAGTATTAGTTGCCAGTGATGACCTATGGTAAAGAGACGTGGTCGTTCACAATAAGAGGCTCAAAGAGACCCAAAGAGCAATGGAGAGTTAATCGAATCAGGGATGAGAATATTCATAGACGAACCAACGTCACCGACATTACCTGTATTGAGCGGGGTATTTTACTCGCAGACAAGATGGCCGACGGCTGATATATCCAAAAAGTTCTGGAGTGGTGTACTGGTAAGTGGAGCGTGGATAAACCCCTGCAAGGTGATGCCACAACCTGGTGAAGATTGCGGGAAACCCTTATATGTGGGCTGCGTAGGTCTGGATGTTGTTAAAAGCCTTGGATCGGGCCTATGTCCACTAATGGACGATGGACGGCTCAGATGGTGATGATGATGCGTAGAGAATAGTGTTTTTATTTATTCGACTACGTATAAGAGCGACTAAGGGCTAAATCTATATCGGATTTGATATAAAGCGTGTTTTTGCTAACGGAATATTATATTTTTTGTAATACGGGTCGGTCACTTTTACGTACATTAAAACTTTGAAGATAAGAGTTTCCTCTATGTTATTAAATAAAATATTTGCCACTTTAGTTTTATGTAAAACTAGCTTTTGTCTGCGACTTCGCTTGCGTCGAATTTGGTCTGCAACGTTAAGTTTCGTAACAGATTTTTTTTTACATACAAAGAATCCTACGGTACATCACGCCACGTACGCCATGATAACTCTCAGAGGCCAGATTTTATTTCGACTTAATTGATATGATTATATAAAATCATTACAAATTGTAGCCTATATGTTATTCTGATGTATAACCTATATTACTGTAAAATTTCATCCAAATCCGTCCAGTAGTTTTTTCGTGAAAGAGTAACAAACATCCATACTCACTAACTTTGGCATTTATAATATTAGTAGGATTATAAATATTTGTAACAGTTGTGGTAAAACTTTTACTATTAAACAGGTATAATAAGAACTAAATATTTGCCCGCCACGTTAAACATGGCGGGCCTAAATCCGAGGAATGTGTTAAGTCATACCGCCAAGCATTTTTGTGGCTACTACAGTGTGAGGGGCCAGAGAATATACGATTTAGATCACTTAAAATATATTGTATTTTTACATATTTTTTAATTATTTTTGTATCTTATACATTTTGACGGTCGGCCATGTCTCCAGACGAACCGATGGTCGCTTGGGTAAACGTAGTGCAGGGCGCCTTGTGGCGCGATGGACCGACGGCTTGAAGAAGTTGGCTGACAGTGGATGGATACGAATTGCCTAAGACAGGGATGGTTGGCGTTCCTTGGGGGAGTCCTTCGTTCAGTAGTGGACGGCGATAGGTTGATTGAATACATTTTATTTTAATGAATTCTACATGTGTGTAGGTATGTATGTATGTGTGTTGAAAATTAATTTTCACGCTTTTTATTCCATAGGTGATCGGATTTCTTACAATATATATAATATACATATCTAAACCACTCTAAGGTTGACTGGAAGAGAATGCGTTGGGGATTAAGTACACCGATGTACATAGTGCTTAAAGTCTAAATAAAAACAGAAATATCTTTGGACTCTAATGATTTTTTAGAGAATGCACGACTGTTTTGAGTGCACGATTAGGCTAGTGGTTTAAGCAGTCGCCACACCACTCTACTGTGTTGAGTGTTGTGGGTTCAAACCTCACGTGAGACAATACTTTGTGTGATCCACAAATTGTTGTTCTAAGTCTGAGTGTTCTTTGTGTCCGTTTCATGTATGTTTGTAAAGTCCCCCAGGACACAGGGTTTATTCCCAGTGCGGGCGTTGTCTTTATGAAAAAAATAAAAAAATAAATGA
Source organism: Hypercompe scribonia (assembly GCA_949316085.1). Taxonomy (NCBI): domain Eukaryota; kingdom Metazoa; phylum Arthropoda; class Insecta; order Lepidoptera; family Erebidae; genus Hypercompe; species Hypercompe scribonia. The sequence goes on along the minus strand of OX438991.1, from coordinate 1,744,778 downwards.
AGCGACTTGTTCAATCATGAAAGCTTTTTAATATTTATTTTTTACTTGAATTTAACCGTTGCCAGCTCCTAAATATTTCATTATTACTTTTAAAATAAGTATAAGGAGGAATAATTTTGTCTGTAGTAAATTATAATCGAAGAAGAAAATGACGTCTAGAAAACAGCTTAAAACTGCTGATAAGCAAAAACACAAAGTTATGAGGTGTCTTGATTCAAATATGCATATCATTTTCCTCTGTAAATGAACTTTAGAGTAGAGGTCGAAAGGTCGCCAGTTCACACCGCCACTGAACTTTACATCGAACCTCGTCTATTAGTTTGTGTACCAACAAAGACTTTGGACCAGTACGGTTTTGTGGGGACGGATAGTGCCCGCATCGTTGCAGTGTGTTAACCTCTCTATAAATAATAGTTTTATACTGCTGTATAATGTCTATCAAAGAAAATAATGTCTATTAAATTAAAAGACGTAATATTTTCTGATATCAATCCAAGTTTTCTCTGAAAAATCCTCCGTAACATTTCCCTGTATTTGTACTTTAACGTGAGACGGTAACGACAAGTAAAACGCGTATCTCTGTGAATTAAATGGAAGAGGATCGTCTACAAATGTCAGTTGAGCCACTTTAGCCAACCAGTGCACCCTAGGCAGTCATTAGATTTTTAACCAGAACCTAAGTTGCAATTTAGAACAATAGGCAAGATTACACCTTAGTCAAATTAGTTACTTTTTATCATCTGTCAAAACGATAATTTTATATGAAAAATGAACTAAATACAAAATTGTGACGTCACCGTTTTAGACTACTCAATTGAACAATATATTTCACTGTATATTTGATCGAAATTCGTAATAATAATAAAAAGTTATGTTAATTGTATTTTCTGAGATGTTTCGCGATGTTAGTTGTAATGAAGTGAACATTGGTATTTATTTACGATACAGTCATCTATCCTATTCAATGTAACGTATTTTGGTTTTAGTCATTTCGAGTCTGGCATACTACCTTACCATTTGCTCTGGGGTAAGACCTGAACGAGACTTCACTAATTAAATGTTTGTACCTGAAAAGAGATAAATATTTTAATCTTAATGAAGTATATACTGTTATAAATTTTAGGTACATTTTTAACACGATCTGTGATTGACTTTTGCGCAAGAAGGCTGACAGAGTTGCCTGTATTGGATAAGGCATATGTCTAGCATTAGAATGCAATAGACTGACAATGAATTATGACATAATTGACTGATGAATATTGACAGACTGTTTCAAAATCTTTTTTTTGTCAGTTCTAAAGAAAGAAAAGAAAATGATATAAGTAAAAGGTAAAAAAATGGACTTATTTTATTTTTTTTATCTTTAAAATTAAATATGTAACCACTGCTTTCGTAGCTCCAATTTGAGTGATAATTTTAAAGTGTTTCCTTCCTACCGCGCCCCGTTTGTTTAACACGATGATATTTCAAAAACATCAGTTTTAATTCAGTGTTGTTAAGTAATTTAACGATTTGTGTGTGGAAACTGTTAATATTGAATTTTCACTGTTTGTTTTGTTGTAAAGAAGAGGCATTCTTGAGATCTGTTGTGTTGTAAGCCGATGAGTAGCTTATGTGTGTTTGTAGAGGTGTTTAGTGGTTGTTACACTCAAAGTTAAAACGATAAGTTAATGTGATTATAAGGCTTTTGAGCGCAATTTTTAGTTATTAGTTAAGTAGTTTAAATAACCAAAAATTGATAAATAATAATAATATATAAATATTTCGGACATTTGACACACAACGTCATCTAGTTTCAAACTAAGCAGAGCTTGTGCTATAATAACTAGACTGGCTGATAGAATACTTATATACTTTTTTTTAAATACATACATATTTTATATAGAAAGCACCAAAACTTCGAAATAAATATTAACAGATCGTACAAACATTTGGTCCGACGCGGATCGAACCCGAGACCTCGAGCACAGCAGTTGCATTCATACGCGTGTCGTTAATAAAAGCCGCAACAAACATTTCAAAGTTTGCCGCTTTTTCGCCATCTTGTTTTAGAATTTTAGCACTGTTTTTTTTTCATAATATTGTTTGTCTGATTAATTCATTGACTTTTCTTGTCTCTTTAGTAGAGAAATTTAGATAGGTACGTATCTATGGATAGTCTGATCACCAACTTACCTGCATTTTCATTCGTTTACTCGTAAAAATCAACGTTGTCGGTAAATAAAAGAGGCTTTGTGGTATAATTTATAAGAGCACAGCATCGGAATTTATGTAATTAATGTAATCTTACAGAATGAAAATGAAAATAGACTCTAAAGGATTTTAAACTAGTAAAAATCTTGTAGACTAATTGTTTTTCCTCTTTTTACAACAACTATGAATGTATCTTAACTAAACAAAAATATATAACGTCACATATTTACCTAAAACAGTTGCAAAGTTCACACAAATTCAGAATAATATTTATTCATCATACAAAATGTTGTTCGATGTGGAGTTTCGCATAATACGCAGTGCAGAAGAAAATGGCCAAATAATTGCTTAGACCACTACTTCATTTGTGCATAATATTACATAAAATAACATGCATTTACTTCATTTGGGAACTTATTAAGGTTTTAAAGTAAATTACTGCCTCAGTGCCGCAGCGGTAGTGAATGTGACAATGCTTGAAGTTTCGGGTTCGATTCCCGGATCGGACCAAACGTGTGCATAATCTGCAAATATTTGTTTCGAGGAAGTTTACAGTTTAAGTTTATAAAAAAAGTATTTAAGTACTCTATCAATCAGTTTAGTTACCATAGTACAAGCTCTACTTAGATTGAAACTAGATGGCGTTGTGTGTCACATGTAAGAGTAACTTACGAAGTTCCCTTGTACAAGAAAAAAATCAGTATGAATTTTTAAATCGCATCAGTCTGTCGCTTGGAGCACGGGTGTTATCGATACAGTTCGTTACACATTTTGCCCACGCTCCCAACAGCATTTAATTGTATCGTCACACTTCTAACATTTCAGTTATTTTGCTTTATATTTGTTTTATTCAGTTATTTTTCAGAGATACTGATATTTTAGCAACGAGTCTTGTTGGCTGTAGGAGGTTAGAGATAAACAATAAATATTGTGGAAAGAGAATAATTACTTGTTCTTTGTCTGCGTGTATGTCTGTATGTAACATGACGTCACCATCATTATCAACATTTCAACCAAAAGACGACCATTAGTGGACATAGTCTAGTTTAATACAGTATGTACAAATAAGTAAGTAGATATATTTCAACAGGCTTTCAGAAGAAAGGCTTAATTACAGTCGGAAAAAACATTATATTTAATATAATACACGTCTGTTTACTCCATTAAAGATAAAAGATATGAGTGTATATACAATATATAGTATATACATACATACATATGTATATACTAAAAATACATACACTACATATACACCATGTGGTGACGGATTAAGAATACATAGTGTTACCACCCCTATTCATCCCGTAGATGTCGTAAAAAGTGACTAAGGGAACAAAGTATTCAAGACATCATAACAAAGAGAAGAAAAACTTAAGACAAATCCAATTCCAACTCGTCTAACCAGCGTGGTATAGTAGGCCAAAACCTCCTTGCTAAAGAGAGGTCTATGTCCAGCAGTGGACTGTAAAAGACTGTTGATGATGATGATGACATATATATACAGATACAGCTTTGTTTTTGTCTAACAACTATTTTTCATTATGTTTACTGGCCTGCAGTTTCTCTGGTATCTGTCAATCTACTATCTACTATCAGTACTACCCTCCCACAGAAGACCAACTTAAAGCGCCAGCATCCGTGTTGTCGTGTTTCGTTGGTGAGTGTGAGACCGGAGGCCCATTGTTGCAGGGCTGACAGTTATAGTGGTAATTCTGTAAGCCTTACACTGCCACGATGACTGTCATGCTTTTTGCGTCTCCAAGCAAGGTGTGAAAAAGCATCTCATAAGGTCGCCATAGTGTAGGTCACCATACTGCATTGTATGCATTTGCAATGATGAAGTATGGTGACCACAACTCTTAGATTCTATTCATGCTTTCCATCAGGCAGAGTAGAGTCAGTTTGGCAGGCTCTTAATATAGCATCTTAATTTAACTATTATTTTTGAGGGTCGGCATTAAACAGCAATCGCTGTCGCTTATACCTTACACTACTACATTTCTAATACCGCAGTACTCAATTCTGTCCACAGACTGGTCTGTGTTGTTGTCACCGTTTTGTTTGTCGTATACACTTAATATATTGTTTCTGTGTCCTACTGTGATCGTCGTTTGTTGTTTCTGTACACGGAGTTGTTTAGTGTTTGAAGAAACCTATCTGTTGTTTCTTGGTACTTTGTATTAAGAGTATAGATAAGTGCATTAGTAATTAGTACGTCCGTCCGTCCGTAGAGAGAGTCCGTATGGAGATGAATTAAGAATAGGGAGTGTCAGCACCTCTGCTCATTCTATGGGTATCGTAATAGGTGATTGAGGAACCTAATTATGCAGGACAATGTCACTACAAAGAGAAGGAAAACTTGAGAGGCACCCTGTACTAACTAGTTTGGTTAGCGTGGCATAGTAGGCCAAAGCCTCCTTGATAGGGAGAGGTATATGTCCAGCAATGGACTATTAAAGGGTGTTGACGATGATAATAATAAGACAAGAAATATTTTGGTGAAACCTCTACATTGTCTTTTTAAACGAAAGAAAAAAATGAAGGCCGTAATGAGCCACCTCGAGTTTGGGGATTCACCTCGCTCATTTAGTAAAAATCTTCGTCAGAATTATTTTGGGCGGGTTTTCCCATATATGTCAAAGCCTGGCTCTCCTATCACTAATTTTGGCACGAATAATGTCGCTCTATGGAACAACTTTAATAAACGACCCAATTGTATTAGATGCACGTCCAAATCAAGCGTTTATAGAAATAACTGACTAACATATATTATGCTAGTCAATCGGTTGTCGTTGTGCGACCGAAAGGCATTTAGTGACTAATAGTTGAACACTATTCCACGAATATATAGTTGGCCTTGTGGCTTAAGCGGAGGTCCGGTTGTCGTAATAGCAGATGTACCCGGATCCTTCCTATCTCAAGCGCAGAGTGGCATACCGTGTGGTTTTTGTCGGTCCGATTTCGAAAAACCTCGGTAGGGTGACGGCCCGTGGGGAAACCCCCACACATAAAAAAAAAGCGAAAAAAAAGTGGTTTAAGCGGTCACCACGCCGCTCACAATTGAGTCTTGTGGGTTTAAACCACACATGGGATAACACTTTGTGTGATGCACAAATTGTTGTTTTGAGTCTGGTTGTTCTTTGTGTCCGTTTCTTGTATGTTTGTAAAGTCTCGACGCTGGATTTATTTCTAGTGCCGGCGTTGTCTTTTTTAACATTAGGATAAAAGCTATTTTATCTGGCAGTATATCTAGAGTTAAATATACAAAATATGAGATCAATTTCATTAATATTTCGAGGCAGGTTCCTTCAAAATTCCTGAAAATATCTTGACTTTTAGAAGTGAATTAAAGTGCTGCCCTATATTTTTGACTGAGTGTACTCAAAACCTAATTGAATGATTTTCATAAAAATATAATATTCCAGCAAATTAATTTACAAAATTGAATTCTGTATGAAGTGTAATTACCCACTCTAACTTTTCAATTCCCAAATGAGCATAAAAGCCTTAAACCATTAAGAAAACATACCTTGACACGAGTGGGTAATAAGTTAAATTTGTTCGACGATCAATGAGTGATTTGTGGGTGAAGTTTTGAAGGAGGAAAAATTCTTTTCTTTTAGGTTTGTATTCAAGATTTTGGTAACGATAATGAGGTGAGCAATTTAAAGTTTTGTGAACGTTTGTGACGTATTGTCGTCGTGGTTATTGATTAGATTTTCTTTTTAAATGTGTGATTGGTTCTGAATTTTGTCTTCTCGGTTCCGATTCATTAAATTTTGACACAAACATGTTATATTCAAAATTAGACTATCTTCTTTGTGTAAATGTTAACTAGATGGGTTTCGCGCTATTGAGTAGCCAACAACACGGCTTCACAGAAAGATGATGTTAAATCATTTCTTCATAAAGTTTCACCCAGTATGTGTGGTTATAGGCTTCAAAACTAACATCACATTCATCTTTTCGCAGTCTCTTGCTAGGTAAGGAGACTCTTTGGTCAAATGTAAGGTGTACCAAGAATTCGTTAACATTTGAATCTAACATCCCGCGCAAACATGTTACGGGAGCTCTTGGGATCGATGCTACTGGAATTTGCTGGCTACAGTCGTACATATGGCTTCAACAAGATGGAGTCACTTGTCACACATCCAATGAGTCCCTGCCGGTGGTCAAAGAGATGTTTACAAATACAATACGTCAACTAAAAGAAAAAATCATCGAAGAGATGTCGGCGATCTTGCGCTCTCTTTGCCGACGAGCATTCGAAACTTTCGATGCTCGATCAGAAGAGTGAAAACGTCGAAACGATGGTCATTTAGACAAGGTAATTTAAAAAAAAAAATCTCAGTAATTAGCTTTCTTGTAAATAAACATTTTTTATAAAAATTAGCTAATTCGTGGCTCACCCTATATACCACATAGGCCAGACGAATTGAAATACGATTTATTTTAAGTTTTCCTTCAACAAAAATATCCCTCTTCCATTTTATAGAAGGAAGAGGTATCTTTATCACTGCGGTTACGCTGGTCTATTTGTGTCAGAGCATGGCTCTTCCACTTTGAATTAAATTCTTGTTATAAAACTCTTTACCTTTATAGTTTAAATAAGATTGCATCAAGAAAATAAAATCTATGAAAGGCTATGAATTATAAAACTGGCACAGCTCACAAGCATGCAGTCTACATTTTAACATCGATAAACAGTTCTATTGGGTTGCCCGTCTGAAATATTTTCTAACAAAATTTATATGGTGTTTTGAAAGTACATATTTATTAACAAAATGTTAATTGTTTGGTATTATTCGTAATATTATATTATTCATTCTTAAGGTAGTAGAGTCACACTGATTTCAGCATGAACGGGCCGGCTCGACCGATGCAGTACTATCCTCCCACAGAAGACCAACCTAAAGCACCAGCATCCGTGCTGTTGTGTTTCGTTGGTGAGTGCGAGACCGGAGGCCTATTGATGCAGGGGTGACCGTTATTGTGATAACTATGTGAGGCTTACACTTACACGATGACTGTTATGCCTTTTACGTCCCCAAGCTTGGCGTGAAAAGCATCTCACTAGGCCGTCATAGTGTGGGTTACCACACTGCATTGTCTGCATTTGCAATGAGTATGGTGACCACAACTCTTTGGATTCATGCTTTCCATCCAGCAGAGTAGAGTCACTTTGGCAAGCTCCTCGTAAAAAAAATTGTTTTTCTAGCACAAGTATCACATAATAATTGTGGGTTGGATAATCTTTTAAATTTTTATTTGAATAGAATACACTCAACAAGTTTCTATGTGAACTCTTAACGTGTTTGTTAAATTTTATAATGAGCTTCAGGGCATATTACAAAACATTAGTTTGTATATAATAAGTACATGAATACGTTGTGTTGAAAACTCGATGAAGAGCTCAGTGAAGAGCTTTAAGAGAAATTCGATTGTAAACAAACGAAGTAAAACACATATAAGTCGAAAGGTATCTAACTATTTTCTCTTTACCTGTTTACAGTTAATGGATGCCGTAGGACTCGTCATAAAATATGAAATAAGCGATCAAATCTGCTTCAGCATATTTCGGCGCCGCTTCACTCGGCTGTCGAACCAATTCTGGCATTTGTTAACCTCATTTAGTTGTGGTTAAAATTACTAAATGAAATTAAAATGTTGATTATCTTTCAATCACATTTCTTTCTTGCTTAAGGGTAAATTTTATTTAATTCTAGACTGTTTTACTGTAAATTTATGTAATTGGGTAGATGACTGTATCGCAAATAAATACCAATGTCCACTTCATTAAAACTAATATCGCAAAACATCTCGGAAAATACATTTAACATAGCTTTTTAATATTATTACGAATTTCAATGAAATATACAGTGAAATGTATTGTTCAATTGAGTAGTCTAAAACAGTGACGTCACAATTTTGTATTTAGTACATTTTTATACAAAGTTGTCGTTTTGACAGATGATAAAAAGTAACTAATTTGACTAAGGTGTCACCTAGCCTATTTACAACCGAAAGCTTATTTAGCTATTGCACTAATATTAAAGTGTACTAAGTTAACTAAAATTCTTAGTATTTAGTTTAAGACGGATTGCTTAATCGAGGAATTTGTTTTACAAGACAACTCGAAACAAAAACTTAGCATTATGAAACAGAAGCTGTGATTAAAAACATTGATAAATCTTAAGAAGTGTAATGAAAGTTCTGTACCCTAAGACCCTGTTTAACCACCAAGATTTGCGTAGAACGAAAATAATATACAGAAGTATTTGTAGGCAATGATGATTTGACAGGCAGTCAAATCATCATTGCCTACGGTGGCATGTCATGTGCATGAGGCCTCGGGTTCGCTTCTCGGGCTGAATCAAATGTTTGTATGATCTACATTGTTATTTGTTTCTGAGTTTGGATGTTTTCTGTATATAATATGTGTGTATTTACAAAACAGAATCATATTTATATTTATATTATATCAATTGTCTAGTACCCATAGTATAACTTTTGCTTAGTTTATAAATAAATATTTCGGACATTTAAAACCAACATCGTCTAGTTTCAAACTAAGCAGAGCTTGTGCTATGATAACTAGACTGACTGGTAGAATACACATATATATATACACATGTAAATACATACATATTATACATAGAAAACACCCAAACTTCGAAACAAATATTTGCAGATCATACAAACGTTTGGTCCTACCCGGGAATCGAACCCGAGACCTCAAGCATAGCAGTCGCATTCATTACCGCTGCACCACCGAGGCAGTTTGTTAGTAAACTAAGCAGTTTGGGATTAGATGGTATTGTGTGGCAGATGTCCGAAATATTATTATTAAATATTATTAAAAGTACATTTCAGTACAGTATAATAATTGTATTCGTACGAGAGTACGAGAATTTCGTATGCACTCGCAAGAGAGTGTACATGGTTAAGTAGTGTTTTAGAGTCGTCCGGAGATTTTGTTGAAATCCAAACGTCTCTGAAATAAAATAATATTAAGAGACCTTTGAATTATAAAATATTTTTTAATCTATTCATTTCATTCATCATGTGAATCATTTTATGTAATCTCAACCCTCTCACTAAGAAATAAAGACCTTTATTGTTTACACATGGCAAGCAGAATCTCTGCTTTATATCCATATCCTGAATTCTGACGATCGAAACTTCAGTTCTTAGTTCAGAAGTGTATGTTAAGTGTAAACTCGTCGTATATTTCTGACTTGGGCTAGCAAAGGGTTGATTTCACGCAGAATTGTAGAGTTCTGCTTTCCATTTCTAATTGATGTTCCATTCATCATCATCTCAGCCAAAAGACGTCCACTGCTGGACATAAGATTCCCGCAAGGTTCTCCACAACAGCCGCGACCGTGCCACCCGCAGCCAAAGACTTCCACCAGGTCGTCGGAACACTTTATGGGGGTTCCCCAACGCTGTGTTTCTCAGTACACGGTCAAGTACCGGTACAAGTGTTTTAAGTTACAATAACGGAATATTAATATCAAAATGTGGGTGTGTACGATATCCCTGCCTACCCTCTTTTTATAAAAGTGTAAATACCGTTCAAACCTCGAAAGCTTTAATAAAATCTGATTTTTAAAACAGCTTCATCTAATTCGCAGGGACTCAATCGATTCCTGTCACCTGCAGCCGTGTGATGTAATTACGTACCAGTGTTGCCACTTGCGTTATTTTTCCCTTAAATATTGTAGTGTAGATATTTTTTGGTTCTGTAAAATATTGATTTTTAAACTGTTTGACACAAACAGAAGTTTCTTTTTGTTTGTTAGGTTGTGTATTATCCCAATATTTAAGATCACTGATATTTTTCTTGTATTGGTTATAGTATTTATGACAAAATAATATAATCTGGTTGTAAAACATGGTGTGATAATGGATTGAGTATATTGAGTGCCACCACCCCCATTCATCCCATGGGTGTTGTAAGAGGTAACTAATGGAACCAATTATGTAGGACATCATCACTGCAAAAGGGAATGAAAACTTGATACAAATCCTATACCATTCTCTCTGGCTAGCGTGAAATAGTAGACCGAAACCTTTTTTGTTCAGCAACGGACTGTCAAAGACTGTAGATGATGAAACATTACACAACGACCCTTTGCAGTGGATTGAGAACATAAATCTTGAGTAAAATAATAAATGCCAGCCAATAACCAAACCTGTTTATTCAAGAACATTTTCCAGCAATCAGAATACAGAACAAATACAAATACGTTATTAAAATAACAACTCGCAAAGTTTTACAACAACTACGGGAGAATTATTTGTGAAAGTTGGCAACACTTATCTAATTTTTCACGGTACACGCTGGTGAAGAAATCCACAGGAAAAACTTAATTAAATTGGAGAAATCGTTGATTGAACACTTCCTAGGATGTCTTACGGATCGATTTACGATCTTAAGTTTTGAAGTTAACGAATGAGTTATACGCGACATTACTGTGAGCTGTGGATTAATAGAAAATTTATCATTTGAAAGAATTAAAGATTTTGAGGATTTGATTAATTTCTGTGTAGTTACAGTTTTTTAACAGGTTTTTAAAATATTGGTTGGCAGTTCGGTTATATCTTTTAGTTTTGTTTACTTACAGCTGGTTTATTTGTGAGTCGATTTAGAAAATTTTTGGTTTTCATTGAAACGGTACGCTTACTCGTTTAGTCCGTTTCAAATTTGAAGAATATTTTTACCTTTAAGGGCAAAAATTAAGGACCAAGCAATATAATTTGTTACAACATATGTAGTAAGAGTACTTAGTGGCTAAAATCGAGAAAATATCATTTGATTTCAGCGCAGATATCACTGTCTTAAATAACTGTCACGTCATTGAAGATAATGATATTAGAAAATGGGGGACACATGTCTCATTTCATGCAAATATTAGTTTAACAGGCCGAATAAAGTGCTCGTGCATAAAAAAACCAAGGGTGACTGATGACAAAAGTCAAGGTCATAGTCAATACACTTTAAAGGATATGATATATGGTGATGGACTAAGAATACGGTATATGACCACCTCTATTCTTTCTATGGGTGTTGTAAGAGGTAACTAAGGTAACAAAATATGCAACACAACATCAGCAAAAACAACATCAACAAAGGTCTACAAACTTTTGTTCTGAGTCTGAGTGTTTTGAATACCCGTTCGTTGTTTGTAAAGTCTCCCGCGATACAGGATATATTTTTTTAATACCAGTATTGTCTTAAACAAAAATGGTTCGATTCGGACGGAGTAATGCCACAATCTAACAAAAACCTCACTGTTAAGTATTTTCTTTGTTAATTAGCAAGTAAATGACGTTGTTAGAGCTTAAATAATTCTATTTCGTCATTCACCATCTTTCAGAGGATGGACACAGAAATCGAAAATTCATTTTTATCATTTATCTTCTTGCACATGCATAGGTTTGCGTTTAAATGTCAATTTATCCATTTTGAATTGAAACACTACAACGATTGTTTCTCCACTCTGGCAGTTTCACGGCTTCTCTGTGGGTCTTTTACAAATATTGTCATAACTCCACTGGGATTTGTTTAATTTGACACGCTAGGCTCTTTGTGGACAAAGATTATAACACAGATGTGCAATCTGCAAATAAAAGCTAGCCTGAAAAACATAGTGATATTTTAATATTTTTTTTCTATGAAGAATAAGTGAACCAAGCTTGTTTCTTCATGAACATTAACATAAAAAAATCTTGTATTATAGATTGATAAGTCATGGTTTAATCATTCTGATTCTAATTTTACTCCTGTACGGGTAAAAGAGATGAAGGGTTCCGCAAAAGATCACCAATCAACGTTAGGTACACGAAATAAGAAATAATTACGCGATCGAAGCTGCGAAATATAACTAGTTACTAAAAAAGTTTAATTGTATGTAAAACATATTATGTTAAGCTGTTGTAAACCCATTTTAACGAATTTCTTTTTGGGTAGTAGGTAAAATGTATTCTGCGGACATTATGTGAATTCGTATAATTCGGTTAAGCAAGCTTAATCTATGGGTTTATAAATTACCTGGTGGCTCAGATTGTAATACTTGAAGATATTAAGTAGGTCCAAATAAAACACGTTGTTAATCATGGCAAGTTGGTTCGGTATGACAGTATTTTTAAATTATGAAAAGTATGTATATTTAAGATTAAATTCGTTTTAGCTGTTTAAGCGTGAAAGTTATAAACAAACTCATATTTACATTTGTAGCATTAGTTACGATTATCTCAAACAAGAATAAAGCAAACTCAAGTTCTTCAACAATTTTCTTTAATTGTATACTCGTTTACTGTCGTGGGAGAGCACTTCAGCATATTTAGAGTTAAGTTACTGAAGCACCCAACTTGTCTTTCCAAGGGTAGCATATGTTTGTGATTCTTGAGTGACAGGTATCTCTGGACAGCGGTAGTTTTCAATCAGTACCAGAACTAGTCCATCAGGTCACTTGTCTGGTAACCGTTACGATAAAAAAGCAAAAAAAATATATGAAAATTATACACTTTAAAGGATATGATATCTGGTGATGGACTAAGAATACGGTATATCATCGCCCCTATACTTCCTATGGGTGTTGTAAGAGGTAACTATAGTAACAAAATATGCAAGAGAACATCATTGCAAAGAGAAGGAAAATTTGAAACAGACTCCATACTCCAACCCGTCTGGTTAGCGTGGTATGGTAGGCCAAAACCTCCTTGCTAAGGAGAGGCCTATGTCCGGCAATGGACTGTTAAAGGCTATTTTATGCTATCTACGTTCTGGTTTTATCATCGGACTATGTTTACCAAGCCTAAAACTTTTTTTTTGTTTTATTGTTGTAATGGAATAGGCGTTTGTCCTCCATCTCACCTGATGGAAAGTGTAGATGAAGACGAAGGTGGTACACGCTCATCCAAAAGAAACTAGTTCACTATACTCTTAAAGGCTCCAGAGTTCAACTCATTAGGAAAAATAGACCCAAATCTTGGCGACTCTCACCAAAAAAGATCTGTCAAACCGTTTAGTTCGACTTTTGGGTATGTCAATTATGTAGGGTTTTCAATATCAATATTAAATTTCAATCATTTTAGAGTAAACCTCAGGGACTTGCTTATACTCACTAAAACGTATCTTGATGTGCCTGATTATAATTACAGTGATGACATTCAAACTTCATATTAAAGTTTTGTTTTAGTATGATAACTTGGTTAAAATTGATTGCCGGGATATGTTTACATTTTGAGGTTTTCGTATATATTCAATATTAATGTTTATGTTTAGCATTATCTGAAAACGTTTTTATTTAAACAAAACGTAGATTTCAAATACTATGTTAGTAAAATAATATTAACTTGGCACAGACGGTTAGATCGGAAACTAAACAGACACATGGCTCCTATTGTGCTTATAGATACGTATTACTAAATAAATCAACAGCTGTTAACAATTCACTGCTTGACAAGTCACACTACGCCAGGAATTTTTGGTCCACCGTACCATGCTGGTCAGACAGGTTAGGGTAGAGTTTGTTCAAGTTTTTCTTTTTTTTATAGTGATGTTGCCCTGAGTAATTTGTTTCTTTAGTCACTTCTTACCACACTCATGGGATTAATACTGCTGTGCCACTGTATTCTTAACCCGTTACAACACGGAAGATAACATAAACAATACATTGATAAATTACACTCTGATATAAAAAGAAATAGATTGAGCTCGTGCCATATTCTTTGTACTTAACGAAAATCGAATATTTATATCTCCGGTTAAGGAGTCAGAATCAACAACGACTCTAATCTGAAAGCCACTGTACAATGAGTAAGTACAAAGCTCAAATAAGCTTTGCAAGGGATTGTAAATAGAAAATATCTTTAGCGCATCTTGGCAAAATTTCAGCACACACATTTATATTTCAGCAAAATAGGACACAAAGTAAACTAGTTTTATATCCATTGTAGAGGATTGGAGTGTCCAATCTGCTTATCGTTTTAATCTTTGGCAGCGCTGCAACCGCAGATAAGTAAACCAAATAGAAAGGTAATCTCATGTCTCTGTCACGTCTGTTTGTTATAAGCTCGGGCAACGACCTATTTATTTTGGCCGGGTTTGAATTCTGCAGTTGTATTGCGATTTTTCGCAACGATTATACATTTTGGTATTAGTTGAAACTATGTTAGAGTAAGTTAGAAGATTATTATTAGTAGAGATACGATTTAATCTACTTAATATAGAAGAACATTTTTAATTTACTTATATGACAGATTTACTGACACAAAAATCGATTGGTACTTCGTTTATCGACAGGGTACACTTTTCGTTTTGTTCCAATTAAATCTGAAGGAAAAATATCTCTCCTAAGGGCAGGAAATTCAGAAATGAAGGTTACGATTTATTATACATCATGATTATAGAACGTCCATCATCATCATCATCATCACTAACAGCTTTTCATAGTCCACTGCTGGACATAAGCCTGTTCTTCGAAAGCAAGTTTGTTGGCAGTGCAAGTGCAAGGCGTTGCTTAATTCAAAGTTAGGTTAATATTACTATTATTACAATGAAAATATTTTTTGTTAATGTCCGAAGCAAACATGCTAAGACTTTAATTTCTCTTTAATAAGCTATAAGAATTCACTGGTAAAAATTAAGAATGTGTGTCCAAGAGTACACAGAGATACACAAACATTGGCTGTTTGTGTATTGTCGCGTGGTGCTAGTGTTTGTCTGTAATGTAACGTTTCTTTGTATCGACACCAAACACTTGACTCGCTTGACTTCATTTACAAGCATTTGAGTTGTGCAGACGGGCGTTTTATTTACTCAGGGTTGTGGGTTTAGTAACTTTGTTCCGTGTGGTGATGGAGTAAGAATAAAGAGTGTTGGGTATCGTAAGAAGGCCAACAGGACTACAAACAAAAAATGTGTGTGGCTACTTATGTATGCATGTAAGAAGTTATACTTTTTGGCGTAACTAGATAAAAATCTTTCTAAAAATTTTATCTATCGCGTTATGTGTGTCGAGAAAACAACGCTAATAATAGAAGAAAAGGTATTTAGTACATTAAAAGAAAGTTTTGTTAAAACGTATTATCTAGTTAAATAATTTTTATTTAAACATCACAAAAGAATTATTTGCGTGTCGATTTGCACGCACATCATAAAAAAATACTCTCGTCATTTTTCCCTAACGCACCAAAAGAAGTTTAGCTTCAAAAAACTTGACCACAAACTCTATGCTAAGCCAGAGTGGCATAATAGTAGACCAAAACCTCATTTCTAAGAGGGGGCTTATGACTAGCAGTGAACTGTGAAAGACTTAACGATGATCATGGGTTTAGATTGTATGTTTACAATCTACCACTGTTACTATTGCCAACCATTCTATTTAAATTCTAAAGTGAGTTGAAGACAGCAGAAGCATACCTTATTAAGTTATTGAGGTTAAAATTTTATTTGGTATATATATAATAAATAAATATTTTCCATATTTGACACACAACGCCATCTAATCCCAAACTAAGCAGCGCTTGTTCTATGGGTACTAGACAACTGATATAAAAATATATTTTTTTTCTATCTTAAGAGCCTGCCACAGTGACTCCACTCTGCCTGATAGAAAGCATGACAAGAATTCAAGAGTTGTGGTCACCATACTCATTGCAAAAGCTGACAACGCAGTATGGTGACCCACACTACGGCGGCCTTGTGAGATGCTTTTTCACACCCCTCTTGGGAACGTAAAAGTTACCACGATAACTATCACCCCTGCATCAAGGGGCCTCTGGTCTCACACTCACCAACGAAACACGACAACACGGATGCTGGTGCTTTAGGTTGGTCTACTGTGGGAGGGTAGTACTGCCCTGCTCATGCTGAAATCAGCTTGGCTCTACTACTTAGATGAATTTATACTTTTTTTTACAAATTTTATACATACATATTATACATAGAAAACACCCAAACTCCTAAATAAATGTTTGCAGATCAGACCCGGAAATCGAATCACTATGCCACCGAGGCAGTCAAAATGTGGGTATTTAAAAAAATAACTACTTCAGGAATGCTAAATTTGGCCGAATATAACCTCAAGCCATACCAAATTTGGTATTTTTCAATCAAGAACAAAAGAAATCCAATCGTATGTTAATATTTTCTTAACGGAATAATCGTTGTGTTTTGTTAATTTCAACATCCTGTTAGAAGATACGATTTATATGTGACCAACGATCGACCTTGTTAACTTTAATTTGTTTATGACAAATCAGAGCGAAATAAATACAAATTAGGTTTTTTTTTAATTTACTGCTAATTTTTTATTGATATTTCAGAGCCAAGTTGTAATTTTTGAAGTTATACTTCTTTTGACGCGATTGGGAAAAATGATGAGAGTGAATTTTTACGATGGTGCGCACACCGACAGAAAAAAGCAACAGTCTGAAGTTAGTTGCTAACGTGTGTCATATCAGTACAAATAATCAGTGTGAATAAATAAAAAATATATTGGTGTTTATATTAATTCAATCGTATTTATGACGGCGATAGATATTTTTATTTAATATTTTTGGATTGTTACGCCAAAAAAGTATAACTTCTTTTTTCCCCTGAAATTTATCTAAGTTATAAAAACTATTCTCTTTTTTGGTAGAATAAAACGTTTCTCACATGACTTTCTCTTTCTTTCTCTTTTTATTCTTAGTGGTTTGTACAATCAAAGTACAAACTATATAGCTGTGAATGCGTTACCATAAAACATTTTATTGAATGGTCATACTAATTCTATACATTAATGAGAAAAATACATACGAAGAAAGTTCATGAACCTAAAAAATTCTAGGTGTACTATAAATAATTTTAAGGTACTCAGCTCTCTTAAAAGGTAAAAAACGTGTAGGCAATTTTACTAAAACTACACAGCGAATAAGCAAACCTGTTGGGCTCGATCAAATATTGTATAAAACTATAAATAACCCGGACTTGGCCGGCATTTTACCTTCTAAGAAATCAAATTTGATTTACATTTTAAATGGTAGTTCTAGGGTGTCAATGATATATTAGAGGTGTTGATTTTATGTAAAATGGCTTCGGAGGCGTTTAGTGATCTTGATTGATACTAGCGATAATGATATGATAACGAGATGATTTTAATTAACCGTTTGGTTTCGATTCTAATTAAACAGATTCTTTTGAGCGATTTGTTTTAAATAAAGCTATTTATACAATCAATTATTTTATCTCATCAATTTATCAGATAAATTTGACTTCCTATACTAATAATAGTTTCTAGGTATTATAATTATGAGATTTAGTCCCAAATTAAGCAGAGCTTGTACTATGAGGTGCTAGACATCTGATATTAATACATATTTTTTATAAATATATATATATATACGGGTGTTTTTATGTATAATATGTATATAATATTTGGTTCAACTCGGGCATCGAACCGGAGATTTCAACACAACGGTCGTACACGCTACCACTGCGCTATCAAGGCAGTCTTTATTAAGAATGACTAATAAAAATAATTAAATACCTAAACTCCGATAACTCTAGTAGATTTTGTAAGACCTTTGATCATTACATATCACTGCTGGACATAGGCCTCACCTTAGGCAGGAAGTTTTGACTAACATAGCACACTGGCCAGACGTTGGTATTGAGCAGCTGTTCCCGGATCCCTCCTATGTCAGTCGCAGAGTGGCATACCGTGTGGTTTTAGTCGGTTCGATTCCGACATCGGCCGAAATCGGTTAGGGGTATATCATATGCTGTCAAAAGAGTCTAATAGTGTTTACAATGAAAGCAAAACTTATTTAAGCCCAACGAATTAAGAGTAAATATAAATCAGACGTCCATATCTATAACAACCTTGACATTAAGACTCAAACATTAGGATTTTAGACTAAGGTAATTATTTATTTAGACTGTGATTGACTACCGACGAGAGACGGGTACTGCTAAGTTATAAGTAAAGACACGTCTATTGTTTTTATTCTAGCTAAAAATCTATAAATCAAGCAATGTTTAAAGCAATCTCATGTATCTTATTCAAAGTGTTTATTTTTATATCTATACATTTAAAAATACTTGCCCCAATACTGATTCATCAACGTAAGGTCTAAGATCTATCACTGAGGCTTAGGTACTTCACCCCTAAGAGGAAAAAAAGATGAATGATTGTAAAAAGCCTGCCTTTTTCACATATACAACACACATACACAAATACACAAATACTACTCTCACTCACTACACTCACATACACAAATACTAATTAATTTGTTTAACACCCATGGTTGATTGAAAGAGAATGTTTGAGGTATTGAAGTCCATTACTACAGTGCATAAACTTTAAAAAAAAAAGGAACCACAACGTTTGAACCGCCCGTCTGCAACTCAAGTACGTCCACCCAAATCCTAGAGTTACGGCATCTGACCGAAGTTTGTGTGTTCTATGAATTTGTCACATGTCATTTGTATAGGTGCATTTG
This sequence comes from Hypercompe scribonia, assembly GCA_949316085.1. Lineage (NCBI taxonomy): Eukaryota > Metazoa > Arthropoda > Insecta > Lepidoptera > Erebidae > Hypercompe > Hypercompe scribonia. The sequence continues at coordinate 1,726,088 of OX438991.1, read as the reverse complement.
GTAGCGCTTCCGTACTGAGGAGCGACTGATGATGTGTGATAAAGTTTGAATTGTATTTACGAGAACGAGCGGTAAAGACTAACAAAATTAAGAAGTAAAAAGGGATTTTACTGACTAGTTTGTTGCTACTGCCTGTTAAAGATTGTCAGTAGCCGCTAATGGTATTGATCGCATAAAACTAGTTTGCTATTGATCTTTCATCATCAAGATCTTTTAGTCCATACTTAAAAAGACTTTTGCTTACTACACCATACTGATCAGAGAGAACGCTATAGAGTTTGTTTCAAGTGGTAACTGTGTAAACCTTACGATGACTGTCATGCCTTTTACGTCCCCAAGCGGGGTGTGAAAAAGCATCTCACAAGGCCACCACAGTGTGGGTCACCATACTGCGTTGTCAGCATTTGCAATAAGTATGGTGACCTTAACTCATGGATTCTATTCATGCTTTCCATTAGGCAGAGTAGAGTCACTTTGGCAGGCACTTAATATAGAAAAAAAAGATTTCCTACTCCACTTTGCAGCGTTATTGCCGTGCTTAGTTGATTCCTTCTGTAGTCTCTTACGCCACCCTCAAGATATATAATGATAGCGAAACGCCGTATTTTCAATACATAAAATTATTTTTATTTGTTATCCTGTGAGGTTATCCTTTGCCACTGCTCATTGGGGGATAAGAGACTTATACATGTGTCTATCGGCAGTGATAGATAGTTAGCAAAGTCACGTTAATTTCAACACGAAAGGACCGGCTCTGCCGGGGTTGTTGCAGTATAGTAGTAATATTCTCTCACAGAAGACCGACCTAAAGCAACATCAGCCGTGTTGTGGTGTTTCGTTGGTGACTGCGAGACCGGAGGCCCATTAACGCAAGAGTGACAGTTATTACGGTAAGTGTGAGAGGCTTACACTGCTACGATGATTGTCATGCTTTTATGGCCCCAAATGGGGCGTGAAAAAGCATCTAAAAAGGTTGTCATAGTGTGGGTCACTATACTGCATTGTATACATTTACTACAAGCCTTGCTTTCCTTCAGGCAGAGTAGTCACTTTGGCACAAAAATGATAACCGCTTAACTTTAGATGACCTATCTTTTTGTTAGTCTCAGAGCAACAAACCCATTAAAATAAGCCATATGAGACGATACTTGGGCTTACTGTTAATAAAGTTTATCAGTTACAGACAAAAGCTTTCCAATGTTTGGATTTAACCGTGGTAAATAATATAACTAGTACAACACACACACAAATATAAGCCAACGTTCCAAAAAATTAACTCCAAACAATATGTCGTAACACATAAGTTTTAGCAAGTCTCTAAAAAATTACCCGACACTTAACTTGAAACCTTGTTGACTCCAACTTTATCTTTCCCTGAAGACATCTAGACATTGAGTCACTGATCACGTCACTGATATTAAAGTTACTTAGAGCAGTAGCTAGACCACACAACGGCTTTCCATATTTTCAGAGATATTTTTTGATATTATCTCATAGAACAGAGTAACTTTTCATTTACAAGAGCTAGTCTACAATTTGGTGTATTTTTCATTACTTTATTTCACATGTAAGTTTGTCACACGAATACCAGGTGTAATTTTGGGCCGTCATAAATTGTGACCGCCCGGCCTCACACGTGGTATTCGTAAACTGTGAACATAGATGCACGCGTGCTAAGTATTAACCTCTGATACAGGTATTTTTTATTCTTTGGTTTAGAATATTCGGTTAATCTTTAGTGAATATCTTTTAAACTGATGTCACATTTTGTTTGGTTTCTACACCACATGTGAGCCACGACGAATGTATATACATCATGGTCGATGTTAAAGGCATTAATGTAGGGAGGGTTCTGAGATCGACTTGTATCTGATCTCTTCTTGTCATGTCGATGGCGACATTTTTATGGTTTCGATCCAGTGCTCTGCGTTGCGAATGGCATGGCCTTGCTTGGTATAAATCATCAAACTTACTACGTTCGCGCTACATTTAAGCAAATGACCCATTGTCTGGCTCAAAATTTATTTGCACTGGGATCGACAAACCTTATCAGATTGCCCTTAGTCTTCCGACCTGAGTACGCAGTCTGTTAAGTGCCTTCTAGGTTGGAGTTTATCTCCTGGAGGTAGTTTTTCTGCCAAGGAGACGAAAGTTGAGGAAACTTTTCCCGCCACATGCTTTCTCTGACCTTGAATGCGGTGTCATTATCGGCAGGGATGATGGCAAGGAAACTGTTTTAACTTCTCAGCCTTTTTGTTATCTGCTTTTGGTAATACAATGAGTGTCCAGGGTTAGTTGCCTTGTCCACTTTTCTATGGCGGAGACTACTTCTCTGTGAACTCCTGGAGGAGTAAAGACTACTAACGTGAAAGAGAAACCTTTCTGAATGATCTAAAAGAAGAAAAAGAGTGTCGTCGACGTCAGGCGCAGCCTGGACATCTAGATGGACAGATGAACAAATTCTATCACCACGATGGATCAACATAATTCTACTGATATTATTGCTTTTTTATTTAATACAACGATTAGCTATTAGATATTTTTCTTGAATTTCTTAATATTAGATATCACAAGTCAGTGAATCTTATCGCAAGCATAACAACTACATGTTATCGGACGTCAGAACTACATGTAGTAACCGACTTCCGAGCACCGAGAACCTTACGTCTTCCTAATGTTTTTGTATTAAAATAATTTTCTATTCTCAGGTAATGTTTGTTTCGATTTAATATCGCTTAGAGCTATCTTATTAAGAACGCCATCCAATATTGGATTGGAGTTACTGTTTATAGCACAATGTATTATGACGTCACAGTACAGTATAATGACCATGTCTGAATTTACCTAAAGCTAACATCGGAATGTGAAGAATTTTAATCCAAATAGATATAAAGATCTAATTTCTAATTTGACCTTCTAATAAGCAGTTTAACCGTTAAATGTTTGTATTTAAGCTCTGAAAAATAATTCTCTTAAGTACGTATTTAGTTTTATCTCCGAGAAACCAGTTTCCAAAAAACTAACTCGCAAATATTGAATCAATATAATTTGATATTTGAAACTTATCTGCGTCATTTCCGGGCTTCGAATATATAGGAAATAACTGTTTATCACTCGCCAATTATGAACGATGAAATTTCGTTAGAAAATGAATCTAATTCATACTGTCCGACACGATTGCGACGACTAATTTCATTTTGAAAGAACGACACTGTGTGAAATATCACTAAACTGATAGGTGGTAACTATTTCGGAGACAGTTATGACGATTGCCTCGATTGTGCAGTGGTAGCGTAGGCGACTACTGAGCTTCAGATATAGGGTTCGATTCTCGGGTCGGATTTGTTGAAGAGTTTGAATGTTTTCATGTATAACATGTATGTATTTGCAAAAACAAGTAGATGTATAGCACGAGCTCTACTTAGTTTGGGACGAAGTGACATTGTATTTCAGATGATGGTTTGTTATATTCTACAGCATCGACGACAGATTAAAATTAGAAAGTTCACATTTTTCCTTGTTTACGCAAACTTAGGATTAAACTATTGCAAAACCAAAAGTCTTTCAAATAATCTATATTAAATAAAGGGTCAGACTGGCTCTTTTTCTATAAAATTAACCTGTACGTTTTTACATTCGACCCATGCTACCGATCCGATACATCGTACGGTACAACGTGGTTTTTCATTTCCTATAAGATAGTTAACACGATAAGGGCTAATCAACCATTCGATAACGATTATTAGTGTGTTAATCTGTATAATTGGCTGCTTCTCGATGTAGGCCGTCGTAATTAACCAAATCGATTTGATGCTAAACTTAATAATTAGTAGTAAACCGATCGGAAATACGAATTATCGATTAGTAATCGGCTCTTTATTTGAAGATCGATTAAAATTGTTTAGATTTGAATGTGTAACAAGTTTTTTGGTGTGAATTTCCGGTTTAAATTATATGAATAGGATTTTAATAGTATCGCGTTAAACTTATAGTCACAATTGACAACAGGTTATGAAAAAGTAAGAAAGAGAAAGAGTTATGGAGAAAAAAGGAAAGTGAATAGATAAAAGAATGTAATACTGATAATAGAAAAAAATACTTATATGGAATAAAGCTGAGGGGTTATCAAAAAATTTTTCGAATATTTTTTTTATTCTGTGTAATGGAAAGCATGAATGGAATGCAAGAGTGGTGGTCGCTACAGTCATTGTGAACGTAGACAATAAGGGACAATACGGCGACTCATACTATGATGACCTAGAAAGGTCTAAGAGTATTGACGTATTGGCATATGTACTCAACCTGACTTTGCCCATTCTATTCCATTTGTACAACTGTGTCAACAATCTAACATACATAGGTCACTTGCTGAGGAAATTTCAACTGTTGTTCATTTTTTGTTTACTTATTTCTTGGCATAAATAATTAGATATGGAATTAAATCGACAAATATATATTTTTTTGTAAAACACACCCGCACTGGGAATAAATCCTGTGTCGTGGGGATTTTACGAACATACAAGAAACGGACACAAAGAACACCCAGACTCAGAACAATAATTTGTGGATCACACAAAGTGTAGTCCCCTGTGGTGTTTGAACCCACAACACTCAGCGCAGTAGAGACCGCCGTAGCGACGGCTTAAACCACTAGGCCAATTGTGCAGTAATTATAAGTCAGCTTTTCTGCGATAATAATAACATTTAATAATATACCTTATACTTTCTGTTTGTAAATATGTACATCCTATATATAGAAAACACCAAAACTCCAAAATAAATATTTGCAGATCATACATGCTGTTTAACAATGAAAGATTTTTTCAAATCGGATCAGTAGTTTCTGAGCACGTTCGACTCACCAAACAAACTCTTCAGCTTTGTAAATTTTTAAATATAAATAGAAAAATAGTTTCACTTGTGTAAGTATTTTAGAAATACTTCACTGGTCTTGAAGAACCGAAACGACCATTCCCTTAGATATCAGCCTCTGACTAGGTATTTAGCAATATATTTGGTCATCATGACGTATCGATCGGGAAACCGTTCGTTTACATAACCACATATTTATCATCCACTTCTAAAGCAAATTAAACTCTATGTATTATATGATACAGTGAAATTTCACAAGGATTGTTGCTAAAATTATTCACAGCCTTAGGATTCAGTGAAGTACAGTTGTAAAGGCTTTTAATGTATTCAAAGGCTCTGAACGACGTTTTAATTAAAACACAGCTTTGTATTATTTTTCTTTGTTAGTAACCGTGTGTAAGGTGTAATTTTCATTTTGGGTTTAAGTAAATGGCTATGCTTGTGAAGGCTCGCGCGAAATTAGAATGTTCATTAGAGTTTTGTCTATTAAATGTTAGGTTAATTTAGTTATTTTATCTCAGTCTTTATTTAAGTAGTTTTACTAGCAGTAATTACATGATACACTGTATTGTGTAGAGTATCAGGATATGGTCAGATTTTGGAAATGGGAAAGTTACATTTTCGTTATTACACGCAACGTCATCTAGTTTCAAACTAAGCAAAGCTTGTGCTATGATAACTAGACTGACTGATAGAATACTTACATATTTTTTTTATAAATACGTACATAGAAAACACCCAAACTTCGAAACAAATATTTGCAGATCATACAAACATTAAATCTGACCCGGGCATCGTACTCGAGACCTTAAGCACAGCAGTCGCTTTCACTACCGCTGCGCCACCGAGGCAGTTTTGTAAATGTTTTTTTTGTAAATATATACATATTATACATAGAAAACACCCAAACTCCGAAACAAATATTTGCAGATCATACAAACATTTGATGCGACCCGGGAATTGAACTCGAGATCTCAAGCACAGCAGTCGTTTTCGCTACCACTACGTCATCGAGTTTTGAACTCAACTCTCCTTTGAAATATAATTTGTTTTTGTTGGACTAAAAAAGACGAAAGATATGAAGAAGAAGGAAAATGGACAGAACAAGGAAATCATCGATGAAGGGTTGAGTTTTCGTGGTAAGTGTGTGAATCTTACACTGCCACTATGACTGATATGCCTTTTAAGATCTAAATAGAGGCGTTTAAAAGCATTTCATCGTATAATAAAATCATTTGATACATTTTTGATGGCTAATTAGTTGGAATTTATTTTTTAAAATTACATCGTCTAAATGGCCACCGTTTCGACGTTTGCACTCTTGTAAACGAGCACCCAACTTTTCGAATACTCGTCGGCGAAGAGACCGTGAAATAGCCGACATCTAAACTTTAGTTGACGTAATGTATTTGGTTTATTGATGTGGACACGATTTTTAAAATTATCGCGTAAAAAGAAATCTGCTGGAATAGATCTTGACTCCTGGGTGGCAATGGAATGTCGCCTCGTCTGGACATCAGCTTTTGCGGAAACATGTCTTTGAACACCGGCAGGAACTCATTGGATGTGTGACAAGTGGCTCCATCTTATTGAAACCATGTGTTATGATTGTAGCCAGTAAATTCCAGTAGCAGAAGAACTTCCGTAACATGTTTACGCGGAGTGTTAGATTCAAATGTTAACAAACTCTTGGCCCACTCTATATAATACTGAAAACACTACGAATTAGGTAGGAAAATTGAGAACTCGTAGATGTCATGTTGATAAGGAGTGAAAATCGTAGTAAATTAATATTTAGATTTGGAAATGTAAGATATAGCTCTGGTTCACAAAATACTAGAATGTAAGCTACTAACATCATAGCTACTACGTTACGTTACTTACTAACATCAACAGCCCTTTACAGTCCACTGCTGGACATAGACCTCTCTTTATAGCACGCTGTCCAGACGGGTTGGAATAGGTTTTGTTTCAAGTTTTCCTTCTTTCTGTAATGATGTTGTCTTGCATATTTGGTTCCCTTAGCCGCCTTTTACGACATCCACGGCTGAATAGGGGTGAAAATACTATGTATTCTTAATCCGTCACCACACCACTCACTAACATAACCATTAAAATCTAGAAATAATTACATTTGATTTGTTAAAATAAATCTTAAATTAGTTTCAAGAGTTGCTGACACTTTCTGTAAAAGGTAATCAAAGAAAACCTTATCTCAATTTATACGATAACAATTCTTATCTTTGCCAAAACACCGGCAGCTATGTTACAATAAAGATCAAAGACGTTGAAGCCGAGATCCTAGGACTCGCGCTAAGTTTGTGCAGCGTGTGCTCTACTAAGCGAATTTAAGGCTTTTAGTGGTTAATTTGTAATCATTTGAGATAATAAGACGTAGCAAGAGATAATAAATTATTTTCTAATGACTGGGTGCCCGTGGCTTCACTCGCAGTTATATAATATTTACTAAGAATATTGATCTAATGTGTATTTATTATAGCGACAAATACTATTTTGTGTTATACAGAAATTTTGATTTTGAGTTTGAGTCATCTTTGTGTGTTTGTGTGAAATTTTTGTACACTCGAAAGTGTAGCCCACTTGTGTGGAGGAACGGATATTATGTCCTTCCGGAACAAAGGGAGGATCCTGCGACCAGGCGAGGTGATCATGCCTGACGGGTTGCGACTCAACGATTGATGTTGGTATGTTGTATATGTGCCAATCGCTGTGAGAATTTCTACTTCGCGATTCAGGATTGGAAGTTGCTTCGTAGTCCATTATACTCCGTAGTTCGATGTGTCTTCGCTAGATGGAGCCATAGTATGTATTTCGCGCGCTTATGCGCTGTATATGGAAGTCGCCACAAAAGTAGGAATAGAATTCAAGAGTTGTGGTCACCATAGTTATTGCGAATGCAGACGATGCAGTATGTCGACCCATAATATGGCGGCATAGTAAGATGCTCTTTCACGTCCCACTTGGGCCATAAAAAGCGTGATAGTCATCGTGGCAGTCTAAGGCTCCCACACTGACAAAACGTGGAAGCTATATTCAAATAAATTCTATTAATTTAGCAGTTATAAGTGACACTCTTATAAACGGCCATTATTAACTCCCTGTACACATTTAAGTCACGTTATAAAGATTCACTTTATTTCTTAGTGCCTCTAGAACACCCACAATGAGTTTTAAATTATTTTATTACTTGGCGGCCATAAAACCATTCACTATACACACCCAGCAGGCTTATAGATCTCAAGATAATATATGTTAACTGGCACTTATTTAAGGTGATTACATCCTTCGAAATTTCTTCATTTTCAAGCCATTGGCAATTAAACTACTGCATACGCAGACTGTTATAATTTGGTTTAATTGTACTTTCTTATCTATCTTTTTTTCGGTATTAAGAGCTGCTAAAGTGACTCTACTCTGAGGAAAGCATGAATCCAAGAGTTGTGGTCACCATACTCATTGCAAATGCAGACAATGCAGTATGGTGACCCACACTATGGCGGACTTGTGAGATGCTTTTTTACACCCCGCTTGGGGACGTAAAAGGCATAACAGTCATCGTGACAGTGTAAGGCTTACACAGTTACCACGATAACTGTCACCACTGCCTCAATGGGCCTCCGGTCTCACACTCACCAACGAAACAAGACAACAAGGATGCTGGCGCTTTAGGTTGGTCTTCTCTGGGAGGGTAGTACTGCCCCGATTGAGCCGGCCCGCTCGTGCTGAAATCAGTGTGGCTCAACTACCTACTGCTATGACTATTAGGGAACAAGCTACACAGGCAACAATGGCTCTACAAAGAGAAGGAAAACTTGAAACAAACTCTATGCCAACCCTTTTGGGCGACCCGATATGATATAGTAGGGTAAAACATTCTTCCTATTTAGAGGCCTATGTCCAGAAGTGGACTATTAAAGGCTGTCGATAATAATACCTACATACACAAAGTCACGCTTGTTTCCCCGGAGGTAGGCGAAGAAATAAATGCCTACTTTTCCCACGTAATAAGTGACGAGTCTATTGCCGTTAATCAAAATGTTTTGTTTGCCAGATTCATCCAATCGTCAGCAGGTGCACCAGTTGCAGGCGAGATTAACTGCCTCGGTGGCGCAGTGAATGCGATTGTTGTGCTTGAGGTTTCGGATTCGATTCCCGGGTCGGACTAAATGTTTGAATAATCTACAAATATTTGTTTCAGAGTTTGGGTGTTTTCTATCTATAATGTGTATGTATTAACAAAAAAAAAGTATACAAACTGCTTAGTTTGAAACTAGATGATCCTGTGTGTCGAATGTCCGACATATGTATTATATTTATTAGCTTGGGATAATGATACCTTTGTAATTGTTTTAAGCATATTTAAATGAAAAGTCAAGATTATTTCACAATAAAATGAGGAAGTTAATGAAAGTGGGTGTCTAGTCATCAAGGAGAGCGGAAGGAAAAAGTTATTGCACCGATTTCAAGTAAATTTAGGTAAAGGGTAGACCGATAATGGTGATGATAAATCTTCTGTTCAACGTGTTTGAATATATTCAGATCTCTTTTTTAATTTTTGTTTTCAATTGAAATCAAAGTATGAACCTGTATTAAGGATCGTGTAGAGAACATTTGTTTGTTGACTTTAAAAAAAGAAAAGGATTCTCAATATGAATATACATATGTGTTACCTTAGATCGCCATCATTTTTCTTTCTCTTTTTTTAAAAAACCCACCCCCGCATTAGGAATATATCCTGTGTCGCGGGGACCTTTACAAACGTAAGAAACGAATACAAAAAACAAACAGACTCGGAACAACAATTTGTGGATCACACAAAGTGTAGTCCCGTGTGGGGTTTGAACCCACAACACTCGGTGCAATAGAGAGTGGCGTGGTGACCGCTTAAACCACTACGTCATTCGTGCAGTCATTGATAAATCGATTTGCATTTTTTTTTCTTTAGGAGGTTATTTTTCAAATGTAACTCGATGAATATATCTAACATATAAACGTGGAAGAACAGGCGTTTGACCCACCAATAGATAAATTTATAAATCCATCTATAATCCACTATTTATAAAACCACAGTTACAGTATAGACACTTTTAGACCTAAAACAAACGACGAATTTTAGTAAGAGAAATATGTTCAAATGCTTTTAGCGACCTCAAATCGACGTCTTGTTTACGTCGATATCTTAAAATTTTAGTGTAGTTTGTATTTCATATTATTCGCTGCTCAATATAAAACGATAAATATAGTTACAATTGCAAATCTATTAAATGTTAGATCTATTATCAATGACCATAGCCAGTATCATCATCATCAACAGCCTTTCATAGTCTACTTCTGGACATAGCCCTCTCCTTAGAAAGGAGATTTTGATCATATACACAGCGGCCAATAAATAATTCTTTCTTGAAGTGATATTTATATATATTGTACTGATAGATTCAAAAGTTTAGTAAAAATAAATAGAGTTGTTTAAAGACGTACTATATATTTATTTTATTTTATTTTATTGTCTATTATATCACTTTTACTTTAATTATACGTTAACCTAATGTAATAGAGAAGTGAACGTAAAATACTTATACTATTACATGAATTGCTCAAAGATGGACAAAGATGTAAAGAAATACATTACAATACAACGGATTTTAAGAAACACCCAGACCAGATAATAGACATGTATTAGTAGATATATATACACGGATTAGTTAACATTTCAAAAAACTCTTTGAGATATTATAAAAATTGTTTATTTACAAAAAAAGCCAATTTGTTGGCATTTATTTTTGTAAAATTACATCGTCTAAATGACCACCGTTTCGACATTTCCACTCTTGTACGCGAGCACCGAAATTTTCGAATACTCGTCGTCAAAGACCTCAAGATAGCCGACATCTCTTCGATGTTTTTTTTCGTATCTGGTTTATTGATATAGACACGATTCTTCAAATATCCTATAAAAAGAAGTCTACTAGGGATAGACTTGGACTTCTGTGTGTCCATGGAATGTCGCCTCGTCTGGAAATCAACTTATCCGGAAACATATCTTTGACCACCAGCCGGGACTCATTGGATATGTGACAAGTTTAAAGTACCAAAAGCAACGGGTAATACCAGGGCGCACGATATCTAAATAAAGCGTTGTGACTTTTTGTATTATTACAGACGTATCACAGAACTTCAACTTTATGTAACATAACACATTACATTTTTGTAATATATGTTGTCCATTTCTCTTAACAAAGATATCTAGAAACTTTGCATTTACGAAAATTGTAAGCCTTTAGGTATCTACTAAGGCTAAGAAAGTAATACAGCCGAAAGGCTATTCATACGTGATCGATCATACGTGAAAGCCTTTGTTCCTACAGAACAACAACTTATTTTTAAAAGTCTTTCAAAGGAATACCGACCTTGTGTGAAAGGATGACGTCTTATATTCTAAAAACGATATTAAAATGTGTCACATATAACAAAATGTCAATACATATAATTATAGCTACAGAAAGAGCATATTTTATAAGATAGGGTTGATTGCTAGTTGAAATAGATGCCTTATAAAAACAAATATACTTTCTTTTATTACCACAAAATAGGTAAATGATTAGAGAGGTTTCTTATGATGAGTAACTGCTCCGTGTGGTGACGAATTAGGAAAACAGTGTCACCACTCTTATTCATTAAAAATATGCAAAACAACGTCGCTGAAAAGAGAAGGAAAATTTGAAACAAATCCAAAACCTCCTTGCTTAGAAGAGGCCTATGGGTAGCAGTGGACTGTTAAGACCAGACAGTCTTAACGGAGACCAGACGCAGAAGGTATTGTACATAAATGAGTGCTCAAACACAGGTGCACTTACTGTTCCCTCACTCACACGGGACGGTTACCTGACACGAACGGAGTGAGATCAACCGGGGCACGGAGGCTAAGACCCCAATTTCCAAACTTCGAGCTGTTATTAAACAGTGGCTATTCAGAAAATTCAATAACACTTTTCTGACCTGACCCAGGGAATCGAGGCCGAGACCTCTTGATCGGCAGTCGCATATACTAATCAACGAAACAGTCAAATATATAATAAAAGTTTACTTAAACAATTAACGATAATAGGAAATATTTAGGTATTAAATTGTCATATTGCGTTTGTCAGATACACATACAAATAAATTAGCAGTTTGGACTATAATCTTGGACTTTTATGACTCCTCATAACTGTTTAAGCTCTTTCATAGCATTACTTTTCAGGACACTGCGTGAATCGTTATACTGTTCTCTTTTTATTAAATGTATTTCAGCTGTTGTATGAGTCTAGACTGGGTTAATCCCAGCGTGTTATGTTGGTTTTGTTGTAAATCTCTTTTAGCTCTTGTGTGGCTGAGTAGTAATTCTAAGTAACAATAGTATTGGGACAAAAACACGTCGGCAAATAAAATATATACTTAAGTCTGTACATATAAAGACTTGGAGGAATATTTATGTATAGGAGAAACACGTCTCAATGTGGCATATTGTGACTTCAAACAAAAATGGTTATAACCATCCTTGAAGGGTATCATGTCAAAGTTTGAATTCCATCGGTACAGATTTTTTTGAGTTTTTGTTGTGAACACAAACTAACATTTTCTTTAAATATATATATATATATATATATATATATATATATATATATATATATATATATATATATATATTCAAACTTGATAAAGTAGAGTAGTAGAGTAGAGTTGTCTGTGTGGTGACGGATTAAGAATACAGTGTCATGACCCTTAATCTTCCTACGGCTGTTGTAAGAGCCGACTCAGGCAACAAGATATGCAAGATAACATCACTACAAAGAGAAATTAAACTTCCTCTTTCCACAAAATTACGTCTTCGCAGGCTCTCAGGCTCTGAGGCGATCCGACGTGTGGTCAAGAGGTCGCGCCAACACTCGGGCAGGTATCCCATCTGGCCCAGGGGCGGCGTTCTTGGAGCGAATCCGTAGGACAACCACCCCTATCTCCGATTCCCTGACGGGTGGAATATTATCCTCGTTCCTCCCACCACTATTTGTGTGGTCCATAAATTGTTGTTCTGAGACTAGGTGTTCTCTGTGTCCGTTTCTTGTACATTTGTGAAGTCCCCCGTGACACAGGATTTTTGCCTAGTGCGGGCTTTATCTTTTTTTAAAACTAACAAAAATTTTACGTATTATTACCTAATAATAATCATAGGCCGCAAATAGACACATGTATAACATCGCTTGGGTCCAATTCAAAACTAGCGTCAGGTTTTCGTCTGACACAATGCTGAATTAGCTCCATTTTTGGCACTACAAGTTTGTTTTTATATCTTCTATTCTATTATTGTTATGTGCCAAAATAAATATACTTTTCCTTTTTGTTTTTCTTTCTTTTTCAAGTAATTTGTTTGTTTACTGGTCACTATGAAAAAATAACAAGATTAATGATTCTCAGAATATCTAATTTGGTCATTATTTTCTTGTTCAATTAGTACCTTAGATTTTCTTCTACATTTTCTACTTATTAGGGAATATCCTATCACATTCAATTAACAACACATCACCATTAACTGACACAGCCCGTGGGTGGACTTATCAAGATGTTCACGGTCGTTTCTATACCAATTATCACAGATAGGAATCTGATTTACTTGATAATGAATATGAAATTTGTGATATAAATGTGGATAATTAGGATATTTAGTTTCATTATATTGAGATAGTTACTTAGTCTAGCGACGTTGGGATATTAATCGTTCATTAGAGATATTTTTTTTTAACATTCTACCATACTTACACAACACTATCTGATTCCAAAATAGGCAAGCTTGTACTATGAGTACTAGACAACGACTATACATGTATCCCTTTTTTTGTAAACACATAAATATTATACGTAGAAAATACCCAAACACAGAAACAAATATTTCATACAAGCATTTGGTCCCACCCATGATTCGTTGAGTGTGTTAACTTTACACTGCCATGATGACTGTCATGCCTTCTACGTCCTCAAGTAGGGCATGAAACAGCATCTCACTGGACCGCCATGATATGGGTCACCATATTGCATTGTTTATATTCGCAATGGGTATGGTGACCATAACACAATTCTATTCAGAGTCACTTTGGTACGTTCTTAAAATAAAAAAAGAAATATAGATAAATTACTCTTAGGTATAGAAAAAATGGTCGTGTTTGTCAAAAACTAAATTATTTATTGGACCAGAGATAACAACAGTAATTTGGTACATTTCTTCTGTTTGTCGTATAATTTATTTTTTTTTTTTATTGATGATATTTGGCATCAGTATTAAGTGGCCGATGGCCGATGGGGCCATATAGTTCTGGAGTGGTGTCCGCATACTGGGAAACGCAGCGTTGGTAGGCCCCCCACAACGTGCTCCGACGACCTAATGCACCTTGTGCGACGACCGACTGTTGTGGAGAACCTTGGGGGAGGTTTATGTCCAGCGGTGGACGTCTTTTGGTTGAAATGATGATGATGATTAAATGAAACAGAGCAAGTACAATTATAATTTATGCATCAGGGTTCCGTAAAACTTGTATGTGGTTTATTTAATTTATTTTTGACAGTATTTGCCGGCAAATTCCGTAATTACTCTAAAATACATTCCACACATCAATTCAAGTTAAACCATAAATATTTAAACTTAAAATATAAGTTTCTTTTCAAAAACATTTAAGCCAACTGAGTTATTTATATAAATAGGTATAGTTATAAACGGGATTGGGACTTGTTATTGGAGCCTAACGTTTATGGTCGATGCTCTCAAAGTAGATTACCTCGTATTCAGGCCAAATGATGTTGTCATAGTCGATTTCAGCCACGGCGCCCAGTCTCAAAGCAAACCAGAGACTATGCAGAAAACGTTATAGAATCCAAGTGCGTGCGCAAACATAGGTACAATCTCTGTTCCCTCACTCTCATAATTCAATGCGACGGTCTCACATGACCAAGGAGATGACTTACTTGCTCTTCGAGGCACGTTGGCTAAGACTTCAACTGCCAAGCTCCGGGCTGTTATTAATTAGAAAAACTAAACCGATGGCGTTACGTATAAAATAGTGCTTAGGCAAAATAGAATAAGAACGACGCCATAATAGAAAAAAGAGCAAAATTCTAGTTCACATTCGCATTTATACATTTAGACGAGTAAGTTGAAAGCTCCACTCCGTACCTTCCCTCACTTGTACCCTAAACGACCATTAAGCGCATTAATATCGCTCACGAGAGGTGCGGCCGAATCACGGTAATAACATTCAATCCAGTAAAAGCTATCAAATTAGGATGCGGCGCGAGTAATGCGATGAAGTGGGTTTTGAATTTGTGATACGATCTATGAAAAATTTCTCGGTGTTACAGAATTCTTTTTTATAAATCTATCTATCAGGGCCTTTTAGGCTTTATCATTATTTGATATAGGAAGTTAATAACAGCTGGATGGATATTTATATAAATTTACAGGTCAGTTTGATGGTAACAGTCTTTTACCCTGTTTTTATAACTTAGTAGTTCCTAAGGAAGATAAAAAGTAGTGAATATTAGGTAGTAGAGCCACGCTTTTTTCAGCACGAACGAGCCGGCTCGACCTTCTAAAGAAGACCAACCTAAAGCGACAGCATCCGTGCTGCCGTGTTTCGTTGATGAGTGCGAGATCGGACGCCCATTAACGTAGGAGTGCCAGTTATAGTGGTAGCCGTGTGAACCTTACGCTGTCACTACGACTGTCATACCTTTTACGTCTCCAAGCGAGGTGTAAAAAAGTATCTTACTAGGCCCCCATAATTTGGGTCATCGTACTGCATTGTCTGCGTTCGCAATTAGTATGGTGACCATAACTCCTGGATCTTATTCATGCCCTTCCTCAGACAGAGTAGTTACTTTGGCAGGCTCTTCATATAGAAAAAAAAAATCTTTAATGGTTTTTCGGTAGTTAGTGTTCATTAATGTTGGTGATCGGGTTGCCCTCTAAACCATAAATCATAGTATTAGTATGGGTTAGTTTTGAGTCACTAGAGTTTTATAATGGTGGATGGGGACAGCTTAAATCATACTTGTTCTGTTAAAGGCTACGAAAGAGTTACATCAACTGCCGAAATTTCGATTGTGTTGTCTTTGCAGTTTAAGCTTTGCATTGGAGATTTAGATGAAGCAAATAATTGTATACGAACACTATCGACCCTGCACCGGTGCAGTGCTGACACTAAATATACTACAGAACATCTTTATGTACACTATCATGTAAGCCAAAAGACGTTAATTGCTGGACATAGGCCTTCCCCAAGGTTCTCCACAACAGTCAGTCCCGTGCCGCCCACATCCAGCAGCTATTCGCGACCTTCACCAAGCCGTCGGACTACCTTGTGGGAGGCCTACCAACGCTGCGTTTTCCAGTACGCGGTCGTCACTCCAGAACTTTATGGCCCCGTCAGCCATCGTTTCTGCGTATACATCTTTATATACAAAGTTCACAGTGTCTTGTCGTTAGACAACACAATTTCAAAAAAGATGTCGCTCTGAAAAGAACGATTTTGTCTTAAAAGAATTCACTTTAATATTCAAATACTACTACACAATTTCGAAAATATTGTTTTTAACTTTTCGTACCGTGAATTATAAGAACGGATTACTTTATCGCTCTAAAAAGCACGTCTTTATTAAGTAGTGTTATTTTCCTCGCTAGAGAACTCCGATAAATGCGTGCGATTACTATTTCTAGTAAAAAGTAAAGTAAAAAATAGATTATAGTGGGTTATCCCTAAGAGATAGACATACACCATCACTTACTTTTTTGTAGATATTTTTAAGTTGTACCATACTGTGGCATATTATTTTGATATATCTCGTAGGGCTTAACCAGCGTTTGCAGTGTAAGTGCAAAAAAGTGTTTATAAAATTATCAGCGTTTCTCTGCTATATTATGCATGTATTATACATATCAACGTTCCTCTTAATTCACTCTATCTATTAAAAAAACCCCATCAAAATCCGTAGCGTAGTTTTAGAGATCTAAGCATATACAGGGACAGACGGACAGCGGGAAACGACTTTGTTTTATACTATGTAGTGATATACTATTATTAAACTGTCATAAAACTGACAAAGTACAAACGATCAACTAACATGTCCAATTTTGTTTAAACAATTTCTATATAAGGTTCTCACTCTTATAAATTAAATCTCAATATTCGACCAGCCATACGTCCGTGGCCCCCACGACTTCGTCAGCCGGTAATCAGGTGTGAACGGTCTGTTTATAGTTGCGTATCACTGCGATATAGTGTAAATGATACGATAGGCAGGGCATGGAATAGCCCGTCGAATTGTCCAATTCTATTGGCAATTGAGTTGAACTGGTTTTATCTAAATTCAGTCGTATGTAGGCCCTATCTGTGTCATTTGAGTTCATTGAGTTCGATTGCTGTAGTGTAAGCTTGGATTTTATTAAGTTTTATAGAAAAAGATAGCAGCTTCCGAATCTTTGGTGATTGTTATCTTAATTTACGACTAAATTTTCAGCTTGGAAATATCTGCTGTGAGTAGATAATACACATTCATTTTTATACTTCTTGTTGTATTTTAACCAACGCTATTAATAATATAATAATAATATCCTCTAACATTGCACACATGACCGTCTGATCTCCAACAACCCAAACCCCGTACTATGGCAGCCAGACTGCTGATAAACATACTTATATATTTCTAAATACATACATATTATAAATAAACTATACCTAGACATTGAACAAACGTTCATACTCATCACACAAAGATTTGTCATGGGTGGGAATTGAACCCACGTCCTCTGGCTTTGCAGTCAAGATCACTAACCATTAGACCAATAGGCCTATTATTAACGTTATCTTCAGCGGTTGTTAAAAATAATTTATTTAGAGTTTTAGGTTACTTAAATTTTTCGTCCTCTTTCTGTGAAGAGAGTGTTGAAAGGGGTCAGGAGACTAACGTTCCTGAGCGAAGAAGACGCGGGACGACGGACCGCCAGAGAGTAGGGACTGCATTGTTACAGCATTGTACATATATGCAACTGTTGTTTTTGAGGTCTCAGTTTGGATTCCTGGGTCAGATCAAATGTTTGTATGATCTGCGAATATTCCTTTCGGAGTTTGGGTGTTTTCTATGTACAATATGTACGTATTTACAGAAAAAAGTGTCCATATATTTATACCCGTTGTCTAGTACTCGTAGTACGAGTATAAGCTCTGCTTAGTTTGGGACTAAATGGCGTTGTATGAAATTGTAGCGTTATTTTATTATATTATGTTATATTAATATTATAATACATGAAGTTAACAGTGTAGTAATAGATACAAGAACGATGTTTACTACACTTAATACCTTAAAAATGTAACTAGGTGTATGTATTAGGAATTAACGTGATTAAACGGATTAATCGCATTGATTTTAATCGCTTTAACTCCTCAAGTAATTGTTCTATATCTGGGCACGACAAAATTTTAATGTTTACACTGTTTCTTTCTCTTTCTTAATTTAAAAGCCAGGCTCTTGCCGGTGGAGCAATCGCCACTCTTCGTTTTATTTGTGGCGACTTCTACATACAGCGCAACAGAAAAACATACTACATCACCATCTAGTGAAGACACATCTAACTAAGGAGTATGATGAACTACGGAGCAACTACTAATCCTGTATCGTGAAATAGAGATACGCGTGGCATATACTTAGTCTGGCCATAAATACTGTTACACTTAATTATAAAAAAATATTACATTTGAATTTCGAATCTGTCATTTTTATACGATTGTTCATTGTGTTTTCTCATTTTGGCGCCAATACATTGTAAAATATTTTGCGATATTAAAATGGTGTGGGGTGATAAAGAGAACCGAATCGCTGTGATAGCATTACACAAAGTAGGTATGGAGCCAAATGCAATTTTTAAAACTCTCCATACACTTGGTATTAGTAAAATGTTTGTGTACCGGGCTATTAATAGGTACAATGAGACCTCCTCTGTTTGTGACAGAAAAAGATCTGGCCGTCCACGTAGTGTTCGTACGAAAAAGGTGGTCAAAGCAGTAAGGGAAAGAATTCGAAGAAATCCTGTCCGAAAGCAAAAGATTTTATCTCGGGAAATGAAGATAGCACCTAGAACCATGTCGCGTATTTTAAAAGATGACTTAGGACTTGCAGCCTATAAGAGACGCACTGGCCATTTCTTAACTGATAATTTAAAGAAGAATAGGGTGGTAAAATCGAAACAACTACTGAAGCGGTACGCAAAGGGAGGTCACAGAAAAATTTTGTTTACGGATGAGAAAATTTTTACAATTGAGCAACATTTTAACAAACAAAATGACCGTATTTATGCTCAAAGCTCTAAGGAAGCTTCCCAATTAGTCGACAGAGTGCAACGTGGACATTATCCGACTTCAGTGATGGTTTGGTGGGGTGTTAGCTATGAAGGAGTGACTGAGCCATATTTTTGTGAAAAAGGTATCAAAACATCGGCACAAGTGTATCAAGATACCATTCTTGAGAAGGTAGTTAAGCCCCTTAACATCACCATGTTCAATAACCAAGTATGGTCCTTCCAGCAAGACTCGGCGCCGGGTCATAAAGCTCGGTCCACGCAGTCTTGGTTGGAATCGAACGTTTCGGACTTCATCAGAGCTGAAGACTGGCCGTCGTCTAGTCCCGATCTTAATCCGCTGGATTATGATTTGTGGTCAGTTTTAGAGAGTACAGCTTGCTCTAAACGCCATGATAATTTGGAGTCCCTAAAACAATCTATACGATTGGCAGTGAAGAATTTTCCCATGGAAAGAGTGCGTGCTTCTATTGATAACTGGCCTCATCGTTTAAAGGACTGTATTGCAGCCAATGGAGACCACTTCGAATAAGCTTTTTATATTTTTAATTGTTTTATATTTATGTATTAAACTGACACACTGTAAAAGTAATAAATGTTATTTGCAGTTAACAATTTTCTTTTTTCTTTATTACAATATTTATGGCAAGACTAGGTATATGTAGAACAACCCAACATCAACTGTTGGGCCATGGGCCGCCAGGCGTGATCACCTCGCCTGGTCGGAGGATTTCGGTCGCCTTTGTGATGGAGGGACATGACATCCGTTACTCCACATATGCAAACTGTTAGACCTCTTGATAGATCACGACTTCCCTTGCTTTTTAGGTTGTCCTCGTTTCCTCCCGTTATCTATTTTTCTTCCAGTATTAGTCTGATAAATGATTACTATTTAGTAGACAATCTTTTTATAAATATTTTTGTATCACAAAGACTATCAACTATGCAGTAATTGTCATCCAAGTTCATTCAAGGTCTCATGTAAAATATCGCAGCCTAAGATCATCAGACCATCGATTGTAACAATATAATGGGATATTATATCCTACTATTGTATGTATTTGTAACATTTAATATCCATAACTAACAACTGCCTCGGCGGCGCAGTGGTAGTGAACACGACTGTTGTGCTTGAGGTCTCGGGTTCGATTCCCGGGTCGGACCAAATGTTTGTATGATCTGCAAATATTTGTTTCGAAGTTTGGGTGTTTTCTAAGTATAATATGTGTGTATTTACAAAAAAAAGTATATAAGTATTCTATCAGTCAGTCTAGTTATCATAGCACAAGGTCTTCTTAGTTTGAAACTAGATGGCGTTGTGTGTCAATTGTCCAAAATATTTATTTATTTATTATTTATTTATAGCCATGGTGTTACGTAGTCTTAATATATAAAGAATACCTCCTATATTATACCTATATGAAATTTATATATATATATATATATATATATATATATATATTTAGTTGTAGGGACTTCAAGTACATATTTGTGTACATAAATAATTTAAATTTTAGTTAATCTAGATGTTTCATTTTTTTATCAAGTAAATATTATAAAATTTAAAAAAAGTTTATTTAACATTATATCATTTATATTTGTTTCTCCAAGCCTTTCTCCCAGACTACAGGGTGGGCCACGTATTAGTTAACATTTAAAAAAATTGGTATAAAGAAGTAAAATCGTGGGTTTCACACATTAGAGGATGGAATTAAATATTTGAACAACTTGCTCTATTGATTAGAATCCAACCAATAAGCGTCGTTATGTCAATATGACAACTTTGACATGTCAATAAACAAACTCAGTAATTGGAGTGAGGTTACTTTGACCAACGAACCGCCACATTACACGGGCAAACATGTTGCTACCATTTTAGGGTTTGTATTTGTAAACGATTGACGAAAAAATGTAAAAAATTTAAATGGAATTTAGAAACTTATGTAATAGTGGGATAAGTTTTATCTACTTCTAACTGAATGTATAAGTGGTAACCAGGTAAGCTAACACATTACAAAAGTTAAGCAATCCTAACCAGGTCACTCATTGAGACCCCTCAGTACTTTGGCGAGCACATTAAGCCGTCAGTCCGGGTTACAATCGTTATGGGTTGGAAACCTACAAAAAGTGAAATATTTCTTTCTACAGAACTTCAAAATCTCCTAGTACAAGTGTTAATCATCCAACGGTTGCGGACGTCTAATGGCAGTCTCTCCACGCAAAAAAGAAACGAATTTCAGCCTTATCGTAGTAGACTCAAAGCCAACCCTATTTTACAGGGAGGGTCAAGAATTTGTTAATGTTTGAATATAACATCCCGCGCAAACGTGCTAGGTTTATTGTTAGAAGGCCGATGTAATCATCCGACGCGTTCATCATCGGCTCTCTCGTGACACTAAATCATGTTAAAATCTCAGCCGAAAGAGAAATTATAAAAGAGGTTTATTGTGACATCTAAAAGAATTTCTTAAATTTAAAGACACTTGACCAAAGAGTAAATATAGGGTGGGCCAAGAATTAGTTAACATTTGAATCTAACAATCCACGCAAAATGTTACGGTAGTTTTTGGGACCGATGCTACTGACATCTGCTGGTTACAATCGTAATACAAGGTTTCAACAAGATGGAACTCATTGTCACACATCCAATGAGTTCCTGCTGGTGGTCAAAGACATATTTCCGGAAAAGCTGATTTCTAAACGAGACTACATTCCATGGCCACCTAGAAGTCCCGATCTATCCCTAGCAGACTTCTTTTTATGGTGTTATTTGAAGAATGGTTTCTATATCAATAAACCAAATACACTACGTCAACTAAAAGAAAAAATCAGTGAAGAGATGTCGGCGGTTTCGCGGTCTCTTTGCCGACGAGTATTCGAAAAGTTCGGTGCTCGCTTAGAAGAGTGCAAACGTCGAACCGGTAGTCATTTAGAGAGCGTTTTCGTTATTTTAAGAAAGAGTGAAATGCGCTTGTGACTCCTGGGTTGCAGGCGTTCATGGACGGTTTTCTTGTAAATAAACATTTTTTATAATATATCAAATGGTTTTTTACGTTATTTTTTCAAATGTTAACTAGTTCGTGGCCCACCCTATATTATAATATTTTATATACATTTACTTTATAACTATCACAATTAATTTATTAAATAGGATGCATGGGGTTACCATCAACCTCACTTGCAAGTGGTGCACTTGCTGATAGACAGATTAAGCTCTGGCAAATAAAATATCTTTATTAGCAGCAATAGGCTACCTATTACATCGGATCAAAACACTGCCAAAAAGTGCGTGTTTAGGTAGTAGTGGTTTTTCAGGTAGTAGAGCCACGCTGATTTCAGTACGAGCGGGTCGGGTCGACCGGGGCAGTACTACCCTCCCACAGAAGACCAACCTAAAGCGCCAGCATCCGTGTTGTCGTGTTTCGTTAGTGAGTGTGAAGACCGGAGGCCCATTCATGCAGGGGTGACAGTTATCGTAGTAACTGTGTAAGTCTTATACTGTCACGATGACTGTCATACCTTTTACGTCCCCAAGCGGGGTGTTAAAAAGCATCTCACAAGGCCGCCATAGTGTGGGTCACCATACTGCATTGTCTGCATTTGTAATGAGTACGGTGACCACAACTCTTGGATTCTATTCATGCTTTCCATCAGGCAGAGTAGAGTCACTTTCGCAGGCTCTTAATATGTATGTTTTAATTTATTATGTCAGTCAACAGAACATATTATTTTGTTGATTATTATTGCTTTATACAAAAAGTTACGCAGTAGTTTATTATATCTCTGCATTAATTAGGTACATGCTGAACTAATGAACAGTACGTCAATATATACTGGCATTTTATTATGTTTAAATATACATTACACGCAATACGCATTCTATATGCTACTGTTTTCGCAAATGAAATGAATATAAATTAATTTGACTGCCTCGATAGCGTAGCGGTAGCGAAAGCAGCTGCTGTGCTTGAAGTCTCGCATTCGATCCTGGGTCAGACCAAATGTTTGTATGATCTGCAAATGTTTGTATTTATAAGAAAAAATATATAAGTATTCTATCAGTCAGTCTAGTTATCATAGTAGAAGCTCTGCTCAGTTTGAAACTAGTTGCAGTTGTATGTTAAATGTCCGAAATATTTATTAAATAAAGATGAAAAAAAAATATGTTTCCTATAAACTTTAGGCACTAAACTAAACAATCTAATCTAAACTAAAAATCTAAACTTTAGACACGTGTGTAAGGGGTAGGCGGAGACGTAATAAACGTCTACCGTTTGTCTAATTTAATTTAATGTACAAAATCTAACTGAACCGTACTTTTCTCTGTGTTGTGACAGACAGACAGACAAAAACAAAAAACGAAACACAACAAAAATTAAACATCCATCTATGCTTGAGGTCTCTCTGTGTTTTTAGACTTTCGCAATTTTCACTCATACACGTAGTTTTGTTGTATAACGCAACTTATTCACGATAAAATTATTTAAGATATCGTAACTTTTATAAATAATTTTATCGTGAATAATAACTGTAAAACAAAAGTATATGTAAATGTTTGTATGATCTACAAATATTTGTTTCAGAGTAAATTTTCTTTTTGTTTTTTTTTCACTTTTTTTAAAACAACGCCCGCATTAGGAATACATCCTGTGTCGCGGGGGACTTTACAAACATATAAGAAACGGACACAAAGAACACCCAGACTCAGAACAACAATTTGTGGATCACACAAACCCACAACACTCAACGAAGTGGAGTGCAGCGTGGTGACCGCTTAAATTACTAGGCCAATCGTGCAGTCAGTAATAAAAAAAAGAAATTTTTGTATAATGTTAGTTGTCTGGTACCTATAGTACAAACTGCTTAGTTTGGGACGTTGGCTTTGTATGAATATAGTTTATTAGGCAATTCATTAATTTATTGTTTATGTTTACAATAATTTAGTTCTATTGAAAAGTAACTTTTGTAATTATTAAACAATTCAAAACCAGGAAAAATTTGTACTGAATTCTGAGGTTAAAATTATTTTATTTTATTTTTCAATTGTATAAGAGCTGCGCTTACCATATAGTAGTATTAAATATTCATTTATATGTCTACTTTTCAGGTACCAGTAAAGTGGAAAAATCTGGGCGTTTCTGGTAAGATTTTTTATATATAATAAGTCTGATTCTTGAATATAAAAATGTCTTATTTATACATTCATAACGGAACTTTCTTTTTAATGGGGTCAACTCGGGGGAAGAGGCGGAGGTGTCTGTCAGTTGTTATCATTTGTACATTGACTGACAGAATACTTACATTTCTTTTGTGAATACATATTTAACATAGAAAACAATCAAACTCCTAAACAAATATAGATTATTTAAAGACCTCAGCATAGCAGTCGCGTACACTACCACTTGACCACCACCAATTTAGTAAGAAGCTCAATTCCTACGTTTCAAATAAATTACTTCGTCAAAATCTCTGAATGTAACATCTTACAATGTACCGGGAATTATCGTTCGTCATTACTTATCTTATTTTTTAAAATCTTCAAATCAATATTTTATTACAACCCACCGGATTTTAAACATGTTGTGTAGTTTTGATCCCTTATATTTACTTTATTTAGAGACTGGCGTGCTGGTCTAGTCAAGGTCATCTTAACTGCTAAGCTAGAGGTTGTGTATTCAATTCTTATCTAGGACAAAAACTGTATAAAGTATTAGTATAGGTTAGAAGACATTTGAAAAAATTATGTAAAAAAGAAACCGTTTGATATATTATAAAAATTGCTTATTTACAAAAAGCATAATTGGAATTTATTTGTTAAAAATTACTTCCTCTAAATGGCCACCATTTCGACATTTGAACTCTTTCAATCGAGCATCGAAATTTTCGAATACTCGTCGGCAAAAAAAACCACGAGATCACCGACATCTCTTCGCTGATATTTTCTTTTAGCTGACGTAGTGTATTTGGTTTATTGTAAGTAACTGTTGTAAATATCCCCATAAAAAGAAGTCCGCTGGTGATAGATGTGGACTTCTGGGTGGCCATGGAATGTCGCCTCGTCTGGAAATCAGCTTTACCGGAAACATGTCTTTGGTCACCGGCAGGGACTCATTAGATGTGTGACAAGTGGCTCCATCTTGTTTGTATTATAGCCAGCAAATTCCAGTACCATCGGCCCTAAGAACTCCCGTAACATGTTTGCGCGGATTGTTAGATTCAAATGTTAGCTAATTCTAGGCCCACCCTATATTTACTCTTTGGTCTAATGTCTTTAATTTTAGGAAATTTTTTTAGATGTCACAATAAACCTCTTTTATAATTTCTCTTTCGGCTGAGATTTAAACATGATTTAGTGTCACGAGAGGGCCGATGATAAACGCGTCGGGTGATTACACCGGCCTTCTAACAACAAACGTAAGTTATTGTACCGTTCTATGCTTTTTAATTCTGGTTGTAAACGGGTCGTAAATTATCGACGTTCTGTTTTAAGTGAAAAGAGTAAAGCGAAAAGAGTAAAGTTCTAAATTAATTTAACTTGTAAATAGCAGTTAGAGAAAAAAAGAGACTATATGTTTTATTGTCAAAATACAAAACATCCCTTTATTGCTGTACACCATCCTTCTTGATTCTGCCGAATGTTCTTAAAAGCCGGCATTCCACTTGTGACTCTTAAGCTATAAATGTCGTAAGGTGGCGGTAGTCACTGACCGTCACAAACCCATTTGTTCGTTCAGTTATAATGTCATATTTTTTTGTTTACAAAAATAACGCTCGCACAAAGAATAAATCCTGTGACGCGAGGGATTTTACAAACATACAAGAAACGGACACAAGGAACACCCAGACTATGGATCACACGCAGGGTAGAGAGTGGCGTGGCGACTGCTTAAACTACTAGTCCAATCGTGCAGTTTTTAAAATAACGTACTTCTTTATCTAATAGAATATATAAATAGTAATAATACATCTTTTAAACATAACTGTTTCATTTTCTATCAAAAATTAAGTAGGTAAAATATATAGAAATAGGGAAACAGTTGTGGCTATTCGATGTTATTCGAAATAAATATTATTAAGTTACCAAAAGATAAATTTTCTTATACAAAAATCATCAATTTATAAATTCCTTTACATTGTCATCAACATCAACAGCCTTTTACAATCCACTGCTGGACATAGGCCTCTCCTTAGCAAGGAGGTTTTGGCCTACTATGCCACGCTGGCTAGAATAGGCCAGAATAAAAAGATTCGAATAGACTTTGTTCCAAGTTTTCCTTCTCTTTGTAATGATGTTGTCTTGTATATTTTGTTCCCTTAGTCGCCTCCTACGACACCCATGGGATGAATAGGGGTGGTAACACAATGTATTCTTAATCCGTCACCACACGGACACTTCACATCGTGTACATATTAATAAAAAAACATCAATTGTGAATATGTCACAAATGCAATTTCAAGACCACATTAGCTGTAAATGCAATTCAGATTGCAAATCATATTGTAGTTTAACGTTTAATTATTTCACCTAATTAACAGGAATATAAGAATTTTAATAAAAACGCTTAAAGCTTGCGTAAAACACTCTGTATCTTATAACTTGACCCATCCAAAATCGGCTTACAGAAACAGTAAATAAACATTACGTTTGAAAATTTGACTTTTGTTACTCCGAACAGTTCGTAGCCATATTTTTCGTGTAACAGCCGATATAACTATACGTTATACTAATATGAAACTTGTAATTACTTGTTCAAATATCGGTATAATTAATATCATGTTAAAGTTTTAATGAATTTCCGTGATGTTTACACAAAATTGTTGAATTTCATACGAGAATTTAATACTTCCGTAAACGTTATATCATTAACTTTTATATATTTTGAACTATAATAAAATAGATATATCAAGACTTAGGTGTTAGAGAAATCCGGTGTTAAGCAAATCTTTCGCTGTATACCCATTGAGTGCGGTCTCCGATGTTGGATTAACGAACACACAGGTGTTCTTTGTGTCAACAGCTCTGAGATACTTCTGTGCTTCTGGTAAATGCTAAGATACCTTACCTAACCAGCTAGCATACCATACACATACATCATAGGGTGGTTAGGCCACCGCAGTGTGGGTAACCATACTGGATTGTCTGCATTCGCAATGAGTATGGCGACCACCACTCTTTGATTCTATTCATGCTTTCCAACAGGCAGAGTAGAATCACTTTAGTAGGCCCAAAATAAAAAAAGAGCTTATTGGGATATAATATAATATGAATTCAAGCTTATTTCCCATGGAAGTAGACAGAGACAATTGATTGTCGCTTACCATGGTCTTGACACGTCTCTGTTGCTACGTTCACATTTCGCTGCATGCATGCTTGTCGGTCCCTGGTGCTTCTCACATGGTCCAATCAAATCACCAATTGGGTCGCTAAATATCTCCGAAACGACCTCTCTGAAACTTCCATATATATTCACTCTATAAATTCCTTTCAGGAGTCCTATATTATCAATCCTCTTTGTGGCCAAACCAAGTATCGACTTGTATTCAGATTTATAGGCAGTGCTGTCGCATCTTTGGATCCAACAATGATGATGTATTTTAGACCAATACTGACTGGGGTTTTCAAATTGTGCGACTTTACATGAATGCTTTAGTATGAATGTTTAATACATAGTCATATTTTTGAATAAACCGCATGAGGCGATGTATAATGCGATTCGCAACATGCCCGCTTCTGGAATAGTGTCGTATCTCTCTATCAAGGGTAAATTGATGTCAGCTTAGATTGGCTCTGCACAGTACATTGTGTGAACAAACTCATAATGTTTGCGTGTGTATATTACTTATGATTTACGGAAATTAAGTACTCGGTGACATGTTCACTGCCTTATTATTGTAATTTTCAGTCATTTTAGCATCTGAATGGAGTAATGTGAACGTTTCGACAGCTTCTCCCTCTCTTTTCGTTCTCTGTCATTATTAAGTTTAAGCAATTCGTTAAAAAATTGCTTTTCAAAGTGAGCTTTGTCCTTGTTCCTTCTAAAGAGCTTGTGTATACGGATGAGCGTACTCCCATCTCAAAAGCTAATAATGTGCTTTTGAATCCTGATTTGCAGAGCGCCAGTTGTCATTAAGCAGCAAATGATCTGTATGTTTTTTTTTATACTGGGTCTGGTTAAGTGACCCTACTCAGCCAGATGGAAAGCGTGAATAGAATCCAAGAGTGAGCCATGCTCATTGTGACTGCAGATAATTTAGTATGGCGACCCAAACTATGCCGGTCTAGTGAGATGCTTTTTCACGCCCCCACGATTGGTGACGTAAAGGGCATGACAGTCACGTGGCATGCGATGTGATGTGGCACTCGTACACTTACCACGACAACTGTCACCCCTGCAGCAATAATCTTCTGTCAGCTGGCTCATTCGTTCTGCAATCAGCGTGACCCTATTACCGATGAAATACTTGTAGTTTAGTCTCCAATTTGAAAAACACATACTATCCTTACAGTGGAAAATGAAAAAACAAAGAATATCACTTATATATCGTCTACAGACAGACAGAGTTCTAAGGCAATAAACTGAAGAAATAATACTTTGTTTTTAAATCAGTTTGAAATTTGATATAATTAGACCACGAACGAAATTAACTCCATACACTTGATCTACTTTTGTTGTGTTAACCGGTACAATAACTATCACAAACAATAACTCAATTGGTTCAGGTTTAACAACAGCGTTCATTATTATCTCTTGTTCATCATTGTTCTGTTAATTGGCGCTCATGTTACCTAGCGGTACTTTATTGATAAATTTATGTACCGACTTTATCAGCATCAATAGTCTTTGACTGTCCACTGCTAGACATAGACCTCTCCTTACTTAGCGAGGAAGTTTCGGGCTACTACACTACGCTGGCCAGACAGGTTGGTATAGGGTTTGTTTCAAGTTTTCCTTTTCCTTGCAGTGATGTTGTTTTGCATATTTTGTTGTTTTGTCGCCTCTTGTTCGTACCGACTTATTTTTATGTAAAATATTGGAATTTTTTTACACTGTCCTTACAGCATTATCAGGAACGGGTTTTACAGTCCACTGCCGTAAGAAGGCTTTTTTAAACCAGTTTACGTCAAGTTTTCCTTCTCTTAGAAGAGTTATTGTCTTTATATGTTAACAAGGAACAATTAACAAGGAAAATTGTCAACTGGACTGCATTCAACTATTTCTCTATTTCACTGTTATTAAAATTTGTGTTGTACTTATGTACGATTATTTATAAATATTTATTGAGGCACCTTAGTATTTGTATACTGTAGAACCCTCAGTATAACTCATTCTTAGTTTCGGACTGGCCTACAGAGTCAGTCCATATTCATTATCGTTTTCTTGTCCTTTCTCCATTTTTTTTGGCCTTTCTTATTAACGTAATGAGTAAGGCCATAACTTGCCTAGGTCGTCATAGTACATTGCTTGTAATGAGTATGGCAACCAACACTCTTGATTTCTATTCATGCTTTCCATCAGGTAGAGTAGAGTCACTTTGGTGGGTCTACATTAAAAAAAATCATGGAGAACGTTTTAATTTGGTGGTTTGAATTGTTTGTGTTAGAGTATTTTTTGGAAAATAATAAAAATTTTACTATCTCGTTATTAATGAATATAATTATACACCTATTTACCATTTTAAGTTGAAAGATATGCTCATTGATAAGTATAAAGTTGGCCTAAACAGAATGTAGATGCCACAAGATACGTACGGCTCGATAGCAACAGGAACCTTTGGACAAAATGAATTAAAATACCAACTAAAGATGTTGAAGACAAAGTTCGTCAATGCTTCTAAACCAATGATTCTAATTTCCCAATCCAAACTTCTACGTCTTAGTAGTGAATTCATCTGAGTACATAGTTGTTCTGTTGTGAGGTTGTTGATTGATAAAACTGTTGTAGATCATGATAATACTGACTGAAGTATTACTGTCACTTTAAATTTCTGACTCTTTTGAAGCAGAGTAACTTTGATTTTACTAATTTGAATGTTTGTGAACAAAGAGATTAGTTTACAAATTTCACATAACTTTTGAGATTAGTGCAACTAAAATTCAGATCATATAGTCGGATCCCGTAGATGTTTTAGATTGTAGATTTAATGTTAATGTCAGTATGGTGCAGCTGGGTCTCTTTTACTAGCCCACTACACCCTTTTGAGGGGCAGTAAAGGAACCACGTTCCAGGTTCCCACGCGGGAGGGGGCCATCTACAGCCGTAGGTGGCTCAAGGTACGTCGAGATTCCAGGGATTTCCTTATTAGAGTGCACCTGGTTCCACAACTACTGGTACCTGAGACGGCGTGTGATTTTTGGTCGGTTCGAGTACATAATCACCTTCAGTGGTATCCGTGAGGATTACCGCACAGAAAAACAAACTTTTGCTAATATGTTAACCAAGCTGTGTACAGTGACAGTGGATAACGTTCCATTGTAGTGGAACTTTGGACATGCAAACTTCTTATTGAAACAGTGTACGAATGCGTTTAGATTTTGACAGACAGTTGATCTAACTCGTATTCTTCAAACTCGTGAATAATTTTCAATCTACGAAGTCAAAACTGTCCGTCAATGAAGTTGTAACTTGAAGATACAAAATCAGATACTATCAAAACATAACTTAACAAAGTTCGTTATAAGAGGCCGACTTACAATTTAATGGAGAATATTCTGATGCCGGGAAGTAAATGATTGGAATGTTTTCTTGAAATACATTTAGTATTATAATGAGGAAGCAACAATAAGAGCTTCTTGAAGAAGTGATACATAAGTGTAATATTGTTTCTTCAAAAGAAAAGCAAATTTAACTGCGCAACAGAGTATTTCTGTTAACTTTAACAATATACGAGTATATGTATTTAATGTTATATTTCGGACATGTGACAGACAATGCTATCTAGTTCCAAACTATACAAAGTTGTACTATGAGTACTAAACAACTGATATAAATACGTATATACTTTTTGTAAACACATAAACATCGTAGATACAAATCACTCAAACTCCGCAACAAATGTCTGCAGATCATACAAACATTTGATCCGACCCTAGAATCGCAACTGAGACCTCAAGAACGACAGTCGTACACGCTACCACCGCCACCGAGGCAGTCCTCTTTACTTTTAACTTAACTTAACTTAACTCTTGTTAAGGAGTTATAAGATTATACGAACTCGTAGTAGTGTCTTAAATCGTGATCTGTTATTCATGTGATGACAGATTAAGGTCCATATTTTAAAAAAGTGTCTAAAACACCCGTTGAACTCTGATCACCTGAAATTATTTTTAAGTTCACATCAATACTCAAAGATAAGCTTATTATAGAATGCGTTTTAAGAGTTACTCAGCTGAAACTCATCTCAATAGTTGATTTCAACTTACAGTCAGTTCTCAATCAAAGTTTCACCTTTTCGACATTATTATTTCGTATCACGCAGCAAATTAAATTGAAATAAATATTTTTGAAATATAATTTCCATGAGTTTATATAAAATACACTATTGAACAGTGTAGCAATTTAAACACATTAATAAAAACCACATTGCCGAAAGTTAAATATAATAAAATTAAATATATTATTAAAATATAAATGCATTAGCTGTAATGGAACATTCAAATTGTTATTTAATTTTGTCATGTTGAATTGTCAAGCAATGTTTTTGTTTTTTATATTAACTAATAACGTTAAACTTTTGCCATAAACCAAAAGGTTATGGTGATTTTTAATTAAACAAATACTTGAAAGTATATTTAAGTGAAGTGAATATCAATTAAGGGTAATTAAAGTGAATTGAAATATGTATCTAAAGTAATTCTTTCGTAAATAAAGTAATTAAAGTATAAGTCTTTAGTAATTATTCAGAAAAAAATAATCTTAAACACGTTCATTGCCCCTAAAACATCTTAGAAATCACCACTTGAGACTAGTTTCAGCTTTTCTCACATAAACAGAGACTACATTTTTCGGAATCTGTACTTGAGTGAAGATTTCTATATAAACATAGTTCTGTAATAAGCTGTCACTCACTTGAGTATGGATCAGTGAATCTTGTTTTAAGTGACATTCAATAATAAAATTTTTACTTAAAATCAGTTTTAAAACTAAATTCACGACTGAGATATCTTTTAAAATATAAAAGATGAATACAAAGTGTGAACATCCTTATTCATCCAATGGGTGTTGTAAGAATACTTGACATAAACTATTTATCAACACATTTGGCTATCGTGGTATAATAGTACAAAATTTCCTGTCTAAGTAGCGGTTTCTATCGAGTCAATTCTCGACATATACCCCTAAAATATTGATAAAATTATAGTCTAGTGAGGACCACGTGATTGCATAGCTTCCACTTTTCCTGACCCATGTACGAGTACAATTAAACTGATTCTGTAAAAAAATATTAAAGGTACATTAAACATTACAAAACATTTGGTATTCAAATAAAGTTCATCTACCTACAGTATAAATAATACTGTATAATCAAAGTTCTAGGGTCATCACTTCTTAAATGTAGCCAAAAAAATGTACACATTTCATTCCCAAGTAGGTACAAATCCCATACAATCTCACACAGGACACTTTACGATGGTTGCGCTATCCCTTTATATCCCAATCCTGATTGCCTTGCCCAAGGGTACAGACAGCAAATGAAATGGGCACACAAATTTATGTGTATTTTTTTCAGCACGGCCCTAAGGATTTTCATAAATGGTAACAAATCGGTTTTGTGTAGTACCGATGTTTATATTTCGATGATCGTGGGCTTTGTACTTACAATTTATTAGGTTTCAAGGGTTTTGAGATAAATTAGTTCGTTATTATGAGAAGTTTGATAAATGGACATTTGACTACAACGTCGTTAGCACGGGTTTAGTTGCGCTGGAGTTTAAGTCAGTAATATGTTTATTCCTGTTTTTCAAAATCTGTCTTTTAAAAAAGACAAAGCCCGCACTAGGAATGAATCTTTTGTCACGATTTTACAAACATACAAGAGACAGACACAAAAACACCCAGATTCAGAACAACCATTTCTGGATCACACAAACTGTCCCATGTAGGGTTTGAACTCACAACACTCAGCCTAGTAGAGAGCGGCGTGGCGATTGCTTAAACCAGTTGGCCAATCGTTTCTATGTATATGTAGTTATTACAAAAATAATTGAGTATTTTTTAGTCTGCAGAACCAGATATATAATTTAAGTCTAGGATACGCTGTGTACTCTTATAAACTTGAATACTTAGTTTTATTCACAGCCATGAATGAAAAAAAAAACCTCAGTGGTTAGTTTCTTAGTTTCTTCCCAGAGTGAATTCGAACGTAAATTCTGACGTATAAAAATATTTGTAAAATATTTTCTTGCAGAAATAAATGTCATTTATCATTTACCACTGTGTCTCGGAAGAGCATTGTTATAATCTTTTTCTTTTTAAAGAAAAATATAGGGAGGTGATACACTCGTGTAGTCACTCAGCATCAGGAGACTGGCCATTACCCCATTGCACCCCTACATCCTAAAATAAATCTCTTTCTTGAATAGTTATTTATCAAAATGTATAAATCCACTATTTTTCAGATTAGATTGGGTGTTTAAATTAAATGTAATGTATTTCGGATAAAGGATTTAAGTTCAGTAAATAACTGCACTTTATTTAAACTCTAAAAGATTTAGACGAGAATATTTTTGTGTGGAAATCGAGAAGGTTATTAACTCACCAAAGTTGCCACAAAAATCGATACAAAACCGAATACCTCTGCTAACCTATTTCTTTAAAAGAGCCGTTAAAAGAATAAGCTCCATTTCTGATCAAATAACATTATACGACATAAAATACCATATTTATTTTGCTTCTAACGCTATCTCATAAGTTCTCCGAAGCCAGAACGATACAAGTGCAAAAAGATTTTTACCAATAATCTTTCTATAAGACTTTCTTGCATGGCGTGGCGGCCTTCATTTATTATAGATGGGCAGGGGCGGATGGGGTCAAATGTCATATTAACTCGGAGTGTTTGAAGGCAGTATCTTTATTTTTTCATCTTAAACGTGGAAATAGAGCGTAAACCTTGTGAATTACCTTTCTCACATCAGATTTTTTTTGGACTTAGAATCTGTTGATTGGTTTGGACTAGAAGGGTTGCTAGGATATTAAATCAGATAGAATATATATTACACACACTTTGTGTTAAAATGTACCGTATTAAAAAGATTTAGGTACAGATAACTGCTTATTAAAATTGAGTAGTTTGCTAATAATAATATAAAATATATTAATATAAAATCACGCCCATTTCCCAGAGGGATAGGCAGAGACAGTTGATCTCCGCTCAATACAGTCCTTACACATCACATCTTTTTTGTTTCAACTACATTCTTCAATCACTTCATGTATGCTCATCAGTTCCTGGCACATTTCACATAGCGCCTCTCCAGAACATCTCCAATTTAGTCCGTACATGTTCCCCGTGGACGAACTCTTATGACACTTTCACAGAAATTCGCTCTATAGATTCCTTTTGTGAGTTTTCTATCATCCATTCTCTACATGGTCAAACCGGCAAAGCATCTTTTTAACCCTTATTACTATATTTTTTATATCAACAATATAAATATAGTTTATTAAGACTAAAAAACACGTTTACTAAATTACTTTACTAAATATATTTTTTCTGCCGGGGTAGGATCTAACGGGGCATGGTGTCAATTTGAGGGGAGACGTGAATTCATATGGTCCGGCTCCACCCCAGAGTTGGGTTCCAGAAGCTGGCTGTCGGTATGGTTTTTAGTGGGAATACCACATACTCCTGACTCCTGCACCCCAAGGAGCAGGAGATCCGAAGGAATTTTCTGACTCGTCAAAAAAAAATAAAAGTCAGACACAAACCAACATATAGGTTAAGCTAATAAAAGTATATTGAAAAAGGATTGTAGATATTCAAGGCAGGATGCTTTTAAATGACAAATGGACATCGTAGGACATCAATAGGGTTTTGTTTATTTTACTTTATCAAAACAGTGCTATATTATTTATTAATTTGGACAATCAGTTATTGTTACATTCATCGACAGCCTTTAACAGTCCACTGCTGGGCATAGGCCTCTCCTTAGCATGGAGGTTTTAGCCTACTATACCACGCTGGCCAGACGTGTTGATATAGGGTTAGTTTCAAGTTTTCCTTCTCTTTGTTATATTTACTGTTAAACATACAATGTAAATATAAATACACAATGTTCTATGATGTCACAACATGTACAATAGTAAGTAGAAAACAAAAGACAAATTATAAACAAAATAATATAATCAAAAGGAAGTAATAAAGTGAAAAAATATCATGAATTTACAAATTATTATATACAAATAATTCATTTTACCAAATATCTGGTTGTTTTAATTCGAGTAGGAATATTTTACTTGTATTGGAACATATATTAAAGTAATATTTATCAAACGCTAAGTGATTACTTTATATTTCCTTAATTAGTGTAGTAAAGTAGTATACCATATAAACTAATAGTCGTTAGGGTAATGTGATCATTATAGTCTTTTGGTTTTATACTCCATCGTGAGCATCTAATAAGGTTAATGGAGGAAATGATATTTGGTTATTTATAAAATTATATTTATTTGACATACATATATAGAAACAATCACGCTTGTTTCCCCGGAGAAGTAGACAGAGGCATATTAAACGCCCACTTTTCATCAGTGTTTTGGTTCTATGCTGTTGGTGTTTTGTTTGCCAGATCTCGTCCGTCAACCAACAGATGCACCACTTGTAGGTTTGACTTGGAGCTCTAATTTCTTAGTCGAAACCCTATTCACTCCTTTATTTCATTGTTCGAATTTTAAATGTTAGGTACAGGTACTATTTGTTTTGTTACCATCAGCATCTTTAGCCGTACACTTGTGGATAGACCTATCCTTAAAAAGGAGAATTTGGCCGGCTATTCGGTTGATATAGAGTTTCTTTAAAGTTCTTCTACTACTCTTCCTCTTTCTTAATCTGTCACCACATGAGTAAAAGTAAAAGACTAAATCTTCATCTTTTGGATAGTCATGATTACACTGTTCTAATTAATTAATACTTTGGGTTACAGGCTCTACTAGTTTCAAAACTTATAGAAGACACAGAGTTTTTAAAACAACAATATTAAGTCTGCACTTTATGTCATCAATAATTTTAAACATGACACTCACTTCACTTAGATCTCAAACTAAACAGAGTCTGGTATATGATAACCGAACTGTTGGTAAACATTCTAAAATATTTTTAAATACACTCATACTGTAAATAAATTACATCCAGACACAAAACACATGGTCATGCTATGACACAATTTTTCGTCCTGGGTTATCGAATTGAACACCCGAACTGAGATTTAGCAAACACGGCCACTAACTATTTGACCAGCTCATCATGACATCAGCTCAATGATAAAAAACAAGACTTTTTAAGTAGTAGAGACACTCTGATTTCAGCAAAAACAGACCGGCTCGACCGGGATAGTACTACCCTCCCACAGAAGACCAACCTGAAGCGACAGCTTCCGTGCTGTCGTGTTTCATCAGTGAAAAAGCATCTCACTAAGCCACCATAATGTAGATCACCGTACTGCATTGTCTGCATTTGCAATGAGTATGGTGACAACTCTTAGATTCTATTTATACTTTCCATCGGGCAGAGTAGAGTCACTTTAGCAGGTTCTTAATTTAGAAAAAAAAATACGCATTTACACATTTGCATACAATACATACTTAACGTAATATTCATTCTTATGCATAATTACTTAACGAATAGATATGTACAAATAACACCCCATTTCACCCTGAGCATGTAAGGTTAATTCAAAAATATTTATACAGAAAAATTATACATGGTCCTTTTAACTTTATAACAATTGTTATGGGGTCCACAGGATGGGGTGTTTATCGCTATAATTGATGGGATACTCGTATAAGGAAAAATTGAGGCAAGTGCCGTAAGCAAATGCTTCCAATTACTGTTTGAAGTATTTTTTTTATTTTTTATATTTATGTTTGAGGGATTTTTCTTTTTTTATCGTAAACTGGTTACATAAAACATTATTTCTGAATGTGCCATAGGTCTAGTAAATATTGATCCTCAATGCTAAGTTAATTTGTGGATTCGATTCAACCAGAAGAAGGAATTATAATGCCTTTGTTTTTTTTTCAATATGAAGAGCCTGCCAAAGTCTACTCTGCCTAATGGAAAGCATGAATAGAATCCAAGTATTGTGGTAACCATTGCAAATGCAGACAATGCAGTATGGTGACCCACATTATAGCGGCCTAGTAAGATGCTTTTTCACTCCTCGCTTGGGGACGTAAAAGGCATGACAGTCATCGTGACAATGTAAGGCTTACACACTTACCACGATAACTGTCACCCCTGCATCAATGGGCACCCGGTCTCGCACTTTATTTTGCATTAAGGAGTAATTTATCTACATCAATTAATTTACAGACAAAACCGATGTATAATATATTTTTTTCGCTTATATACTGCTTTTTGAGATTTTTTTTTAATAAATAAAGATTTTGGACCTTTAACACAACAACACAACGTCATCTTATTTTAAACTAAGTAGAAGTTGTACTATGATAAGTAGACTGACTGATGGAATACGTATATACTTCTTTTTTGTAAATAAATACATATTATACATAGAAAACACACAAACACCGAAACAAATATTTGCAGATTATAAAAACATTTGGTCCGACTCGGATAACGAACCCGAGACCTCAAGCACAGCAGTCGCATTCGCTACTGCTTCGCCACCGAGGCTATCGACCGAATATTTAATGCTACGAGTTACTTGTTACTTTACTCGATTCTAAATAAAACTTACTACAATCGAATTCCGTAGAGTTATCGCTGCATAACAATAATATATTTCTAACAGCAGTTTACGAACAAACCCTCCATGCTTTATGCAATTACAAGTCAAGTAAATCTGTCCAAACGACCGCTATAGATCCATTAAATGTGCATAATTTCTTTTTATCTCCACTGCATCTTGTAAAAACCTCTAATCTACACGATTTATAGTCTTAAAACCTTCTTATGCCTTGTTACAGCTAATGTGGCAGCCATGTTTGAATATACTCGTAAATAACAAATTAGTGTTGAATAAAATTTGTATACATTTTAGGAATTATTTTCTGGTATGGTTAAAACAGAACATGTTTGTAGATGTTTATGCATTGTAAAAATAACAGTAGTGTGTTTTAAAGCTGACGAAAAGTGGACGTCAAGTCCGGTCTTTTCAGATAAACTTAATTTGCTTCTTATTTGTGAAAAATATGTGGTAAACCAGGGCTAGTACACATTGTCAAGAAAAGTGTTTGTATGGTCTTTGAGGCCCCAGGTGGTAATGTGGGGTATATGTTTTAGGAACGGGGTACGACTCGAAAGAAGCTCTCAATTCAAATACATTGATACTTCGTTACCGGAGACCTAAGAGATGATGCAGATATTGAATGGAAACGAAGCTTACTAGTGGTCAGGCCCGAAATGTTTGTACGCAGGTTTCCTCAGTGTGGTCGAGAAGTGAATATCTCCCTGTTTGCATATTGTTAAACTCTTTATTCAAGCAATTTGTGGACAGAATATACCAAGCGATCGCTAAAGACACTCGAGGTGCAATACAATAATTACTTTAGGATGCCGCTGGGACTATCGGGTTTCTGTAGTACGTCAGGTATTTTCGATAAATTGTGTACAAGCAGTCTCTCAGGCCTCTCGGTCCTCGAATGTGGTCTAGTTCCAATGGTATACTAACTATACTAATCAACAGACTTGACGCACTTTGAATGCGTCATGTGATGAATGATCTAGTGAGCACAGATTGAAAAAGGGGAAAAAAGGATTATATTCGCCTATAAATTATGCTACTAATATTAGATCTACGAGATAGATCATGTGGTGACGGATTAAAAATACATAGTGCTACCACCCCTATTCATACCGTGAGTGTCGCAAAAGGCGACTAAGGGAACAAAGTATACAAGACAACATCATTACAAAGAGAAGGAAAACTTGGAACAAACCCTATTCAAACCCGTCTGGTCAGCGTGGTATAGTAGGCCAAAAGCTCCTTGCTAAGGAGAGGCCTATGTCCAGCTGTGGACTGTAAAAGGCTGTTGATGATTAGATCTAAGTTATATGTTACTAACACATTGGGTCTAGTTGTTATTTTATAAACAAAATATTATTATATTATTATTAAGTCTGCTATTTATATAACTTAAAATTTCATAACTTACAATATTTCATGTGGACTATCGAAAAAAGCATTGCCTACTGATAGTGTAACTAGCTTTTGCCCGCATCCCTGCCTGCGTGTGTTACGATTATCGTGATGAATAGTAGCCTATGCGTTATTCTGATGTATAAACTAAATTACTGTAAAGTTTGATCTAAATCCGTACAGTAGTTTTTGCGTAAACGAGTAACAAATATCCATATATCCTTAAAAACTTTCGCTAAAAAAAGTGTAGCACAATCTATCTGAATTTATAAAATTTGGAGTGATTGAAATACGCATCATAATGGATCTTTGAATGAGAATAAGATGTTTTTTCTCGGTTAAAAGTAACCTGTATCACTCTTCAGTCTTATAACTATTTCCAAACACAAAAATCTTGCAATAAAATGGCTCCATTGCGACGTGAAAGAAAGACAAACATTCAAACAAAAAACGCACTACTGTACATTTAATATTAATAAATATATTAAAACCAACCTGGGCTCTTTATTCAAGAAATTTTTCATCACAATATATAAACCTCAATACAAATGACTGCTAAATTTAACATATTCCAGACCTTTTGTTCTACGCCCACTTTAAATAAAGTCATGAAATAAAAATATAAAAAAAGTGAAAAATCACCGTGTTCATCCAAAAGCTTGTTTATGGTAAGCGGAAAAAAATACACTTTTATAAACGAGTTGTATGAAAAACAACGTGTTTTTGTGTGAGGCCCAATTGTGAACGATTGACGAACGATCACAATGAAGGTACAAAATTAATTTCTCAATGTGGCTTTTGGAGTTGACGTGTTATTTATTATGTTTTAATGTGGTTATTTAACAAGCGGAAGCGATTTGGTAAATATTCTGTAACTATGGGTTTACTTTCGGCAAATATTGACTGCACGGATTGCGTTGCGGTTAAGATCACCATGCCGCATTCTACTGCACCAAGTGTTGTACGTTCAAACCCCATATGGGACAACACTTTGAGTGTTCCACAAATTGTTGTTCTGAATCTGAGCGTTCTCAAAATCAAAAATCTGCTTATTTATTGCCTCTAAGGCGGAACAGAGTTCGCAGGGTCAAGCTAGTATATAAATAAATAAACCTCCGTAGGAGAGGCCTATGTTCAGCAGTGGACCGTAAAACGCTGTTGATAATAGTATATATAGGGCTGCTCAACAATAATAGATTCGTAGTCAATCGGCGTTAAGGAATTCTTTCGTTGGCGTGTTGGTTTACCTCATTGGTCGTGGCCTCGATGCTCACCCAGGAAAAAAAATTAAATACCTCCCAGAGTAATTTATCTATGATAACTATGTATGTATTTAGAAACATATATATAAGCAATCTGGTTCCCACAACACAGTGTGCCTAGTTTGGAATCAGACGGCCGCGTGTAAGATGTGTGAGATTATTTCCTTCATTAAAGATACTAAGTAAACATATTGTATTTCCTAAACAAAATAAATTTTGGTTTAAATTTTCTCACAAAAGTTTCATAAACACAAAAGCTTTCCTAATTTAGTATATAATTAAGTAGAACTAGAAACGAAGATAAGTTTAATAAAATCAAAAGCTAAATTGAAAATTTTAATTATTTAACTTCGCAATGACTTACTGAAATGGTTTCGTTCAGTATTATTTTTAGCCTGAAACATTCATTTTAGGATGAAACATTTTTCTTTTATGAGTCAGATTTTGCTTAATTCAGACATCTAGAAAAATTTGAAACAGGACTGGATGGGTGTGCGGATTTAAAGTCACGGATGTTAAATGTTGTGAGTTCAAATTGGATAGGTGATTCTCAAACTATTTTTCTGAGTCTGGGTGTTCCTTGTATACGTTTCATGTGTGTTTGTGAAGTCTCCTGCGTCGCAGAAATATATCGAGTGCGAGATTTGTCTTTTCAAAGAATGATTTTTATAACTTTGATTTCTAATATAGAAATATTTCCTGTCAAGATATTTGTGATCGGACACCTTCTAAACGGCTCGATCGATTTTAATATTTTTTTTAATATACTTTGATAGTTGTGAGAATCGTAGAGATCGTAAACTATTTGTCATACTCCTACCCTTGTCACCCAATTTTTTCTAAAGTAATTTTTTTGGATTAAGTTTTTTGATTGAAGGTATCTGCAAATTAATAAATAAAAAAAAATGAAATAGAATAAATACTTATTTTAATGTTGTTTTTAGAACTTATTCTACGATGTTAGATTAATCCATTTTTGACTGTTGTACTAAAATAGATATTTAATGGAGATTTATATTTTTTTTTGTCTAGTTGCAATATTCTATTTCATTTTCAATTAGTCACAAGTACCATGATGACATACATATATAAAACCACGTCTTTTCCCCGGGGGAATAGGCAGAGGTATATTAACCGCTCACTCTTTGCCAGTGTTTTAGTCCCATGTAATAGGTAGTGAACCTGTTGCCGTACCATGATAAATTATGTTTAAAGAAAATTATGTTATAGGTACTATTTTTTGTAAGGATCAGGACGTGTAAGGAGGTATGTTTATTTGTTTAATTATTACGTAATATAGCTGAATTATAACTGTAGAAATACTTTTGTTATCTAATATTCAGTAAACAGCGATACCCATCGAAGCATTTGCGATTACTTGTATAACTATACTTAAATTTGAACACAACTTATATAATCTAAAATATTAGTGTATTTATTTGGTAAAATGGCTACTTAAAATTTCAGAAGAAGCCATAAATATGATCAGCGATTACAATGATGGTGATTGGAGTATGATTTCGCTTTTATTCGACCTACTTTACTGACGAAGAAAAGGATTTTGATCATGATATAAGTCGATCAGGTTTATCCAATGACGTCACTGGAAAGATTGAG
This sequence comes from Hypercompe scribonia, assembly GCA_949316085.1. Classification (NCBI taxonomy): domain Eukaryota; kingdom Metazoa; phylum Arthropoda; class Insecta; order Lepidoptera; family Erebidae; genus Hypercompe; species Hypercompe scribonia. Next base: position 1,683,625 of record OX438991.1, on the reverse strand, counting down.
GAATTATCGCTGTGTGGGTATACTTTCAGATTCGATGAGCCATTGACCACCAAAGCGGTTTGAGTTCACTCTCAAAGATCGACAGAAAATGAAAAGTTTGTTGGAATTACTAGATGATAAGTACTATTCGCGGCAATTTGATGAAAGTGTATTCCAAGTTCTTCAAATGCTTATAAAGAAACTATGGGCTGATAGAATGAAAACATTGTAGGAGAAGGTATGCGTAGCAATACCGTAAGAGTTGACACCATTTATAAACATTCAAAAAGTGTTCTGAAAAGGAATTAATTGATTGGAAGCTTCTCTAATTGAACAGTATTTATACAATGACTCCTAATTATGAAAGTCATAAGTCTGTAGGAACTGCAAAAAGATGGTGTCAAGTATAAGAACAGAAATTTTTTTTAGGAATACTCTACAAAAGCGTATTACCTTCTTCAGATATTGGTAGAGTTCAAAAGTTACCTAAAGGTGGTAGATGTGGTCCGAAGAGCCGGAAAAAGTGCAGAAAAACTCTTTGCAACGATTAATTTTGTGTCACTATTTTCACTCACAAGTAAACGATAACGAAACATCTATCTTATTTCCTAAAAAATGTTTTGAAGTTATTTTTTACTTAAATCTTCATTCACCTCTAACAACGGTTTAATAAGGAAAGTTTGATATTGTCGCTGCGACCTTTTACTTGGCTTCAAATGGGTTAAACACTTCAAGCAGAAAGCTAAGCATTACATATTATTCGAGTAACTACACTCAATAATAAGGATTTTGAGTATACGACAGCATTAGATTTGTGTCCATACCCCTCGTCAGAAGGTCGGGAGCTGGCTTATTTTGTTTTCCCAATAAATTTGTATGCCGCCAGGCTGGGCCGTCCCTATTAGAGAATTGTAAATATAATATAGCGAATTGGATTAATTTGATCTAATGTTGTTATGGTGACGGAGTTGAACGTTTTCTAAATTTTAAATTTATTTGGTCGGTCTCTAAAATTACTGTCGGTTTCGAATATCTCTTTATGTAATGTATTAATTTAGGCAGGTTATTAATTAATTGTGTGAATAATAAGAATTCAGAGTGTCACTGCCGCAATTTTCCTCGCATGTACCACCATGCAAAGAGAAGGAATGCTTGATACAAACCTTATAGGAACCTGTCTGACCAGCGTGGTTTAGTAGGCCAACATCTCCTTTCTAAGAAGACTTTTAAGTTAGTAGAGCCATGCTGATTTCAGCACTAACAGACTGCCTAGATCGGAGCAGTACTACCCTCGCACAGAATATCAATCTAAAGCGACAGCATCCGAGCTCTCGTGTTTCGTTGGTAGCGCCAGACCGCACATTGATGCAGGGGTGACAGTTATTGTGGTAAGCGTATAAGCATTACACTGCCACGATGACTGTCATGCCTTATACGTCTGCGGAGCGTGAAGAAGCCTATCACTAGGCCGCCATAGTGTGGGTAACCAAACTGCATTCGCAATGAGTATTGGGAAATGGTATTGAATTCTATTCATGCTTTTCAACAGGTAGAGTAGAAATTAAAAAAAGATATCTAAGTTCAGAAATGGATTATAATAGGCTGTTGATGTGATGATAATGATAACCTAACTGAATAATAATATAGTGATATATGAAAATATTACATAGGTTCTGTACACGACTCAAAAACTTGATTTTGCACCAATTTAGCTTAAAATTTAACACGATATATAATCAACTTTAAATATTGCTTTTTTCTGCATTACACGTTAGTTTTGATCCATATTTCTCATCTATTTAACCACGATAAGCGACGGCAAAGCTCCGTAGGATACAGCAAGTACGAGGAATAATTAGTAATCTAATTTAATTGCCATGTGTTGACGGATTAGTAATTCAGAGTGTCATTACCCTTATTCATGGGTATCGTAAGAGGTAACTAAAGGAGCAAATTCTGGAGGACAACATTTTTTTTTTATTTTGTAAAAAGACAACGCCCGCATTAGGAATAAATCCTGTGTCGTGGAGGACTTTACAAACATTCAAGAAACGTACACAAAAAACACCCAACTCAGAACAACAAAGTGTTGTCCCGTGTAAGATTTGAACTCATAACACTCAGCGACGTGGAGAGCGACGTAGCAAACGCATAAACCATTAAGCCAATCGTGCAGTCGAACTGCAAAGAAAAAGAAAACTCGGTAGAAACTCTAAACCACCCCATCTGGTCAGTATAGTATAGTTGGCCAAAACTTCTTTTCTAAGGAAATACCTATGTCTGTTGATGTAATCATTCCATAGTGTGCAAAGGTTAACAGAGGTCTTATTACCATAACACAGGTTCTGCTTAATTTGGGATCAGACGGCCGCGTGAAAGATGTCTCGAGATATTATTTACTCCACGCTTTAACGAATGAACATACAAGTAAACCTAATTTAAATTCTAGTAGAACAAAACAATTCAATTAATATCCAAAATTGAACGTTCCAAGTCAGCCTCTTAATACAAAACACATTTTAACGAAACAATTAACCCAATATGCAAATAATATTCCGTAAAACAGTCATAAATCAAATTACATAAAACTTAATGATCCGGACGAAAATCCCTGTTCACCAGGTCGTCGCCATTTTAACATTTTTCCCTCGTACCTAATTACTAAAATTAATTCATTTATTCCTTCCGATAATCAGTATTCGGCCTCTGCTCCGAACATCTGGACCTTTATTAATGTCGCAGGATAGGATCCTGAGATCGTAGTAACCTAATTTGTTCAAATACGCCTCGTGTTAATTTCTAATTTCAACGGAATAAGGTTTGATGTGGCGCTAATGAATAACATTTTCGTAAAATTGTTGGGGTGCTATTTTTATTTATTTGCTTGGTGTGATGTTAGATTAATCTTCCTTTTTACACGCAGACATATTGGTCAGTGTGCTTGTAATTGTGTGTTGTTGTGTACGCTTTTTTGATGCGATGTTTAAAATTTGTTGTAATCAGAGAAATGTGGTAAAGTTTCAAATAGATTTACAACATAATGTCTTTGTCTGTTTACTTAAAATTTCAGCTCAATAGTATAATTTAAATTAATAAATTATTTGTTAAAATTACGTTTCAAAACGCCTCGTGTTAATTTTTTTTTCTCTTTTAACAGCCTGCCAAAGAGACTCTACTCTGCCTGATAGCAAGTATGACTAGAATCCAAGAGTTGTGATCACTATACTTATTATGAATGCAGGCAATACAGTTTGGTGATCCACACTGTGACGGCCTAGTGAGATGCTTTATCACACCCCTCTTGGTGGTACCATGATAAATGTCACCCCTGTGTCAATGGGTATGGTTTAACGAAATGAAGTTTGATGTGGTGCTAAAAGATATCAGTTTCGTAAAAATGTTGAGATATAGTTTTATTTCTCTGCTTGGTGTGTTTTTGTATTAATCATCCTTTTTCCACGCACACATATTTGTTTATACCTGTATGGTCATACGTATTTTTACGATGGGATGTTTAAAACTAGGTGTAATAAGTAAAATATCTGCAAAGTTGGCGATAAACACTGCAAACAAAGATACTGTTGGCTTTGGTTATTTACTTGAGATTCAATAATAATGGTTTTACTGAAATAACTTATACAACTGTCAGATTATTTATTGGAGAAAGTTACTTTTCAAATCCGAATTAAATTTATTTCTGTCGCAATATTGTTACGAAACTATATTTTTACCAGACCTCATTCTGGGAAAATCTGTCTATTTCACTTAAAGGTTCTACAGAATTAGTAGTCATCTGAGAAGCTCTGTTTCAGATCTCTATAACTTTTCATTTGAAACTTAGTATGCATAATGTGTGAATTTTTAATAATGTATATTATAATACGAAGAAAGAAAGGTTCTCGAGTGGCGACCATGTACCGGAAGACGAAGCATAGTTAGGCTCCCGATGGACCGACGACGTAGTCCGAGTCGTGGGGAGCCGATGAATGCAGGTGGCGTCCAGTCGTAGGGCGTGGCGTTTCACGGGGATGGCCTATGTTCAGCTGTGGACGTCTTCCGGCTGATGATGATGATGATGATATTATAATACTGTCGTCCTTATAATACACTAAATAAATTCTGCAACTTATACTTTTCATGAAGACTGGAATGTAAGAATGTAATTGCTATGTACCTTAAAAACGCCACGTATGAAGAGACGGAAAACTTGTTCAAAAGCATCTCACTAGGCCGCCATAGCGTGGGTCGCCATACTGCACTGTCTTCATTCGCAGTGAGTACAGCGACCACCGCTCTTGGATTCTATTCATGCTTTCCATTAGGCAGAGTAGAGTCACTTGAGTGAGTTGCTATAAAAAATAAATGTAAGTGACCTAAAGTTATCTTGGTGTACATTACAATGCTCACACAAACACACACCACACAAAAACACTCATTCTCACACATACACAATAGCGTGAATATAGTTTTACACCACACACTTGTCTATTTTGTTTATTACTATAAAATTGCCTACTAAACTTTTATACACAAAGTACTATATTACTCTCTAACTGTTCCAAAATGATAAATTAGAACTCTATGGTGAAGGAAGGTGTCGATGTCTGTCACTTAGTTTATACAAGCACAGATATCGCCGTTAATGTTATCTTCAAGATATCCTATATAAATTAACTTTGTAACATTAGCATAGATTTAAAGATAGAAAATATTATGGAGAGTGTTCTGACGAACTTTTCCAACTGATCCCATCCTCTCCGTTCCTCTACAAGGCAACGCATGCTGGCCTTGGAAGTCACCGCTTCAGAATAGTAGACATACGCTCCCGAACTAATCCGTTCGGCTCTTTCTACCTGTGCAAATCAGTTAAAGCCTGGAATTCATTACTCGCGCACGTGTTTCCCTCCCACTACGATTCCGGGTCCTTTAAGCGGGGCGTGAAAAAGTATCTCACTAGGCCGCCATAGCGTGGGTCGCCGTACTACACTGTCTACATTCGCAGTGAGTACGGCGACCAACGCTCTTGGATTCTTTTCATGCTTTCCATCAGGCAGAATAGAGTCACTTTGGTAGGTTGCTATAAAACAAAATAATAAAAATATTGTATTCTTTATTTAGGTTAGTAAAGAATTGTTATTAATATTAAAAATTATAGAAATGATACCTGAAAATAACAGTCTAATTTAGTTTAATCTTATAACACACTTCAAACTGCAAAAAAAGCGAAACAGAGAAACACAAATTACTCAAGCTATTCGCCTTCGTAGAACTGAAAGTTCTATAATCATGCAGGACACGTACCACCACCATTTTGTATCCGCCATTTTTCTTTTTAGTCGTCCGCTCACCACCTGTCAGCTGGGTGACCCTTGCATTTGTCACCCGGTCGTTTTCGGGCAACATCGTGACGGTTCGGTTATTTCCGTAATTTATATACTTTACACTTGGTGGGCTGTTTTTGTTGAGTTTTTTTTTTCTGTGTAAAGGGTAGTTGAAATATATTTGTATTGACTCGTTCGGTTTTTTTTTCTGCTTTTATTAGATTTGTTTATCTTAAGGTATTAGATGGGTTTGTTATTGAAAATTATTAACATAACTATGAAGATTTTGTGGTGATCTTCAGTCAGGAGTGTTAAAGAGAAAGGAATACAGATTTCAGTTTGAATTTAAGTCTTCTTGAAACTTTTTAGTTAGAACAACAACAAAGTAAGGGCTACTGTGAAGTGTTGCTAAGTACCCATGTTTTGAGGGGGTGAATTTTAATCGTGTTCAAAGCACCTTCGTCGACAGCATTTTACATTTCACTGCTATTAATTGTTATTTATTTGTGATAAATAAATATATTAGTGGAAAGTTTCTGAACCCATTACGTATTGTAACTGCCTCAGTGGCGCAGCGGAAGTGAATTCGACTACTGTGCTTGAGGTCTCGGGTTCGATTCTTGGGTAGGACCAAATGTTTGTATGGTCTGCAAATATTTGTTTCGAAGTTTCGGTGTTGTTTATACACAATATGTATTTATTTACAAAAAAAAGTGTATAAGTACTCTATCAGTCAGTCTAGTTATCATAGCACAAGCTCTGCTTAGTTTGAAACTAGATGACGTTGTGTGTCAAATATCCGAAATATTTATATATTAAAATCTTTATAAATTCAATTTTAATTTTCAGCAATCTTATCTTAAAAATATATGTTAATAATGATATATACATAATTTTGATTGCCTCTGTGGCGTAGTACGCAGGATTCGATTCCCGAGTCAGATCAAATGCTTGTTTGATTTGCAAATATTTGTATCGAAGTTTGGGTGTTTCGTATGTACTTACAAAATAAATATATATCAGTGTATTTATATCAGTTTACTAGTACCTAAGCTCTGCAAAGCTTGGGACTATATAGCACCGTGTGTCAAATGTCTGAACTATAATTATTATTATTAATTAGGATAGATTACCTGAAAGAAATTGCTTTTAGCGATAAAGCCGCCATTTGTACATTGTCGCTCAGTTGATATGCTCTTGTACATAATATAATTTGTATAAATTTGGTGTACAATAAAATTTATTTAATTTTATTCCATGAATTCTAAGATAGTGAAATTATTCGCTTATTACTGCTCGACCTGAAGTCAATTGAGTCATCTAGTAGAAGCGTATTTTCGTGAATTAGGGGTTGTTTTTATCGTTTACTTATTTATTATTACCCATTAATGCAGGGGTGACAGTTATCGTGGTAACTCTGTAAGTCTTACACTGTCACGATGACTGTCATGCCTTTTACGTCCCCAAACGGGATGTGAAAAAGCATCTCACAAGGCCGCCATAGTGTGGGTCACCATACTGCATTGTCTGCATATGCAGTATGGTGACCACAACTCTTGGATTCTATTCATGCTTTCCATCAGGCAGAGTAGAGTCATTTTGGCAGGCTCTTAATATAATATAGAATTATTAGCACATTTTTAAACTACACAAATATGAGTATTCACAAAAGTATGCACATATGAACCTATGTGTAATTTTTAGATATTTCAACATTCGAAAATTCTTCTATTTGCTGTCTGGAACACATTGATTCAAATTGTACGGACGGGAACAAATAAATCGAATGTGCATACGTGAATTGGAAAAGCATTTTCCAAATACGGGTGTGCTCAATAAAAAGTTTGAAAATCTATTTGACTTTTGGAACGATGGAATCAATGAGATATGAAACAAGATATTGTCAGGTTTTTTTTTATTTACAACCTACCAAAGTGTTTCTATTCTGCTTGATGAAAAGCATGAATAGAATCCAAGAGCGGTGGTTGCCATAGTCACTGCGAATGATGACAGTGTAATATGTCGACCCACGCTATGGCGGCCTAATGAGGTGCTTTTTCACGCCCCGCTATAAGGACCCGGGATCGTAGTGGGAGGGAAACACGTGCTCTGGTAATGAATTCCAGGCTTAAACTGATTTGCACAGGAAGGAAAAACCGAACCGTTTAGTTCGGGAGCGTATGTCTACTATTCTAAAACGGTGACTTCCAGGCCAGCACGAGTTGTCCTGTAGAGGAACGTAGAGGATGGGATCAGTTGGGAGAGTTCGTCAGAACACTCTCCATGATAAAGACGATAGAGGACTGCCATAGAGGCGACATCTCTTCGCAACTGCAGAGACTCAAGGTTATTTAGAATAGAGTCTGTTACAGTTCATGATTTGAAAATTCAATGTCGAGTCTGTAACAAACAATAACTTATTTTTTATAGACACCTACTATAATGACTATACTTTATGTGATGGAAAGCATAAGTAGAATCCAAGAGTGGTGGTCACCATCCTCATTGCGAATGCAGACAATACAGCATGTTGATCCACTCTATAGTGGTCTAAAGAGATGCCGTTTCCGAGATGTCCGCGTGCGTCACCTAAATAGAGAATTCACACGAAGGTGGTCGCATTCGCAGAGTGATACACTGTTTGATTTTAATCGGTCCGGTTACGACGCACCACCCTTCTTTTTCTTTTTTTTTTAACTTGTGGAAACTCCCTTCAGCCGTCACCCCACCGGGGTTTACGGCGGGATGGTGTGTCGGAATCGGACCGACTAAAACCACACGGTGTGCCACTCTGCGCCTGACATAGGAGGGATCCGGTAACAGCTGTTATCACGACATCCAGATACGACGCGCCGCCCTGCTGTAAACCCCGGGGATGACAGCACGTGGGAGTAGCCACACGTGAAAACAAATCGTGTTTCAAGTTTTCTTCTCTTTCTAGTGATGCCCTGAAAACATAACGTTGCTATTTTAACTAGACGATATTAAATACTCGTAAATATCTTTTCCCGCTCTGGTATTTGCTGTAGGTACTTCTAAAGGTCTAATTTGTGCCGGAATTTCATTGTACTTATTTCTATTTAGAATTGTATCTAAAACAAGCAAAATATTTCAATTAAATAGAAAGTGTGAATAGCTCTATCTCCCTCTTTCTCTTAAATTATCGGAGTGATGGCAATAGAAACTATATTGAACGAGAAACATTGCTTCAAGCTGTACGATTCAGTAATTTGCTATGGAATTACTTCATTCGATGTGGTTATTCGGCTAACGAGAAAACAACGATAATAGCGCCAAACACAAACAGTGAAATGGTAAACAATTTTTTGTGTACAAAATTTACTTTGTGGTTTTTAACTGTGTGCTCGGTTTGAATGTGTTCGTTTCTTTTTTAAAACGGTATCCTTTGAAATGTGTTTTGACCTGAATGCGTTTTTAATTTCTTCTGTGAAGTTTTCAGTGAAAATATTTTTGGATTGGTAGACGTGAACGTCAAAAATAGATATTTGATTTGGTAATTTTTAAAACGTTATGCAACAGATCAAAATGAGTTAACAAGTAATTAGCTTTTAATAATTTTTAGTAGTTATTCATTTTAAAACTGTTAATCACTATTTTCATATGTAGATATCTTGTTATTGTTATTTTAACGCTCATTACCTTTTTATGAGCGTGATTGTAGAGTAATTGATATTTTTCATACAACTCAACTAAATGTGTCTTTCATGCTTTTTGGCACCTCACTTATGTGCGGAATGTGAGCATAATACTTAATCCTAATATTCTACATATGAATAAGGTGCCTTAGTGAACTTGCATAGAAGAATCTGTGTGATTTAAAAAAAAATGAGTTTATCTGGTTTTAAGAATCAACTGCTTTGTATTCAATTGAATTTAAATTCGTTTATTTCTTTTTATCAGCCGTATAGACCACCATAATATGTTTAAAATCAAATTCATTACAGATAATTCTTTCAAAGAAGAGATTGTAAGACGTGGTCAGATATTAATGTGCCTTTAAAGAAAAATTCAAACGATTACATCGTTTTAAAATCTCGCCGTCCCCATCAGTCCCACGCATCCGGCATCTACATAAGAGCTTGTCATACGAAATTGGATTGCTAACTTAGGATTGCCCTGTTGTAACGAGTATTGATATCTTGATTAATATGCAATGGAACTGACAAGGGAAGGGTTGTAGTATGTATATTGTAAGTTTTTTCAACCCCTATTTAAGTATTTATATATTTGTGTTGACGAAATTCGATTTGGTTATGATAAAATCTGTTTATTTTGCCAATGGAGAGAGGGTAGGCTTTGAGAACCTTTGACTTAAAATCTTTATTTTGTAATACTTTGTATATAATTATTAAATAAAAAAAAACAACTTACAACAACAACAATCATGTCGGATGTCGGGATTTCGTGACGATGTGCGCCCGCATATTAAAAATTTACACTCATCATTTTTTCCTAATGTGCCAAAAGTATAACTGCATAAAAATATATAGGTGGGCCAAGAATTCTTTAACATTTGAATATAAAATCCCACGCAAACATGTTAAGGGAGTTCTTGAGACCAATGCTACTAGAATTTGCTGTTAACAGTCGTAACACATGGTTTCAACAAGATGGAACCACTTGTCACACATCCAATGAGTCCCTGCCGGTGGTCAAAGATGTTTCCGGTAAAGCTGATTTCCAGACGAGGTGACGTTCCATGGCCACCCAGAAGTCCAGATCTATCTCCGGCAGACTTCTTTTTATGGGGTTATTTACAAAATATATGGTTAAAAGTAGGATTTTATTATTCTGTCATTGTGCTTAAGCATGGAATATAATAGACAACTTAGTATAATGATAATGTACATTTAATTGGACTTCGATAAACATCGGGGATATAGCTCAGTGGTAGAGCATTCGACTGCAAATCGAGAGGTCCCCGGTTCAAACCCGGGTGTCCCCTATGTTCTTTTTGACTTTTTTATTTTCATTCTGTTTACTTTCCGGCTGGTACAGTATAAACACTATGATTTTGCATCTGATCTCTCCCTGTTCGTGTCGGACAGCCGTCCCACTGAATTGGGTAGATGACTGTATCGTAAATAAATACCAATGTCCACTTCATTAAAACTAATATCGCGAAACATCTCGGCAAATACAATTAACACAGATTTTTATTATTATTACGAATTTCAATCAAATATACAGTGAAATATATTGTTCAATTGAGTAGTCTAAAACAGTGACGTCACAATTTTGTATTTGCTACATTTTTCATACAAAATTGTCGTTTTGACAGATGGTAAAAAGTAACTAATTTGACTAAGGTGTCATCTAGCCTATTGTGAAAGGTAAAACAGACAGTGCACCTATTTTTGTGCTCGTGCTTGTGCTGTATCATTTCTCCTACGTAATTAGCTGGTCTTTGTCGAACCGTCAACGGAGACCAACTAGCTACGGCTGGTCTTCGTTGAGACTGGCCGCCGTGGCTGAAAACGGCTAGTACATAAATAAAAAAGTTAAAATAAATAATATTTAACACTCACAAGAGAAGAAAGAAAAAACCTGTGTAAAAACCTGTCGATATTACTCCAATAATAACATCAAAATCCTTATTTAAAACAAACGTGCAAACTCGCGAACTCCAAATACCCTATTTGGCCCACAATATATCACTGATCAAACATTCTCAACACATTCATGCCTTAATTGTTCCTAGGGCATTGTGATAGCACTACCAACATGAATTATTGGCTATTATTGGCTGCTTCGGCCGCTGCCAATTCTATCGGAATTGCCGTCAGGTATGGCAAATATGGGACAATAGATATTTGTCGTGATATTTAATGTTGTATTAATATGTACTTCCACGCTAGGCTAATTCGTCGGTTAGCGTAAATCATTGTCATTTTGCTGTAGTATGCCCAATTTCACTTTGGTGTTGTCACATCATGTAATTGAAATTTTGTATTACTAAAAATTTTGATGGCGACGTTTTATAGGTGACGTCAGAATTTGTGGGTTTGGTATTCCATTCAGAATAAGTATTGTGATAAACACGGTCATTTCTTCTGTCTGGCTGTAATTTTTCTATTTATATGACATATACGATTACACGGTTCACCTAGTGGTTTAAGCGGTCGCCACGGTGCTCACTACTTCGCTGAGTATTGTGAGTGAGTGTGTGACATTTTGTGTGATCCACAAATTGTTGTTCTGAATCTGGGTGTTCTTTGTGTCTGTTTAATGTATGTTTGTACAGTCCCCGTGTCCCCGTGCGTTGTCTTTTTTCAAGAAAGTAAATAAAGAAATATGTATTTAGATTGATTTCCATAAAACAGACTGACTAATTTTGAGATCATCAGAACATATGCGAGTAATGTAGACAGTTATTGAATTATCAATTTGGCATTAAGTAATACACCAAATATAACTTATGCGTGAATGCCTAGATGGTGCAGAGGTATCGAACGTGACTGCCATGCTTGAGGTCTCTGGTTCGATTTTTGGGTTGGACACTACATTTGTATGACCTACAAACATTTATTTCGGAGTTTGGGTGTTTTCCATGTATAATATGTATGTATTTACAAAAAAAAACGTAAATAAATATTCTATCAGTCAGTTTAGTTATCATAGTACAAGCTCTGCTTAGTTTGAAACTAGATGGCGTTGTGTGTCAAATGTCAATATTTATTATTATTATTTTATTATTCTCTTTATTTCATTTAAACACATATTCAATACATTTTTAAATATATAAAAAAATAAAAAATACATATTTAAAAATATAAAAAATAGTAGACCACCGACATCGGGTGCAGGGACCAAGATACCGGTGGTTAGGGCTCCTCACAATACGGGCCGTGTCAAGGAGGACCGCCTTCTGCATCAGACCCTTGATCCAACCTTCTAACGTGAGCCTCTTAAGGTGTTGGTCGAGGCTCTTGGCTATCAATCCGTGAACAGATATGATTATCGGAACAATGATCACCGAATCCACATTCCACATATCGGCAATCTCGTGAGACAGATCCAAATATTTCAATTGTTTTTCTTTTTCAACTTTCACGAGATTCTCGTCATGAGGAACGGCGATATCGACAATCATTGCGCGGCGCTCTAATCGATCTATCACCACAATATCAGGCTTATTGGCAACAATAGTCCTATCTGTGATAATAGATCGATCCCAATATAACGTAGCACGACCGTTCTCGAGAACTGGGTCGGGCACATACCTGTAGTAAGGTACTTCGAAATTGATAAGTTGGTATTTAAGGGCAAGTTGTTGGTGTACAATCCTGGCTATTTGATTGTGCCTGTGCAAATACTCACCATTAGCAAGACGAGAACAACCGGAAATAATATGCCTAATAGATTCTCCAGGACGGTGGCACGCCCGACAGATGTCAACCGTACTATCTTTCAGGATATATTTCCGGTAGTTATTCGTCATGATAACTTCGTCCATAATTGCACAAACAAAACCTTCGGTTTCTCCGAAGAGATCACCATACCGTAGCCAAGACGTCGACGCTTTAAAGTCTATATCAGACCCGTGTAGGGCCCGATAAAATCGACCATGAAGTTCTTTACCCTTCCATACTTCCTTGCGATCAGTAGTACTAACTACTACAGGTTTGCGCCAATTCTCTTTAGCCAGAGTGAGCGGGGTAAAACCAGTATCCACTGCAACTACATTGCGATGCACTCCCACATTAGTCTGTAAAAAATATTCTCTGAGATTGTATATCTCGCGATTGTGTAGAGTCTTGATATTTAATAGACCACGACCTCCAAATTTTCCCGGAATATACAATCTCATAACCGATGAACGTGGGTGGTGCATGCGGAATGCAGTCAGCAATGTACGGACTCTCCTGTCAAGGGCATCCAATTCGGTCTGAGTCCATCTAAGTACACCAAAGGAATACATCAGAACCGGCATGACCCAACTGTTATAGGCACGCACCTTGTTACCACCTGATAAAAGACTTTTAAGTACTTTTTTCAGGCGGCCAAAGAAGCGTTCCTGTAACATTTGTTTCACGCCAGATTCTGGTATTCCCAAGGACTGTGAAAAACCTAAATACTTGTAGGTTTCGGTGGCAGACAGAGATCTGAGTTTTGTTGAATCTGAAAGTTCCATTCCTTCAGATTCTACAATCACGCCCTTCTTTACATACATGACTGCACACTTGTCTACACCAAATTCCATTTTGATAGAATTACTAAAGTTTTCAGTGACCCTTAATAACGCCATCAATTGTAATTTTGTGGAGGCTAGTAACTTCAAATCATCCATATAAAGAAGGTGAGATATAACTTGATCATCTTTCTGCAACCGATGGCCTAACCCTGAACCCTCTAACAGAGTGCTGAGAGGGTTCAAAGCTAGACAAAACCACAAGGGACTCAGACTGTCACCTTGAAATATACCTCGCTCGATCTTTATAAGTATGTCATTTATCGCATCTGCCGACATCCTGGATAGCGAAGTGTTGTTTTCCATTGACTCATACATGACCTTAAAAAAGTGCACAGAGTTGCATAAATTTTATACAACTCTAGCACTTTCAAAAGCCAGCTATGTGGAACTGAATCATAAGCCTTCTTATAATCTATCCAACATGTCGCCAGACTCTTACGACTACGACGTACCTGTTGGCTAATGGTCCTGTCTATAATAAGGAGCTCTTTAGTGCCACGGGCCCCACTACTGCATCCATTTTGAGAAATAGAAAGTACCGAATTATTATTTATGTGTGTAGTAATTTTGAGTCTCAAAATAGATGTTAGAAGTTTATATGTAGTTGGTAAACATGTTATAGGTCTAAAATTTTTGGGATCCATGGCACTACCAGATTTATAGAGTAAATGGGTTACCCCAGTGGTTAAAAATTGTGGTAATGAACCAGAATCCAAAGCTGTTTAGAATTGTGATGCCAAACACCCATGTGAGCTTCGAAACCACTTAAGCCAAAAGTTGTGCAGTCCGTCTGGACCAGGTGATTTCCAATTCGGCAATGAGCGGACTGCACAACTTACATCATCTTTATTAATAACAATGGGTTCCATAGCTGTTATAGACTAACACGAACGTTTGACATCCTCCAACCAATCACCCTCTGTATGAGTGACAGGCTATGACCAGATGTTACGCCAAAATGAATTTGTGGTATTTTCATCTGGAAAATGCCCATCACTCACACATGAATTCGGTTCCTCCCATTTCCGGTAAACCCTTTCCCATTCCTTTGGAACATTCGATTCTGATTATACCGATTGACTCGTTTTCTATAACGTCTTATCCTATTTGCCCATGCATAAACTTTCTGCTTTAGAAAGTCTATGCGCTCTGTGACACAGGACATGTATTGTTGAGGACTAATGGTAGTTCCCAAGAATGCCTGTTTCACAAAGCGCATGACTCTCGGCCGTGTATTACCACTTTGAAAACAAGTTAATTTAGCGATGAGTGTCCTAGTCTCAGCAATACGACGTTCGATTCTATACTGCCAAGCTGGTACAACATTTTTGTTGCGAGTAGCACTTACGCGTTCAATAAATTTAACACAAGCTACTCGACAAACTGCAATAGCTGCACAGTATAGAATGGAATGTGTATCACCAAGATCTTCGCTATTATCAAAGTAGTCTGATAGTAACGAATCCAGGGCACTCACAAGCGCTAAATTATGTTTATGAATGGGCAAACGGCATAACCGTGGTCTACTATTATCATTTACGAATCGGTATTTTTGAATCGCATCCTCCAAAGCGCTCCTTATCTTATCGTTATATTGGGTACTTACGGAAAGAACTTCACTCTCCAGTAGTTCATCAACATCTTCATTTGATAATGCCAACAGAGGTGTGCTGTTGGCTACTATAGTGCGTGACGAAGAAGGGATAGTAAGGTTTCTCCGTATGTCAGAGCGTATCCTCTCAAGTACTGCATCATCCAGCAGGTGACAGCGCTGTATAGCTCGTACTTGATCCGACAATCTTTGTGCTGATACGTTAACGGTTGGTTCAAGTTCCTGAAACAAAGAGACTAGTTTAACACGGTACGCAGTAAGGTTCGTACCCAACTCTGTAGCCCGAAAATATGCCCGCATGACATTCTCGTTCATGAAAGTTGTCCACTTCATGCGGCACACATCACCACCGGTAGCGGGGACCCTGTTTGAGGTCAGTGGTCCTCGTGATCCCAAGCTGTTCGGTGGCCAGGTACTCCCCTGTCGACGTACAGGTGTTGGCGACGTCGGCGGAGAGAAAAACTCGTCGCTCGAACTAGAGCTCGACGCCTCTGCAGCAGCCGGAACTTCCATTATTGCTGCCGGGGATGGCAAGGCGGAGCGGAGCGACGAGTCCGAAGATGTTAATTGTGCTTTTTTTCTAGCTCTTGTAAGCATATTGGCAATTTCTTGAAAATAATTGTATTGACATGACGTTTAAACGTCATGTCTTCGGTAACAGATATTTTTATTGAAAATACATTTTGATTGTAGTTTTATTCAAATAATTTCTTGTATACATGTTTATTTTTGTTTTGCTTGATACTTTATAATTTTTGATGATGAATTTGATGAGTAGTAATTTGTAGTAATATATTATGTATTTTTAAAATGCGTATGAAAAATGCCAACTGCTTCTGGTGTTGCTAGTTTATCATTAACGATAATTAATACTGGTACCTTATAGTAATGTCTAATTCTATTACAATTGTTTTCTCTTACATCCAATTGGATACATTTTCCGGCAACATTTTCCGCATATGCTCCTTCGTGAATCATTATTCCAATTCGAACAATTATTCGCAGAAGGCTGACCAAGCGGCAGCAATTAACGAGATCGGTTCCGGACTGCGATTGGTAATACTCTTCTCATTGTCGGAGCGATCCGTCCGCGGACAATCCAATTTTGTGGACGTCCAGACTCATTGTGTAGTTTGTGCAATAGACTCACAGTATTTCATTTGTCTTGAAATTTGCAATGAGTTGGTCATAGTGCAAGCCGGACACAAATTATCAATACGTTGTATCGTTCATATCGTCATTCAACGTTCGATCGATCATTGTATCGTTCAACTAAGACTACTAACTACTACTACTACTACTAAGAATAACACTATGTAACACCAAAAAATTCACTGGGACCCCGAATGGTAATTCGTATTAAGCATACTTAGTGTAATACAGAAAACACATTTATATTTATATTTCACGTCACAAAAAAGAGATAAGGAGAATCTTGATTTTTTTACTGTCTGCTTCATTTATTTGAGGGTAGTCATAAAAATATATCTTTTCTTGGTACACAAGTCATCAAGACTTTTAGATTACTCATTAATGTACAAAATGCCATGTGTTTGTGTTAATTCTTCTGACTTATTTTGTTATGCTTGTGGTGAATTCACTCCTAAAAGTGAAAAAAAGCCCATTTCCCTGTTGTTTGAGAAGTGTTATGAAGATTATTTTAAGACTGCAATTAAAAATCAAGATAAATCGTGGGTGCCTAAAATGTGTTGTTTAAGGTGCTATAAGTATTTGACGGGTTGGCATAAGGGTACTATAAAACAAATGTCTTTTGGTGTACCAATGCAGTGGCGTGAACACAAAAATGACGTAGACGACTGTTACTTCTGTTTGACAACATTGCAAGGTTTTTCGAAAAAATCATAACAGTCGATTAATATTTAACTGACGCTGACACTGTCGTCACGTTAGCATATTGCTAACGTGACGTCAGTGTCGATGCCACTACCTCATTCTACAGACATTCCAGTACCGGTAAGATTTCATAGTTCATCGAGTTCAAGTACGGAAGAAGACGAAGAAGCAGACCCATCTAGTAGTGGAGACGTATATCCAGCCTCAGACCCATTGAAAAACAGGCATGATTGGCTTCTGTTGATGTCACAAAAAATTTTCTCGGCAATCACAAATCACCCGATTTCCATGAAAAAATAAAAATAATCCTGGATGCTTATCACAAACTAGGATGCAATATGTCACTTAAAATCCATTTTCTACACTCCCATTTAAGTTTTTTTCCAGAAAACATGGGTTCAGTGAGTGATGAACATGGAGAAAGATTTCATCAAGAAATTGCAGAGTATGAGAAGCGTTAGATGGGTAGATGGGAACCAGCTATGCTTGCAGACTACTGTTGAAGCCTCCAGAGGGATACTGTATCTACTGGTTACAAGAGGAAAGCCAATCGTTCAAAAAAAAAATGTTTTTTTAATGTAGAATAAAATTTTATGTCTCTCCTTTATACAAATTTTGTGAAAATCAATAAATGCCTATCACTACTAAATGTGACGTGATGTAATATTTTTATTTATACACTCCAAATAGTTTTAAGGTGATAAGTCATAATTACATACTGTAAGACGAGTGAAATTTTTTTTTTTCAAATTTGTTGCATAGTGTAATCAGACTGCAATTGTAAGAGGAATAATCGGCCAAAACTTCCTTGCTAAGGAGAGGCCTATGTCCAATAGTGGACTGTAAACGGCTGTTGAAGAAGATTTATAATCGGTACGACTCTAAATTTTATGCTTGTCATGTTTACTTCACTGTCCTCTTGAACTAATTTATCTTTAAAAATATTGGCATCAACATAATCTAATAGCACTTTCATGTGAGTATCTACACTACTGGAAAAAATTAAAGGATCAAAAAAAAATTCCAAATTTTTGGGCAGTTTTCAACAGGCCGTAACTTCGAGAGAAATAGTCTTACAGAAAATAAAAAAAAAGAAAATTGTAGCTCCAAGTGTCTAGTTTTTGGATTTGAATTTTAAAATTTTATAGCCTCCGCGGTTTTTGAATAATCGTAGAAAAACCAGCAACAAAAAATTTTTTTAAATTTTTTTAGTTTTTTTTTTTGGTCTACGGACGTGGAAAAAATTTTTTTAGCTTAACCACTATAAAGATCGGATACCTTGTTTACTTAGCTTTAATTTGTTTTTTTATACACTCTGATACGCCCACTTCTCGCCCAGATATCGGTTTTCAAATGGAAAAAGATCCTTTTGTCTTTGATTATCGATATCTCAGCAACCAATGATTGCACAGAAATTTAAAGGTAGGTTTCAGGAACATGAATAAATGTTGCTTAACAACTGGCCATTGTTTTTTGGAAAAAAAATTTTTTCTTTTTGTCACATGAATTTGAAAATGCAACAAAAAAAGGGGTTTTGGTGGTTTTTTGGAAAATCAAGCGCTGGATCGAAAATATTGAGG
The DNA here is from genome assembly GCA_949316085.1 of Hypercompe scribonia. Classification (NCBI taxonomy): domain Eukaryota; kingdom Metazoa; phylum Arthropoda; class Insecta; order Lepidoptera; family Erebidae; genus Hypercompe; species Hypercompe scribonia. The sequence continues at coordinate 1,665,064 of OX438991.1, read as the reverse complement.
AAACCACTAATGTTAAGTGTGCCTTTTACAGTTCAATATATCCACAAAAACCCCACAAAAAACCAAATTAATCTAGCTAGCTGTGTTTTTGTTTCACTCGATTGAATTTTTGAAAAAATGAAAGGATCACGTTTTTTGCTCTGAATGCTCATAATTTTTAAAATGAGAGAAAAAAACTTGTTTTTCCGAGCTTTCCCCACATTTTTGTTCCAGAAAGTGCTTAAATTGAAAAAAAAGGAAATTCAATTCAATTCCGTCTGCATTAACATGGCTGAACGTTTGAAAGCCGTTATTGAAAACAGAGGTGGTAACATCCCGTATTAAATAAACAAAAATCTTCGGAACATGAGTTTGGAGTCATTAAATACGGTGGAACTGACGAGCCACCGGTTCTCAATTCTCCTGAAATACTACACACACACACATACACACACACACACATACATACACACACACACACACACACACACACACACACAGAAGCGTAAATTCTTCGACCGCGCTACCTCCACGTGGTACGTTTTGGCGATAATTATAATATTTTTATTAAACTTCTCAAAAGAATTTTTTTTTTATTTGAATTTCCTTTTTTTTCAATTTAAGCACTTTCTGGAACAAAAATGTGGGGAAAGCTCGGAAAAACAAGTTTTTTTCTCTCATTTTAAAAATTATGAGCATTCAGAGCAAAAAACGTGATCCTTTCATTTTTTCAAAAATTCGATCGAGTGAAACAAAAACACAGCTAGCTAGATTAATTTGGTTTTTTGTGGGGTTTTTGTGGATATATTGAACTGTAAAAGGCACACTTAACATTAGTGGTTTCCTCAATATTTTCGATCCAGCGCTTGATTTTCCAAAAAACCACCAAAACCCCTTTTTTTGTTGCATTTTCAAATTCATGTGACAAAAAGAAAAAAATTTTTTTCCAAAAAACAATGGCCAGTTGTTAAGCAACATTTATTCATGTTCCTGAAACCTACCTTTAAATTTCTGTGCAATCATTGGTTGCTGAGATATCGATAATCAAAGACAAAAGGATCTTTTTCCATTTGAAAACCGATATCTGGGCGAGAAGTGGGCGTATCAGAGTGTATAAGAAAACAAATTAAAGCTAAGTAAACAAGCTATCCGATTTTTATAGTGGTTAAGCTAAAAAAATTTTTTCCACGTCCGTAGACCAAAAAAAAAAACTAAAAAAATTTAAAAAAATTTTTTGTTGCTGGTTTTTCTACGATTATTCAAAAACCGCGGAGGCTATAAAATTTTAAAATTCAAATCCAAAAACTAGACACTTGGAGCTACAATTTTCTTTTTTTTTATTTTCTGTAAGACTATTTCTCTCGAAGTTACGGCCTGTTGAAAACTGCCCAAAAATTTGGAATTTTTTTTTGATCCTTTAATTTTTTCCAGTAGTGTAGATGAAAACTAACACGGTACGGTGAAACCTCTGAACAGCCTACACAAATACAGGGTGTGTTCAAACAAATTAATTATATGCCGCGTGTAATCTCACTCGTCTATTAGCGTCGCACTTGATTGTCTACGATTATCGGGATCAGTATTAGGCCGGTTACAGACTTGTTATTTATTGAAGATATGTTTAGTCTATCGTAATATAAATCGTGTTCTTTATAAAGTGAGATTCTATATTAAGAGCCTGCCAAAGTAACTCTACTCTGGCTAATGGAAAGCATGAATAGAATCCAAGAGTTGTGGTCACGATACTCATTGCAAATGCAGACGATGCAGTATGGTGACCCACACTATGGCGGCCTTGTGAGATGCTTTTTTCCCCGCTTGGGGACGTAAAAGGCACGACAGTCATCGTGACAGTGTAAGGCTTACACAGTTACCACGATAACTGTCGCCCCTGCATCAAAGGGAGATCACGATGAAATTTAAAGGAAATTCATCAAGGTACGATGATGCATTTCTAGCTGATGTCAGCTACGGCGGCTAGTCTCAACGGAGACCAGATAACTACACAGGTAATGTTAGAATAGACAAGTGTGTGTGCAAACATAGGTGCACTTTCTGTTCCCTCACTCTCACAATTCAATGGGACGGCTATCCGATACGATTGAGGAAAGACCAGGCGCAGGACCGATGACTACGTGGTCTTCGAGGCACAGGGGTTAAGACTCTTACTTCCGAACTCCGTGCCATTATTTAGCATTTCAAGACGAGGCCTCTAACGGTTAGATCAATGAGATAGTTATCAAATAGTGTCTTTTATCTGAAATTCAATTAAAATCAAATCCAATCATTTTTATCAATCTTTTTTTCAACTAATTCTCAGTTGATTCTCTATTCTTCTCGTTTACATCACTTCCACTTCTTTTCTTTAATTACATCAATGGCGCAGTGGTAGCATATGCAACTGCTGTGCTTGAGGTCTCGGGTTCGATTCCCGGGTCGAACCAAATGTTTGTATGATCTGCAAATATTTCTTTCTAAGTTTGGGTGTTTTTTATGTATAATATGAATGTATTTACAGAAAAAAGTATATAGATATTCTATCAGACAGTCTAATTATCATAGCACAAGCTCTGTTTAGTTTAAAACTAGATGACACTGTGTGTCAAATTTCCGAAATATTTATTATTTATTTTCGAACCACAATCTCATTCAAATATTCATCTTTTATTCGATTGAAACCCACACTTATTGCCATTAATTTCTCATTAAATACCGAATTCTTATTGACATGATTTTCCTCATACTTAAATATACACTCACGTAATGTAATTATACGAGACGTAAGAAAAATCTCTTTAAAAGATATTTTAAAAAGACTTACATCTCGTATTTTTATTTAGATATATGTTCAGTTAGTAAGTTTGAACAATATTAAAGCAGTATTTGACGTGAAAAGGGATGATTAGCAAACGCTGGAGAAGTTTGACCAGAAACTAGAAACTGATATAATGTATCCGTTGACTAACAACACAAAATGGGTAATAACATTTTTGAAATGAAGCTTTTGAAGGGAAATTTCATTTACATGCAAGCTTTTCATTTAAGGTAAAAGCCTGAAATGTTTTAAAGTCTTACATGATTAAAACTTTATCTGTACAGAGCACATCTTTGTAATTAAATTTTACACATTTCAAGCAACTGTTTTCTATTAACACATGGTCCTTTCATTTACATAATTTGAACCGACCTTGCGTTTGTACCTTTTACGGTATCTGCTTACCAAGTCCATATTTGTACATATATATTTACACAATAAAACCGAAGTACTTTCTGTTATTCTTTTAAATTGCTGAAATTTGGAACTAAAAGTCCGATTAGTCGACTGCACGATTAGCCTAGTGGTTTGAGCGGTTGCCACGCCGTTCTCTACTTCGCTACATGGGACAACACTTTGTGTGATCCACAAATTGTTGTTCTGAGTCTGGGTGTTCTTTGTGTCCGTTTCTTGTATGTTTGTAAAGTCCCCCACGGTACAGGGTTTATTCCTAATCAGGGCGTGGTTTTTTTTTAAAAAAAAGATTAAATTGAATAGCTATTCAATATGTTATATTATTATGATATTTAATGTTGCCGAGTGGTGATGAATTAAGAATATAGAGTGTCATCACCTATTTTTTTTAATGAGTGTTGTAACAGGCGACTAAGGAACAAAATGTGCAAGACAACATCACTGCAGAGAGAAAGAAAACATGGAACAAAAACCAACTCGTCTGATCAGTGTGGTATAGCAGGCCAAAACCTCCTTGCTAACGAGAGGCCTATATCCAGCAGCTGAAGCTGAAGGCTGTAGATGAGATAGATGATTCAACATCTTCTAATTAGTGTACGTGATCAAGAACCGTTAGGATTAGGATAAAAGAAACTCTCTTCAACTTTTCAAAGGATTTTAAGTAATAAAAAAGATCCTCTTACCAAAATTCAGGTATTAGCAGCAAGAAATGAATATGAGAAATATTTCTTTAAGTTAGTAGGTAACACTAAAATATTTGAGCATTATGAAAAAGGTAGTATTTAATAAGTATTGTACCTCCCATTTGTTTGTCTTGTGTCTGTCTATCTAAACACAATAAACTCCCAAATTACTGAGTAGATTCTTATTCGATTTACACTATCCAATTAATTGCTGTTGCAGTGGATGCTGCTCGTAGTTCTTTTAGTCCTACAATAGGGTACGGTTACCTTTCTTTGAGATGATTATACTTATAACCTAAATTATTAGACTTTAATACTACAGAATTTGTGTACGTATAGTTTTCATGTTTTTTCTCAAATGGCTAATGTTCCCTGTTGTCTAGTCTGTACCTATTTGTAAATAAGAGCTTTTATAAACATTTTCCTGGCTATTAATATTATTTTTATTATCAATTGAAACATCGCGCTAGTTTATTTCTGTAATTTATTAGAGGCTTTATAAATACTAAAACGATTGTTGCATTGAAAATGAGAAAAATCAGGCGTACCCCGTATAGGCCACTAGAGAAAACTTTAAACGAAGAATACGATTAATAGTGAAACATCGTCAGATGCTAAGTAGTTTTTACTGTATGACCAAGTATTTCAATAAACTGACTGGGTTGTACCAAACAACATGTATAACTTTGCAGTCGTTTTCCAAAAGAGTTATAAAATTTACATCTGAATGTTTGAAATTTTGTATTATTTTTAATTTACTAGAAACTTTAGGCCAATCTAGTTAGTGTCCAAAAACTCATTAAATTTATTTATTTTAATGTTAAGACTCTGTCAAAATGACTACTCTGCCTGATGGAAAGCATGAGTAGAATCCAAAAGTTGTAGTCATAATACTGATTGCGAATGCTGACAATGCAGTATAGTGACCCACACTATGGCGGCCTACGAAGTTGCTTTTTTACGCCTTACTTGGGGACGTAAAAGGCATGACAGTCATCGTAGCATTGTGTTACACACATTTACCACGATAACTGTCACCCCCGCAACAACAACAATCATTTTCACCCGAAGGCTCTTGACATCGAAAATGACGGTCGTCTGGAAAATGATAAAACAATGATCTCATTTACGACCCAATTAAATCACAAAGGAACTTAGTGGACCCTTAAGCCACTAATTGGACCCTAATGTTTGTAAAATTAAATTAAACATGTTGACTAATTGACTTTCTTTTGGGGTAAATGAGAAAAATAATTTCCGCAGAATAAATTTTAATCGTCCTTCAATTATCTGAGTGGTCCGTTTTGGCGGTATCTTTCACCGCTTCGTAAGCATTTTGAGGTTAAGTACGGCTCGTTCAACCGTTCACTTAATAACTAAGTTTAGTAAGAAATATAAAAACAGAAGATTTGAACATTCGGAGAGATTAAATGAGAGATATCTCTGTTTTATCATATTTGTATCATATTTTAGATGGCCTCTCCTTAGCAAGGAGCTTTTGATCTTCTATGCCACGCTGTCCAGGCTTCTTTTTTCTATATATTCATGATACAAAAAAAATATTCTTATTCTTATTTAGACTTAACAAAGAAATGAAATTACATATGTTCTTACAACACGCGATCTAGACGCGATAGTCAAGTCAAGCAGCCATGGAATGGACGTGCTGAAGGTAGGAAAAAGCAGTTGAATGTGCGCAGTACAGGATCTGATCGTGGAGAACTTTGAGTGAGACCTCTGTTCAGCAGCGGACGTCCTACGGCTGAGAAGAAAAGTGATAACACAGAATTAGTAGTTATCTGGTAATAGTAAGTATATTTTTCGTTATATACAGAGGACGATTGGCAATTAAAATAAAAATATTTTAGTTTGAAACACATAAGATCTAAACTAGTCACAGTTTCTGCAGTTGCAATCAGTTTTTCTTTATTTTATAGGCCTTTTTCATTTGTTTAATCTGTAAACGATTTTATTTCCAAGAATTGATAGTGTCACGCAGGCAGCCACTTGCCTAACCTTTGTGTTTTTCTCTCTCAAGAGCCTGCCAAAGTGACTCTTCTCTGCCTGATGGAAAGCATGAATAGAATCCAAGAGTTGCAGTCACCATACTCATTGCAAATACTGACAACGCAGTATGGTGAACCACACTATGGCGGCCTTGTGAGATGATTTTTTACACCTCTCTTGGGCAGGTAAAAGGCATGACAGTCATTGTGACAGTGTAAGGCTTACACAGTTTCCACGATAACTGTCACCCCTGCATCAATGAGCATGTGTTCATTATTTTGGATTTTGTTTTTTAAGTGAACATTTTGTATTCTCATAATTTATATCGCTCTATTAAGTTTATGACTTTTTCCACTCTAGTTTACATTCTTCTGAGCATATTCTTGAGATTGAGTCTTGGAATGTAAAATATAATATTATGTAATTTGTCTTTATTCCTTAGTATTCATTCAAGCATCTGTTTTCTCTTGCATTATCGTGCTCGATTCAAGAACGCTGAGCACTACTTGGTATTTTGAATCGAATTCATTTTCTTTGATATTGTTCGTTGAAATTGGAGTATCTATAAGAACCTTAACAACTTTTAAGTTCTTGGAAACTACGTCTCAATGATGCATTTAAAGAGGCTTTGAACATTATTAGTGAGGAATTTGAAAGAATTATTTTCAATTCTTTAAAAAATTTCCTTTTTTTGTTTTTTATTTGTCTATGTGGTAACGGTTTCAAAATACGTAGTGTCACAGGCCCTGTTTATCTCATGGGTATCGTAACAGGCGACTAAGGCAACAAAATATTCTGGAATATATCACTATAGAGAGAAGGAGAACTTGAAATAAATCCTATTCCAACCCGTCTGGCCAGCGTGGTATAGTAGGCAAAACCGCATTGCTAAGGGGAGGCCTATGTATAGCAGTGGACTGTTATAGGTTATTGATGAGTGAGTAATCAAATTGGATATGATATTAAGTTGTACCAGGAAAATTCAAATCATGGAAAAAAGAAATTGAACAGGTTTTCCTTAAATTGAATCAACATAAATGAACAAACGTACAATAAATTTATAGCATATTTGGTCCTGACATGTGAGACTAGGAATCCTATTAATCGTGGTTGAAATTGGCCACGCCAGTTACTGCATAATCAAATGGTTATTGTTACAAACTGTTTAGCACACAAATCCTACTTGATTATAAATAATTACTTCGCACTCTTATGAACGTGTGTTCCACGTTAATAAACACCAATTGGTTATTATGATAAAATAGACATTAGATAATTATATCGATAAACATGTCGACATTATCTGCCTTGGATATTCCAAAGTTCCTGAGATGTGTTTAATAACGACAACAACGAGTCTCTTGATGGTGCAGTGGTAGCGTAATTTGCAATTGTATTAATGCTGCACGTCTGCATTCGCAATGAGGATTATAACTACCACTCTTGGATTCTATTCATGCTTTCCATCAGGCAGAGTAAAGACATTTTCAGTCAACCAAGCTTTTATAGTACAAGCTCTGCTTAGTTTGAAACTAGACGGCGTTGTGTGTCAGATGTCTAAAATATTTTATTTTAAACATTTATTTCATCAGCCTATTGCTGGAGGTCTCTTTTTAGTAAGAAGATTTTGGCATGAATTTAGTTTTTACAAAAACACAATGGTGTCAGTCGTTCTTTGCCAACCTCGAAGCTACTGAACTGGGTAAAGGAGAGCGAGAAGAGCCAGAGTTTCTCTTAATAAAACATTTTTTATTTTAAAAAAGACAATACGGGCACTAGAAATAAATCGTGTGTCGTGAAGGACTTTATATACAAGAAACGGACATAAAGAACACCCAGACTCAGAACAACAATTTGTGATTCACACAAAATGTTGTCTCATATGGGGTTTGAACCCACAACACTCAGCGCAGTGGTAAGAGGCGTGCGACTGCTTAAACCACTAAGTCAACCGTGTAAATTAAACTCTATTTGTTACATAGTGAGAAATATTTAGCAGAGTACCTTTTATTATTTTAATTTTCGTTTAAAAAAAAAGTTTAGAGTACTGTAGCCCACTTCAAACCTTCCATGTCTATGGAATAGAGGTGTTCCTGGCACACACATAAGCATAATAGGTATACAGAAGGTGCTCTGATTTGACCATTTTTGTTCCTATACATTCTTGAATTATTTTCTTTATCGTTTTCTGATCAGTCATAAACATTAACTCTGCAATGTTTATATTGTTACATATATAAATTACTTTATTAATCTGCCAGATTGATGTTGGTTTGTTCTTTACTTGAACAAGTAAATATCGGGCAACGCCTGAACCGTGACCGCATTTTGAACTGTATTTTTCTTGCACAATAAAATATAATAACATATTAGCCAAGACATTTCTTTTAATACCAAACACGTAATGATTATCTCAGTTTTTTTACAATGTTGCAATCTGAAGACTCAATTACGTTAAATTTGTGATGAAATTTATATAGACCAAAATGTACGAATTTATTGATTTATTAAAATCGGTTCACTGGTTTAAGCGCAACGGTGGAACATACAAGTATATATAGACTGCTAAAATCATGAACCCTTCATTTTGACAAAACGTCGTATGGGTAAACTAACGTGGATTTTAATGCTTTTTCGTTTTAAATTAAATAAATAAATAAATATTTCGGACATATGACACACAACGTCATTTAGTTTCAAACTAAGCAGAGCTTGTGCTATGACAACTAGACTGACTGCTAGAATACTTATTTATTTTTTTTGTAAATACATACATATTATATATAGAAAACACCCAAACTTCGAAACAAACATTTGTAGATCATACAAACATTTGGTCCAACCCGGGCATCAAAGCTCCGCAGATCTCAATGACAGCAGTCGCATTCACTACCGTTGCACCAGCGAGGTATTTAAATGAATTGTAAATGAAAAGCACACTAACTGGCATATTTTTTTAATAAAAGTAGGTATTCTTTAATCTTCCAAAGGTGCTGCTATGTTCAGCGATTATTTATGAATAAGCTGTTTACTTCAAGTTTGTCTACAAACGCACCTTGCCAGCGGTTGGGTTCTGAAGCCTGTAAAGCGTAGTTTAATTTCATGTAATTGTTATCAACTTAATTTAGTAGTTGGTAAAATGGCAAACACTGATCATAACTCCCAATTAAAAGTGACTTAGGTTTTAACTTTTGCTAGCTCTCGTTTTGGTTTGCGCTCGTAAATATTAAATCTCATTTTCTATACGTTGATTAAAATTGTATCAAAAAACAGTTCATATACAAAGAAAAATGGTGTTTACAGATGTAGGGAAAGATTACTGATTTTAAAATGCTTTTGAGTTGTCATCATCATCTTAGCTAAAAGACGTTTACTACTAGGCATAGGAGTTACTCAAGGCTTCCTACAACATTCTGTCCCGTGCTGCCGTATCCAACGGTTTCTGGCGACTTTCGCCAGGTCGTGTGCCTTGTAGAGTGTCTACTCACGTTCCGTCTTACAGTATATGGTTACCACTGAAGAACTTTTTAGTCTCATGGGACGTCTTGTCTGTGAGCAATGTGCTAACTGCCACTTAAGTTTGTAAATTCTCCGGGCAATATTAGTGACATTGGTTCCTCTGCGGATCTCCTTATTTCAGATTCGATCGTGCAGAAAAACTCCGCACATTGACCGATCTATTGCTCTTTGAAGTATACATTCACTTAAATTGATTGTAGATTTCAGTAACTATGTACTCCAAGAGTCACCCGTAACTCTTATGATAAGTACCTTCGTACCTTTGACAAGCTGAATCATTACTTAAACAAGCCAAGACAACAGACAAAAGGCCACTACACATTACTACCATAGATGTTTTTTTTGTCATTGATGTTCGATAAAGTTACTTGAAAATGTATTGTCTGTGGTATTAGGCAATTTTCAAAACACAACAGATATGTTTTAAACAACACTATGCTTAAAGATTAATGCCATTTTCCTTCGGTAGCAATATCAGTAACGATAACCTTCAATATTACCAAAGTTACTCCTAAACGATTAAATTAAATACACTAAAACGGAGTTCAGAAACGACTTGACAACAAGACACATTATATAAAACATTAAACATTAATACACAATGCTTTCAACTTACGCTTCGGTGTGACAAAGGTCACTTTAATTTGTAATTCGAACTTCGTTTGAGGCTAGAGAGGTCTCTATTTGGTCCGAGGACCGACATTAAGGATACCATCAAACGCCCTTTTCACGCCAGGACGGTCCACACTCTTGATGGCAAATAATTAGACCTTGTTTGTGGCTTCCCCTTTTCAGGTCCAACGATATTTTGGGATACACTGTCGTTTAAATTTTTTATCGTGTTTGGTTCAAAATAAATATGCCAGTGAAATGTGTACCTTGGTGATGTAGTAGGTAATTAAATAATAATGTATCACTTCCAGGTAAATTTGGAAGATTCTATTATGCTTTAAGTACGATTATAGACTTTAAGGAAACTGTTTAAAGTGCAATTTTCTTTATTTGAATCTCGATAGGGTTACTTATTTCACAGTAGACAGTCTCATAATGTATATCCTTGCACTTAATAGTTCCAATTACGGTGATAATATACTTCATGTACTGTTATAAAATGTTAATTTTTATGGCAACTGTCTAAGCAATGGTTTTAAATTATATGCTTTTTGGACGTTTCTGTTATTGATTGGTGTATTTGGTTAAGTTCAATAGCCACGGCTATGTAAGTGTTAAAGGCGTTAATAGCATTGCACACTCTTTTCTGTCCTATCATCAAATTTTAAAACAATCGGTACAGTATTTAAAAAAAGCGTTACAAATATACACTGCCTCGGTGGCGCAGTAGTAGCGTATGCTGTTGTGCTTGAGGTCTGGAGTTCGATACCGGATCGGACCGAATCCTTGTATGACCTGCAAATATTTCTTTTTTTTTTATTTACAACCTACCAAAGTGACTCTATTCTGCCTGACGGAAAACATGAATAGAATCCTAGAGCGGTTGTCGCCATACTCACTGTGAATGACGACAGTGTAATATAGCGACACACGCTATGGCGGCCTAATGAGATGCATTTTCACGCCCCGCTTAAAGGACCCGGGATCGTAGTGGGAGGGAAACATGTGCGCTGGTAATGATTTCCACTGGTTTACACAGGAAGGAAGAGCCGAACCATTTAGTTCGGGAGCGTATGTCTACCATTCTCAAAGGGTGACTTCCAAGGCCAGCACGAGTTGTCCTGTAGAGGAACGGAGAGGATCATTGGAAGAGCTCGTCAGAACACTCAAAATTACTTTCGAGATTGGGTTTTTTCTATGTGTGAAAAAATATATCAGAATTTATATAGAATTTACATCAGTTGTTTGTACCCATAGTACAAGCTCTGCTTAGTTTAGGACTAGACGGGGTTGTGTGGCAGATGTCCGAAACATTCTACATATTATTATATACAACATTAGATCGCTTTTAACCTATCAGTAAAAGTTTTGATGTGTTATAAAATAAATATTCTGTATTATTTAATGATAGCTGTCTTCTATACCTTCTGTAATTGTTTGCTTTGTAAGTATTCAGGTAAGTAGATACTCACAAAGACACCCAACTAATCAAATAAAAAACTCGTCTAAAGTTAAGATCAAGCTATTTTAACCCTTAAAGTGAAAGAGGAACAAAGATTGTGACAAAAGTTCACTTTAAGTAATTAACATTTTATCTTTCAAAGTTTATATGGCCGTTTGGGGGGCGTTTCAGAGATTCAAAGATACGGCAAATAGTACTTCTGTATTTCTTAGTTAGCTTGCTGATACTCTTAGCTTCTGTTTTAATGTACTTTCTATTGCTGAAGTTTTTATATTAGCAATCTTTTTTAATCAATGAGATTAGCATAATTGTATACGTACTTGGTAGTCACTTGGGCAATAGGTCTGCCTTTATTATGTAAGTATCTTGTTATGACTGCATAAATGTCGTAATGGTTTAAGCGGTCGCCTCACCGCTTCCTACTGCACCGAAGCGTTGTGGGTCCGATCCGCCAATAACACTTTGTGTGATCTACAACTAGTTGTTCTGAGTCTGGATGTTCTTTGTGTCCGTTTCATATATGTTTGAAAGTCACCTGCGACACAGGGTTTATTCTTAATGCGGGCATTGTAATTACAAAAAAAAGTGCTGCTAACATCGTAGTTTATGATGTGTGTAATAGAATAAATAAACTTTTATTTTAGACCTCAGTTACTTCTTTACAATATTATGTCTTTTATCTACACTTGAAATGTGACAAATTTATGTAAGGAAAATTAATCTTAACGTCCTTATTTTTCTACAAAGAGAGACATTATTACCAACATAAAAGTAACCATTTATTACTAGCGCACGTGTTTCCCTCTCACTACGATCCCGGGTCCTTTAAGCGGGGCGTGAAAAAGCATCTCACTAGGTCGCCATAGCGTGGGTCGCCGTACTGCACTGTCTTCATTCGCAGTGAGTACGGCGACCACTGCTCTTAGATTCTATTCATGCTTTCCATCAGGCAGAATAGAGTGACTTTGGTAGGATTCTTATTTTTAAAAAATAATAATAATACCAACAAAGTCCACCAGATAATATGTTAATAGTATATTATGTGATTAATTATTTCAATGTTTTACTTTGATTTTAATTTTATTCCAGGTAAAAGTAGTTGAAAAGTTGGTGAAATTCGTTTTATTATAACAACTAAGTTTATCGTCTTTAACATGACACTGTTATGGCAAGCGGTCTACTGTTGTCTCGACAACTCCATCAATTTCTAGAAATTATGATCTAAAGATGATTACATAAATTGTACTGTTCACAATTTAACAATATTATTGATTGATTTAATGGTTCGTATAGCCTTTTTTTTGTCGTGGTAAAAAATCTCAACGGATCTCCGTCTCCTTAGAGATGCTGGAGCCAGGAATATGTAGTATTTCCACTTAACACCACCCCGACGGCCGGTCACAGGCTTCCTACTCTGAAGGGAACTTGGACTATATTATTTCAGGTCCCCTCCAGGATCAACGCCGCGCCGAGTCAGGCCCTATCCTGTGTGAAGACACAGAAGTGCCCCTATCTGGTTGCTATACGCACACCTAGCCTAGACGTGATTATAATTTACAGCCTGGACAAATTTTTATAACGTGATTGATGTGATCATTTTTTCTGTGTTTGGATAAAAGCATGTTTATCAACGCCTAGCGCAAAAGCTTCAAAATAAATAAATTTAAAACATTTAAAACCATTTTATAGTTTAGTTACTCAATCGTTTGTTTAAAAAGAGGTATTTTAGGTTCAATTTGAATCTGGCTGTTTGTGTTTACAGAGTTGAACGCAAAAATCTAAATCACACATCGGTGTGTGTTAAAAGCTCAAATACAAAGTTTGATTATTCAATCTATTAATTGATTGAGCGAAAGCGTGTTTGAGCAATATGGGTTTAAACGTGTATTTTATTTACCTGTTTGTTTTGCTATTGATCTTCTTTTGAGTGAATTTTTCTGTATGTATTTTTTAAAAATATTGTGTTTTTGATAAGAGAAATACTGCACGCAGAAGTGGAAATGGGTGCTCATGTCTCCAGGTGGACTGACGGTCGCTGGAGCTGATGTTGATTAGAGTGGAGACCGTGACTAAGCAAAAATAGTTTAGGGCGCCCTACAGCTTGATGGACCGATAATTTGAGTAAAGTGGCTGGCAGTGGATGGATGTGGATTACCCAAGACCGTTATGGTTTTCGCATTTTGGGGAGGCCTTCGTTTAACAGAAGAAGGCAATAGCATGAAGCGAAAGGGAAAGACATGGACCAACACTTCCTGTGATCCACAAACTATTCTTCTGAATCTGGGTGTTCTTTGTATCTGTTTTTGCATGTTTCTAAATTCCTCTGCGATACAGATTTCTCGTGTGGGAGTTGTGAGGTTACCGGAGACCGAACTCTCCACCTTCTGATTCTTTGGAGAGATATAAATGTTATCACTTGTGGATCATAAGTTATGGGTGGCCATGGCCACTTACCATCAGATGAACTGCCTGTTCTTTTTTTCCTTCGCACTTTCACCTTCTCATCACCACCTTTATCATGAGACTACCAGTTAGTTAGTTCCCAGTTTAGAAGCGGTACGGTTGTGTGTGTAGAATCAGAAGTTAATTTTCTTATTGTAATTTAGAAACAATTTTTCTTCAATAGTACATTATATTCTTATCCAAATCACCCTCCTATTCCACCTTTAATGGAGTGAGTTTAATTCCTATACATTTTCTTTTTCAGGTCGATCTGGGCGCTTTGCTCCGAATTAACTGTAAGTATTTCTATTAAGAACTTGGGTTTACTTACGAAATTGAGATTTATGGTTTCTTTTTGTTTTTTTTTGGATTTTGGAACTATTTAGTAAGGTCTGCAAGGTTCTTGGTATCTTAAGCTGATTAGAGAAATGTGTCTTTTGATATCAAATAAAAGAAATTTCATATTTTGTGCTTTTTTTTTTGTTTAATATACCTCGGATAAAAGAAATTAGTATATATTTAGAAAGAAAAAAGCAGATATTCTCTCAGTAAATATAACTTTTCATGGTATAAAATAAATACTAAATATTTTCTATTTAGTTTAAAAGTACATGACGTTGTATGCTAAGTTGTCCGAAAATATTGTTATTATTAATTAATTAAATACTACAACTACAAATTAAAATTATCAAGTACATTTTACGACCACTTATTAATAATTCACTGATTCACTTACGCAACTTCGCCTGAAATCCTTGAAAAAAATATTTCTTCACTGATTTTGGAACATTTTTTGTTGATGTTCGGCTCCTAATGATTATGATTTGACGTTACATAGACTTTCTTCTGTGGAGGGAACGGGTATCATGTCCTTCCGACACAAAGGGAGGATCCTTAGACCAGGCGAGGTGATCATGCCTGGCGGGCCACGGCCCAGCGGTTGATGTTGGGATGTTGTATATGCTAATTGCCACGCGAATCTTTATATCGCGATATAGGATTAGTAGTTGCTTGTTTCGTTCATAATTCATAGTTCGATGTATCTTCGCTAGATGGCGCTGCTGTATATTTTTCTTTGTGCTGTAATGTGGAAGTCGCCACACTTCCAATAATAAAATCTTTAGCTCTACAACATGTGTATAAACTTCATTTTTCTCATTATTTTGACATTATTTATTTAAAAGATGTGAATTAAACAATTTTTGGATAAAGTGATTTATTTCAGATCTTACTTTTGTAGTTTTTTGCCATTGATAAGCTTACGTTTTCGATGTCTGCACTTAAAACTAAATTGAAAAATAAATAGCAGCTAATAATACAGAAATAAGTATTAACATCTCTATAAGCTCTTGTATATCTTTTAAAGAAGGAAAGGTTTTCAAGGCCTACTCCAGTTGAATTCATTATTGATTGACCGTAACGTAAACCGTCGAGTGTCTGCGAAATTTTTAATGACGGGAATGGAGCTCGTAATGTGTGTAAGAATACAGACACATTATAGATTTTTGTCTCTGCCTACTACGGAGAAAATATAACAAGTATTTGTCAACCTGTTTTTTGTTTTTCCATCTGAGAAGTAGTTATTTAAAATATTTTTATAGATGTTATTAATTATGCTTTTCGTCGAAGGAGTTAAGATACTGGAACCCAAGTCTAGTCTCCCTCTAATTGTACAGGAGAAGCTAATGGCGGCAACACACCATAGAGAGGTTTCCATGGGTTAAGGTAGTCATTTATCATCCTGGATGTCCTAATAACAGGTGTTCCCGGATCCCTCCTATGTCAAGCGCAGAGTGGCACACCGTGTGGTTTTAGTCGGTCCGATTCCGCAATACCACCCCGCCGTAAACCCCTATGGAGTGACGGCCCAAGTGGGTTTCCACACGTTAAATAAAAAAAAAGTAATTTATCTTTAGGTAATCAACCCCACTAACTGTGTTTATTAGGACAATGTCATTAGAAAATTAATAAATGTATGGAAATGACGTCACCTTAACGTTAAGTCACGTGGTTGAAACAAAATATTATCAAAAATACAAGAGAATAGAGACGTTGTCAATCGTAGAGAGAGATTTGACACAAAAAACTTGCATTCTGGCTAAGGGGGCTGTTCGCTTGTTTGCTCAAATATATTAGAAAAAAAAATCAGTATTTTACATGTGAAAAGGCTTTACAAAGAAATTACTTTACGTATTAACACATAGATAATTCGTCGAAACTTTTGAAATATATAAACGTTATTTGCAATACGTAAATGTATAAATGACAAGCCGGCGAATTGGGCATTAATATTTGAGAATCAGGCCCAGGTTTCATTAGCTGCCTACTGAATTTTTAATAAGGGGCTGTACACACGGGACTGAAGCGTTCGCCACGATAATGTCAATGGAAAGTTTTGGAAGCCATTGAAATGAAGTAGGTAGTTCCTTTTTAAGAATTTTGGTTTCAAGGGGTTTGGATGTAGTTACTTGGGATTGGCCTGTGAGATAACTAGCCCTCACGTATAAAATTTTTCCTTTACCATTGTAAAAGAGTCTGGTTAACGATGCCACAGTCTGGAGAATATGAGTAGACCAATAATAAATTAGGTGTGCAGTACTTTTTAAGTAGTGCTTTGTGTTGCAAGTCTTATCAGCCTCATGCATGTCTGAACTTTGGTTTGTACAACTGACACTATGTTTTTTGTTCTATAAAAGACAACGCCGACATCAGGAATATATTCCGTGTTGCGGAGGACTTTATAAAACATCTATGAAATAGACACGAACACTCCGATTCTGAACAACAGTTAGTGGATCACACAACGCATTTTCTCATGTGAGATTTGAACCAACAATATTCAGCGCAGTAGATGGCGGCGTGGCGACTGCTTAAAACACTACACCATCCATGCAGCTAAAATATTTATTTATTAGCGTTTTTTGCATTACAAGTAATTGATATTCTTTCTTTACATAATAAACTAAATCACAACAAAAAGTTTAGAAATATAATAGTAAAATAAATATCAAAAATTTTTTACCAAACCCCTTTTAAATTTGGAAAAAAAAATCCACCCCAATTATTAAAAAATAAGTAAGACCATTGACGACGTAGATGCCTAAAGTATTTATTTGTTATCTTACTGGTAATGTAATTACACTGTGGTATAAAATTTTTAAAGTACCATAGAACGTAGAACAGTGTGGTTTACATATAGCTAGGCACATGAAACGTGCACAAAGCACGTAAGGAGTGAACGAGTCGCGGTCATTAGATGGAGATTGTGTGGCCACGATAACAGCGGAGGAAACAACGGGTACACCGTCTTAAATGGGTCATTCATTTTGTTTATCGTTGCAGATTTTATTTAAAGTTTATCTTCAAAGCTTTAAGAAAATAACATATTGTAAGGTCCCATAGCGTCCTATCCCATTAGCGGTTTTTTTTTTTATTTCAAGAGCTATGATGGAAAGCGTGAATAATATTTAAGATTTGTTGTCACCATACTCACTACAACTGCAAACAACGCAATATGGTGACGCAGGTGGCTAAATGAGATATTTTTCACGATCCGCTTGGGGACTTAAATACATGACAGTCATCGTGATACTGTAAAGCTCACACACGTAACCACAATAGCTGTCACCTCGGCATCAATGAGCCTCCAGTCTTGCACACACCAACAAATGACGACAGCACGGATGACGCTTTCGATTGATCTTCTGCTAGAGGATAGTACTGCCCCGGTTGAGCAGATCTGTTTGTGTTGCATCCAGCGTATCTCTGACCTCCAGTACATGATGGTAATTGCGTACTGTAAGTTTTTTTTTTGTTTTAACACGTCACGTGATCATGTCGATGACGACATACACGAAAACTTAAAAAATCTGGCTATGTGAACCTGATCATAATAATTGAACAGTAAATAAACACAGGTATATAATTATGTATTTCTATTACTCTATATCCACATATAGATGTACTAAACTACTCTAGATATCACATCAATCACATCAATAGCCTTTAACAGTCCACACAAGCACACAGCAAGGAATTTTGACCTAGTAAATCACGCTGGCCATGCAGGATGGTATATGGTTTGTTCAAAATTTCAGGGCGGGTAGCGGCATACAGCCCCCGTCCGAAGAGGTACGCGAGTGGTGTGAGGCCTGATGGTTCGTTGATCATCCCGGCTGGAAGCTCTAGGTGCTGGCTTTGCCGCCGTGGAGGCACCAGCCCATCATCGTTGAGTGGGCAGGGCGGCAGCGAAGGACTCTTTCCTTTTGACTAACACAGGTCCTTGCCGTGCACGGTTATTTCGGGAAGTATCTGCACTCGGTCGCTAGGAGGGAATTGAATCCCGCCTATCACCACTGCAACTGCAGTGAGAACTCGGCTCAGCACACGCTAGCGGTTTGTTCCACCTGGACGGCGCTGCGTAGGGCGCTCACTGCAGTTATTGGAGTGGGTCTCTCGCTACCGGCCGTCATACGCGCCATAGTCGGTAGTGACAGTTGTTTTACCACGGTCGCAACCTTCTGAGAAGACGTCATTTCGAAGAAGAAGGTCCGGGAGGACGATCTCTACTCGGACCCAATTTTCGAGCGACAGAGGCGTGTTTACCAGCACCTCATGCCACCTTGAGTGTGGCCTCCTACGAGACCTATTGGTTGAATAGGAATGGTGATAATCCGTATTCTTAATCCATTACCACACGGATAAAATATTATTTAATTATTCGCCTAATGAATTCACGTCAGTCAGGGAACACTTATATACAAAGAGATTATCTTCATAAAAAAACCATACAAGAAATAAAGCGAAAATTATAACTCTTACACAGCGTTCTTTAAAATTATCTATTAAACATTTGAAGCTCTTTAAACTAATTAAATAAAACATGAAAAATGAAATACAAATATGTAATCAACAAATTGCCATTATATATCCAACAATATTTATTATCAGATAATACACCATACTTGTGTTTAAAAAGCCATTACATTTTTAATAGCTCTATCGTGTAACACTTAAATAGCTTATAAAATATTATTATAAAAGTAAATAATATAAGAATTATTTATTGTCATATGAAACACAGTATTTGTTACCAGTAGACTCACACTAGACAAGCCTATTTTCTGTGGGTGCCTATAACGATTACCAATATGGTTACCAAATATACTCCATCGACATATATTTTTGTTTCTAATCTTTTAAAAAAAGAACTTTCACATTAGGAATAAATTTTATGTCGTGAGTAACTCTACAAACATATATGAAACGAACACAAAAAACATTCAGACTCAGAACAACAATTTGTGGATCACAAAAAGTGTTAACGAGGAATCATCATATCGTGTGGACCAGAAATTTTTCTGTCATATCATATGATAGTGTATGCAGTGTGTGCACATGCATGGAGCATTTCTTGTATAGAAAATGATCTATAAATGGATCAAAACGTCTAAGAATGTTTTCATGTTAGGTAATTTTCACTATTTGTGATTTTTTTGTATATTTTTCAAAAAGATTTGGAAATAAAAAGCTGACGCACTGCACGCTTGAGTCCTTGTTGAGGTCTTTTGTGCCTAAATGGCTTTTTAAGCATTGTTTTAAGTGTCGAATGCTGTGCTCGTTCAACCTCTATCAAATGTGTTTTGACGACACTTTCCAACAGTTTATACAATGTACAATCAAAGACTGGCTCAATGCAAAGTATACTTTAAAAGTAATGTAGTATGCAAAGTACCCTTTAAGATTTTCCTTGGTGCTGAGAAGCGAAGTAATCTTACAATTTTTGCCGTTTTTCGTATCTTATTTATAATATGTGTTTAAAAGTTAAAATTTTTGTCTTTTTCGATTGTTTCGTAGTGCTAGTGTGTTGGTTCCTTACAATTGTGGTTCTTAATTCCTAATAACGAGTCTGGACATGCTGTTGTTGTCTTAAAGAAGCTTATAGATATAAATATTTCCACGTCACAAGTGGAATAAGATATTTCATCTACTTCATCGTCATCATTAACAAACCTCTTCTTAGAATGGAGGTTTTGGTCTACTATACTACGCTATCCAGACTATTTTGCATATGATTTGTTTCAATTTATCTTCCTCTTTATAGT
Organism: Hypercompe scribonia; assembly: GCA_949316085.1. Classification (NCBI taxonomy): domain Eukaryota; kingdom Metazoa; phylum Arthropoda; class Insecta; order Lepidoptera; family Erebidae; genus Hypercompe; species Hypercompe scribonia. The sequence goes on along the minus strand of OX438991.1, from coordinate 1,645,027 downwards.
ATCGTTGCCTTGAGTTAGCATTCTTGCTTAATCGACTCTTTCACTCGTTCACTATTAGATATGGTCATTTTCTTAGAAAAAAGGTTTTTGGTATTTCCAACTCGTCTGACGAATTTGGTGTACTACCAAATTAGCCAAGTCAGCTGGAATAGGGTTTTGTTTTATGTTTTCTTACTCATGGCAGTGGTATTATTCAGTAAAGTTTGTTTTTTTATTCGATGCTTACAATAACCACGGGATAAAAAGGGGTCGTAACACTCGTTATTATTAATATATTACGTTGTTATTATTAACTATTTGCCTACTTTTAGTTACTATAATTATTCATAACATAAAATACGTAAACAGTTTTCCTTAGAGACGAAAAAATACTTTTAGACTCGTAAACCCAAAGCGATTTATTCCCAACATCAGCTGTATACACAACAGTTTTTAAGGCCACAGTTTTATCGTATAACTACTGGGGTAAAAAGGTATTCAAAAGTGTCAAGATTTCTTTTATATTATGGAATTTGTATAAGCTCATTCGACATGAGTCATACTCGAGTGAATGAAAGTGTTTAGATACGTTAAAATATGACATAAAAACTTTCCCGTATGAGAGACCCTAATGGATTATTATGACCCATAAGTAATGTATGGGTTTATGATAGGAATAAATGGGTGATGTACTTACGGTATTATTTTAATGGGAAAGATTTTAGGGACTAAATAATGGGTTTGTTTAAGCTTGAATTATATTTTGTTCGTGTGGTTTATGGCCCGTATTCTGGCCTTGCGTACACCATCTTAATTACGACAATTTAAGTAGGATTTATTAGTTTCGTCAATAATAATATAATAAAATAATGATAGTATGAAACAACAATAAAAATAATAGAATAGTATTAATTTATGGTCGAAGATGTTAAAAATGTTTTGAATAGAAGAATAATATAAAAATTAATATCTGAATAAGTTGAAACTGGATTTCAGTTATTGAATTTTATGATTAACGTACTTTAAATTTTGTTATGTAATGTATGTATTAAGCAATCACTTATATCTAGTAACACTTAAAAGAAAAAGTAATTCTGTAAATTCTTCCAAATTTAGAAAAAAAAAAAAAAACATAACCAAATTGCTGGCTAAATATAAATCAGTCTTTTCTAAGTTAAAACTGAACAGTAAAATGCACAAGTGTTGGCCGTATCGATTGTCAAAATAAAATCCTAAAAATAGAAAAAAAAAATTGAAACAAAACCGTTTCAATAGGTTGACACAATCACTGACTAAATAAGAATCATTAAAAATAAACTAATCCCGAAAAAAGAAATTTCAAACTTCGAAACAAGACACTTGGAATAATTTATTTTTAATACCAACCCGCCATTAGGATCCAACATCAAACTGATATACTATCAAACTTTTGTAAAATGTAATTATCCAAAACATGGGTGACACCAGTCTCAATAATGGTCGCTCTTGATGATAAGAATAGAGTGTCTTTCCAATGATGTTTTTATACACATGATATCAATACAGAAAAAAATATATCAACCGTTATTTTATGACATTTGAAGTGTCATAACTCAGACTTTTGTCATATTTGGAGTAGTGTTATGGATTTAAAACAGGTTGAAAGATAAGAATAAAATCTCATCGGGGCTGGACAGGATTAATGGTTTTGGTCAGTGGTTTTAATGTAGATATGGTATTGTAGACGAATTGTTTTCCAAATTAGTCGTAGGTCGTAGAGTCTCTAGGTAGTAGAGCCACGCTGATTTCAGCACGAGCGGGCTGGCTCGACCGGGGCAGTACTACCCTCCCACAGAAGACCAATCTAAAGCGCCACCATCCGTGTTGTCGTGTTTCGTTGGTGAGTGTAAGACCGGTGGCCCATTGATGCAGGGGTGACAGTTATCGTGGTACCTGTGTAAGCCTTACACTGTCATAATGACCGTCATGCCTTTTACGTCCCCAAGCGGGGTGTGAAAAAGCATCTCACAAGGCCGCCATAGTGTGGTTCACCATACTGCATTGTCTGCATTTGCAATGAGTATGGTGACCACAACTCTTGGATTCTATTCATGCTTGCCATCAAGCAGAGTAGAGTTACTGTGGCAGGCTCTTAATATAGAAAAAAAAACTAAAATTTGGGATTTTAGACGAAAACCTAACCTTAAGGTTTCACTCAGAAAAAGGTAATTGAGTAATATTGTCAGAATATCTTAAGATACGACACTTAAATTTCTCTGTACTATTAAAATGTATTAATTGGATAGTACTAGAGTTGTATGCCACAAGAAACTAGTATTAACATTTACTGTTTAGTTTTTAAGAGCCAGGTTTTTTTTGGCATACAGGTATATGACCTTGACCTTCTGGAACTATTGCTAGCAGTACCTAATATACAATACATGCGATATATTTCGTTTCCAACCGTATACATATCATTTTCCTCTCTTAAATAACACTTGACCACATGAAAGCAAGTGGTTTGCGCTCTATTACGTGAGATTATAGTGTGGCAAATTATGGATACTCCACACTCTCACACATAGCCGACTGATCCCTAACTAGGTAGTCTCTAGTGTAATTAGACTGCTGTTAAAGGTACTTTAATGTTTCTTAATACATACAATTACATCCAGACATATAACAAATGATGGTGGTCATCGACATTGTAATATGTTTTAGTAGTTAAGGTAGTAGAGCCACGCTGATTACAGCATGAACGGGTCAGCTAGACCTAGGCAGTACTACCCTCCTTTAGAAGAGTAACCTAAAGCGACAGAATCTGTGCTGTCGTGTTTTGTTGGTGAGTGTGCGACCGGAGGACCATTGATACAGAGGTGACAGTTGTCGTGGTAAGTGTGTGAGCATTACAATGCCAGGGTGGGACGTGAAGAAGCACTCACTCGTACACCATAGTATGGTGTACGAGTGAGATGCTGTGTAGAGTATGGTGACCAGAACTTTTGGATTCTATTCATGCTTTCCACCATTCAGAGCAGCTCTTAAAAAAAGTCTCTGATCTACAGCCTCTGCAGTAATAGTCAGGGTTTTTAAGTCCTTAACAGACGGCCCCGCATATTCGATGGTGAGAGATTAGCTCTTAGGGTAATTTCCTTAATCCTTCATTTCTTATTTAGTATTTACCTTACTTACTTAGAATATTTTACTCGTACAGTATTTAATATTCAAACAAGTAACTACACAGGCCACAGGCTTCTTTTAAACTTTTAGTTCGCAGATTAAATTAATTACGCTTTTGAATTATCACATACACACACACGCACACACACACGCACATAAACACACACGCCGCACACTCAACTACACGCTCACACACGAACGCAGACATGCACACTGTTTTGATAAAAATATGTAATATTGCACATGTAAAATTTGTATAATTCTAAAAAACAAGATTTTAATGCAATATTGTAATATCTACCATAGAATGGGATTCAGGACTGTTACTCCTTAATAAAGGTTTCATAAAACCTATCTTGGAGGTGGTCGCTCACTATGGGCTTGATAAGAAGGCTCAAAGTCACCCTAAGAGCAATGGAGAGGGCAATGCTTGGAGTTTCTTTGCGTGATCGAATTAGGAATGAGGAGATCCGCAGACGTACCAAGGTCACCAATATTGTCAGTAAAATTGCTAAACTTAAGTGGCAGTGGGCGGCGCACATTACACGCAGAAATGATGGCCGATGGGGCCATAATGGCCGCGAACTGGGAAACGCAGCGTTGATAGGCTCCCCACAAGGTGATCTGACGACCTGGTGAAGGTCGCGGGCTGCTGCTGGACGCGGACGGTACGGGACCAGCTGTTGTGGAGAACCATGAGGGAGGTCTATGTCTTTGAGCTGGCTGATTATGATCTTGGAGGACCGCTCTCTGACCATTATCTGTTATCTATTATGTACTACAATTCCTTTACGAAATAAAAGTTATTATTATTATTTCTGTGCTAAAAAGTGTATCTGTAAACTCTTGGTACAAAGCACTTCGTAGTTTTACTCTGCATTATACGTAACCAGGGTTATTACTATGTTTAAATTCTTAATTCACTATTCGTCTCAACTGTACCTAAAACGAAGCTTATCCCACTATCGTACAATGACACATGTTGATTCCCCAACGAACGTTTCGTTACAAAATGCTTCGACAAACAAAACCCGTCTGTCTGTTTGTCTTTAATGTTTACTTTACGCATTGTCCCACCTGTGTGTCTGACGGATTTATGAATATATTTCTTGCTTGGCTCTAAGATATTTCAAAACCGAAAGTTTTTGGTCCAACGTGATGTGTGTGAATGTTTTTAATCCTTGACGTCGAAAAATGTGGGTAGTTTTACATGTTTAAGAATAATATTTTCATGTATGGGTTTGTAATGTGTCGATTTCTTCCGAATTTTACGATACAGTGATATTAGGTATTTACCTCGGCCTATGCACACCTATCTCTATTACCACCTACTCGAGGGTTTTAAATGCTTTACCAATCTTTGAGCTAGAGAAGGAAAGAAAAGGGAAATTCGAGGTACCTCGCCATTATTCTCATTCACATTATAAAAGCATTTTGTGTGATCATTATTTCCGTGTAAATGTGGTGACGGATTAAGATTATTGAGTGTCACCAGCCCTCTTCATCTCATGGATATCGTAAGAAGCGATTGGGGGGGGGTAAAGTTCGTAAAACAACATCACTGCAAAGAGAAGGAAAATTAAAAAGAAATTCTGTATCAAGCCGTCTGACCAGCGTGGTATAGTAAGCCTAAAACTCCTTTCTAAAAAGAGACTTATATCCAACAGTGGACTATTGTATGATTATTATTTTACTACAGTAGATTCCACCTTAATCTCTATCTCTCAATCTCCTAATGTTGCTCAAAGAGTATATAATACATACATATTACGTGACTGCGTTAATTCTCGTAGAAACACTTAATTATATTTCGATTCAGGATCTGATAGTCAAATTAAAGTAGTTTGATTATTATTTTGACCTATAATTTAATAATTTACGATAATTAATTAAACTTCATATTATTAGCTTGAAATTAATTATTTGGTTTATTAATTTATCAAATAAAAATATGATTAAAGTAGTGTTATTTTAAAAATATTTACTAACCAAATCGATTGAATTCTTTAAGAAATGTGTGGTAATAAAATTTTGATTCAGCAACCAGTGAACATACATTATGTAATGAATTGGACACAAATAATATCCGGAAAACGCACAAAACTTAACACAGTAGGACACGACAAGGTGGCCTAGCGGCTTAAGCGGTCGCCATGCCGCTCAATATTACATAGAGTGTTGTGGGTTCAAATCCTACAGGGGACAATACTTTGTGTGATCCACAAATTGTTGTTCTGAGTCTGGGTGTTCTTTGTGTCCGTTTCTTGTACGTTTGTAAAGTCTCCCGTGACACAGGATTTATTCCTAAAGCGGGCATTGTCTTTTACAAAAGATAAAAAAACAAAACAAAAGACATTCAAATGATAGAGGCGGGTTATCTTATCACTTGGGACCCAGGGTCCAGACATCTTAATAAAGCTTTTCGAGGTTCCTTAACACTTCAGATGCAGAGTGGTACATCGTGTGGTTTCATGGCTTCATCGCAAATCTCGTTAGAGTGATGACCTGAGGACCACGTGACCAGGGACAAATAGGGTTCAATACCACATAGCCAGCGGCCACTCCTTATTAGAACAACGTGTACTGACACCTGTTCTTTCGTAATGCCTCATTGACACTTTCTATGGTATCCACAAACATCCAGGAACGGAACAAATACGACATGTTATTCAATATTGACCGTACGCGGAAATCGAATCTATGTCCTTCGTGTTACACCATCTCTTTGAACTTGGAACGATATTTTCTCAGACGCACACACTCTTGTATGTACCTTCGAGGCATAAGAGAGGTCTTTCTATATATACATAATTTTAGTCCTATTAGTTTAATTAATCATAATATAATACTTCGGACATCTGTTACACAACGCCATTTAGTCTCAAACTAAGTAGAGTTTGTACCATGGGTATTAGACAACTGGTACAAATACAAATATACTTTTTTCTTGTAAATACGTACGTAGAAAACACATAAGCTCCGAAACAAATATTTACAGATCATACAAACTGATTTGATCCCCGGGAATCGAACCCTAGATCTCAAGCACAACAGTCGCATACACTATCACTGCACCAACGAGGCAGTCAATGGAAGATAATCTTATAGCTGTAAATCAAGCACCTTAAGAATTAATGAAAAAAACATTCAAGACATGAATGGAAGGGTGGATAAAAATAAAACATAAGTAATTATTTTAGGATAATCTTTATTTTTTACGTTTCAAAAGTATCACTAGGGGTGTTACAACCATTAGTGCAACGACAATTCGTGGATTACACAAAGTGTTGTTCGAACCTACAATACTCAGTGCTGTAGGAAGCGATAACGTAACCGCTTAAAGTACTACACCATCCGTGAAAGAGCAGTACACCCGAATAAACTCGAAATGCCTTCTACGCAATAATTGTCAGTTCGGGCCGTGGTCCACTAGGCATGATCACCTCACTTGGTTAGAGGATCTTGTTGTGTTGGGGGACATGACACCCGTTCCCTCAATATATGTGTTTACAAAGAAAAAGTAAGTATGTGTTTGTATCAGTTGTAATGTACCCATAGCGCAAGCTCAGCTTAATTTGGGACTATATGGCATAGTATGTCAGATGTCAGAAATTGATATAAGTATTTGCTGCCATATAATTAATTTACGACAAACATCGACTTCATCCAAACGAACTCTTCTTGCGAAATAAGTATTAACCAACCAAAATGAAAAGATGTCATAAATTAAAAAGCAACCATTGTTTGATAATACAATAGGATTTAACTAGGTATAATGGCCCTGGTTATAGCATGTCCGCATTTCATTAACACCGACCTACAAACGTGGTGCAGGAGTTGGGATCTAATTAAAGTTTATTAAAAATATTTTGTTAATTTTATATTTTCAGTGGAATAAAGATTTAACAGTTAATAAACTTTCTCGTGATTCGTAATGAACACTTTTACTTAAGATTTATAAGACGATGGTTATAAAGATTACGCTCAAAATATTTTTCTTACAAAAAAATCACCTCTCTACAACACATTGTAATGAAACCAGAACAAAATAATAAATACGAGTAATATAGAGAACTCTTGGTAGTAATGTAAATTTCTTAAAGGCCCAAAAAATATACTAATATAGAATTTGAATGAGCTGACATGTGGGATGTAGATTCAACAATCATTGATAGTCGATAGTCATTAACCCGTCAGGTATCACATTGACACTTGGATTTATGGTACATAGTACATATCGTGAGGAGGTTTCTGTCAATCGGAACCTTAACTACCGGTAACTTGGGCACGTGGTACTGTTCGAACATTTTTACTCTATTTTTTATTCTGGGCCCACCAAAGTGACTCAACTCTGCCTGATGGAAATCATTAATATAATCAAAGAGTTGTGGTAGCCATACTCATTGCGAATGCAGACAATTCAGTATGGTGATCCACACTATAGTGGCCTAGTAAGATGCTTTTTCACACTCCACTTTAAGGACCCGAGTTCATAGCTTGAGGGAAACACGTGTACTGGTAGAGAGTTCCAGGTTTTAACTGATTTGCACAGAAAGGAAGAGCTGAACAGTTTAGTTCTGGAGCGCATGTCTACCATTCTAAAACAGTGACTTACGCAGTCAGCACGTGTTGTCCTGTAGAGGAAGAGAGAAAGTGGGACCAGTTAGAACACAAGAGCTTGTCAGAATACTCTCCATGATAATTTTGGTGATGATTGAGAATTAGTCATACACTTTCATAAATATAATATCCGTACGTATATAACAGTGTACATATTTTTAAACATAAAACATATAATATACATAATGTGTGTATACACTTTATTATAACAATATATTTTAGCATGAAAGTTCGTGTTATTACTTACAATTTATTGTAAATGTACGAATTGTGTAAAAATTCTAATGAATTAATTAATTCTACAAATATTTATCAGGATAATAAGTCTCAATTCACCACAAAATATGTACATAATATCCTTATATAGGTAGGCCAAGAATTTGTTAAAATTTCTATCTAACGTCCCGCTCAAACATGTTATGGGAGTTCTTCTGACCGATGCTACTGAAGTTTGCTTTCTACAATCGTAACACATAGTTTCAATAATATGGAGCCACTTGTCACACATCTAATACGTCCCCGCCAGTGGTCAAAGATATGTTGCCGAAAAAGCTGATTTCTAAACGAGACGACATTCCATGACTACCCAGAAGTCCAGACCTATCCCCAGCAGACTTCTTTTATGGAGTTATTTAAGGCATCGTGTCTACATTAATAAACAAAATATACTATGGAGAAATGTCGGAGATGTCGTGGTCTCTTTGCCGACGAGTAATCGAAAATTTCGATGTTCGCTTAGAAGAGTGCAAACGTCGAAACGGTGGTCATTTACCGATATAATTTTTAAAAAATAAATGCCAACTTAGTAGCTTTCTTATAATAAAACAATTTTTATAATATATCAAATGCTTTAACTAATTCGTGGCCCACTCTATACAACGAACATCATTCAATCATCGTTGTTACGTCACAATTTTTATTGTTACGTCTCCTGTTCTACGGTCGACTTACAAGATGATGTACGCAGTTACAAAATAAAGCCTTTGTTACTCCTGGCATTGTAATATATCGTGACTATGACAAGTCGAGATTTGCAATGCAGCGTCTCTAAAAACTATCAAGGTTTGAGGGTCTAGTGATTTGATGTCTACTGTTGGATGTAAGTCTCTCCTTAGAAAGGAGATGTTGGCATATTTTACTGCGCTGTCTACTATTTCCAGCGCTGTGATCCAGCATAGTTTCCCCCCTTCGTCGGCTCTTAAGACACACGGAATGAGTAAGAGTGGTGACATTCCGTATTATTAACTCGTCACCATACGGAAGACGTTAAGTTCGCAGTCGAAAGCGTAACTGTGAAATAAACTCACACTATGCCTTTTGTATAGGTTTGTTCAAATGGCTCAGTTAAATTCTAAACGTTATATTACTTGTAATAATGCGATTTTGTGAGCAGTGCAAACTACCGCAGTACAAAACCGTAGCTTTCTCACGATCTTAGTAGGTGGTTTTGCGCTTACGAGAATAGCATTTGCTAATTTGTTTATACATTGACAGTAATAGTAAGCAGTTTCATCGCAATTCATTCTTTTATTTTTCAACTTATTTTATATTGTTCAGGTAGTAGAGCCACGCTAATTTCAGCACAAGCGGACCGGCTCGACCGGAGCAGTACTACCCTCCCACAGAAGACCAACCTAAAGCGCCAGCATCCGTGTTGTCGTGTTTCGTTGGTGAGTGTGAGACCGGAGGCTCATTGATGCAGGGGTGACAGTTATCGTGGTAACTGTGTGAACCTTACACTGCCATGATGACTGTCATGACTTTTACATCCCCAAGCGGGGTGTGAAAAAGCATCTGACTAGGCCGTCATAGTGTGGGTCACCATACTGCATTGTCTACATTTGCAATGAGTATGGTGACCACAACTCTTGAATTCTATTCAAGCTTTCCATCAGGCAGAGTAGAGTCACTTTGGCATGTTCTTAATAAGAAAAAGAAAACAAATTACAAAACACAAATTAATGTAGACTTTGCAAAAATTGCTTTTTTTGCAATTGTGTGCCGAGTGTGTGTTAGTTGCAAGTTGGCACGGTATGGCAAGGCACAGTTTCATTAAAGATTTTCACAAAAAAATACATATTATAATAATAAAAAACAATTCCTTACTACTAATTATTACTCAACATTATAAATGCGAAAGTAACTGTATTAGGGTGTTTAACCAGCATATGAAACTTTGGCAAGAATATACTTTAATTTCTCGGCTAGCATAAAGGTCCGTTTTTATCGTGATAATCGACATAAACGCGGGTGAAGCCTCGAGGAAGAGTTAGTCTTTGATATACCTTTTCGTAGATACTTCTCGATTTTAATACGCTTCCTGTTATAAGGACCTAACAAGAAAATTTAATTAGTAAATTGAAAACGTTGAGAATAATGTCTATTTCAGTCTATTTCGTATTAAAGCTTAGTGAGAAAATGTAACTTCAGATTTAGTTTATTGAAAATGTAATGTATCTTTTTTTGTAACTGATCTTCCTACAATTTGTCTGTACTCTTTTTAGTTGCATTTTATGTACGAGTATTTCCAATATAGCGTGTTTGATTGATTGAAAATAGTTCATTTAAGTCATAGGGCACACGTCTATAGTTGTTTGAAAGTAGGGCAGGATTTATTTTGCAGTTGGTTTGAGTTTATTCTGTATGTTTTTGTAAGAACTTTTTAGTGAGTCTACCATGTCTTTCTTTATGGTTTTTAAATTCAGTTCACGATGCAAGCGGTCGTTTTTAATTCACTATAGGACGTTGGTGATCATACAAATTTTTTTAGACTGAAACTATTGCAGTATTTCGAGAGAGAGAGAGAGAGAGTTTGAGCCTGTTTCTCACAGTTACACTCTGTATCACCAATTAGTTTCAGTACTGTTTTTACTGCAAGAACTTGTTTTCCAAAGAAACTTGAGATCTTCGGCTTGTAAACCAATATATCTTTCTTTCTTGTTTACCAAGAGCTTTTCTTCGTGAAAATATGTTTAGTCTATGTTAGTCGTCTGTCTAAATATTTATATAATATCTAACGCTGCTGACTGTAGGACCTTTACGTGGTGTAGTTCTACTTCAGGGCATATGTGGAATATTAGGTAAAAAATAAACTTAAACTCATTATTACAGGCTTTTATTTGTGGCACTAAGCTACCATTAATATTTTTCTGAGACCTTTAACTATCTTTATGTGACCCTAATTCATAGCTTTCAATTACATTACATTTTTGGATATGATTTTTCTTCTAACACATTATCAAAAGATAAAAAGTTTGACGCTAAAAAATAGAGGTTTCTTGATAAAACTTTGTATGAAATCAACGGACGGTAGGGACACTGCATGAGCAGATGTCCAATGATTTTTCGATTATAGGTGCTTTGTTCGTAAAATATGGGGCCATCTAATATTCAATTCTGTTCTCCTAGTATTTCCTCTCGCAGCTCAAATATGAAAACATTTAACTTTTAAGTACTTGATATACTCCATTGATGTCATTGTCTTACTTGATATTGAAATTTACGTCTTAGGAAAATACTAATTTCTGCCCGTGACTTCGCTCGCGTGGAATTTGGTCTGCCACATTAAATTTTGTAACAGATCATTTTAAATACTTTTTTTATAATAAAAATACCCTATGTTACTTCTAATATCTCCAAAAACATGTGTACAAAATTTCATGATGATCGGTTGAGTAGTTTCCGCGTGAAACCGTGACAAACAAACTTACATTCGCATGTTTAATATTAGTAAGAATGTATAGCAATCTATTGGCAAGTTACTACTGAATTTTGTGCATATACTATATGTATAGACTGACGGTTCTTCCTCTTACTGGACACAGAGGCGGAAGGACGAGACAGTGCAAATGCGCAAGCACAACCACTTGCACACTTAATTATATTACGTGCAACTGATTGCGTCTGATTACCGGACCCTGATCAAGACTCGTGTTCGTGCACATTTGCTTATAAAATTGGATAATAAAACCATCAGAAGATACATGTAAGAGTGGATAAGCCTAGTGTCTCAGCTAATAAATAGAAGCGGTCACCATAGATGAAATCGACTGGCAACTGATGCAGGGGTGACAGTTATCGTGGTAACTGTGTAAGCCTTACACTGTCACGATGACTATCATGCCTTTTACGTCTCCAAGTGGGGTATGAAACAGCATCTTACAAGGCCGCCATAGTGTGGGTCATCATACTGCATTGCATTTGCAATAAGTATGGTGACCACAACTTTTGGATTCTATTCATGCTTTCCATCAGGCAGAGTAGAATTACTGTGGCAGGCTCTTAATATAGAAAAAGAAAATAGTAACAAAGTTATGTAAGACTTAAGGCACAGTGACTTAGTTATGTATACATAATTGTTGTTTTACGTTATTATAATTTTTATACATCTAATCTTCACAAAATCGTACTGAAATACACACTTCTTACAAATCATGTTCCTTAGTAAATTCTGTAACGTTTGGAACATTCACTAGCGCTCTCAGTTTAAACTATGTACCTACATATCGCTTGCCCGTGTGGTGACGGATTAAGCATACATATAGTAGTGTTACCACCCTCTTTCTTTCTCTACGGAAAACTCCCCAGATGCCACCTACTGGTGGTTATATCGGAGTCGAACCGACTGAAAACCGCGTGCCGTCTCAAGTACCAGTAGCTAGGGAACCAGGTGAACCCTAGAAAGGAAATCCCTGGAACACCGACGTACCTCAGGCCATCTACCTACGGCTTGTAGATGAAGTGTTACCACCCCTATTCATCCCGTGGGTGTCGTAAAAGGCGACTAAGGGAACAAAGTATGCAAGACAACATCATTACAAAGGGTAGGTAAACTTGAAACAAACCCTATTCTAACCTGTCTGGCCAGCGTGGTATAGTAGGATAAAACCTCCTTGCTAAGGAGAGGCCTATGTCCAGCAGTGGACTGTAAAAGTCTGTTGATAATGATGATGATAGTTACATATCATAATTTAATTTTGCATGCACTAAATTGATTATATAGTCGTTTATAGTTGACTGTCTCGGTGGCGCAGTGGTAGTGAATGCGAGCGCTGCGCTTGAGGTCTCGTTATCGAATTCTGGGTCGCACCAAATGTTTGTATGATTTGTTAATATTTGCTACGGAGTTTGGATATTTTCTATGTATGATACGTACGTACTTAAACAAAATGCTATTAAGTATTCTATTAGTCAGTCTAGTTATCACAGTACAAGAGCTCTGGTTAATTGGAAATTAGATGACGTTGTATGTCAAATGTCCAGAATATGTATTGAACTGCGAAAGTTTTTTTAATATATTTAACTAGCTTACCCCGCGAACTCTGTTCCGCCTTAGAGGCAATAAATAAGCAGATTTTTGATTTTGGACTCAAACCCGGTCGAACCGGATAAAAAGTATCCTATATCCTTCTCCTGATTTTAAGCTACCCCGTCACTAATTTTCAGCTAAATCCGTTCAGCCGTTCTTGAGTTATAAGTGGTGTAACTAACACCACTTTCTTTTATATATAAAGATTTGTAATAACAACACATACTTTGATTAATATCTGGATCAGTCGTTGTATAAAAATAGCTTCATTTATTGTATCATTTTTACCTTCTTACAAAAACAACAATTATCCATTTTCCTCAACAGTTAATGAAGAAAAAGTCCCTTCCTCCCTTACACCGGATCTCCTAATTATAGCGAAACTCTCAAAGGTCTCTTAAGGTTGCGAGTTTTCATTGACGCCCTTAATCATCGGTGAACTGTCTGCCCCCTACATCATAACTTTATTAATTGATGTTGTTGACGTTATTATTATTTTAATGTAATATAAACTCAAATATTAAGACAATCAACATTTTGATTGTGCAGTTACCGATTTGAACTGCTAAGCTAGAGGTCGTGACTTTGAATGCCAGCTAGGAGGATCATTTGTTTGTTTGTTTGTCCCACAGAAGACCAACCTAAATCACCAGCATCCGTGTTGTCGTGTTTCGTTGGTGAGTGTGAGACTGGAGGCCCATTGATGCAGGGGTGACAGTTATCGTGGTAACTGTGTAAGCTGTCACAATGACTGTCATGCCTCTTACGTCCCCAAGCGGGGTGTGAAAATGAACCTCACTAGGCCGCTATAGTGTGGGTCACAATACTACATTGTCTGCATTTGCAATGAGTATAGTGACCACAACTCTTGGATTCTATTCATGCTTTCCATCAGGCAGAGTAGAGTTACTTTGGTAGGCTCTTAATATGGGCTATGGTGGTCAGCTGCGAGGAGGTGCATGCTTGTGTGCCGTACATCACCTAAATAGAGACTTTATCCGCAGATGGTGCCCGCGTCAGCGGGCAGGCGCTAGGAGGGATCTGGATGTCGTAATAACAGCTGTTCCCGGATCCCTCCTATGTCAGGCGCAGAGTGGCTCACCGTGTGGTTTTAGTCGGTCCGATTTCGACACACCACCACGCGGTAAACCCCGGCGGGGTGACGGCCCGAGGGGGTTTCCACACGTTAAAAAAAAGAGGCTCTTAACATAGAAAAAAAAATATAGAAAAAAACAACATATGTGCATTTAGAAACATATCAGTATATCTTTTTGAAAGTATGTGTGAGCGATTAATCCTAATAAGTTTGCACCCTATTTATGTAATAAGGCGCAACCCAACTGTCGCGCTGTCCACTGCTGAACGAAGGTCTGCCCTAGGAGCGCCAACCATGCCGGTCTTGGACAATTCGCATAGATCCGCTGCCAGCCACCGACTTCAAGTAGTCGGTCCATCGCGCCGCAGGGTACCCTACGCTACCTTTACCCAATCGTGGTCTCCACTCTATCACACTTCGGCTCGACCATCGTTTCGTCTGGAGACATGACCGGTCCACTTCCACTTCAGCGTGCTGATTCTCCCTCGTTACGAATTTTATCAGCCAGAGAAACACCCAGTTTCGCACGCTCCATCGCGAGTTGAGCTACTTTAAACTTGTGTATCAGTCCAATGGTGAGTGTCCACGTTTCGGCTTCGTATGACATTACGGGTAGGACATTGTTATTATACTCGTATAGTATTGACTAAAATTATAGTAAAGTAAAAGCGTTTAACACATTTCTTTCTACCTTTTATTGCTCCTTAGCTACGATACAAGTGTTTCACGTTCTATTTCTACAATCGCTAACGTCTATATTGTTTTGTAGTTAATTTATTTTCACCACGTGATTTAGCGTTGAGAAACATAATTTCCATACAATAGGCTAGATGACACCTTAGTCAAATTAGTTACTTTTTATCATCTGTCAAAACAACAATTTTGTATGAAAAATGTACTAAATACAAAATTGTGACGTCATTGTTTTAGACTACTCAATTGAACAATATATTTCACTGCGTATTTGATTGAAATTTGTAATAATAATACGAAGCTATGTTAATTGTATTTTCCGAGATGTTTCGCGATATTAGTTTTAATGAAGTGGACATTAGTATTTATTTACGATACAGTCGTCTACCCAATTGCTAGTTTTCTAACAACGTTTACTTTTGTGGAATCTCATCTTGCCTAAGAGGGTTGTATTGGAAACGAAACTTATTGCAACCTCGTACAAATTGAATACCAATCGTAGCAGAGCTAATACTTCGCCACAAACGGGACGCTTTAATTGGATAGTACCACACTTCTAAGCTAGACATACATGGTAGGGTGTACCTAACAGGTTGATCTACACGCAGCCGTCAAGTAAAGTCAACCAAACCTTCCCTCCCAAAAGGAGAAGGAGTGACTTTTTTAAAATCACACTTGCAAAACACAGACACAAAAAACATCCAGAAACAGAACAACAATTCGTAGAACACGAACTATCCTCAACACTCAGTGTGGTAAATAGTGGAGAGAAAACCGCTGAAATCACTAATGGCGGCAACATCATTAGAAGACTTACATGCTAGACATACGAGTTCAGTATATACACATATATAATAAAAAAAGATAAACCCAAAAGACTTGTTTGTTCTTCGTTCAAGCCCAGAGAGTATTTTAATTTTCAAATGCTTAACACGCGATTAGCAACGAGTCAACACGACAGATAATCATTTGGTTTCCAAACAGAACAGTCTCGACAAACTTAATAATCCTACAGGTAAAATATTTTATCATGTAAGGTACACACGGCTAACAAAATACTCGCTCAAGTTTGTATAATACTAGCTTTGGTACCGGTATCGGTCCGTGTGTATGTTGGTAGCCTATGTAACTCACAAAATGGCTTAGCTGATAATGTTACTTGCTATTGGTGACATAATTTTTAAAATTTTTTGTGTGGTTTAAATGTAAAAGTGTAACAAACAGACTTACATTCACATTTATAATTTTAGTTACAATTATGTGTTCATTACAAATAACATTTTATAATTTTTCACTCATATATTTCTAAGTCATCACCGATATTGCCCGAAAAATTGCTAATCGTAAGTGTCAGTGCCCGAGGCATATTATTCACAGAAACAATGGCCGATGGGATGCACAGGAACGCAGCCTTGGTAGGGCCTGTACAAGGTGGTCCGGTGGATGTGGGTGGCATGAGATCGGCTGTTGTGGAGAACCTTAGAGGAGGCCTATATCTAGCAGTGGACATTGTTTGGTTGAGATGATAACATGATGACTGTTTTATAACCACCCAGCGTTTCTATGCCAAGTTTTCTAGTAATAACTTGCTAAAATTACAAACCACAGAAAATTTCCACTGACTCGATATTTTTTTGCTGTGTGTACTAACCCCATAATCCCTTAACTTAAAAGGGATCTCATATGGGCTGTTTTTGTGGGAAGTTGTTTCCAGGTAAGATACAAGGGTGTTTGTAAAAACTGAGAAACAGCGAAAGGGTGTAATTAATTAAAAAACTACCAAGAGATGTTGACTTTTGTACTAATGGTGAAATATTTAGATTTAAGCTTGGAATTGTTTGTTGTTCATTAAGAGTGTTAAATTAATATTTTTATAGTATAAAATAAAAATGAAGAGTTTAATCTCTTCGTCTTTTATATTGGGGAGAAGGGGAGACACCTGGTTCCCCGACTACTGATACCTGAGACGGCGTGCGGTTTTTATTCAGTTCGAGTCCGACATAACCACCAGTAGGTGGTATCCGGGGGATATCCGCACAAAAAAAGAGAGAAAGGGAGAAGGTTTGAAGAGCAGTAAAGTGCTTGTGGCTCGTGAGTTATAAGTGCACGTGGACGGCAGTGGTTACTTGCTATCAGGCAACCAATATATATGGTGGTGGTTACTTGCTATCTGGTGACCTATATTTTTGTTTACCTTCCTCTTTTCTAGCCTTTATTATTCCCAAGATTATTTAGAGTTGACCATTAGTTTAACTGGTTTTAACTGAATACCAGTTTTTCCACGGAGCGACTAGCATCAGACCTCCCTGAAGACGAGCTTAATTTGAACGTTGAATTACATGTCAGTATATTTTCCCGGATCCCTCCTATGTTCCCGGATCCCTCTTATGTCAGGCGCAGAGTGGCACACCGTGTGGTTTTAGTCGGTCCGATTCCGACACACCACCGCGCCGTAAACTCCGGTGGGGTGACGGCCTGAGGGGGTTTCCACATATTAAAAAAAAAAGATGTCAGTATATTTACAGGCAGTGCAGCAATATCGATTGCCATAGTTCATGATAGCCGGGACTGGCTGAATATGCTTTCCGAGGCACGGATGTTAAGAAGTTCTTCTAAGGCAAATTGAACAACACTTTTGGTCCGCCTCGGGCATCAAACCCGAGATTTCTTGACCGACAATCTCATGCGCTATCTGCTAGACGAACGATACCATACCTTCCTACGTTAATAAAAAGCAAATTTAAATATTCTACAAGTGATGTGCTTTCTTGCTACCCTATTTCTTCAAAAAAGGGCCCAAAGTATTTATTGTATGTTTTAATAGATAAATCGTTATAGCTGCTTTGTAGGTCCAGCGGTTAGCGTATGCAACTGTCAATCAGGAGGTCTTGGTTTCAATTCCCGGGTCGAGTCAAAAAAAGTGTTATTGAGATTTTCTGATTATGAAGCTGGGACCTGAATCCTCGTGGCTCGGAGAGCACGTAAAGCCGTCGGTCCTACGTCTGATCTCTTCCCAGTCGTGTCGGATAACCGTCCCATCAGATTGTGAGAGTGAGGAAACAGAGAGTGCACCTGTCTTTGCGCATACACTTGTGCACAATCGCTTGCGTAGTCTCCGATGAGACTGGACGCCGTGGCCCAGATCGGCTATCATTATAATATATTACTATAAAAATAAACATTATTTTCTTTGTAACTCTTCAATATTCTAAGAAAAACTCAATTTAACATTTTAAACACAAAACGTCTAATTCAGAGACCATCAAACATGGCCGATCACCGAATATGGCATCTAGTATCTCACAATTTCCTTTGCAAGAAAAACATTTTCTTAAAAAAAAAAGAGAAAAAGGAAATCTAGTTGACTACATATCTTTATTTGGACACGCCGATAAAAAAATAATGTCGGACATTAAGGGAAGAACTTAATTTAAATATTTCTGACGCATATTACCCTCTCGCTTGCTCTTGGAGTAAGGTTAATAAATCTGTCTCTTTCACCGACCGACTATAAGTCACGGAACCGTCGTTGGGTAAATGCCTTTTTAAGTGAACCCCACGAAGTTAAGAAACTTTTTTTGTAGAAAATGTAATGTTAGAATGTTATGGGTTTTGCTTGGTGGGCTCAATGATTGTTTTATGGTAAATGGTTGAGTTCTATATTAGTTTTAATTGTTGAATATTCGTGGTGGAATCACTTGTTATTGTTACAAATTGTTTGATGTTAGAGTACGCGGTTTTTAGGGTTGTGTTCGAGTAGTGGGCTTTTTAGCTAGCGGAATAAGACAGCTTTTCAGTTTCTAGTGTCTTCAAGTTTTTTATTTTTTATGGGTAATATATTATGTATATTATTGTGGTGATACCAACTATCAAACTAGAAGTCTATGGTATATATGTATTTAAAATAAATAAATTAATAACCTCATACATTCCACACATGGTTATTTGATTGCGTATTAGGTAGAGCCTATGCTATGTCAATAAATATGCCTGTAACCATACTTCTGATAAGCATAGTTAAATATTTTTAAATGCCCGCACTCGTCACTTAAATATTTGCCCAAAGTGGGAATGGAACCCATGACCTCCAGCTTAGCAGTCAGGGCCATTGACCACTACATCAACAGGCCTGCCATATATAGAATGATATAAATATGTTTATCAGCAGTGTATATTTATCATGATACAGGCTCTGCCTAGTTTGAAATCAGACGGCCGTGTTTGAGATATTTCAAGTTAGAATTATAATTGTATATTAAAAATATTTATAATGAATATTAAAATTTAATAGTCTAGAGTGCGTAGTAATGTACCAAGAAGGTTGAAACACAAGATTTTTTCTTCTTACATTCTTAACCTTTGTCAATAATAACAGTTGACAGTTCGTGATGAGTTAAAAAAAAAAGAATGACAGTTTACATAGACAACAATTTAATATTATTATAATGCGTGATGAACGATGTAAGTATAATTTTAAATTTGGAATGTATCCATAATGAGTTTAAATTTCGAATTGCTGCTAACAGTCAGAAACAATGATTTCGTTTATCGAATAACAATCAGAGGTCGGTGTTAATAATGTTACAATATCAGTGTATTTCAATTTAAATTTCCTCACTTGAAATTACTTGTATAATTAACTTAATAATATCCATACTTGTATACCCTGTAGGAGTTATATATTATATGCATGTTATCATAGATAAATTATGCCTAGACACACAATGGATGATCGTATTTATCACATAGTTTAGTGATCTAAATGGGAAGTACTCTGTTCTAGGTGGAAATCGAACACACGACCAGCTCTAACTTAGCACTCATGATGAACCACTCACAACAGATATTTGATTATTAGGGTATGTAATGTGTGTGTTGACGGTGAACATTTAAAAAGAAAACACTTAACACTGCAAACAAATATCACATAAACAATGTTTTTTTTATGAACCATTACAGGCTTATTAAAACAATTTGTGGTTCAACGAAGTGTTGTACCATTTGGTGATCAAACCCATAACATCAACGCGTGAGATGACCGTTTTAATCACTACACCCTCTTCACAGTCGTATAAGTGAAAATAAACCCTATTTAAGTAGAGTAAAAGTACATTATTTTATAAATGAACACAATTCGTAATACATTTAAACAAAATATCCCTATTTTGCACCCCACAAGCACGTATCATCAAAAGCCCTCATAAAACGAGATGGTTTCCCGAATCCCATATCAATAAAATTCTTTACTTCCATCAAATCAACCAATATCACGAAAATAGTATACTCACATGCGTTTTGACAGCGCGACAGAAATGCGCCAACGATCTGACAGCTTTGACAGCTTGTCATATTTGACAAGTATCATTTGTGTGGCTATTGACACGTCACTTGGAACGCCATCTGTAATTTATATTTGAGAAATAGACGTTTTGGCGGAAATCATGAATGTCATCATTTTTATGTGAGTTGAATATTTTATTATGTACAAAGTACAATAAATAAAAAGTTTTTTCTTGTTACCATAAATATATTTTCCTGTGAACATATCGTGCTATCTTTGTTACTTGTGATTCTATTTCGATGATACTGCTACGTATTGAATTGGTTATTCAGAGTTCTTTATGTAATTATATGAAATTAAAGTGTTTTAAGGTATTTATAACTTTAGAATTTCTACTAACTGAGCAAAAATTGTTGTGGATAATAAGTTTAGTTCCATACCACATACCACATTTAAACATGGGATACGAAGCTGCAGTTAAAAATAATACAATCTAAGAGTTGAGGTCACCATACTTATTGTGAATGTAGACAACGCAGTATGGCGACCCATTCTATAGCAGCCTAGTGAAATGATTTTTCGCACCCCGCATGGGGACGTAAAAGGCATGATAGTCATCGTGGTATAAGGCTCATATGTTTACCACGATAACTGTCACCCCTGCCTCAATCATATTTGTATTTAGTACTTTATGAATAATAAAAAAAAAAAATCTAAAGATTGTTTTTGTTTCAGGTAAGTACCTACATTCTTTGAGGAACCGGATATAGTCCATTCTGTAAGTCTCATATTGACTAGCCTATTCGTCTAGTAGTTATTGATGCTGGATGTAAAATCAGAGATCGTTGGTGTGATCTACCTATTTTGTTTCTGTGTGAAAATGCCCACGAATATCACCCAGCGGTAGGATGTTTATGTCAGATTCAGACCACTCAAAAACTGAACGCTATCTCGTGTACTTCGCTGGAGAACTAAGTGGGCCCTAGAAAAAAAATCCATTGCACCCCGAATGGGTCCCTGGACATCTACGACTTGTATATGACCCCTCGTGTTTGAGAATTACGCTGTTTCCAGTCAAGTCTCTAAAAGGAAGCGCCGCGTTTAATCTCCACATAAGACAAGTGACTGTAAATAGCATAATTATTTTTCTAATACATTATATGTTAAGGAAATTCCCATATAATATGCATGTATTTAGTTACATATGTTTCTAAGCACTCTAATTATAATAGTCCAGGAGCCTACTTGTATCACACGACGTATTGAAACACTCCTACAATACTCCTTGAATAATTTTTAATTTTGGAACTCTAATTGGACCATCAACTCCTTTTATCAACGCCGCACTTACTATTTGAGACACTCAAACTTCTTTCTGCTTTTAAAATCAAAAAAGTATAAAGTGTTTTAAAAAATGTCGTAGATACATTTGTTAAAAACACATTAGTCAGTCTCAATTAACTCCGGTAAAGTGAGATAGACCCTAATTTTGAATTAATCAACAAAAAGTGACTCTATAAATCAGTTCGCCCCCACATGTAGTCAATGGTACCCATCGACAATCGAAAGAGTTTTTGTTGAATGTTTTTTTTTATACGAAAAAGTTTATAATCTTTTTAAAAAGAGTTCTGTTACGTAGTTTATTAATATTTCATGTTTAAATAATATTGAGTGAAGAATTGTTCTGTTCATCTGATCACTAGTTACGGTGTTTGGTTTCACATAGATTTTGTTTGATGCATTCCACATCTCATTCTTCTTCTAAAACATCTGTGGGTACCGGCACTCCGATGACGGCAATAACGACTTGATGCTGTAATATCCAAGTCGGGCAAATTGAGATCGTGTGCTGAACCGTGTCCTCACTGCAGTCACAGAAGTGACAGGAAGAAATCTAGTCCTTTCGATGCAATCGACAGCTTTCTAGAATAGGCCAGCATCAATCGAGAAGAAAGGATCACGTGTTGCCGCTCTGTTTAATCTACCATGACCGGCTGGACATCAGTCCGGTTGTCTCAGCTGATATTTTGCCTAGTTTAATATCAAATTCCCGTGCGTGAGATGTATAATGCTATTATTAAAGTTAGTATTGTACGACTAACAACCGACTACTATAGAAAAAGGTGTTGAGTAAAAGTAACTTCAGTTATTTCTCTCATTCATCATTTCTGAGTCCTGGTTGGACAACGTTATGCAACATTAGTTCAGGACACGAGCAAACATATGAAACGATAGACTCTAGAAGAATGATTGACGACAGGGTCACCTCGTTAAAAACACATTGGCATAAGTTAAAACTTTTTTCTACGACTGCGTACAGAAAGAGGTTCTCCATGCGTATGGTTATTTTTGTCTGTAAAATTATTTTATTGTTTTATTTAGTTACTTATTTACATTCTCTATACATCTCTATACACCTATTTAAATATTCTAGAATTCTATATTTATTTTACATTTCAGAATCTCAGAATTTAGAAGTGTAATATGGATACGGATATAGAATACCATAATATTCCTATTTTTATATCTTCATTTTCAACAGCCTTTCACAGTTCAGTGCTGGACATAGGACTCTCCTTAGCAAGGAAGTTCTGGCTCCCTGTCTGCATTTGCAATGAGTATGGTGACCACAATTCTTGGATTCTATTCATGCTTTCCATTAGGCAGAGTAGTCACTCTGGCACTTTAATATAGAAAAAAAAATATAAATGATTTTCATATCAAATTGATGTTATTATTATCTTTTGACTACACCGTTGACGTAATGGTTTAAACGGTCGCCTTGCCGCTTCCTACTGCATCAAAGTGCTGTGGGTCCGATCCCCACATAGCACACGACACTGTGTGATCCACAAATAGTTGTCCTAAGTCTGAGTGTTCTTTGCGGCCGTTTGTTGTGTTCGTAAAGTTCCCAACGACACAGGATTTATTTACAAAAAAAAGTCTTCAAATATCGCATACTATATAATCTCTTAGTATTGCTTAGTCTATCAACAAAAACTACATTACATTTTGCCGTTTACGTTCAATGCAAGAAAGAATATTACTACAGCAAAATAAAGTAAAAATTGAGCATGTTTTGTTCGTTTTTGCAATTCAGCAAATTGTTTTGACACCGATATTATTGTATTGTGTTGTAGATATTATACAAAACTTATAATGAAGTGTCAACAAATAAATTTAGAAAGACATTGGCATAGACTTTGCCTCGGTGGCGCAAGGGTAGCGTATGCAAGTGCTGTGCATGAGATCTCGGGTTCGATATCCGAGTTTGTACAAATGTTTGTATGGTCTGCAAATATTTGTTTCGGAGTTAAGTATTAAGTAAAAAAAGTATTTAAGTATTCTATCAGACAATTTAGCTGACATAGTACAATTTCTGCTTAGTTTGAAACTAGATGGCGTCGTATGTCAAATATCCGATTGTCTCTGAAAGTAGATTATTTCTTAATATTTCTCTTATTTAACTCTGTAGTTAAAGTCAGATCAAATTACCTAGTTTCTTAGTTCGTTTATATTATAAAGCAGAGGATTGTGTACAATGACGCATATCAGGTTATGCCTATGACCAGCGATGGACATAGAACACACCTAATACATATCTAAAAAGGAAAATCCTAAAATGTCTATTTAATAAGGAGTGCATTAAGAATATAGTATTTGAAATTAAACTACAATAACATTAGATAAAATATATTAAAACTTATAAAGAAATAACAACAAATATTTACTTATTTAAATATAATAATAATAGTATAACAAATATAAACTGCCTCGGTGACGCAGCGGTAGTGAATGCGACTGCTGTGCTTTAGGTCTTGGGTTCGATTCCCGGGTCGGACCAAACATTTGTATGATCTGCAAATATTTGTTTCGAAGTTTGGGTGTTTTCTATGTATAATGTGTATGTATTTACAAAAAAAAGTATAAAAGTATTCTATCAGTCAGTCCAGTTATTATAGCACAAGCTCGGCTTTGCTTGAAACTAGATGATGGTGTGTGTCAAATGTCTGAAATATTTATTTATTTATGGATACCTGATACACAACGCCATCTAACTACCATAGCGTTCAAACTAAGCAGAGCTTGGACTATGACCGTTAGATTGACTGATAGAATGGTTATATACTTTTTTTATTAATACGTATATATTTTAAATAAAAAACACTCAAACTCCGATAATATTTGCACATTTGGTCCAAACCGGGAATATAATCTGAGACTTCATGCACAGTAGTCGTATACGCTACCACTGTGCCAGCGTGCAGTCAAAATATGATTTGATGTCATTGTCATTATCAGCCTGTCGCAGTCCACTGCTGGACATAGCTCTCCAATTGCACGCCCTCGATAAATACAAATTATAAATAAAATATAGTCTATCTTCTTATTAGAATATAACTTATATAGATACTTACTAAAATATTTGTAAGTAGAACTAAACCGTTTTTATGTTGGCGAACTTTCGAGCAAATTGCATCGCATCTGGTCACTTATAACCTTGATGGCCCCAATAAGTCCTGAACACTTATGAAGGCGACAGCCCAATTTAAGTCCCAGGCACTTATGACCCTGTTGATCTGGTTAAGTTCCAATTTCAACATATATGTCGTGGTTAAAACATAAATAAAAAAAATGTCTTAAAACTAAAAATCTTGAGTACACGTAATTAATTTTTATTTAAAATTCTTATTTTTTAATGAAAAGTAGATATATGTACAATGTAACGCTATAGAATTATTAATAAACTAATTCTTTATTCTTTGTGGGCAACATTGTGGGAACGGTTGACTCAAATTGCCGTACCTGAAGAATCCAGGTACAGAATAATCCGATTGGCATCTGTAAAAAAACATATCAACTTTAAAATTGTGGATTTATATATTTAGTCTTTGCTTTGATTTAAAAAAAAAAACTTTTAAAAAGGTTAACTTCAAGGTGTTGCCATTATTATAAATCACTAACCGACTCGCGTAACTTCGTCTGCATCTCCTATTGGTGAACAACTTTGTGTACAATAAAAAAGGTTACAGTGAGTCAATTTTGACAAGGGGCACAATTCTATTAAAACACTAGCTGACCCGTCAAAAGTTGTTTTGCCATTTTTACTAAAATGGCTATTAAAAAATAAGGCTTGATCGTAGAAGGGTGAAAATTGAGGATTGTATGTATTTTTGTATGTTGTATCATAAAAAAATAGAAATTAAAAATTTTGTCTAAAAAATAAAAAAAAAAATTTAGGGTTGTACTACCCCTAACATTTAGGGGGATGAAAAATAGATGTTGGCCGATTCTCATAGATACTGGATAAGCACAAAAAATTTCATCAAAATTGGTCAAGCCGTTTCGGAGGAGTATGTCAACGAAAACTGTGACACGAGAATTTTATATATTAGATTATTTCCGTGAAACCTTAACAGTTTACGCAGCGCACACAACGAAAGCTTTCAAAAGCTTTCCCCCGATTTTGTAAAATTTTTTCATTGATACTCAGCTCCTATTGGTCATAGCGTGATGATATGTAGCTTACAGCTTTCCTCAATAAATGAGCTACATGACATTGAAATATTTTTTCAAATCTGATCAGTTGTTCTGGAGATTAACGAGTTCAACCAAACAAATAAAGAATCTCTTTACTTTTATAATATTTTGGTATGGATAATAACTTTTAATTTTTAATCCTTAGAAGTGGAATTTATTTAAATTCCAACAGCGTAACGTATAATACCCGGTGCTATTTCCAAAAATAATATTTGCGTGATGGAAGTCATGAGTTTTGATTAGTTATACGTACTATAATTTTTGTGTCACATACTGTAGTATATTTTTGCCTCCATCTTTGTTTGATGGCTAGTAATTCTGATTGGTAAGTGAAAGGGTTTTACTTTCAGGATAAACCATTGTGCTGTGAGTTCGATTAGACACAGGCAACTGAAGTCTATAGTGACAAAAAAAATTGAAATTATCAAACATAGCTTAGACCTGTACATACTTTTCATAAACCACGCTTGCTTCGTTGGTCTACCGGTTAGCGTATGTGACTGTCAATCAAAAGTTCTTGGGTTCAATTCTCGGGTCGGGCTAAAAAGTGTTATTATCTCGTTACGGAAATACCTAATAACAGCCTGGAAGTGGAAGTTAGGCACCAAAACCCCCTTGCTTTGGGAGCACTTAAAGCTGTCAGTCGTACACTTGATCTCTCCTCGGTTGTGTCGGATAATCGTCCCGTAAAATTCTGAGAGTGGAGGAACAGAAAGTGCACCTGTGTTCGGACACACACTTGTATACTATTATATCTCCTACGTTGTTTGCTGGTTGCTGGACACCGTCACAAAAATCAGCTGAGCATATATCTTCACAAATTTTTCACAAAAATATTTGATACAGAAAACAACAGTGTTATCCAAAGGCGAATTACTCATTGTTGGCACAATTCCAGTTCTGTTCCAATAGACAATTACCATTACATTGTTGAAATGAATTCAATTGGAGTTTATTTAATGAGTTACTTTAATTTAATTGTAATAGTTTTTGGCTCACCATCGCCGAATAAAGTTTTGATTATTGTATACTGAGTGAAACGTAGCATATTTTAAATTATTTTTCGATGCACTAGAAACAAATAACTGCTGTGGTCAAACACGATGTGATGTTTCAATCAAGTTGGAAGAAGGAAAGAAAATGATATACGTGGCAATTAAATAAATAAATAAATATTTCAGACATTTAACACACAACGCTATCTGGTTTCAAACTAAGCAGAGCTTGTGCTATGATAACTAGACTGACTGATAGAATACTTATATACTTTTTTTTTGTAAATACATACATATTATACATAGAAAACACCCAAGCTCTCAAATAAATATTTGTAGATCATACAAACATTTGGTCTGACCCGAGAATCGAATCCGAGCCTCAAGCACAGCAGTCGTTTTCGCTACCACTATGCCATCGAGGCTGTCATTTTACAGTAAAGAAACTTATAGATATATATTATTTGGGCAAAAGTGTTATATCATATTGTTTGAAAAAAAACGAAAACATTGACACTTAACATTTACAAGTGGGTGATTTTGGGTTTTATTACTTTTCATATACCCTGTGTTACTCTGACACGATTATTAAGATGAATGTAACGATACCTCCCAAATCCAAATCCATCAAGCTATTTAAACTACAGAGCGGGCGAAAACCGAACCAAGCCAAAAGTACA
Organism: Hypercompe scribonia; assembly: GCA_949316085.1. Taxonomy (NCBI): domain Eukaryota; kingdom Metazoa; phylum Arthropoda; class Insecta; order Lepidoptera; family Erebidae; genus Hypercompe; species Hypercompe scribonia. The sequence goes on along the minus strand of OX438991.1, from coordinate 1,617,675 downwards.
TACAAACACTCGAAAAATATAATCCTTTTTCTCCCGCAGCCAGACAAAAATACAATGTGTTTTTAATTGACAAATTCCCCTTAACTATGGGAAGTAACCATAGATAAATCGCTCACCCTGTTTGATAAAACGTGCCACCTAGTAAGGGATGTTTTAACAAGGGACGGAATTCCTGTTACAGCGTTCTTTTTTACTAATTTGTCAAGTTTTTTAGTCACAGTGTTAGTTTCGTTTGTGTTTGTAAAGGAATGGATGTTGTTTTTTTGGAATATTTGACGCCATGATAAGTAAAAGTTAAAGTTTGTGAATGAATGCATTCTGGGACTTTTTGTATGTGACATTTAAATAGAAGCTTATAAGTAGAACTGAATTTTAATGGTGAGTAAACTATGTGTTTACACAATGGAGTGATTCCACGGCTTCTCGCAAAATCGGTGTTAAGCTATTAGTTGATTGCCTTTCAAGTGATTTTACGGCCATGATTATATACTTTTTAGTAAAAACTTTTTAGCCCTAGTATTACTGGAGAAAGACGGTCCTTGGAAGGACAGGTCAGACTCTTAAACTTCTAAAAGTTTTCAATTAAAAATAATCAAAACTAGACAGAGCCTCTACCATGATGACCAGACTGATTGCTTATCAACATCCAATTGTTAATATACCTACATATATGCACATATGTATAACATAAACAGTAATTGTTTCGGATAGAAAGTGAACTCAAAACTTTAAATAATTGACAAGTATACGTACGTGGTCTTATCAAGATAAACTTCATACGACTCTAAATCCGACGCTTCATTCCTCACATTAGAACTCCTCTTATTTCTCTTATTAGATTCATCTAATTTCCTCAGTCTCCCCACCTTTTCCAGTTTTATCTTCTTTCTTAAAGACAACGGTTTCAGGAACCTCGTTTTATCTAAATGTGCTCTCACTTCGTCTAAAATCGTTCTAGTTATTGGATCAGTTTGCCAATCATGAGTAGGCTTTTGCTCTTTACTCTTATCAGAGGACATCATTTTCAATATACTTCTGCCCTGTTTTTCACGTATCACACCAAGTTCATGTATATTTTCTAAATCAGGGTTTGATAAAAAAATATTTTTGCTCTGCCCTTTGGCTTTTTCCAAACTCATTTTATTACGATTGCGATTCTTAATTCGGTATGAGGTTTTAGGGTACGTCAAATTGTAATTGGCAGGGATATTAAAAAATGGATATCCCAAGTAGATAGCTGGTTTCTGATCTAAATGGTATTTTGCAGTCGGTACCTCAGTCGTTTTAGTTTTTTTATTCTTAGTTGTAGTAGGCACATATGGTGTATTAGAAACAACTAGAGGTTGATGTATATAAGATGAAGCTCTTTGAAATAATGATAAAGGATAATAATAAGGTAATCTACCAAAATCTTTCGTGGCTAGTGTTCTATCGAAATAATTGACTGATCGTCCGAGAACATTTAATGGATTTACAGATTTTACTGTTGCTAAATTTTCAGTCTTAAATCCCGCACTTTTCGATTTAGAACTAGGTTTTACATCGTCTAATGATTGGGGTTTATTGTTATTCGATATGGGGTCGTACCAATAAGAGACACGTTTTGTTTCAGCAGCATTCAATAGTTTACTTTTAATGGTCGTGGGAATTTTTAAGTTTAAGTCATTTATAGTTTCTTGTATTAAAGCCTCTGGGTTGGTTTTATCAAGTTCATCGTAAAGGTTTTGAGCTAACTGATAAATTTCCACTATAGCTTCTAAGTCACTTTTCTTGACTGTATGTAATATTGCCGATATGGTTTTAATTTCACCATCTGTTAAGTATCTGTCACCATTTACTAATTTAGAAGATATCTTTCCATGAGTTAAATGAGTTTTAGAATCTTCCACTGGATTGATACCTATTATATTCACATTTTTATTTTTCTGAAGGTAGTCATCGTCATTAAGAAGTAGTTCCATTTTAGGTATTTCAGTATCTTTATCAAAATTTGTAAAATTTATTTGCCTTATAGTCCCAAATTCGTTTTCAGTCATATTTTTCCTTCGAATTCTGCAATGATAGTTACCACAGAAAGTGCTTGAAGGCCATGTTGAATTCAGGGTGTGAAATTTGCCGGTGTCTGGATCTCGGCAGAGAAACGCTGAAACAAATAAACATATTATGGATGTTTTAAAAATAGATAACGTTGACTTTTATTCCTAGAAACGAATATAATCATAGGATGAATATATATTATAAAAATCTTAACGGTAACGAAACCATGTGAAATTTTGGTACACTGTTAGTTTAGTATTATATGCTATTAAACAATTACTAAACAATAACAGTATTCTTTACTTACACTTACATATTACGATATATTGAAGCAATTGATCGAAGTCCATTATAATTTTAAACTGATATCATCTGACGTAACTTTTTAGAATATCAAATAATTTACAGACTTTTCATAACGTGACTACACATACAACATGCTTTGTATTAGCTAAAAGGTACTTTAATCACTATGAAACACTACATCCACTGGTAGAGCTAGTTAAGACACTGAGCTATGATGATCTAAATTTATCACTTAAAAGTTTTCTAAAATATACCTCTGACTAATCATGATATAATGGGTTTGGTTTTTGTTTGTTCAGATACAAACTATCGATATAGGTGATGTAATGCATAAACATTATTGTTGTTTGTAGCTCACACACAATTAGGTAACTATTCTCTCTGTCAAATAAGAAAATACGTTTACGACTATAATAAAAATCTTTCATATTTATGAGATTACTAGTTTTGCTCTTTGCTCGAAACGTTACTTTTTGTCTAGAGTATCATTCTGTCTTATGTTTCCAGTACTCCTGACAAAGGGTGTATAAAATTTTACGATGCTCATTTAAGCGTTTAAGGCGTGAATGTGAGACCGTAAAACGCTAAAAATCAAGATGATTTTGCTCATTTTGAACGTTTTTAGGTTACTACTTTTCTAGTGAAAAAGTATGAAATAGAAATAAAAAGATAGATAGCACAGTTACATTTTGTTCATTTTCTATTAAATGTGTACGGAAGATAAAATAGAAACGGAATACATAATATTTATTAACGGTAGTACGCTGGATAAGACCATCCAAAATAAGACTATTGCAGTCTGTGGATGCAATGTAATAAGCAATCCGTTGAACAAATTATCATCTATACTAATATTATAAAGAGGAAACCTTTGTATTTTTGTATTTTTGTATGTTTGTATTGAATAGGCTCAAAAACTACTGGACCGATTTCAAAATTTCTTTTACCATTACTTAGAGGGATTCTTCCGAATCCGTATAGGCTATATTTTATCCCGGAAAATAGATAGGATTTATCGTGGTAGTGAAAATTGTGGAGTAAGTCGTCGAAAAAACTGCCGTACGTTAACGATTCTCGCGAACGCTGCCTAAATGGTTAGAGATGTATGGTTGACTTCTATAGAAAAGTTGTAGAACTCAATAATGCCTACAAAAAAGTCCGCGATAGTATAAACCAAACATTTATATTTTAGCCACTATAACCACTTTTCCATAGAATCAAAGTAATTAAAATTATTAGCCTATTTATTGATCATATTATCGTCAAATACTAATCCTTATCCAAATAAACTATTTATTGAGCAAGATTGCTTCAATAGCTATAAATTACTTTTTATTTTATTCCAATCGGACAATCCATTCAAAAGATATTACGAATTTAAAATTGTAATTGGTATTAAAATGAATGATGGCCGCCGGCCGATATGTGGCGCACGACTCGCACGGCGAAACCGCAGGGGAGGGGGGTGCACTTCTATGAAGCAGGTTGCCGCGCAGCTCACTCGCGCGATCGGCTCTCTACGCAGTGGACGCGGCCAAATCGAGTAAATTTACTGAATTAATGCACTTATTAAAATTGATTTCGGAACTATTTAGATACTCATTATCAAAAGTTCTTTTCAAAAATACTTATAAATAATTTCATTCAATATTTCTTAAATATACTCGTATTTGCTTTATAGTCGTCTCAAATATTAAATAAAAAATTATTCGAACTATTTTCGAAAAACTGGTATTTATTTTCGTCTGACGATAGGTGGGGTTTTTTTAACATAAACCCAAGATAAACAATATGCCTAAAAAGAAACGATCGCAGCTATCTGAAAGTACTTCCCAAGCGAGATTAGCAAAAATACGTCGCAATGGGGCATCTTCTTCAGAAAATTCTGAACGTCTCGAAAGTCAAAGAGAAAACGTTTCACAGTCGCGGGCAAGAGAATCTAGCGGTGAACGTTCGCAGCGTCTTGCTGAAAATAGAGATAGACTGTCACGAGCACGCACTAGAGAAACCAGCGATGAACGTTCACGTCGCCTTGCGGAGCAGGATGTAAGATCGTCGCAGGTACACCAACGACAATCTAGCGCAGAACGTTCACAGCGCCTTGCTGGAAATAGAGACAGACTGTCACGAGCACGCGCAAGAGAATCTAGCGATGAACGTTCACTTCGCCTGGCGGAGCAGACTGCGAGAACATCACAGGTACACCAACGCCAATCGAGTGCCGAACGCGCACAGCGACTTGCTGAAAATAGAGTTAGAACCTCGCAAACGCGTGCTCGAGAATCTAGCACCGAGCGCTCGCAGCGACTTATGGCACAGAGAGCTAGACAACAGTCCTTAGCGACTAGAACGCGCAATAGAATTTTAGCCCATAGTAATAGATCGGTGTTTAGCTATGATCATGAAATTAACAAAATGATTATTGAAAAAGTACCCGGTGATTTTAAACGTTTTAAATCCATCAACACCGTGTGTAACACCGAAGATACAGTACACTATCCACAAGAATTTTTAAACTCACTCAATCCTGCCGGCTTGCCACCCCACGAACTGAAATTAAAAGTAGGTACGCCCATTATGCTATTAAGAAATTTAAGCCCTCCAAATATGTGCAATGGGACAAGACTTTTGATAAAAGAATTGCGAGCCAATGTGATTGTAGCGACAGCTGGACAGCTCGCTCACATTTCGCGGATCCCGATGATACCGACAGATTTGCCTATTTCCTTTCAAAGATTACAGTTTCCCGTCAAGGTATCGTTTGCCCTTACAATAAATAAATCCCAGGGTCAAACTTTTTCAATGGTAGGTATCGATCTTAGAAAAGAGTACTTTTCCAATGGCCAATTATATGTTGCACTTTCTCGAGTAGGATCTCCTGAAAACCAATATGTTTTAATGCCATCTACAAATACTACTGCGAACATAGTGTATAGTGAAGCATTAAGGTAAAGAGTCGTTAAAATTAAAAATTAAAAACAAAAATACAAGAGTTAAACAGGTACGAAACAAAAAAATGTAACACAAATAAAAAACCTATAAAAACATGCATACAAAACAAAACTTTTTTTTCAGAGAGCTTAAAAATAAATGTCCACCCGTGCGAAGCCGGGGCGGGTCGCTAGTCTGTTATATTTTCGGGTGCCGTAAAAGCCGACTAAGGGAACAAAATATTCAGAAAAACACCACTACAAAGAGAATTCCAATCCGTTTGGCCAAAACCTCCTTGCCAAGGAGAGGCCTATGTCCAGCAATGGACTGTAAAACGCTGTTGATAGTTATATTACGACCAAAATTACCCAAAAATGATTACAAATTGTAGCCTATATATTTTTCTGATGTATGACCTATATTACTGTAGTTTCATCCAAATCCGTCCAGTAGTTTTTTCGTAAAAGAGTAAAAAACATCCATACTCACTAACTTTACATTTATAATATTAGCAGAATTGAATTTCCCTACGGTGGAATCCGAACACACATGTCATGGTTATTTAGGTAATGGACGACTTTTAAGATAAAGTGAATATAGAGGCCCTTCTCAATATTTTGTTCATGGTACTAGTAAGTGACTACCACCACTCATAGTTTGTAGATGAAATTAAGTGTATTCCCGTCATTTGAGTGTCCTACGAACCAAAATTCAAGAGAAATTTGGGCTCTGATTAACTTACATACTCATAATCATATAAAAAATCAAATTGAAAAATTCAAATGCCATTGAAAATTATAATAGTGCAACTCATAATTAAACAGGTAACAAGAACAACAATTTGTGGATGAACACGCAAGTGGCGTTGCAACTACTTAGGCAACGACACCATCCATCAAAAGCCTGTTGTTTAATCTTTCTCAAATTATAAAAACAAAACATTTACTCGTAAATTAAAGCTGGTGAACATGGACACCGCACAAATCAATTTTTGCTTGTGCAAATTGTTGCTCATACAAAGTGTATGGAATTTGGTGAACTGACTGTTGAACAAGAAACCTACTTATATTATAAATAAATAACATCCAGCCCAGATGAAACGATTATATCCTGCCCACTGTGGCAACTTCCACATACTGCACACACAAACAAGCACTACAGCACTTTCTGCCGAAGAAAGAACGAACTACGAAGTAACAAACTATGGAGTAACTACTAATCCTGTATCGCGATATAGAAGTTCTCGCACTGATTTACGTATTTACCACATCCTAATATCAACCATTAAGCCGTAGTCCGCCAGGCGTGATCACTTAACCTGGTCGGAGGTTCCCTTTGTGTCGGAGGTACAGAACACCCATTCCTCCACATCACTAATATTTATGCTGATAGAAGCAGTTTTGATGACTATAAATCTAGTCAGTTTTGATGACTATAAATCTAGCTATTAGACTTTTGGCTACTAGGTTGCACTATTCCCAACTTCGAATTATTCGAATATATGTAAATAATGAATCACTGTTTGAATGCTGTTCTTGGCACATTCCGTTATAAACATCCTCTAATGACGCACACTTCAGAACTTTGTGTTTTTTCTTTTTTCTTATGTATTTGTGTACCTTATTACATTTAAGATGAAGAATATAGACTGTCATGATCCCTATATATTCGATTAAAAGAACAATCTACGCAAGACAATATAGCTATAAAGAGAAGGCAAACGAATATTAAACCAACCCGTTTGACCTACGTGGTTCACTAGATCAAAATTGTTGTCAAAAAGTCTGTAGATGTGTATAGTGATGGTGTGTACCCGATAGCCTTAAACACAAACAAATTTATTGACAGTTCAATAATATCAGTCGACGTTCCACATAGTGTTCTGTTTTTCATTTTCCATCTGAAGTTTGCGTTATCTCTGACTCGTAATATACGTTTTCGCTTATTCCAGTATGAAGTGTACTCAAAAAGGTTTAGTGTCAGAGAGGTACAAATTCGTCCATCAGAAAAAACAAGATGAAATCTTATCAACTTTACAAATTGACTTCGATCATCATCAGGCTTTAACAGTCCACTGCTGGACATAGGCCTCTCCTTAGCAAGGAGATTTTGGCCTACTATACCACACTGGCCAGACGGATTGGAATAGCATTTGTTGCAAGTTTTCCTTCTCTTTGTAATGATATTTTCCTGAATAATTTCTTCCTTTAGTCGCCTGTGGTGACACTTTGTATTCTTAATCTGTCACCACACGGACAAAAAACAGTAATGCAGTGTATCTCGAGGTGAAAGTGTCTATGGAAGGAACTTGTCATTTAGCATCAGGTACTGCCCTTATTTATTTGACCTCTACCATAGTCAATTATAACAAAACTCACAAACCTTTTCCAGTTATAAGTTTAGATTCAACACTCACTATAGTAAATAGCAACACAAACACAGTGTACATTTTAACAAAACTACATAGAACTGTAGTTATCGATAACGTAACGCTCTTAGTGACACAAGACGTGTTCTTTCTGCATAGATATGTTAAACAAAACGCGTGTTATGATCTGAACGCTTCCGTTGCTTTATGTGGATCTCAATGTTTTCGTAGCTGTTATATTCTTTACGACATAATGATGTTTCCGATGATATTTACTGCATTTTTTAATTATATGACTTTCTTTGTATTTATTTCTAGATTTAAACATTATATTAAAATGCTTAGAAGGCACACTATATTTGTATTTTTATACATATATAATCTCCGTTCCTACATGATCAGATTTATCACTAATTACATATAATGGTCAATAATTGGTCACATTTTTAAGGGAATTTATTATACAATTATAAGGTGTATAAATGTCGAATTTATCTCATACTATTTTCATAGAAACTATTCTCAATCGATTTGAGAGCTTTCTCTTTCGTAAATCATAAAAAATAACATTAAAATCTAAAGACAATAATGAATCAAAAATTGTCTGGAGTGCCACTAGGAGTGGTTTTGAGTCCAGTAAACTTTTGACAAAGCGAACGTACAAAGGCTTTCGATATTGAGTACCACCTTTGTATAACTTGGTCCGCTCTCCGGACATTTTATAGGATTAGAGATATTATTGTATTAATGATTTTTATTGTTAGTTGAATATATGTTACTAGGATATATTTTTACTGTGATTCGTTTATCCGATTTATTTATAAAGTTTTGTGCATCTTTGTGAGAAAAGTCAATATCTTTTTTTTGTATAGCTGAGTCAGTGGGTCGTTTTGACAGCTCCAACAAATTGAGTTCAGTGAAGATATAATAGTGATTAAAGGCTGTAGAGATAATGTAATAATAGCCAGGAAGTGGATAGCAAATTTGTTTTACAACTTTATATTTATATCTGATGTATGTGATCATCTACGTAACTTTTAACTTCGATTAGAATCTTTTTTTTAAGTTCTTTCTTACTTTAGTATGGAAATTTATTTAGGGTAAGAAGTTAATCTATATTACTGTTTGCTTTTTATTTTTTTCGTATGTTTTTAATGTAAGTTAATATTTAAATGTCAGTCCACTTATTTCTAGAAACAGCCTAAAACCTTCTCAAACTTTTTATTGAGATCAAAAAAATTATAAGAAAAAATAATATGATGTCTACAATTGAAACTTTGAGAACCTCAATGCTTAAAAACGACGTCAAGCAAACGTGCCAATTTCGACAATACTCTTACTGCAGTTATACATTCGTTTGATAGTTGTCAAATGATTCAATGACGGCGGCACGCCACTTTCAACTACGAAGGTTTTAAATCAGTACACGACTTATTTGATAGTAAATGGTTATAGAGTAATCCTTCGTTGATAACCTATTATATTTTGAAAAGTGTTGATCAAATTGTCAGTTGTGGTACTTTTAAAACATGCGATCTACAGACCTTCGAGAGAAGAGCATGGTCCTTAAGTACCACTTAAAAGATTGGCAATAGATTTGTGTCTCCGTATGGTGACGGATTAAGATAGACAGATCTATTTATCCTAGGGGTGCCATAAAAGGCGACTAAGAGAGCAAATTATGCAGAAATGCACTGTGAAGGGAAGGAAAACTTGATACAAATCCTACTTTCGTTTGACCAGCTTGGTATATTAGGGTAAAACCTCCTTTCTAAGGAATGACCTTTGTCCAGCAGTGGACTAAAGGTTATTGATGTGATATTTGTGTCTCTTACTCATAAGTTACATATATCTACCTCTCTACATCATTCTCATTTGTGTCACCATCTCAATTTTAAAAATGTTACAAAATTATAGAATAGACATTTCAGGGAAGCCATAACACGATTGCATTTAATCATATTTAAAATCATGTTTAAAAATATAATAAAAAGTAAAACAAAAGCCGGCTATACACATTATTCAAAATTACACGGCGCTGAGCGTTTAACCGCGTTAATTTCGAATGGGGTCCAATTTATTTTTTACACACGTCGGGGCGCCCCGGTGGGACCCCTTGCTGTTACTGTTAAGGACTTGGTGATTTAGGGGTCCACAGGCAAATATGTATTATAGTATTCATTATTGGCCCGTCGGTGTTTTCAATTATAGTCATAGCCGCTTCCACCTTTGAATGCAGTTCAGCCGGTAGTACAGCTACGCTGATTTTAGCACGAGCGAGCTGGTTCGACCGGGGCAGTACTACCCTCCCACAGAAGACCAACCTAAAGCGCCAGCATCTGTGTTGTCGTGTTTCAATGGTGGCCGAAGGCCCATTGATGCAGGGGTGACAGTTGTTGTAGTAGCTGCGTAAACCTTACACTATTACGATGACTGTCATGTCTTTTACGCCCCAAGCGGGGTATGAAAAAGCATTTCACAAGGTCGCCATAGTGTGGGTCCCCATACTGCATCGTCTACATTTACAATGAGTATGTTGACCACAACTCTTGGATTCTATTCATGCTTCCATCAGGCAGAGTAGAGTCACTTTGGTAGGCTCTTAATATAAAAAAAAATCTGAGGGCTACCTGAGGGCTTGGAGAAACTGACATTAAAGTAAAACCGGATGACTAGTAGTCGAGCCAAAATAATCTTGGAATAAATAAAGGCTAGGAAGAAGATTCGCAACGGTAAAAGATATCAATCATAATGGGTGTGAATCATAACTTTAACTAACTTTAACTGCCTCGGTGGCGCAGCGGTAGTGAATGCGACTGCTGTGTTTGAGGTCTCGGGTTCGATTCCCGGGTCGGACCAAATGTTTGTATAATCTGCAAATATTTATTTTGGAGTTAGGGTGCTTTCTATGTATAAATCTGTACTGTCATAGTATAAGCCTTGCTTTGTTTGACTAACATAGGCGTGCAATATTCCAGTAAATATTTTTGTACATGTATATGTTTACATGTGTGTATTGTAAATTCAATTTATGGCTTTGTACATTGTAAATTCTTATCGTTTTAAGCTATTATTTATCTCTCTAACTATTACTTTTAAACGAGCAACTTTTGTAGATATACATATAATCTGAATCTTGGAAACGGCTCCAATGATTTTCATGAAATTTAGTATGCAAGGGGTTTCGAGAGCGATAAGTCGATCTAGCTAGATTTTATTTTTAGAAAACGTTGTTTTATCCTTGTTTTCAAATAATTAAAAACTGCTAAAATCGATAGTAAATGCTGCTTTACCGATATAGGTAAGCAAAAGCTAAATACTTCAGTAGATAGCGTTGTCTAATAGGCCCATTTTAATACCGAGCACAGCTCGATTTCCAGGTACTGTGTTTATTATATATTATAATATAACCGGAACCCAATCTCTAAACGCGACTAACACTTAACCACTCCTCATTGTTTTGATGTCCCGAGCGAGGATATAATGTTCTTTACACTTAATACGTGTTGTGGGTTCAAACAGGTCACCCTTTCACACCATTCAATGCAATATGTGTCTTATGGCCATAGAAATAAAATAACAATTTGAAGACAACAGAGTTAATTACGATTTCAATTTCACTATAATTCAAAGAGACTGTCGGAATAGCTTGTTTTATATGAAATGAAGGATTTAAGATGGGTTGTTTAAACCATTGAGGTTGAAAATTTGCATATGTCTTAAAAATTCTACGAGTATGTTGCCACTTTGTAAGTAGCCGTTTCGAGTAACCATGTGAAGTTTCGAATGCCTTTTCCTTTTTTTTAACGTGTGGAAACCCCCTCGGGCCGTTACCCCATCGGGGCTTACGGCGGGGTGGTGTGTCGGAATCGGACCGTCTAAAACCACAAGGTGTGCGTCTGACATAGGAGGGATACGGGAACAGCTGCTATTACGACATCCAGAAGGTTCGAATGCCTGCTACACAAAAACTATGGATCAAATTGAAAACTCTTCTGTGTGTTTCTCGGACCTGTTGGTGTTGTGGTTAGTGATTCTGACTGCTAAGCTAGAGGTGGTGGGTTCGATTCCCACCTAGAACAAATCTTTATGTGATGAATAGGATAAATTGTCCGGATGTGTCTGGGTGTAATTAACCTATAATATGTTTTGTATTTAGCAATATATAAGTATGTTTATCAGCACTCTAGTTACTAGTGACTAGTTTGGAATCAGATAGCCATGCGTGAGAATATTATTATTATATTATTTTTAATTTTTTATACTTATTTTTATTACAAGCGTCGGTTATTTAAAAAAAAAATTCTTGCGTGGGTTCTCTTCTTCTTCTATTGTTAATTACGACTGCACGGATAGCATAGTGGTTTAAGTGGACGCCACGCCGCTCTCTACTGCGGTGAGTGTTGTGGGTTCACAATATATACGAGACAATACTTTATGTGATCCATAAATTGTTGTTCTGAGTCTGGGTGTTTTTGTGTCCGTTTCTTGTACGTTTGTAAAATCCCTTGACACAGGATATACACTTGATGTGGCTGCAGGTGGACGGGACGGGTTTTCCCCTCCATCCGCTATAGTGGCCAACCGCGAGGAGGTGACGTCCGCGTGTGCCATACGTCGCCTAAATAGAGAGTTTACCCGCAGATGGTGCCCGCAGTAGCGGGCAGGCGCTTGGAGGGATCTGGATGTCGTAATAGCAGCTGTTCCCGGATCCCTCCTACGTTAGGCGCAGAGTGGCACACTGTGTGGTTTTAGTGGGTCCGATTACACTTGATGTGGACGTTGTAACTATCATCAAAAAAAATTTCTTAAGTATAATAGATTATATTTCCTTTTTTTTATATGGGGACAGTTTAACAAGTATCTCCACTCCTTTATCCCAGAAAGACTCGACTAAGGTAGCAAACCACGTAAGACAAACAGCATTTCAAAAAGAACGGGCACTTGAAACAAACCAACCCGTCAACTCAGGGTGATATAGTAGGCCGGGTGACGATTCGAGCGGTCTGTACCGCGCTTGCTCTTTTGGGAGCAGGAACAAAAGGAAATATAGGAGTTCCCACACGAAGGGAGGGGGGGTCTACAAGCCGTATGTGGCCCGAGGTACGTCAAGGTTCCAAGGATTGCCTTACTAGGGTGCACCTGGTTCCTTGGCTTGGTCGGTTCGAGTCCGGCATAGCCACCTTTCGGTTGTATCCGTGAGAATTGCCGCATAAAAAAAAATAGTGGTATAGTAAGCCAAAATTTCCCTTCTAAGAAGAGACTTACGTCCAGCACTATTTCCAGCTATAATTGAGTAAATAAGTTCAAGGGTTTCTCAATATACTTTCTCGATAACCCTCGTTATAATCATTAAATGAATATATAAATTCATTATCGTAAAATCTCACATTACTCATATTTGCTGACGGTGCAAAATGCTCACGTACCAGATCATTATCGATGTTTACATTTATACCTAACTGTTATACTGTCAGTATAAATGGTAAGGTTCGCAAATTAGAATATATATTGTATAACTATTTCTCTATCAACAGCCATTTACAGTTCACTACTGGACATAGGCCTCTCCTTAGCAAGGAAGTTTTGGCCTACTATACCACGCTGGCCAGACGAGTTGGAATAGGGTTTGTTTCAAGTTTTCCTTCTCTTTGTAATGATGTTGTCTTGCATACTTTGTTACCTTAGTCGCCTTTTACGACACCCACGGGATGAATAGGGGTGGTAACACTATGTATTCTTAATCCGTTACCACACGGATATCTCTCTCTATAGTTATATAAAATTAAGTTTGTTTGTGTGTACTATAAAAACTGATAAAATTCTTGACCGATCGGAATCAAATGCAATTCACTTCGAAGATCTTTTAGAACTTTTTCTTCGTGTCAGTTTTGTTTAACATTTCTCATCAATCTAACCACAACGTGCCATAACCAGATAATAGAGCCACGCTGATTTCAGCATGAACGGGCCGGCTCGTCCGGGGCAGTACTACCCTGCTACAGAAGACTAACCTAAAGCGACAGCATCCGTGCTATCGTGTTTCGTTGTGAGTACGAGACCGGAGGCCCATTGATACAGGGGTTATCGTGGTAAATGTGTGCTGTACTATGCTACGATGACTGTTGTCTTTTACGTCCCCAAGTAATTCTTAAAAATCGTGATAGGTCGCCATAGTGTGGGTCACCATACTGCATTGTCAGCATTCGCTATGAGTATGGGGACTACAACTTTTGGATTCTATTCATGCTTTCCATCAAGCATAATAGAGAAACTTTGGCGGGCTATTAAAATAATAAAAAAAATTATAGCAGGGCGTGAAAGGGAACGACAAGTACATTACAAAATAAAGTATTATATTTTCTTTACTTTACTTAATTTATTTATTTCATAATATAATAATAATATGTCATTTATTATGTTAGTAACGATCCGCGTTTGTTAGTAACGATCATCTTAGGTTAGTGTTAGTAAAATACAAATAATGGTAATACAAATTGTGGTGTTACATGTAGATCTATCCAATGTACCACCAGTGTGGTATTCCATAGGCCTGCGCACGCGGTCAGGATAACGTTGGGGTTGCCACACACCCCTGAAATCATCGCAGCATCACGCAAACACATTATCGCATAGAAACTGTCTACGTGAACCTCCGTAAACATATCACTCGCGCTGCAGTGTCACGACAACCCTATCTGTGGCCTGAACGCGTTATTGTAGAGAGTAGACCTCTTACCTTACCTTTTTTATTAATATTAACATACCTTATTGACCCCTCAGGCAAAATATCGTCGTCCGTAGTAAATTAGATTAAGTTTGGGCTGCTGAGAATGGAACTTCACACATAGATAGCAGCTACGATGCCAAGTGTTGTTCGGTTACCCAACCGGGGCCTTAACGGACTCATGATGGCAACATACCTGGGAAAAGAGTGTATCACATCAGAGTCTACTGCAGAGCGTCGTATGCACCTAACGTGTCCACAAATTGCATATGTAGAAAGTTTGGCAGAATACCTTAAAAAGCGTAACCTTCACAGGTTTGCTTTAATTTTATAACTTTATACACATAAGATACAATAATAGACTCAATGACTTGATATTTGCTATAAATAAATAGAACATTTAGTACTAGAATAAAATTAAACATGTCAATAAAATTAACACGCTGGTATTAACATAATAGGCACCTATTTATCGTGCTGACGTCACTCCCATGTCTGAACACGGCACTATGCAGTAAAATCTCGATCGATGTTACCTTATCTTCAGTTTGGCTCCGCTATTTCAGACGCTTAGTTTACGTTTTATTTAAAAAAAAACTTACCTTATATACTGTAAAATAGGTATATCGTAAACGAGAAACTTTTAATTGTAAAAAGAAAACTTTTGATAGAATAGGGCAATGATTTTTGACGTTATAAAAGAGTAGACATACCCGCTCCCAAAAAAAAAGATTCGGTTTTTTCCTTCCTATGCAAATCAGTTAAACCCTGGAACTCATTAACAGCATATAACACATATGCTGTTAATGAGTTCCAGGGTTTTCCCTCCCACTATGATCCCGGTTCCTTCAAGCGTGGCGTGAAAAACCATCTCACTAGGCCATCATAGTGTGGATCCCCAAACAATCGTGCACCATTGCCTCACTGATTGATTGATTGATTGCTTTCACCGAGAGTATGGTGACTATCACTCTTGAATTCTATTCATATTTTCTATCAGGTAAAACAGTCACTTTGGCATGCACTAAATAAAAAAAAACGGTTATTTTTTTGAAGTACGTGCTTGTAACTTCTGAATTGCTGACGCTCATCGGTGGTGGTAGTCACTTGCCATCAGGTGAGTTGTCTGCTCGTTTGCATCTTGTATTATAAGAAAGTAAAGCTTGTAATAGGACATTATGAAAAAAAAACTGTCAAACAAATGTCATCTGTCAACTGTCAGATGGAATTGAGAAAGTTTAAATAATTATAAAGTTGATTATTCAAATACTGTTATCCAAAATTTAAATAGATTTAATGTAATAAGTTTTTATATTATAATGTAATCTATTTGAATCTAAACGAATAGTTTATTAACTTGTCAAGCTAGAACCAGTTGTATTACACAAAAATGCTACTAGTATCAGAATTTCTACATATATAACTCATATATTATATAGAATATATACTGTATTATATAAATTCCCAAAGTTTGTGTTAGTAAATCTGAAAAACCGGAAATTTGAGACAGTGTACGCTTTATATTACGCGAAGCATAGAGGTGAGGTTCCGGAGCTGTGAAATATGATACTGTAAATAGAATATAGCCTGTTTTTTTCTGCAAGAGCCTTATTTTTCGTATGTGAAGAATGTTTGAAGAGTTACAATCTACCTGTTAATTCTAAACCAGTAGACGTGGATTCGATTCTCACTGGTGATTTCATATATTCACAGATTGGAATCCTCAAAAATTCAGTTACGAAATCATCTACATAGTTCAATCATGAATCTAAACTGTTGAGAGATATACTCAGACATACAGAAATATTGAGAAGAATTCAACCATCTCTTACATGATCTAAGGGTAAACGAACAGACTGTTCTGCTTTAGACTTTAAACACTATGAATACGATTTTTTTTCATTTGAATATTGTAAAATTCGTTCCGATGTAAACCATTTTGGTGGAGATCATTCTCTACTCGGTGAAAAGCTAAGTGTCTAAGTCACGAATTCCGCGAGACAAGTCAGCCCGTATACATAGCCACACTAGTAAGAAATCCAGTGACACGAAAAACACCCTGACACAGAACAATAATTTGTGGTTCACAGAAAGTGTTGTCCCATGTGGGATTTGAAACTACGATACTCAACGCAGTAGAGAGCGGCGTTCCGACCGCTCAAACCACTAGGCCAACCGTGCAGTACATGGTTTTCTCTCATAGTAAAATCAGTTTATTAATAACTAAAATCAACCTAAAATATAAAAATATCAGATACGTTCTTATAATTAACAAAGTAATTATATAAAATTTAAAAAGAAAGCTTTTGTAAAACGTGATTGAATATCAATCGTCATTGTTATTTTTTCATAGAGACTTCTATGCTACTAAAGTCAAAGAAATATTTGGTAAGTTCTTTGTACTTGCGAACATTCAAATTCACCTTTGCGTGTTTTTGCAATACAATAGCCGAACTACACAACATTTTGTTATTGCACAACGCTTTGCAAACACATAAATCTCCCCCATTTTATCGTTTCGTGACTTTTGTTTGACAGCTTTTTTTTTCCAATATATGATGTCGATCGCATTTGGCAATAAGTTCTGCGATTTGATAAAAAAAGTTATTTGTTTTGCGATAAAGTTGGCGCGTTTTATCGTGTGTTTTGTGTTTATGTTTTGAGGTTCTGTATTAGAGAAATTTAGGGGTAGATAATAGGTGTTCCTGAGTCAAATAGCTCTTTATTTTCCGATATGATATAAAAATAAAATTTCCCCCCGTCAAAGACTGGCAACACAAGTCTTGTCGGTGGATAGCGGTCGTCGCTTACCAAAAAATACAATTGAATATAAAAAAAAATGGATTTAAAAAATTACTTAGCGCCGTAGAAAAATAAGTAAACATTATTGCTAAAATAATACACTTTTTTCGAAGGAATTACAGAAAAAAATAACAAAATGGAGAGTTTTAGAGAAATATATGATTAAAAATTATTTAGGATCGTATAGTTAAAACTCTGAGCTAGGTGAAATATGACAGGCGAGGTGAAATATGACCTTTAACATAGATAGCGCACGTGTTTCCCTCCCACTCTAATTTCGGGTCCTTTAAGAGGCGTGCGAAAAAACATCTCACTAGATCACTTTAGTGTGGGTCACCATACTGCATTGTCTGCGTTCACAATGAGTGTGGTGACCGTCACTCTTGTATTCTATTCATGCTTAACAGCTGACTGAAATAAGTCACTTTGGCAGGCCCTAAATAAACAAATAAAAAAACCAAAAGTGTTATTGTGAATCTCTCAACTTGAAAATTAACTGATTTTGTTAGTATTATGTAAAAAAAGAATTAATATGAAACAAATCTGTTTGTGGCAACAAAAAAAAAGTGGAAGTGGGCCGACCATGTCTCCAGACGAACCGATGATCGCTGGAGCCGAAGTGTACTGGAGTGGATAGCACGATTGGGCAAACGTAGTGTAGGGCGCCCTGCGGCGCGATCAACCGACGGCTTGAAGTAGGTAGCTGGCAGCGGATGGATGCGAATTGCCCAAGACCGGGATCGTTGGCGTTCCTTGGGGGAGACCTTCGTTCAGCAGTGGACGGTGATAGGTTGATTGAAAAAATCTTTTTGTGACTTTCACTTTATTTAAATATGAAATACGGTTTAATTTCAAATATAGCCATTAAAAGTTTTTAAAAGAAGCCTCTCGTCAGTTAATCAACCAACTTTGAGGATTTGTAATGATTAAGATACATCTTTTCTTTCGTCCTTTCAAATACATAATATGTGTTTCTTGTCATGACAAAAAATAGTAAAAATCAAAGCATCTTCATGTCAAATTTCATTGAATCAATTCAGCCGGTTAGTTGTGAATACTTTACAGATACACTGACATAGTTGTTTTCGTATTTATAATATGAGTAGGCAAAATAATCGAAATATTAAGATCTTTTTTGGCATAATTTTAATATGCTGTCTCATCTGACAAAGAAGTAAATGTGTAATAGAAATTAGTGTAAGTGGGATATGCAATTTACCTTCTGACAAGTAATTTCTATATTCAATATGTTATTTGCGTTTGCAAATTCACAAAACGCAACGCCGTCTAGTCCCAATCTAAGTAGAGCTTGTACTGTGAGTACTATATATTTTATATAAATATATATCCTGTTTCTTTGTAAACACATACATATATATATAGAAAATATCCAAACTCCGAAACAAATATTTGCAGATCTTTCAAGTATTTGTTTTGAGCCAGGAATCGAACCCGAGACCTCAAGCATCGCAGTCGCATACGCGCTACCGCTACGCCACGGAGGCGATGTTTTAGGCTCCTTTCAGATGTTTTATCATAGAAATATAGTGTTAGGATCATGTCAGACTTCTTCTTTATTTATTAAAATATGTTATTGACTAGTTGAGAAGATGGAGCCCAAAAAAGTTCCACATCAGACTTTCAACAAAACTTTGATATCGCCTAGTACTTGGATTGTGAATTATAATCAAAGTTCAGCCGTATCGTAGTAAACATGAAGCCAAACCTAACCTATTTTGGGAATAAGGCTCGGAGAAATTGACTTCTGTGGGCAATATATATTTATAATAGTTAAAAAATAAGCAAAGAGATTAAGAGATTAAAAGGAATTGCTCGCTCATTTTCATATGATAATCACATTTTCAACTGTATCCACGGTCACTGGTTCGTTCCTAAACATTGAAGCGTATTGTTTCACATTTGTGTGGTGACGGATTAAGAATACAGTGGCACTACCCCTATACATCTCATGTGTATCGAAAGAGGCGACTAAGTGAACAAGGCATGCAAGACAAAATCACTGCAAAGAGAAGGAAATCTTGAAACAAACCCTGTACCAATCCGTCTGGCCAGTGTGGTATATTAGGCCAAAACCTCTTAGCTTAAGAGAGGCCTGTGTCCAGCAGTGGACTGTAAAAGGCTATTGATATTGATGCACTTGTTAGAAACGACAAGCGTTCCAACAATACTGAAATATTGCCGTCTAATTCTCGTAACAGAAATTAAAATTGCCCGTTAGTAATAACTTATAAAGTAAAAATCCATCCTGTTATTGTTAGACTTAAATTCTTTCTAATACTTAAGAAAGTATTCAAAACTTCATCAATTGTACCAAAGAGGAATGTTCAAGCTATATTAAGGAAACAAAACGCTATCTATCAACACTTTAATGTATAAGTAACGATTTTACAGCAACAAACATAGCAAGTATATTAAACGCTGCTTTCCTCATAAGGCATCAACAAAAATACAACACGATATCGGCGTGTGTAAAACACAATGATTTGCAGTGGCCGTCTCAAACGCTTTGGTTCGTGATGCGGGAATCAAATGTTTGCAATACACGCGAACTCCACATTTTGCTGGAAAACGGCCATAAGCCTGTGTTGCTACATCAACGTTGCTCTTTTGTTTTCTTTCATAACTAATCTCTTTGATCTCTCAATGAAAAATAAATGTAAAATTTGGCATGAATTCTACTCACATCGCGAACCGAAACTGAGTTTATTTTGCACTGTAACTCTGAAATTTGGCATAGAGATTTTTATGTTATAGTATTAGGTAACAGAGCAAATTATTTCCTCTCTTGTCCATTTGAAGCTAACCCTATACCAACTCGGCTAGCGTAGTATAGTAGGCCAAAATCTTTTTTTCTAAGGAGAGAACTATGCCCAGCTGTGGACTATTAAATCCTCTCCGACAGATAAATTTAACTAGATGAACTTCTGGACAATACAGGTTTGTTACTCAAAATAAATTAAATTGCTTTGCTGTCAGTACACGGTGAGATTTAATCTTGATTTATGCATGGCAGATAACAGAAGGATTTATAGTAGAGTTTTTACATCATTATATTACTAACGTTATTATAAATAAGGTATAGTAATACTATTTTTATTTAATTATTTAGTTTAAAAAATAACATCACTAAAAAAATAACTTTTAGTTCATGCTATAACCAAAGTAACTATTTACGAGGTATATTATATAAGGTAAGTTTTTTTATGTGTGTGGAACCCCCATGATTTTCATATCTGCCTTTCTAGAAAGAACTTCGTGTATGTACTTATGTTATTGGATAGAAACAAGGTCGCTTTACCCCTTGAAATAGAACTCTACACGGCAAGCTGAGCGTGGGTAGTCCTCCCACATGATGGTCAAATAAATAAATAAATATATCGTACATTTGATACACAACGTCATCTAGTTTCAAACTAAGCAAAGCTTGTGCTATGATAACTAGACTGACTGATAGAATACTTATATACTATTTTTTTGTAAATACACACATATTATACATAGAAAACACACAAACTTCGATACAAATATTTGCAGATCATTTGGGCCGACCCGAGAATCGAACTCGAGATCTCAAGCACAACAGTCGCATTCACTATGGCTGCGCTACCGAGGCAGTTAAATAATATGGAGAAGTTACCTAGAAACTGTTGGATGTGAATAGCACTTAACCAGTAGATGTTTCAAACTTTTGGGGAGGAATATGTCTCATAGTAGACGTCTTTCATTTGATATGATGATGACAAAACCCTATCATTTCTACACTAGGTATACCGAAATTAGTTGGTAATCATAAAACTGTTCATGTTTAATTAGATTTGTTAAATCTCAGAATACACAACTATTAGTAGCAGCTAATTTTATAAGGACCTAAACGAACCAACCTGGAACCTGGAACTCGCAACTAGCACACGCGTTTCCCTCCCAAAAGCGGGACGTGAAAAAGCATCTCACTAGGCCGCCATAGTGTGGATCCCCAAAGTGCATTGCCTGCATTTGCAATGAGTAGGTGGCCACAACTTTTGAATTCTATTCATTCTTTCCATTAGTCAGAGTAGTCACGTTGATAAGCTCTTAATAAAAACAACTGCCACTTTGGTAACAATCACTAACTGATATCTTACAAACATTTAAACAATTGGCACAATAGTACAAACAGTACACTTACCACTACAACTAGAAATAATTTACTCCTATTAGTTGAGTATAAGGGTGTCGAGTTGACCTACTGACCCGACATTACAGTCGTGTTTCAAATATTCAACAGTCGGCTGCGTTTGAATCTGATTTACTGGCAACACTGTGTATTTTAGAATTTGGATAAATGTCTGCTTTGGAACGTAGCGTTTATTCCTTATTGGAATAATTATGAAGTTTGGTATAAACTTTGAATTGTATTGTTACGATTGGCTATTGGTATAATATTTAGTGATTTTGTCTGTTAAATGAGAGTTTATGTATATTTTTTTTATGTTAAGAGCCTGCCAAAGTGACTCCACACTGCCGGATGGAAAGCATGAATAGAATCCAAGAGTTGTAGTCACCATACTCGTTAAAAATGCAGACAATGCAACCCACACTATGGTTGCCTTGTGAGATGCTTTTCACACCCCGCTTGGGGACGTAAAAGGCATGACAGTCATCATGACAGTGTAAGGCTTACATAGTTATCACGATAACTGTCACCCCTGCATCAATGGGCCTCCGGTCTCACACTCAACAACGAAACACGACAACATGGATGCTGGCGCTTTAGGTTGCAAATATTCTCTTGACGTGTGATGAAAACGTTTATTTGTTCTGTATCTGTAAATGTATGTATATTGAATTGTGTTAAATTGATATTTTCATTAATCAGTAGCAGATGTGATATTTTTTTTTCTTTTGAAAGAAACAAATCCTACACTTGCAATATTTCTGTGTCAAAAAACACCCAGACTCAGAACAACAATTAGTTATTACAAAAAGTGTCCAAAGTTTTGAAGCCACAAGGCTCATCATCATCATCAACAACTTTTAAGGTCCACTGCAGGACGTAAGCTTCTCCTTCGAACGGACGTTTTGACCTACTATACCACACTAGCCAGACGGGTTTTCTTTCTTTTTGCAGCGGTGTTATCCTGCGTCCTTCCTTAGTCGCTTTTAACGGCACCCATGGCATGTATAGAGGTGATGGCATTCTATATTCCTAATTCCTCATATAGATCTCATATAGATCGTTGTACGGTGCACGTTTGTAGCAAATTATATATTATACTAGTGTCAAAACTCTATAAGTTTTCTATGCCACTTACAAACTTACTTCGAATAAAAAAAAAATATCACTCAAACACGTCTGAGATATTATAACTTGTGTCAAATTATTATGATAATATACATCTGAGTCCGTCGTTTACTTAAGAGTTTAAGCTTAAACATTTTTTTTCGTATAAAGAAAAAGATATTCTTATGCCACCACTAAGTGTAAAAGGTATCTGGATTTCCAGTATTATTTTACATATTTGTAGTAATACTAAAAAGCTGAAGAGTTTGGTTGTTTGGTTGAACGCGCTAATCTCAGAAACTGCTAGACCGATTTGAAAAAATCTTTTAGCGTTTGATAGCCTGTTTATTTAGGCAGGGAGTGGTGCAGTGATGAAAAATGTTTCAAAGGGAAAAATTATTGCGTTTGAGACCTTTAATTGCATACGTGGTGTAAACAGTTAAAGTTTTGCAAATATAACGTATGAGAGAATTGTTCGCTTCTAAATTTCTGAGAAAACTTCGCGACAGCATGTCTATCTTTTAAGATTGACTCATTATAATCTTTTTATGATTAATAAATTCATGCCCGCTGTATAACGTCACACTACAAGCAATAAGACACGCAGACGAAGTCGCACGGATCAGCTAGTCTAATCATAAAGATGTCATCTCCCTTTATAGCATATAATCGCGTTTCGTGTTGTATAGTAACGTCACTGCCGCTTGGTTCTGAGCGTTGACTTATGAACCTGCCACCGAAGATAAATAGCCTTTTAATTGGTTGTCGGCTGTAATTGGGCTACAAAATACAATGGCTTGTAAATATTGTTGGAAAAGCTTGTAAAAATGTCAGTTATAAATATATACATTCATTATGTCATGGTAATATTGAAAACTAGTTTTTATGAGTATGTTTTTTACGTGTATTTAGATAGTAAAGCTACAATGATTTCAGCATGAATGGACCGGCTCAACCGGGGCAGTACTACCGTCTCACAGAAGACCAACCTAAAGCGATTGCATCCGTGTTTCGTTGGTGAGTGTGAGACCGGAGGCCCGTTGATGCAAGGGTGAAAGTTATCGTGGTAAGTGTGTGAGCTTTACACTGTTACGATGACTATCCTGCCTTTTACGTCCCCAAGTGGGGAGTGAAAAAGCATCAAACTAGGCCGCTATAGTTTAGGTCACTAAACTGCAATGTCTGCATTCACAATTAGTATGGTGACCATAATTCTTGGATTGTATGTATGCTTTCAACAAGCAGAGTAAAGCCACTTTGGCAGGTTCTTGAAATAAGAAAAATAACCTTGGTCCAAATTCTAGTACATATATAGAAGCACTTGCAAATATTTGCCTACATCACTCCACTCACATGGCTCATGGTTATATGTTGAAACATGGCCTTTCTACGCTTAAATTAAGTAACAATGTTTTCTGTAGCAAATTTATTTTTATTTTATATAAACTTACTTTTTTTTTACGTGGTGATGAATAAAGTATCACTACCCCTATTTATCTAATGGATATCGTAAGAGGTGACTAAAGGAACAAATTATGCAGGACACCATCGCTGTGAAGAAAAGGAAAACTTGGTGCAAACCCCATTCCAACTCTTCTGGCCAGCGTGGTATATTAGGCTTAAACCTCTTTTCTAAGGAGCGATCTATATCCAGTAGTGGACTATGAAAGGCTGTTGATGTTCGATCTTTATTTTGTTTTTATTTTATTTTTGTAATATTAATTCTTTTGATAACTTTTCTTAATTTTTACTATGGTGTAGTAAAAGGCCTATACATATGTTAAAAAACTCTGTTATTAGCATTAGAATCAAATGTAATTTGTCAATATATCAGACCGGAGGCCCATTGATGCAGGGGTGACAGTTATCGTGATAACTGTGTGGTGTGAGCCTTACACTGTCACGATGACTGTCATGCCTTTTACGTCCCCAAGCGGTGTGTCAAAAAGCATCTCAGAGTAGAGTCACTTTGGCAGACTCTTAAAATAGAAAACAACGATATGTTTGTAACATATAAATAGCTATTAAGTTTCTCAACAAATGAAATATATATACTATTCTCTATATGCTATTCAAGACCAAAATCGATCTCCATAACAAATTTTATCTATGTAGATCGGTCAAGCCGTTCCAGTGTGTGTGACTTCCAAACACACATCTACACTTTAACATTTATAATAGTAGTAAGTACAACTCACATACCAAACAATCATTCATCGAATATCTAAAAGTATAATCGATTACATAACAAGGGCCCAATTATACCAATCTCTTCACGGCTCAACCCGTATCTGTAAAGAATGCGCTTAATTTTTTAATTAAATTAATTATCACTGACGTTTATTATCAATGCATTGTTATCTATAATAAGTTAAATGATTAATAGTGAAGGGTTTATTCAAATAACTTAGCTTGTTAGATGTTAATTTTATTTGTTGTGAAGTTAGTTTGAAAGGGTTTTTAAAGAGGCGCAAGTTAGTAGGCTTTTAGAGCCTTCCAAAGTGACTCTACTCTGCCCGATGGAAAGTATTAATAGAATTCAAAAGTGGTGGTCATCCGAGTCCTGATAGTTAATATCCATGGACTGCTGCAACTCAAGAGTTACAAATGCCGTACAACTCTTTGAGTGCCCTAGGGATGGGAGAGAGGATGTTGAGTTTCGGTAACTTGACTAGCTCGGTGAAGCATTATTAGAAAATTGTTTAACACTTTGTCCTGTTGGCCCAGGTGTAATAATATAAGTCCCGTTAATTCCTAATTAATTTTTCAATTGAATTTATTGTACTCAAGGTCTGTCGTATACCTCTAAAGCAAGAAACTAATGAAAATCAGAGCTAGTGAAAATGTACCAGAATTTTGTATCTTTTTTCATTTTATATTTTTTATTATTATTGTATTTATGGGCTACATCACTATTGACAAGCTTTAATAACTGAAATTTAAAAAAAATCATAGAATATAATAAAAATATTTACAATATGTAGAGACAAGCTTCGAAAATTCATTCGTGTCAACGCTTACTTTAAACGTTACCAGAAGATTGGCAGTATTGCCATGTTAAATGGCCATTAATTTAATGTTATTAGTTTATAGACGGGTTGGAATGTGTCGTACTAGCAGCGGTTCCCGGATCCCTCCTGTCTCAGGCGCAGAGTGCCACACTGTGTGGTTTTAGTCGGTCCGATTTCGACGCACCACCCCGCCGTAGACTCCGGTGGGGCGATGGCCCGAGGGGGTCTTCACACGTAAAAAAAAAGGGTTTGTTTCAAGTTTTCCTTCGCTTTGTAATTATGTTGTCTTGCATATTTGGTTCCCTTAGTCGCCTTTTAGGATGAATAGGGGTGGTAACACTATGTATTCTTAATCATAATAATATAATATGCAACATAATTGTCAGTCACGAATTAGGGTATAATGTGAATGTGTTTCAAATTTTTTTATGAGCGATTTAAGCAATTGTAGTTATGTATGTGTGTATATTGACCAGAATGCGTAGATATGGGTTTATTTCTTTTTTTATTTATGTGTGTTGGTTTAAGCGGTCGCTACGCTGCTCTCTACTGCGCTGAGTATTGTAGGTTCAAATCCCATATGGGAAAACACTTCGTGTGATCCAAAAATTCTTATTCTGAGTCTGGGTGTTCTTTTCGTCCGTTTCTTGTATGTTTGTAAACTGTATGTGGACGTTGTCTTTACAAAAAAAAAGAAATAAACATGAGAAATATTAAAAAATAGTGTACTTCATTTTATTATACTTTTTCAATAATCAGATATTTGACATATAACGCCATCAAGCTCCAAACTAAGCAGAGATTGTACTATGTCAGCTAGATCCACTCATAGAATACTTAAATACTTTTTTTTTAAATACTTACATATTAAACATAAAAAACACCCAAACAAACAAATATTTGCACAAGATCATACAAACATTTGTACCAATCCGGGAACAGGGAACACTGAATTTACATATTCCTAGTGTAGGCATTGTCTTTAAAATATATATATCACTAGTCACCAATTATATTTATAAGCAAATACTTAGTCAAAACTCATTACACTGTCAACTACCACTGTCTCTCCGAAACATTTTGATCCATTCCAAGGTTGCTTGGAAGAGAATGTGTTGGCAATAAGGCCGTGTTTTGTACACTATCTGACATTGTATGTACTCTCTTGAAACTCTATAATACGGTGTACAAATAAAAAGTTTACTATCTACTAGGTCTGATATTTCCTGGGACCTAAAATAATATTGTCCGGGTCTACTTCAGAGAAGGACGCCTGTGACCGGCCGCCGGGGTGGAAACACCACATACTCCGGGCTCCTTCGTCCTCAAGGAGCCGGAGATCCGAAGGATTATCCACTCCAACCAAAAAAAAGACGTCTGATATTTCCTATAAGAACCAAATGTCTATGGTTTTCATTATCATCGGTTCATAGACAATCTCCTCTGCATAGTTCTGCATGTAGCCGGTTTAAATTTAATTAATTTGTTTTAGGTAATATAGCCTTTGCCCTTTATTTTGTACGATTATTATCATGGCGCCAATTAGAGACGCCCACTGACGCCCACGGTTTACACTTTAAATTAAAATATTTATCGCTTAGTTCGACGTTTTAAATTTTAAAGTAAAAATACTGTATCTTCTTTGTATGATAACCTATTCTTGAATCTTCAAAATAATTAAGTTCTAATTAATTAAGTTTGTAAATATCAAAGCTAGACTTCGTTTTAATTAAATTAAAATTCACTGAGCTACAAAACCTAGTTAATTAATAATATAAATGGAAGATCTAAATTAAAAAATAAACTTTATCGATATTTAATATTTTATTTATTTTGAGCATAATTAAAAAATATATTTCTATACATATATTGTGTAAATTTTCGTACTGTTTTTTTGGTCTAGCGGTTGTGTATAACATTGTCGATCAAGAGATCTCGAGTTCGATTTGCCAAAAAGTATTATTGATTATTGAAATGCTGGAACAGTTCGGCGATCGGAAGTTGAGGTCATAACTCACGTGCCTCGGAGCACATGAAGGTCGGTTCGGCGCCTGATCTCGATCCGGTCGTGTCGGTTAGTCATCCTATCGGATTATGAGAGTGAGGGAACAGAGCGTGCACCTGTGTTTGTGTACACATTTGTGTACTATAATATCTTCTTCGTGGGCTGGTCTTCGTTGAGACTGGTCACCATGGTCAAAATCACTTAGGAATACATTGTTAACGCATTCTCGTCCTATCGTTATACTAAGCCTGTGTCAGTAGATTATTTTTATACTTAAACTAATTAAACAATTCATATTTAGTTCAAGTACATAGGCTAGTTTCTGAATTTCCAGCTTAAAAGATATCTATCTCAAATTATTGCAAAAATAATATTGAAGTCACTCTAGATTGATACAGGGGTGACAGTTATCGTGGTAACTGTGTAAGCCTTACACTGTCACAATGACTGTCATGCCTTTTACGTCCCCAAGCGAGGTATGAAAAAACATCTCACAAGTCCGCCATAGTGTGGGTCATCATACTCCTTTGTCAGCATTTACAATGAGTATGGTGACCACAACTCTTGGATTCTATTCATGCTTTCCATTAGGCAGAGTAGAGTCACTTTGGCAGGCTGTTAAGATAGATATATTTAAAAGAATTTTAACTAATTATTATGGTATGCTAATTTATTTTTCAGAAGATAAGACTAATTTTGTTGTGTAATAACTCTAATGATACTGACGCTGTGTAGTAATGTATAAAATATTGTAAGGTATAAGAACTGATTAGCTATTTCATTATCTAGTTTTCGTTTTTTTGCTTTTTGTTTCTTTTGGATTATTTTGACAATTTTGTTTTCTATTCACAAATTTTTTGAATTGTGCTAATTTTTTATCTTTTTTTCATTATTGTTATTTTTAAATACTGTATGCTTAAATGGCAGGACAAAGTTGACCTTAATATTTTGTAATACCTTATGTACCTATGATCCACAATAAAATATTTTGACTTTGACTTTGACTAAATAATGTACTGTAATCATCATCATCTCAGCCAAAAGACGTCCACTGCTGGACATTGGCCTCCCCCATGGTTCTCCACAACAGCCGGTCTCGTGCCGCCCGCATCCGACAGCTTCTCACGACATTCACCAGGTCGTCGGACTACCTTGTGAGAGGTCTACTAACGCTGCGTTTCCTAGTACGCGGTCACCACTCCAGAACTTTATGGCCCCATCGGCCATAGTTACAGCGTGTAATGTACCCCGCCCACTGCCACTTAAGTAACATATGTATTATGTGTATTATGTATTTAATTTATACAACTTAAAACACTTTAAATTTTTTATTATCTTTTGGTTTTAATCTCCTAGCCATGTACTATATGTCTCTACTACTATAGTCTTATTACTTCTTGTCATCAACAGCGTTTTACAGTCCACTGCTGGACATAGGCCTCTCCTTAGCAAGGAGATTTTGGCCTACTATACCACGCTGTCTAAACTGATTGGTTTGTTTTAAAGTTTTCTTTTCTAAGCCAGACGGGTTGGAATAGGGTATAATCCAAGTTTTCTTTCTCTTTGTAATGATGTTGTCTTGTATACTTTGTTCCCTTAGTCGCCTTTTACGATACCCATTGGATGAATAGGGGTGGTAACACTATGTATTGTTAATCCGTCACCACACGGTACTTCTTGTAATGTGTGATAATTAATAGAAACTGTCATTATATTATTAAATAAGATTTTAAGTAAATAGTTTGTCATAAGCTTAAGCGGTAAACCAGTGCTTGCTAATCTATGCGTAATCTAAGCTTAAGTTGAAGCTCTGACCTTTTGTTTTCGGTGATATAGCTTTTCATGTATAATAGGGTATATGACTGTATCGTAAATAAATACCAATGTCCACTTCATTAAAACTAATATCGCGAAACATTTCCGAAAATACAATTAACATAGCTTTTTATTATTATTACGAATTTCAATCAAATATTGTTCAATTGAGTAGTCTAAAACAGTGACGTCACAATTTGGTATTTAGTACATTTTTTTGTTCAAGATTGTCGTTTTGACAGATGATAAAAAGTAACTAATTTGAATAAGGTGTCATTTAGCCTATTGTGCTAATTACTGCAATATTGAAATGAGTAAACTTTTATTCTATTCCATACAATAGACAGAAAAAAAGTTGGGTATATGATGTTGCGGATTACAGTATGTGAACTATGAGACTCGATATAGCGATAATACATTGAGGGACGCTTACATCCAACGTCTTTCGGCTGAGATTCTGTTGATGATGATGATGATGATGAAGTTGAGACGAATTTATATTGATGATGATGAAATTGATAAACGTACTTATGTACATAATATAAATAATTAAATCAACACAAGAATCACTTGTGATATTTGTCTTGGGTGTTGATCAAACTCACCATCTTTGCTGCAGTCAAAATCACGTACACCAACAAACTAACCCATACGTATTTGTACCTGTACATCATCATCAACAACAGCCTTTGACAGTCTACTGCTGAACATAGGTTTTTCCTTAGAAAGGAGGTTTTGGCCTACTATACCACGCTGCCCAGACGGGTTGGTATAGGATTTGTTCCAAGTTTTGTTTCTTCTTTCTGCCGAGTTTGCTACTTTAATCACCTCTTGTGACACCCTTTGGATGAACATGCATATTATACCTATACATATCCATATATATCAACAAATTTAATTTATTAAAAAATATAATATATTTCTTCGAACGTTCAACAGGTTAAATAATTTTTCACAGGATTAATTTCGACAGTCGGTGAGAGTTAATATTTTATCAGGACCGCAGCCATTCTGTTCGAAAGACCCTTAATCATATCCATTATTATCGTAACAGTAAATCGTTGATGTTACAATAGCACTGAATCTCCATAAGTATGTAAATGGGTCATCTATTTTAATTAGTAGCTTGAATTGTTACCACGTTTGATGAATGTGCGCTGTAGACTTTGCAATCGATAGACTGGTCATTGGAAATTCCCGGTGATATAAGTGAATTGTTATTTTTTTTTAATAAAGTTGCATAAATTTTATTATATCTTTGTGTCTACATACATATAAAAAAACAAAAAGTTCTGTAGAAATTACTTTGCTAAAGGGAACGAAGGATAACAGGGTGCTAGGAAAGCACGTGTATTTTATTTGATCAATTCGCACTTGTGGTACACAGTATTAGAGTTGGTTGCCAGATTTCCCTGAAACGCTTATCTGAAAGTGACTGAGATTTAGCTTTGATTGATTCCTTCTAACAAGTCTCATCAACTTAGGAACAGTTGGTTACAGTTTAAAACTCGTACATAGCCTTTGCTACGAAACGACTTCAAAAAAAGAGGGAGATTTTGAAAAGATACTCCACGTCCTCCTCATGGTGGTCACGGTCTGATGAAGGGATCGCAAAGAAATCGAGGGAAATCCTCAAATTTGGTTAGCCTCAGCCCTGATGATCTATTTTAGCTTATTTCTCTAATAAAGATATATAGATATTTTCATGTAGTAGTCGGTAATTCATGTACTCTTGACCTTAGAGCGTTCAAGTATGACTTTTTTAACAATACCAACAAGTAGTTGACCTGGTTTATTCTTTCAAGATATTTGTTAGGTATTTGTGCTGAGTTATAGAGATGTATCACAAGAAAGTTATAAATGAGATTAGAAAATATACTGACAAAAAAATATTTGTTACGCAATTATTTTTCATGTTGTTACCACATAAATGTTTTATTTCCAAACCAATTTATTTTAGTTTAGATTGGTATATTGGGAGGGGTTCGTGGCCATGGGCTAACCGAGAAGGTTAACACATAGCAACGTTATGTAATTCTAGCTAGGTCGGTCAATAGATGGGTAATCATACTTGAAGAGCTCGACAAACTGTCAGTCCCGTTTGCCATATAAATAATCGTTATTAGTTTTAAAAATATATCCTGAGTTTAAAATTAATTTCAGCTCTTTTTTTCTGTATAAATTTAACTGCAATATTTCACTGCTTTATACATTAGTTAAACTGTTTATATCTGTTCTGTGGTTCAGCCGTTCTAACCGTACTCCCAAACCAACAGACCAATAATAAAATACATCTAATTCGTCTAACCGAAGCATTGGTCTGTATGAGCTCGTTAACCCTTTCAATTTAATTGGTAGATTCTTCGACAGATATCGATTCCCTTCGTCTTGCGATCGTATATATTTTATATCAACGTATATATATTCCAGAATTGTTTCGTTAGCTATAAATCCTTTAGATTTATTCAAACAAAGGAATAGTAATGAATTTGGTAATTAATTTCGAGTTATTTGTTTTAGAAAACAAAAAGGAGAAACAATTGTTTATTGGAGAAAGTGAATCGATATTGTTTTTAAGATTTATGTTACGTACATACATTTGTTCGATAGGAAGGTTATTTTTATCGAGTGTTGTGTTGTTTTTTGTTCTTTCGGGTTTTTGTTTTATATATATCAATAAATGTTGTTAGAGAATATATTATATTTCTAGTTGATCTAGCGGTTAGCGTATACGACTGCCAATCAAAAGGTCTTGGGTGCGATTCCAAGGTCGGGTCAAAAGGTTTTTCTTATAAAAAATTCTTCGTAACAGTCCCGAGTATGGTACTTTGGCAATAATTATAAGGAAGTTTGTGCCCTTAAATATACTGTCAACCAGTTCAATCTTCGAATTCAGTTTACTCTTAGGGTTGCGGAGGTATGATGCCAGTCGCGCCGTGAAAAAACTTATATTCAAGTAAAACCAGTTCAACAAGTAGTTGACTCCAAATAATCTTGGGAAGATTAAAGACTAAGAGGATAACATTATATCACATTTATAAATAAGTAATTAATATTTTTAATTGTGTTATTTTATTAGTACGAGTATATTAATGCAGGGATGATAGTTATCGTTGTATGTGAGCTTTATACTGCCACGATGTTGTCATGCCTTTTGTGTCCCTAAGCGACGCGTGGAAAGCATTTAGCTAGACCGTCGCAGCATGCGTCATACCCCATTGTCTACATTCGCAATGAGTATGGTGATCACAACTCTTAGATTAGATTCAAGCTTTCCATTAGGCAGAGTAGAGTTACTTTGGAAGGCTTTGAAAAAAAATTGAACCGTTTTGATGACTGGCAGATTTGATAATCAAAACTATTTTATGAAGATGCAAATTATAATCTATCTTGTAACTTTGAGAAACTGCAAATAGGTAACCATTACTGATGGTTTCTGGTTTCTATTCCAACATTATGCCTAACTACATATATAAACCAGTCGGCTAAGCCCAAACGGTCTCGTCAAAAGCCTTCACACAATGGCAGTGGAGTGGCGGCGACCGGAAGCTGCCGTCGCAGCTACTTCCGGGTTCCGGTCGAGGGTTGCACCTAAGCAACTTACGTTCAGAAGTTCAACTCTGTATTTAGTTTTGTTTGACAAATTATTTGGGATTTGGTTTAAATACCATTTAAATGGGTGGATTATCGTTCAACTCTTTACTTGAGCCAAATGCCTATACTTTGAGTGTGTCCTCTTTTACAAATAGCTAACAATAATTAAAAAATAAACTGTATTTAACAGTCAAATCTAATTTTTATATAAACACAATTGTCAAAGCTCCTCTCTGGAGTGAAACACTTTAAAATTAAATACTTGCTTAAAAATTAGATATTCTATGACTGATCTACACTATCATAAAATATGGGACAAAATGTTTGGAGGCTTTGGTGCCTAGGCTTTGTTCACTATAATTGCAGACAGTTTTAAAAGTGCTTGAACCATCACTCTTGCCTCGTAATAGAATTTTTGAAATTATTTCAACGCTAAAATTGAATAAATAATCTAATTAAAAGCCAGTTTGGTAGCTTTTGCAAGTGTCATGAATCTCATGCTTTAAATAACATTTTCTTTAAAAGGAATTTCACCAATTAATTAGAAATTATTGAAAACATGAATATAATTTCTATGAGTCTCATTCTTACACTAAACCAAAATATATAAAATAAGTTACATTAGTAACTAAATATCTTTGTTATTTGCTAACTAACTCACGCAACTTTGTCTACATCTGTCAAAGGAAAAAACTTTTTTAACAGAAAAACCTGCCAAAGTGACTCTACTGTGCCTGATGGAAAGCATGAATAGAATTTAAGAGTTATGTTCACCATACTCATTGCAAATACAGTATGATGATCCACACTATGGTGCTCTAGTGAGTTCTGTCACTTTGGGTTATAGTCTTCTATGAGAGAGAAGTACTGCTCCAGTCGAACCGGCCTGTCCGTGCTGAAATCAGCGTGACTCTACTATTTAAATATTTACCCACTCTTACAATATTTTTCATTGATATACGGTTCCTGTTCGTGATCAATCAAACAAACGAATTTCAGCTTAAAGTATTAGTATTAATAAAAGAATTTTAAGAGAAAAAAAGTACTTGTATTAAATAATATTACTAATATTAGTTGCATAAATCTAAGTATGACTTCTGCCGTTTGTCTATCATATGTCACCTGTCAGGGTATCATGTCGTACCGTGTTGACGTATGTTCAAAACGTTCACAATATGTTCGCCTTAATGTACTTTATCTTTATTATATCAAGTTCTTTGCCCGTTTCCTAACTACAAATAATGAATTGACAAGATCTTATCAGATTGTATACACAGTGTACTATTAAAGCTTATGCCGAATGTCTCTTCTTCAAAATAGTTGTATTTGTGTGAGATGAAACACATATTTTTGTTATAGTGTAAGATTGAACAGTTGCGTCACCCGACGGTAAGTGACTACCACTACACACGAACACGAACTCGAGAATTACACACGAGTGAGATTGCTGGCGCGATTATTTCTTATTTTGTGTTTCTTATTTGGAAAATAACGAATTTCCATGAAATGAAATATTATTTATTTGTTTAGAACCTATGCTCTCTGTAAAATTATAATACTCGTAGATTGCTCAAAAATGTAAGGGAACTACTATTCAAATGTTTTAGGATTCAACTACGCAAATTGTTGGTAGAAAAGGGCGTGTATACATAAAGAATTTATGAAATTTAATGTAAATAATAATGGTTAATAATACTGTAATCAAAATTTGTTAAGAAATACAATGTCAATTATTGTAATATTATAATAATTTAGTAGATAATGTTTTAGTACTACTAATATTATCTTTTACGCTTTACGATGCATAAATTCTTTTATTTTTTTAGAAAAAATTCAGCTAACCATTTACATAATTGAGTCTCAAAGTATTCGAAATATTTCGAGCAATCTGATACAAACGAATAAAAAAGACGACACCCGCGTTTAGAATGTATAGATACAAAAAACAAACGAAAAGAGCACTTAGACTCGGAAAAAACAATTTTTGGATCACACAAAGTGTTGTCCCATGTGGGGGATTGGAGGTAGTTCAAACAGTAAAGAGCGGCGTAGCGACCACCTAAGCCTCTACACGATCCATGCAGTCCTGTCTAGTTCCAAATTAAGCAGGACTTGTACTACGGATACTAGACATATATCCTTTTTGTTTCTAAAGCGCTAGCATCCGTGCTGTCGTGTTTCGTTGGTGAGTGCGAGACCGGAGGCCCATTGATATAGGGGTGACAGTTTTCGTGATAACTATGTGAGGCTTAAACTGTCACGATGACTGTCATGCCTTTTACGTCACCAAGCGTGACGTCAAAAAGCATCTCACTAGGCCGCCATAGTATGGTTCACCACACTGCATTGACAGCATTTGCAATGAGTATGGTGACCAAAACTCTTTGGATTCTATTCATGCCTTCCATCAGGCAGAGTAGAGTCACTTTGGCAGGCTCTTCATATAGAAAATACTGACTGCACGGTTGGCGTAATGGTTTAAGCGGTCAACACACCGCTTTCAACTACGCTAAGTGTTGTGGGTTCAAACCTCACATGGAACAACATCTTGTCACCACAATTTGTTGTTCAGACTCTGAGTGTTCTTTGTGTCCGTTTCTTGTATGTTTGTAAAGTTCCCCGCGATACTGGATTAATTCCTAGTGTAGGTGTACATCTATACTCCGAAACAAATATTTACGAACCCAAGATCTCAGCACAGCCGTCACACATGTTACCGCTGCACCAATGAGGCAGTGTTAGTATATAAATTGGAAGTATCAGAAACAATGTGTAATGCGCTATAGACGATTCATCTTACCATCCTCATTTGTTATCCTAACAATAGATAGTTCTTGTTACAAAGATTTACATCATCACGACTTAACCCCTGGTGAAGACTTCAAATTATAATTTACCTTGTATGGTCCCCACGAAACGTTACATCATTCGATATGAACTTATGCATATTGGAAAGGAGGCATTGTGCGTCTTTCAGTTGCTCGAGCATTTAAAATTCATATTCCACAAACCACACAGATGGATTATCTGATAATAAGTGAGTTCGTGAGCACATGTAACTCAAAAGATAAAAGTGTGTAACTGCCCTCTTTAGTTAGAGAGGAGGTGAATTGGACCTCCAGTAACCTCACTCAAAAAACAGCGTAAGAATCGCTAAACATCAATTTGCTGTCAGGCTTTTTTATAATTGGTAAAGTATGGTGCCAAGGCTAAAAATTCAGCTAATTCCAATGTTCTTCATTGGTCGTTTTTTTTTTCACTTTGACCGCATTGTACACGAGATACTTTCTCCTTACTCTCCTTTATTTTATAATATTCTGAAGAAAATAAATTTTTTTAGATGTATATTTTCTTTAGAAAATAATTGGCCCAAGATATCTGATATGAATCGTAACATGAAATCACATCAACGAGACAAGGAGTAATGATCAGCCAGGGCAAGATTAATGGCAAATCGGAGGTGAGTTGCTCTTTAACTTGGCTTAGCTAGCTTGAGACGTGGACACAGTCATAACCGGAAGCGGGTTTACTCTATAATATGTAAGTATAATATTGATTACACTTGGCATGTTTGTAGTGACAGTCATGTTGTAAAAAGTGCGAAACTGTTGGTACTTTTCGCATTTTTACCAGCTATGTCAGTGTTGCTCAGTCTCTTTTTTATTTAAGAAAATAAAGAAAGTTTTCAATTCGACTAAATATATATATTTTTAAGGTGTATTAACAATATTTTTGCCACGTATGAGCTGAGTTCCATAACTTTTTTGACGACATTGTGTATTCCAAATAGAATTTACTCTAGTATGAATTGAATATTACATCTTTAAAAACTCGATATTAGGTGAAGAAGAGTACAGTTTGAAAGCTTTTTAAGGACAGATGTACAGAAAAAAGAACTCTTTTTAAGATAATATTCTCATTGGTTTAATTACGCTTTTAAGAAAGGGAAGACAATTCCGTGCTGTAAAAGAAAATAATAAAATTATTTTATTTATTACCTGCCCAGTCTCATCAATCCCAAGACTATTTTGGTCACCTACTAGTTCAACACTGTATATGAGTTTTTCCACGGAGCGACTGACGTTGGACTTTCGTAACCTTGAGGACGATCTCAATTCAAAGTTGGAACTATTTGTTAGTACATTTGAGTGCACAGACTGCCCAACAACGATTAAGATAGATGTTTATGAGAACCGAGATCGACAACTTCACGTGCTTTCTGAGACGCGGACAAGGAACCGCTACAATACTTATTGATTTAAATTAAATATAACATACGCTACCGCTTATGAATGTAGTGGCGGGTTGTTTTCCCAGTTACCAAAAGCAAGTCACGCTCACATCATAAACCTTTGTGCGACGGAGTGCGGAACAGCCCAATTTTATATCAAACACTAACAGCGGGTAGTTCACGAGCGTATGTTTAAATATAATAACAATTTCCCAGAAATAGAAGAATTTATGTGCAAATAAATAAACGAAATGGAAGTGACCTGTTTCTTTTAACAGAATAACTGCTTTTTACGAAATCCTTATACAACTTGCGACTTGTTCTATGTGTACTTCTTTAATCATGAAAGGGGATCAGGTTTCCCATACTTATAAATGGTCATCTGGAGGTTGTTGAGGCCGAAGTCTGTAAAGGTTCTGAGTGATTTCCTTGTCAGAATGTCCCTTGGACATTATACTTACTTAAGATTAGAAAACTTTGTAGTTGTAGGCGGTTTGTGTTCGACATATCACTTCGCAATGCTCTCGGAGGACAATGATTGGTAGGGTTGACACACAAGAATTTGGAAATTGAGAATAAATAAAAAAACAAACCTACTAATTCGTGTATCATAATTTTGTGATATCAAGCGTCGTGACACCACAATATATCCTCGTCTGGTCGAAGAATCTACCTTCTGTGTTGGCATGATACTCGTTCCCCGTTGAAACATTTTCGAGGAGGATTTCCAAGTTAGCAGAAGACATCAATCAAAACTACTTGATACACATTGCCTTGAATCTAACTAACAGTGGGCAAACTGCAGGATGTGTCGTCATTATTATAAATTCAAATATAACAATTCTTCGTATTCCTGTTGATAGCTATTACTGGCTACTCATATAACTATAGATAAATACTTAGTTTGGACTTGCAGCTATTGATATCCCTAAAAATAAATAAATAACATTATTTTTATACCATATAGAGCTTATAAGTAAGTAAAGTATATAAAGATTTGGATCAGAAAAGTATATAAAAAAGTAACGCCATATCGTGGGTCACCATACAACATTGTCTGCATTCGTAAGGAGTATGGTAACCACAACTCTTGGATACTTTTCATGCTTTCCATCAGTCAGAGTAGAGTCACTTTTAGCCGGTAATTCAAATATATGTATATATAAGTATACGTATTTACATTCCCACGTGACAGCACATTTGTGCCTCTTGAGTTATCTTTAATGAACGTAGGAGATGCTTCGACACACATGACCCAGGCTTCACCGGAGTGATAATAATGTCAAGACCTCATAGAAACTTTAGTTGCTTTAGTCCAACCCTTCCATCTGCCTGATTCTGGTAGAAGGCTGTAAGGTTGACAGGCCACTAATGGCTGCTGAGTGCAATAGCTACTTACCTTCTGGTGATCCACCTGCGTTATATCGTTATACCCTGCCCTAAAAAGAAGTAATCCGTCTCATTAAAAGCCTTTAACAGTCAGCTGCTGGACACTGCTGGACTCTAGGACGCTCAACAGGACGTTTTGGCCTATTATACCACGGTGGCCAGATGGTCTAGTGTAGGGGTTGTTTCCAGTTTTTCTTTTCTTTTTTATATATATTAAGCGCCTGCCAAAATGAGTCCACTTTGCCTGATGGAAAGCATGAATAGAATCCAAGAATTGTGGTCACCATACTCATTGCAAATACAGACAATGCAGTATGGTGACCCACACTGTGGTGGCCTTGTGAGATGCTTTTTCACACCCCGGTTGGGGACGTAAAAGGCATGACAGTCATTGTGACAGTATAAGGCTTACACAGTTACCACGATAACTGTCACCCCTGTATTATTCTCTTTGCAGCTATGTGGTCCTGTAGTTTGTTCTTTTAGTCGCCTTTTAGAACGCCCACGGGATGAATAGAGGTGGTGCTACCTCGTATTCTGAATTTACTTTGACAAACTTTATGCAGTACATTCGTACATCGGGAGACTTAATGCCCAGGGCGTTCTCTTCCACTCAACCTTCGGGTGGTGTAGAAATTTTATGAGGTAGTAGATAGGTACACAGATGTTAGATGCATATTGTGTATACTTACACAATAGAACACATCATATATATATAAATATAAACGTACATCAATCAACCTATCGCCGTCCACTGCTGAACGAAGGTCTCCCCCAAAGAACGCCAACCATCCTGGTCTTGGACAATTCGCATCCATCCGCTACCAGCCACCTTCTTCAAGTCGTCGGTCCATCATGCCGCAGGGCGCCCTACTCTACGTTTACCTAATCGTGGTATCCACTCTCGTACACTTCGGCTCCAGCGACCATCGGTTCGTCTGGAGACATGGCCGCCCACTTCCACTTTAGCACACTGATTCTCCGTGCGATGTCAGTTACTCTAGTTCTCTGTTGAATCACCTCGTTACGAATATATACATAAAGGAATATACACTTGAATATACTTAATCTATTACTATACGGTTTATCCATCTCGTATCTCCTTCATTGCGTAAAAAAACCGCTTTCGCTTGTTTTATTTTAAATAGGTTACATATTTTTTCATTACACATTAAAAAATAAACAAGAATTTATAAAAAGTTTTTTCACAAAATCCGCAGAGGTCATAAGGTTGCTTTATTCAAAACTTTTTCCATTCAAACTTTGTAGAGAGTAATTGCCTACTTAAATGTTTGCAAATCAACTTCTTTATTACGGAACAATATCAATTTAAATAGTTATTATAAATTTAGGTAGTACAGCCACGCTGATTTCAGCACGAGCGGGTCGGCTCGACCGGGCTAGTACTACCCTCCCACAGAAGACCAACCTAAAGCGCCAGCATTCGTGTTGTCGTATTCCGTTGGTGAGTGCGAGACCAGAGACCCATTGATGCAGGGGTGACAGTTATCGTGGTAACTGTGTAAGCCTTACACTGTCACGATGACTGTCATGCTTTTTACGTCCCCAAGCGTGGTGTGAAAGAGCATCTCACAAGGCCGCCATAGTGTGGGTCATCATACAGCATTGTCTGCATTCGCAATGAGTATGGTGACCACAACTCTTGGATTCTATTCATGCTTTCCATTAGGCAAATTAGAGTCACTTTGGTAGGCTCTTAATATAGGAAAAAAAAATACTTTCAGATACTGACTAATAAACGAAAGTGATTTAAAGTTTACATCGTCCACTGTGGCACAAACACCTCTCTTTAAAAAACGAAGTTTCGCCTTACTGTACATCGCTGACCAGATGGATTACTACAAGGTTTGCTTGAACTTTTTCTTCTCTTTACGGTGATGTTGTCCTATGTTATTTGCTCTCTTAATCGTCTCTTCTGACATCCACGGGACGAGTTATGTTGGTGACACTCCGTACACTTAATCCGTCACCACACGGACCAATTTAAAATTTACAAATTCAATGACATAACACATCTTATACACGGACACCTTACTTCAAGCTAACCGGCCTTTACTGTGTTTATCATACTGCTGATGATAAATACATAACCAAATAGATACATATGACTTTGAATGACTGCACTGTTGGTTTAGTGGTGACCAGACTCAGAACAACACTTTGTGCGATCCACTAAGTGTTGTTCTGAGTCTGGGTGTTCTTTGTGTCTGTTTCTTGTATGTTTGTAAAGTCTTTTCAGGCTTTATCAATAATTATACTAATATAAACTTAACCGTAGAATAAATAGGGTTCATTGTACAATTATTTACCTTTGTTAGAAATAATTATGGCAACGAGGATCACCTACCACTTAACCTAAAGGCCAGTCCATTTATGAAGATACGAATTAAGAAATTAATTTTACCCTATTACAAATATCTATAAAAAGATTGCGGGTTTTCTTTGCGTTTGAATTGTGGAATTTCCAACCGGATTTGAAATCACACTGTCACGTTTGATAGTTCAATGTTTGTAAGGTAAAAGGTCATTTAACATTACGCTGCTCTAAAATAAATCCAAAAAATTCCCTTTAATTATATTTTTGATATGATGAATCTATTTTGAAAAAAAAAACAGCTAGATTCTCGACGTAACACTTAACTGAGACCAGTCTTGAACAATGAAAACAATTTCTGCAAAACAAATTTAAAGTTTTTGAAAGAACAAAATATAAAATAACAAAAATATAAATAAAGAATAAAAGACAAAGGCAATAATAATATTAAGTCCCTCAGCGTGTATTAAAGACAATCCGATTACAGAACGCTGAAACAATTCGTCGCACGAAGTACATTTTCCTTTGCGACGCGTTGGAAAGAAAATGCATTTTGTTTTGTTTTTGTAAGTTAACGGTAGCTCCCATCACCCTTAAAAGCTTTAAAACTAAACATCTAAATTTATCATCATCATCAACAGCCTTTTACAGTCCACTGCTGGACTCTCCTTAGCTTAGCAAGGAGGTTTTGGTTTACTATACCACGCTAGCCAGACGGGTTGGAATAGGGTTTGTTTCAAGTTTTTCTTCTCTTTGTAATGATGTTGTCTTGCATACCTTGTTCCCTTAGTCACCTTTTACGATATCCACGGGATGAATAGGGGTGGTAACACTATGTATTCTTAATCTGTCACCACACGGACAGACATGTAAATTAGTAGTTATTATTTTATGGTACACGGAAAGTACGTTTGCAAGTGATTAGCACTATATACGGAAACCAGCAATACGTAAGCGTGTCAACCTTTGAGTTTTTATCAATTAGCCTATTTGTTCGAAGTGATTTTTTTTGTTAGGTTAATCGTTTATTAGGGAAAAGTGAAAATTCTATGGGTTCACGTTCGCAACATGCTAAATACGCACGTAGAGGCCTGTATGACACATTGTATATACTCGATTGTATGTGTGTGTATTTATTTTCATTATCTTGTATTTATACGAGTATATGACGTACTGCGTTTATGAAACTATAAGATATTTTAAATAATAAATAAACTTTTTGTGATGATGGATATGAATAATTTGATTTTAATTTT
This sequence comes from Hypercompe scribonia, assembly GCA_949316085.1. Lineage (NCBI taxonomy): Eukaryota > Metazoa > Arthropoda > Insecta > Lepidoptera > Erebidae > Hypercompe > Hypercompe scribonia. The sequence continues at coordinate 1,575,587 of OX438991.1, read as the reverse complement.
TAATATTACAATCTTTTTGTAATTTCGTCGTCGGCAGTCCTCAAGACTGCCTCGGTCTTTTTTCTTAAAGATAACTCTCACACTAGAAATATTCTTGTCAACTCTACAAACATACATAAAAAGAACTCAAAACAGCAATTTATAAACCGCACAAAATATTGTCACCTGTGGAGTTTAAACCAAATCTTAGCGCAGTAGAAAGCGGAGAGGCCACCACTTTAACCAATATGTCATCCGTGCAGTTACTAAAGCTTCCTACAGCATTGCGTAACTGGAATCAAAGTTATAGTTAACAAAATATTAGCGTTTAACATGCCTCTGCTCATGGATTTCACGACTTAGGCATTCTGTGAATTACAACCACAAAACAGGCGATACACATGACAAAATACGCCTAATAAACAGATCAGGCCCTTATTCACGATACTCTATGAGCATTTGCGTGATATTGGCGGGCCTCCAACACGCCAGATGTGATCGTACGCTGTGATTGACAACGTTTTGTACCGTATATGCCTGCGTATAGATATGCGGCCATTTTGGCGACTGAATTATGTTCGCTGTAGTGTTGGTTTTACACGGCCGATTGTATTAAATTATGTGTTAGAAAACAGAGTAATATTTCTTTATTTAAGAGCCTGCCAAAGTGACTAATCTGAAGGAAAGCATGAATAGAATCCAAGAGTTGTAGTCACCATACTCAATGCGAATACTAACAACACAGTATAGTAATCCACACTCTGGCGGCTTAGTGAGATGATTTTTACACGCCCTGTTTGTTTTATGTTTTAAAGGTTTAATAAATGGTTTACATAACATAAGAACATATGATCATTACAATTTTATTTGATGTTGATGGAATGTGTATTTGGAAATGGATGTTGGATTTTGTTAGATTGATTTGTGTACACTTCAAAAACTGGAAAAGACCCAAGATTAAATACATATTTTGAGACGATGTACAAACTGCTTTACAGGTGTTTTCAAGTCAACGTTGCTTCTAGTTGCTCATCAATGCAGTCACAATGCGCCACAGCGTGACAGGGTACAGCTATATTTAATACAGTTATAATACAATTATATATAAAAGTATAATGCAATTTTTAAAGTGCGCCGCGCACATTACCTATCTAGTGCTTAAAAGAAATTTACATAAAAACTATTTCTTTATCAAGTAAAAAATGAGAATAAAATTCTTTGTCCATTATATTCTAGTGAGAAATTCTTTAAAGCGTAATATTTTAGAACGATTACATAATCAGAAGGGGGTTCTTAATTTTGTATTTTTTTTATTGTGATAGTAAGCTGATAGCTTAGTACATGACTGTTTTTTTATACTTATGTTAGAGGCTTAATGATAGCATAAGGAATAAGTAGAAATTTGAGTATAAGAGCAAGTGATGAGAAGAAGGACATTCGACTAAAGTCTATACGACGAACGTGAAAAAATCTATACATGGTTTCTGTCGTGGATTTTGAATTAGGCTTAGAAATATAGTATTGAATACTGACGAAGTAGGGAAATTAGGAATTGAGTATTATATTTTGTCTCTTAGCCTTAGAGACATACAAAACTCTATACAGAAATTGTCATTATTGTGATTTTTAAATAATAGCTAGTTAAACCAATCTTTCCACCGCGCGGTTGGCCTAGTGGCTTAAGCAGTCTTCACACCGCTCTCTACTGTACTGTGTGAGTGTTGAGGGTTCAAACCCCTGGAATGGAACAACACTTTGTGTTACCCACATATTGTTGTTCTGAGTCTGGATGTTCTTTGTGTCTGTCGTGTTCTTTGTGTTTGTAAAGTCATTCCTAGTGCAGTCGTTATCTTTTTTTTGAAGAAGAAGAAGTAGAAGAAGAAGAATAACCCACTTCTTTCGTTGGTCTTTTACCAATATTGTCTATATTAGAAGTCACAAGTAAAAAATTACGTGTGTCTGTTGTATGTAGAAATCGTCATAGACACAGTTCGCTACCTGTATCGCGTGTTTCTCTTCATTAAGCTAGGATGCTATCAAAGAAGTATCGTATCGTTTTTGCTGGAAGTTCACTGTTAATAAAATTTTACTAGCAATTGAACTTAGATATGTATAACACATGGATAGGTGATAGATAAATGATTATCTGATTTTAAATAACACTTCAAATTCAAAAGCTAATGCGTTTTTTTTATGTTTTATATATTTAATAGCTCATCAGGAACTGTTATAATTAAGTACATTGTTAGGATAACAAACAAGATTACTGTACCTATATTGGGGTTTATTCCTTAAGAATCGGTTTTTTGATATAAGGCGCCCGGTATGAGAAAAATGTGAGGCGTAAAATCTCCGAACGAACGACCTCATTACGTTTTTGGTGCGGCTGCACTGGTTGTGAGTGTATTAAGACGTGTATAGAGTATGCTGCAAAGCGACTATATCTATATGTTATTTTCATTAATTTGTTAATTTACCCTTTCATACGGTATCAATCTTTTTTCAGTTAATTTCAGTTAAATAAGCTTTTTTTGCATCTGTTTTGACAATCGTATTTAAAAAGTAAACTCCAGTCGTGCGTCGGAGCTGACACACACTTTTTTTTTAACATCGTAAGTTTAAAAACATATTTATTGCCGTAACAAGAATGTATACGTATAGTATTCCAGCTATTGAGAATGACCAACGATTCAGAAAATCTACCCTAAAATGAACAAATTCTCAGTCAAAAGGGAGTACACAATATCATTGTGTACTTTAACAAATTGCGAACGTAATAAAGCGTATTCATATGCCCCATAACTTGGCCTTTGAATATTGTATTAGATTGAAATCAATATTTGACTCACGGAACTGCTAACATCTCCGCCTTTATTCTGTAGTAAGTTTATTACCTAAGTTCATATAACTTTGGTTACGTATGTGAAGTCTTATTAAATTGTTTTATGACCACTTTATTGTTGGCTTTGAAAATGTATACATCTATATGTTTAAAAATGAATATTTTTCTGTCTGTCTGTCTGTGTGCCCTTTATATAATGGTAAACTGTGTATTTGCTCATGTGATTGCGAAGTTTTTGTACATGAACCCTCAAAGGCTTTTGAGTACGTATGAATATTTTTTTTTTAAATCTGCCTTCTAATTTTTTTAATTGGATGCATAGTAACACGCGGAGGGTACAGCTAGTTTATTATATAAGTTAATTACATTAAATTATACTCACACTCTTAGTCTCGAAGGAGTAAGGAAAGACTTATCTCACGTGGTTTATGTTGCTTATTTCTGAAGTTAAAGGAGCCTAAGTTATCCTTATAACATTAGCTATCTACCAATGAAAGTATCAGTAAAATCGGTCCAGTCGTTACAGAGTTTAACCGAAAGAAACAGATAGACAAAAACAAGATTTTTAAAATATATATTTAGATTTAAGTACCACATATACTTTCATATGATTTTCAGTAAAAAGGCCCTAATTTAAAATTACAAAAACATTATTTGTTGTTAACAATAATTTAAGAATAACTATGTTTTTTTTTAATTATAAAAGACAAATGATTAACTTTTTCTAACCTTTTGGAAAGTGACTATTGCCTACGATGGGTACCCCTGGAACTTGCGAGTTACAGACGCGTTTTTGCCCTCTAATTGCCTCAATCCGTACCAAATTTTGACTTTGCTCTAATGATTTTACCTACTCAGTAGAAAGGGAACCAATGAATGGTGTAGCACTGGTGTTCTGTAAGTCGTGGTGCTTGCACGAGTGGCGTAGTGCTTTTAGTGGTCGTCACGCCGCTCTCTACTGCACTGAGTGTTGTGGGTTCAAACGTGGGACAACACTTTGTGTAATTCACAAATCTGGATTTTCTGGGTCTGTCTGGGTATTCTTTGTGGCCATTTCTAGTGTGTTTATAAAATACCCAGTGACACAGGATATATTCTTAAGACAGGTGTTGCTTTTAAAAAAAATGACGTGGGTGGGTCGACTCGACCCTTTCGTGTCAAAGCGGGATAATATTTATTTGTCTGCACCAAAACCGTTTCGTTGGTCTAACGGTTAGCGTATGCAACTGCGTTTTTTTTCTTACAGAAATTTGCGTCTGCTCTCTCCACCGTCGTATCGGGTAACCGTCTCAAAGGATTGTGAGAGTGAAGGAACAGAGAGTGCACCTGTGTTAGCGCACACTCTTGTACACGATAATATTTTCAGCGTAGTTTGCCGGCCGTCGTGACCTAAATCGATTAAGAGTACCTCATTATCATCATCAATATTAAGCCACTTTTCTTGTTTCTCTTTTTGTGTCTTTAAAACGATTACATTCCCAATTACAGTTGGCGTCAGGCAGGCGGCCTGCCATAAAAGAACCCAACCGATCCCTTTGCAATATACAGTTTAATGATATAAGCGATAGATAAATCTGTTGACACAAGTATTACTTAACACACGAACACAAGTGTTGTACAAACTTAATAGTTATATCGTAACAAATAGATCTGATTTAGAAAGCTTTGCATAAGCAATCACTAATGATAAGTGTTATCATTAATGTAAAGTTTATTGTGTGATAAGGTGATACATGGCACAGCAATCAATGCGTTATAGCCGTACGTTTTTGTGTACTTATGATAAATTAGTGATAAAGTGGTAGAGAGTGATGTAGTTTTGGTGAAGAGGTTAGCGCGGAAACAGATTGGTGTATTGTAATATGAATTAGTCTATGTCATATATTTGTAACTAGTTATTGCTAAAAAACCTGGGATATATTATTTTTCATTAATTCTACCACATTCATACAACGCCATCTAATCCCAAGCTAAGTAAAGCTTGTATTATGTACATACGTACTCTTCATGCAAAAATATGACTTACAGAAAACACAAAAACCCCGGAATAAGTATTTACAAATCACACAAATATTTGGTCAGACCCGGGAATCGAAATCGAGGCCTCAACTACAGTAATCACTTCTGCTATCACTGCACAACTGAGGCAGTCAAATATTCTGAATACATAAAAAATAACTTCTGTTTTCTACCCTCTGGTTACTGTCTATTTAGTATAAAAGAAATCATTAAATTTCCATTATCTACGTAGAACCAAATTCACTTCAATATCAACTTAGGTAACTAATTTTCCACCGACTCATCTTACAGCCAGAGTTTTCTAAGTAATTTAAAATGCAGAAGTAACATTGATGAAGATACATTGAACTAAAAATCTCGCGATCAATAATGCACTTAAATATTCTTTGTTCCTCAAACCACGTTAACACATAATTTATTATAAGCGCCTGACACAATTTTAATAGCAAAATTACTCATAAGCACAAGAAGTCTAATTTACTAGGCGCTCGAATTTTACTACACGTTCAAAGGCATGAAAATGTTGTTTCAAATTGTTTACTTGTACTGTCCGTGTCCTGAAATGTTAATCACACGTAATTCGTCAACAGAGTGACGGGATTTGTGAGAAAATTATGAAAGTGTAAATGTACTTTCACTTAATTGTAAAATATTTTTATAACTAGATGAATAACAGTGTCGTAATTTTGTATTACCTACTAATGTTTGTGTTTCTGAGTTTAGTCATAAACATAGATATATAAAAACATGTCGGTTTTATCATGTTTTCTTAGGGTCGTATCAGCATTTCCGTAAACTAACAGTTGTACATTCAGTTTTGATGTTTTAGGTTCAGTTCCGTGCGTACTTTGAAGCGTAAATATTACTATAATACAAAGTTTTATTTACTTGTCGTTATCGAAGTTTAATGGTAAAAGTGATGGTGTTTTACTTTTTTTTGGAGTCATACTTAGTGATTTCGTGTGTGTTTCTGCTGATTCGAAATATGTACAGGAATGGGTATGTTGAATCGGAGTTAAAAAAAAACAAATACTAGAAAATAGTGATCCCATTTCAATGTTTTCTTTGTCAAATTTTTCAACCCAATATCCTTTACCCTTAAACTTGGCAAACTGCGATAAATACTACCTTAAAGTTTTGTACCTTTCGATAGTGAACAGCTTATGTATTGATAAAATGCGATGGGTTCTTAACTCTTCAGTTTATATTTGCTGTAATGTAAAGAGGCAACCAAATCGAATAGAAAATTCTCCGTGTTTAAAAATATCGATGAAAAATACCAGGCCTGCGTAACTTCGTTGACTGATAGAACATTTTGCGATATTCCCACGTAACAATCGAATCGTTGTCAAAACTTCCTTCAAAGTCAAACTTATATAGCACATATGTACCCTTAATACTTTTGCCGCATATTTCTCGAAGGTCAGAAGTAATGGGAAGCTATCAATAAGGCTACATCCGTGGCGAAGGAATGGTTACCCACCGCTGACGATCACGCGAGGCAACGTTGATATAGAGAACTTAGATGTGGTACGAGTATACATATCTTCACTATATCTGCTTGTATCACTTGTGGGTTGTATTTAAGGATTTCTTAATCCTTTCCTAGGGTTATAATATGAATCGATTGCAGTTCTTGAGAAGTTGGTCTAGTTTGCTGAATTGACCTGTATTCAGATTAAACTAAGACACATCACAAAAATGATTACGGATTGCGTTAGAATAAATGAATAAATAAATATTTCTGACATCTGAAACACACTGTCATCTAGTTTTAAATTAAGCAGAGCTTGTACTATGAGTACTAGAGAACTAATATAAATATATATACTTTTTATTTTACATATTATACATAGAAAACACCCAAACCCGAAACAAATTTTTACAGATCGTACAAAGATTTGTTCCGATCCGAGAATCGAACACGAGACCTCAAGCACAGCAGTCTGATACACTACTACTGCGCCACTGAGGCACTTAAATGAGAATAGTTCTGGCTTTTATACAAAATAAGATTTTTAAACCGTAAAATATTCGTGAAGGGAAATATTTCAGCAACTATGGAATTTAGTATCGTTACGAAGATCTCTGTGTCAAGAAAGAAATCACTGTCACATATATTTCGTAACTCGTCACTTTTCACGTTGATAAAATTCGGTGGTTCAGAAGTTAAACAACATTTTGTGAGTAACAAATTTATTTTCTCAAAAAAATATCTACATTTCACGTACATGAGAATGTGCTTGTACTTGACACACCTCATGTATTACACACTATTGCACACAATGAAACAAGCTAACAGTTTTCAATTTTGACGGCTACATTTACATTAACATTTTAATATGTAGGTTGGGCCACGAATCAGTTTCCATTTAAAAAATCATATAGAAAAAACCATTCGATATATTATTAAAGTTATTTATTTACAAGAAAAACTACTAGTTGACATTTATTTTAAAAAAATTACATCGCCTGAATGACAGCCGTTTTGACGTTTGCACTCTTCTAAGCGAGCCCCGAAATTTTCAAATACTCGTCGGCAGAAACAGACCACGAGATCGCCAATATGTCTTTGCTGAATTTTTTCTTTTAGTTGCCGTGATGTATTTGGTTTATTGATATAGACACGATTCTTCAAATAACCCCATAAAAAAAATATGCTGAGGATAGATCTGGACCTGGGTGGCCATGGAATGTCGCCTCGCCTGGAAATTATCTTTTCATGTCTTTGACCATCGTAATTAACAATTTCTTTTTAAGGATTTTTATTTTTTTTATCTTAAGAATTTACTAAAGTGATAGCATGAATAAAATCCAGGAAGTTTGGACAGGAATGCAGACAATGCAATTTGATGACCCATACTAAGGCAGCCTAGTGAGATGTTTCTTCATACCCCTCTTGGGATGTGAAGGCGTGACACTCATCGTAGCAGTGTAAAGCTCACACATTTATCACGATAACTATCACGCTTGCGTTAATGGGCCTCCGGCCTCGTCTCTCCTCACACTAATGAAACATGACAGTACGGATGCTGTCGCTTTAGCTGATCTTCTGTGAGAGGATAAGTACCGCTCCGGTCGAACTGGCCTGCTCGTGCTGAAATTATTGTGATTCTAAGAATGGTGTCGTGTCATGACAAACCTCAAATTATTTAGTTTCATTATAAAATCATTTTAGTATACAGTGGACCCCCGGTAATTCGACAAACGTTTTGCAGGGCAGTGTCGGACTATCGAATTTGTCGGATTATAGAGTACTGCCTAAGACCCCCTATTTATGAAAACCAATTTAAAGATTTTTTTACAAAAGAGTACCTTATAATGCGACAAATTACAGACAAATGATAAGATTGTATATGTTGTTGTCTTCTGGGCTTCGTCGTCGGATTATGAGAGTGAGGGAACAGAGAGTGCCCCTGTGTTTGCACGTATACTTGTGCCTTAAATCTCCTGCGTAGTTGTCTGGCCTTCGTTGACACTGATCGCAGTGGCTGAAATTGGCTAGAACGCACGTAAATCTAACATCACAAGCAAACCTCTTTTAAACTCTTTACATCCGTGTAAATCTTCTTTATTCAACCTACAGTTTATGTAGTTAGAGTTGAACAATGATATAACCTCGGTGTGTCAGCAGTATCTAGATCACCTGAGCTCGCACTTAAACGTGGAAAGCTCAAGAACTGTCGGGGATTTAGCATTTTTAGGCTTTTTACTTTTTATTCTCTGTCTGTATACTTTATTTGACGTAATAAAGTGTTATTTTAGTGTTTTAGTTGGAATAAGATTTATTTTCTTTTTGAAATATGTCCAAAAACTACTGATGACAGTTTTTCTTTTTTGTTTTTTGAAAAGAATGTTCACACTAGTAACGAATGCTGTGTTGCGGAGGACTTTACAAACGTACAAGAATCAGACACAAAGAACACCCAGACAATCAACAATTTGTGGATCACACAAAGTGTGATCCCATGTGGGATTTGAACCCACAACACTCAGCGCAGTTGAGAGCGGCGTTGCGACCACTTAAACCATTAGACCAACCGTGCAGTCCATTCATGATCGTTGATTTTTTGTTGATTAAATCAAATATATTTATTTACACCTTATACACTTTGTACATCAGCGGACTTAATGCCCAAGGCATTCTCTTCCAGTGAAACTTAGGGTGGTATAGAAATATTGTAAGGGAGGTACACAGAGGTTACATTGACATTGAAAACATACTATACATGAGTACATATACATACATGAACACATACAATACATACGTCATAAATACACACATTTATACACATATATTATATACATAAATATACACAAACACATAAATTTAGATTTTATTAGTACATTTTAACAAATTTATGTTTTAGATTTGCAATTTTATTATGCCACGCCTTCGAATCAAGTGAGCCTATATTTGTTCGACAAAAAAAAACTAATATTTTTTATGATTTTTCATTTTACATAGTCAAATATCCTAGAAAGAAATAATGATGCAAATATTAATCACAAAAAGTATTACGTTCTGTAACTGACTTGAGCGCACATACTAGCTGCTAACCTTATTGCATAATTCCGTTAGGCAAAATTTTAAAATCACTAGAGAAACTATTCAACTTAAAAATTTTTGGCACGCAAACAATTTATGTCACGTGTTTCAGCTCTTGGTTTTTCGTTTTTACGAACGTTCCACATTTCATTTTATCTAAATTTTTTATCATTAATGTCATCTCGACGAGGACTTGAAGGAGAGACTTTAGAATTGAAGACTAAAAATTGGCATAAGACATTTTACAGAAATAGTTTCAATATTTCGACTTGTTGCCATCTTATCAGAAGAACGAATAAATGTTTTCTAACTCACACAATTTTATTTTAAATTGGTTTTCATAAACTTTACTTGTTATTTAGATATGTGAATGTGAATGTATACCTACTTTTTTTTGTCCGTACGGTAACTAGACTGCTGATGAGTATATATATATATATATATATATTTTATAAGAGCCTACCATAGTGACTTTACTCTGCCTGATGGAAAGCATGAATAGAATCCAAAAGTTATAGTCACTATGTTCATTCCAAATGCAGACAATGCAGAATGGTGACCTACACTATGGCGGCCTAGTCGGATGCTTTTTCACACCCCGCTTGGGGATGTAAAAGGCATGACAGTCATTGTGGCAGTGTAAGGTTCACACAGTTACCACGATAACTGTCACCCCTACATCAATGGGCCTCCGGTCTCGCACTTAACAATGAAACACAATATCACGGATGCTGTCGCTTTAGGTTGGTCTTCTGTGGAAGGGTAGTACTGCCCCGGTCGAGCCGGCCCCTTCGTGCTGAAATCAGCGTGGCTCTACTACCTAAAAAAACAATTTCTAAATTCATACGCATGTTATACATGAATCACATCTAGACATAAAATAAATTATCAAATTCATTACATAGTTATTTGTTCTGGGTCACTAACCACTTTACCAAATGGTCCATCAAAACATTGGTTAAGGAACATTATTGTCGTATTGTCTGTGTGGTGACGGATTAAGAATACGCTGGGTCATCACCTCTATTCATTCCGTAGGTGTCGTAAGAGGCGACTAAGCAAACAAACTATTTAGGAAAATATCACTACAAAGAGAATGAAAATTTGAAACAAATCCCATTCCAACCCGTCTGGCCAACGTGGTATAGTAGGCCAAAACGTCCTTGCTAAGGAGATGTCTATGTCTAGCAGTGGACTGTTAAAGACTGTTGATGAAGGAACGTAAATCATTTGTTTAATGAATAAACCAAATAAACCTATCACCGTCCACTGCTGAACGAAGATCTCCCTCAAGGAGCGCCAATCATCCCACTCTTGGACAATCTGCAGCCATCCGTCGCCAACCACCTTCTTCAAGTCGCGGTCGCTACTCTAGCACACTTCGGCTCCAGCAACTATCAGTTCGTCTGGAGACATGGCAAGCCCATTTCCACTTCAGGGTACTGATGCTCCGTGCGATGTCAGTTGCTCCAGTTCTTTGTCGAAATCCATTGTTATTCATTTTTATTTTATATTTTTATTTATTGAAGTCTTTTTAACATGTGAATTTGTTGTGGTTCCAGGTACAAATGAGTTAAACTCATATGATGTCATGTGAAGAGACCTGGGATGCTCTCTGACACCATGGTGATACGCTGTTTATTGTTCGTGGTACTCTTAGCGGTGAGTTTTACATTTATTATGATTTTTATTTGACTTTAAAATAGAGATTTACAATTTGTATTGATGCTTTTGTGTTTGCGATTTAATATCTTTGGCGCTTGGAGACCAGTTACAAAAATATTATTTAAATTGAATTAGTTTGATTAAAAAATCTCTTTAGATTACAAGATATTATTCTATCTACAAGGGTTTCAAAGAGTAATAAAGTATAATATAGCCCTTTATATAGTATATATAATTGCTAGCTATTACCCGCATCTTCTATCGCAATGAATTTATTTTTTGTTTTTAATTTTATTCTAGTATAACCCTTTTTATCTCTAAAATAAAAGTAGCTTAGTTATTTTTTATTATATCAGCTATCTGTCATTAAAAGCCCGTCAAAATCGGTCCAGCCGATTTAGAGATTAGCCGGAACAAATAGACTCACGGATGAAAATTCTAAAAATTTATTTTTTGATGTAAATACAGTATATACCTTCATGTCCATTTAGTGAAAAGCTGTTCGTTTGAAATTACAAACAGACACTTCAACTTTATTTATTAGTATGGGGTCATAAATTGAAAGTAGTAAGAATGGATATATTTTATGGATTGATGCAGGATCGAAGACCGTGATGGTTGGCGTTCTCTAGGGCAGACCTTCGTTTCAGCAGTGAATGGCAAGAGATAGATGTCCAGTAAATTAGCGATGGCTACATACCATATTACATATTATATTAGGTAACGGATAACCGTCGCATTGGATTGTAAGAGTGAAGGAACAGAGAGTGCACTTATGCGCACTGTTACATCTCCTGCATAGTTGGCAGGCCTCCGTTAAGACTGACTGCCGTGATCAAATCGGCTGGCAGTTCATCATCATCGTCATTATCATATTACAAAATTGTCTATTCTTCCAATTCCCTAACCACTTCACTTCACCATTCACTTCATTATTGCAGTTAGTATTATCTTCAAGAAAATATAAATGCGTTCTTCAAAAACGCTTTTTTGTACAGAATTTTACAACGTTTTTTCAGTGAAATTATTACTATAGACTTTATGAAAAATAATGCTAAACTACAGCCATTAAGTTTTAAGAGTGCTTTGGACATGCTCTTTCAGTTGTGTAACGAGTATTCTTTTGATGTGCATGTATTACAAAGTTTCTGTTATCGTGTTTCGGAGTCTCTCATAAGAATTGTAAATTATTATTTATATAATACCAAAACTATAACTTTACTATGGCTTATATAATAGACAGAACTTTCTATGGGGCAAAAGGTATAGTAGCATATTCCACCGATTAAATAAGGATACCAGAGTCCAAAATCTTTTACTCAAGTTTGAGAGAAGGATTTAAGCTTTTCCAACTGGCCCCACCTTTTCCCCTTCTCCATACGACAACACGTACCGCTTTGGAAGTTTCTGTTTTAGAGTGACAGACTTGCGCTCTCGTACTAAACGATTCGGTTGTTCCTTCCTGTGCACATCAGTCGAAACCTGGAACTCACTACTAGCGTAGTGTTTCGGTGTTACTGTGATTCCGGGTCCTTCAAGCGGGGCGTGAAAAGCTTATGGTGATCAACACTCTTGTATTCTACTCATGATTTCCATCAGGCAGAGAAGAGTCACTTTGACAGATCGTATAACTTACAACTTTTGATAGTTACATTATTATTAGACGACAAGTCTGATTGTTTGTTTCTCAATAATATTTTTAGAAATAACTTTACTAGCAGGGTTGTCAATAATACTGAAACATTCTAAAACATTATATCATTAACAGTAAGTAATAGTCCACAGCTGGACATAGACCTCTCTTTCACAAGGAGGTTTTGACCTACTAAATCACAATGGCCAGGCGGATTGGTATTTGCAGTGATTTTGGCCTGCGTGATTTGATTCCTTAGTCACAATAGAGGTGGTGATATTCCACTCAAACACTATTTGCTCTTTAATATTATTTATCTTGTCTTAGCTAGATTTCAATGTGAGACATACACAAGGAAAGCAACGTGTTTGTGTTCATTTATTTCTTTAAGTATACTTCCTGGCAGAAGCTATTTGGTTTGAACTTCTGTTCATTTAATTTGGTTTGAATAAGCTAGGTGTGAATATTCAACTGGAACTTAATGCTGCAAAGCGCAGACCATCGCGAGTTATGAAAACAAATTAGGCAGTAACATCGTAAACAAAATTCCAGCTCGTAGACGTTGTAGAACTTCGGCGTAGCACCTACAGAATCCTTGGAGGTGTGAAACTGTAGATGCCTTTAAATTTCATGAAACAAGTACAGCTCTCCAATGGGAATTAAAATTTGAATTACGAACGAAACACAATGATTAAAATGTAGCGATGCGAGGCTCTTGTCTTAAATATGAAAGTTAACAACATTACAAAAAATGAAAGCAAGTCGTGTTTTCAACAACAAGGAAAAAAATTAATGTTTACTAAAATCTTATTAGACCATCTATACCTATAAGCTAACGTAAGTCAGGGTTACGTTTATATTAATCACTGAGCTAACACAAAAACTCAAGATATCGCAAAACGTTAAACTGTAACGGTGACTGCTTAGCGTTTAAATTCAAACAGTATAATACCACAATTTACACACCAATGATACTCATTCAGTCTATCATTCTGAACCGGTGATTTCCAAGACCAGCACGAGTTACCCTGTAGAGTTGTGTGTGTTAATTGAAAAAAACACAATGTATTTTTTCAATATCATATTTTTAAACCTCTATAAATTTATTATTTTGTTTATTCAGGAGTTATTGGCACTTTTCCATCCATAAATATTCCTCGAATCCTAACTTTTCATATTATACAGTTATGAACCTACCATTTACGAAATTCGATTTATAAGTTCTAGGAAACTTACACAAACACCTACCTCGAATAATTTATACTAAATTCCAAATACAATATTGATAAAGAAAGGGTCCCTGATATAAATTTATTACCAGCAGTTGACCACAAGTTGCGACTGTAATTGATATAATATATAATGTATACGATGGCGAGCCTCCCTTCGATGTGAATTATTGAAGCAAAAACTCTATTTAAGGATATGGTAAATGATTCCTTTGGTAAATGGTTCTCTAGACTTTTACACCAGAAATGTATATTTAAAGTTTCAGAATATATGTACTTATTTACCAGTTATTGACTGCCAGATAAATTAAAGTGAATGATATTTGACAAGCGAACAAAGGCACGGCTGCTTTATTAAATGATTTTCGTGCACCTTAATATCGTTATTGTCAATTAATTTTACAAGCAAAAAGTAATTCAATGTGTGATTGTAGATTGATATCTCAGGTAATAGAGCCAAGAACGAGTCGGTTTGATTGGAAAAATTTCATAGAAAACCAACATAAAGCGACAACATACGTGTTGTCGTGTTTTGTTAGTGAGTGTGAGACCGGAGGCTGATCAAAGCCAATCAGCCTTACACTGCCACAGTGACTGTCATACATTTTACGTCCCCAAGCGAGAAGTGTAAAAGTGTCTCACTAGGCCGCAATTGTGTGGATCACCATTTGTAGTCTGCATTCGTAATGAGATTAGTGTCTACAATTATTGGATTTTATCAATGTTTCCCATCAGGCAGAGTAAAGTCATGTCGAGAGGCTTTTCAAAAATTAAAATTGAAATAAATTAAATTGTTCTTCAGCTACCTCAGAATTAAATTTCATTTAGATCTGATGAACCATTTTGAAAGAGTAAACGCACACTCGTCTAAACGGACTCATTTAAAATAATAGATGTAGATTTAAAATAAGCTGCTGTTGTAAGATGAGGGTGGTAACGATAGAAATTAAAATTATAGCATGTAATGTTTGAGCAGGTCGGGCAATTCAACAGCCTTTATTACCCCTCTGCTGGACATAGAATGGAGGTTTTGGTCTACAATACCACATTAATCAGACGGTTTGGTATAGTATGCCAAAATTAGATTGAGAAATTCCAAACCCAATAACAGTAAGCAATATGTTGGTTTTACTCTTGGGTTTTTTTTTTAATTTTATCTCAGTACACGTACGGTGATGTAACAGCGTACGGTGTATCTACAGAGGGTCTTGTATTTATAGCCAGTCAGCGATCTAGATCACGCACTTGCTGCGCTAGCATGTGTTCATTTATTCTCTAGACACAACGAAACTTGTTTTTTTTTTATTGTCAATATCGACTTGATAGAGAAACAAACAAATCTTGGGAATCCTTTTGTTTACTACTTCACAGCTGTTACTTAAGTTATCTTTACTTTCAAAAGTGTCCGTATGTAATCTAAGCCGCCATACTGCACTGTCTTCGTTCGCAGCGAGTATAGCGACCACCGTTTTTGGATTCTATTCATACTTTCCATCAGGCAGAATATAATAGCAGGCACTTTGGTAGGTTTCTATATAAAAAAGGGGAGTATATTAAAATCTGCATTTGTTTTTTCTGAGTTTTTAACTCATATTATTGTCATAATTGGTATTTATTATAAAATAATTATATGAGATTCACCAGTTTTTCTGAGTATTTTAATGACAGTTTTACTCAGGAATTTGAAGGCTTTATAAGTCACTTCAAAGTTAATCAATCTATTATACACCACCATGATTGGATAATTCGCTCCATGATTAGAATACCAAACAGTTCAAATAAATTTCAAAGCTTTTTCTGTTTACTATGGTTAAGTTTTAAAAAATCTAAGTGTGAATATTCAACTTAAACTTAATGACGCTCAGCTCAGATGTTCATGAGCTATGAAGACAAATTAAGTAGTAGCATTATAAACAAGATGCCGTCTCGTATCTTTGGAGTGCTACGAGGTGTGGAAGCGTAAACGCTTGTATATTAAATAAAACAAGTATATCTCTCGAGTGGGACTTAAAATTTGGAATATAAACGAAGCATAATGTCTAAAATACAACGATAGGGGGCCCTGACCATAAATATGAAAATTGACAAACTTATTGCTGAATTTTTTTTTAACCGGTGTTAACCACTCACATGCATCAAGCATTAGTGTTAAACAAACAAGTGAAGTGCCCCGCTCTTAATTCTATGTAAAGACAAGCAATACACCTTTGTATTTATAGTCGCTTGCCATCAGGTTATCCGTAAGTAACTATGACTGCGACGAACGGTTTATTTTACAAAAGATTAAGCTCATCTATTATGTGATAGATATTGTGTGTGGAATTAGAAATATCACAGCTAACACCATCAGGGATAACAGCATGCTTAGATACTGTACTCGATGATTAAAATATCCATCTGTAAACTAATCAGACATTAGCAATGGTACTCCCACACCATATTTTCTAAATATTTCATCCCTGAACCCAACAATATGTAATTTAAATATATTACGCGGTTGAATGTTTTCTAGATCAACAAGTTCTACCTTGTTCAATAAAACTACGCCATTATAATAGTTAATACATTTATTATGTTAATTTTCAGTGGCTATGTTTTAATTCACACTGTATACCTAGCATACACCCTGTAGAATACCAGTAAACAGCGGGAAAATATTGCTAGTGTTGTACTAATTAACTTATTTTTATATATCGACTATTTTAAAAAAATAAGTGATTAGTGAGATAATATATGGCTGTTGTGGAGAACCTTCGGATGGATGGCTTTTGGCTGAGAGGATGATGATGATGATGATGATTATGGTGATGGTGATGATAATGATATATCCTATGGGGATCCCAGTTATGGATTGGTATTCAGTATCACTAACTAACTACTGGACCAATACTAGTAATAAATTAATCAATTATTACACCATTAAAGTAAAGGTTTTAATATATTCATAAGACGAATATTATCTTCGGGACATACACATTTATTTTGTGTGTATCAAATTTGCTTATGATATTCTATCTTTAGAAATAACTAGGGTTTGCATGCTAGTCCGCCCACGTTTATGTCGGTTACCGCAATAAAAAGTACCTCATACCGTTTCTCAAGAATGAAAGGATCTCCATTGCAAATTTCATTTTAATCGGTGCAGCCGCTTAGCAGCAAAAGCATAACAGATAGACAAAATTGTTTTCGAGTCAATACTAACATTAAACATTGCATGAACTACCCCTCTACCTCAGACTTCCACTCCCTCATAGTAAGAGTTTGATGGCGTTTCATTCAATACAATCTTATCGTGATAACTTTTCATTCAAATCACAAAGTGTAAAACATAAAATTCATCTAAATTAAATACTGAAAGCGACATATGTGTCAATTTCTAAAGAAATACTCTATAATACGCACTGCAACAAAATATTCAATGTGTTTAATGAACCGTAAACTGACATTTACTACACATCTAGATAAAATAATACTTCATGTATTTTTTAATTTTTTTTTCTATATTAAGAACCTGCCAAAGTGACTCTACTCTGCCTGATGGAAAGCACGAATAGAATCCAAGAGTTGTGGCCACCATATTAATTGCAAATGCAGACAATGCAGTATGGCGACCCACACTATGGCGGCCTAGTGAGACGCTTTTTCACTCCCCGCTTGGGGACATAAAAGGCATGAGTCATCGTGACATTGTAAAGCTTACACAGTTACCACAATAACAGTCACCCCTGCATCAAAGGGCCTCCGGTCTCACACTCACCAACGAAACACGACAGCACGGATGCTGGCGTTATAGGTCGGTTTTCTGTGGGTGGGTAATACTGCCCCGGTCGAGCTGGCCCGCTTGTGCTGAAATGAGCGTGGCTCTACTACCTAGAGAAAAAGTATAGTTTTACATGTAGAAATAATAAAAGTTGTAGGCTACCAGAAACTAAAATACTCCTGCTTAATACTTTGGTTCTCTGTTTAATAGAACATTGATCTCAAGTTTAGTCTTCACGTTGCGAATGTCACAGAAATCGTCTCGAACGAACACAAAGAAAATTTCTTAGTAATTTTGTGTAAAATACAGAATTCTGTAAAACACTAAGCTCCTACAATTCTTGCTTGAAACACTTTAATTTAATGTCTTCAATGTACAATATTCTTCATAATAATATAAAATGTCCCGAACTAATGACAAGAATCCACTTCTCAGTCCTAAGTAGATGCCGCGCTCAAGAGTCTACGGGCTGTTCAGTGTACGTAGATGTACGTCTAATTTAGAGCTTAACTTGCCATTAACCAGAATGACGAGGTCTTGTAACAAACTTTCACGTTTGTTAGATTTAGAATTTTTTGAAAGTTATTAGCCCAGTTAAAGAAAAGAATAGCGGAATATCTTGATACCAGGTCGTCGGACCACCTTGTGGGGACCTTACCGATGCAGCGTTTCCCAGTACGCGGTCGCCACTCCAGAACTTTATGCTCCCATCGGACATCGTTTCTGCGTGTAATGTGCCCCACTTACTGCCTCTGTTGGTAGGCCCTCCACAAGGTAGTCCAACGTCCTGGTGAAGATCACAGGAAGCTTCTGGATGCGGATGGTACGGGACCGGCTATTGTGGAGCACCTTGGAGGAGACCAATGTCCAACAGTGAACGTCTTTTGGTTGAGATGATGATGATGATGATCTTGAGACCCCAATCTGTAGTATGGTGTCACCTTTGAATATAGAACATACATACACAAAGTCACGCCTCTTTTCCAGAGAGGTAGGTGGAGACAATTGATCTTCACTTACCACTGTTCTGACACACCTCTTTTGTTTCAGTCACATTCAGCAACCGCTACAGGCATGCTCGTCGGTTTCTAGTACTTTTCCCATACCCCTTCTTCAGAATATCATTAATTTGGTCGGCAAATGTTCGCCGTGGACGACCTCTGTCGATATTTCCACATTTATTAACTGTATTAATTTCTTTGTGAGTCTTCAATCATGTATCTTCTCTATGTGGCCTAACCATCGAAGTATGCCCTTATTAATCTTTGTCACTACATCTTCTTTGAGTACTTAACGTTCTCTTGTCACTATATTCTTAACTTTGTCACTTTCATTCGCACCACATAATCTTCTTAGGAAACACATCTCTTTAACATTATACTTTCATGCCTCTTTTACCATCATCAAGATGCGCTACTATACACAAGGATTGAAACCAGCATAACATTGTGTACAACTAAACGTAAACTGCTAAAAATTACATTGTCTAAATGGCCACCGTTTCGACGATTGCACTCTTCTAAGCGAGCACCGAAATTTTCGAATACTCGTCGGCAAAGAGACCGCGAGATCTCCAACATCTCTTCGGCGATTTTTCTTTTAGTTGACGTAGTATATTTGGTTTGTTGATGGAGGTACGATTCTTCAAACAACTCCCTAAAAAGAAGTTTGCTGGGAATAGATGTTGACTACTAGGTGGCCGTGGAATGTCACTTCGTTTGGAAATCAGCTTAACCGGAAACATGTCTTTGACTACCGGCAGGGACTCATTGGAGGTGTGACAAGTGGTTCCATCTTGTTACAATTGTAGCCAGCAAATTTCAGTAACATCAGTCCCAAAAACTCCCATAATATGTTTGCGAGGGATGTTAGATTCAAATGTTAACGAACTCTTGGCCCACCTTATATTATCTTTATTTACTGCATTCCTTGTAAACATAGAACCTAAATAAATAAACTCCAGCACTTATTCTACTCTTTTATCTTCAATCGTAATATTCAAATCAGTCATGTCTTTTGCACTTTCAAAAATCGCAACATAAAATGTTTTTGTTTTTGCTGTTTTTAATATTCTTTTGTAGTTTATACCTTATATATAATAAGTAATACCTTTTCTTTTGTAATTCTTTTATCTTGCTTACTTTTTAATTTCAAATGATACAAGTTCCACTCATTGCAGTTGTGATTATCTATAATTGCATAATCACAAAATGTGATGACTGGGGTTCGTGTGCCGTGTGTATGGACAGGCTGGCTCAAAATTGTAATCCTTTCTTCAAGAGACTAGTCCAGACCCTGCACTATACTCGAAAATTTTATTTTTATCTAACATTATTAATAGATTTTAAAAAAGACACCTTTGTGGTTTGTTCCGGCATTTCTTACCAGAGTGAGTCTTATGAAGTGCCGGTGTCTTCTAGCTGAAAAGGCCAACGTATTCATAAAACTTACAAAAATAAACTCATTAATTAATCATCATTTCATTACAAATATTTATTTTGTAGTATATAAGATATGTGTATCATTTAGTAAAGAATAAATACGTTAATAAAAATAACAGAAATTAATAAATTAATAAAATATATAATTTGAATTAGAGGCTTATTTCCAGCAGTAAATTATTTAAAGCTGTCACGGACTTTTAATTAGAACTATTTAAGACAAATAATCCTACTGTATTTTATTGTCGGTTAACTCCAACAGTTCAGACAGCACACGTCAAGATAATTCTCAAACAGTAGGAATTTTTTCGCTTTATTTGATACTTATCGTTATATTATGACCGAATTACAAAAAAAAAATCAATTAAACGTAACCCATATGTTTCAATAATATACAAGCAATATTATTGTAAAGTTTTATCTAAATACGTTCAACAACTTTAACGCGAAAGAGTAACAATCCATACATCCAAACACCTATATCTCCATTCTCACAAATCACATTTATAATATGAATAAGACTGGGTTGGAGAACATAGAATTATGACCGGTCGTTGTAAGTTTCATTGATGAACATTGTATTAACGAACAAACAGAAGGAAAAAAACATCGTTGAAAAGACGTCCAACATGATTTATTTACTTATTTTAACTTCACACATAATTAAAAACACAATTTAATTAGCTAAGATATTTAAATCCTTCATTATCAAAGCAAACACGTCTCTATCTACACATAAACATGCAAACGTTATATGCGTTCTGCAAATATACACAACCCTCTCAAAGCGATTCATTAATTAGTCGAATAACTAAATTAGTAAATACAAATCGACTAATTATCCTCAGTAACGTGCTACATCACTATCGCAATGTAAATTAGTTCGTTCTCTACGGAACTCTGTTTTCTTGTAACGAGATACAACTTGAATTCTCAATGGTTCTGTTTAAATTGATTCTATAAAGGCATGTTTATATTGCATTTTCATTTATTTCCATTTATCAGTTTCAATATTTACGATAAATATTAAACACTATGATTGAAAATTATGTTTTCAAATAAGTTAATTATTAAAAAAATAACATATTTCGTTAAAATATAAGGATTTCAAGTTTATATTTTTTTTTTATAAACACAGTGTCATTATTAAATGATAACTATTATTCACGAGCACTTATCACGGATTATTATTATTATTTATTTATGAAATTTTAGGTTTAATTTTTTTTTCTATTTTAATAGCATGCCAAAGTGACTCTACTCTGCCTAATGGAAAGCCTTAATAGAATCCAAGAGTTGTCACCATACTCTTTGTGAATGCAGATAACGCAATACGGTGACCCACACTATGGCTGCCTAGTAAGATGCTTTTTACGCTCCGCTTAGGGACTTGAAAAGGCATGACAGTCATCGTGGCAGTGTAAGGCTGACAAAGTTACTACGAAAACTGTCTCCCCTGCATCAGTAAGAACTGAACTACTTCAGAACATGTGTATGCTTCAAAAACTCAAAAAGTTTTTCACTAATCGCGCTTAAATTTTTACAACATTTTCAACACGCTTTATTTTCTATTTTTTACATGAATTTTGTTCCCCATTTCTCATCTACGCAACCTCAATATAACAGCGTAACATGACAGGATACAGATACCAAAACTATCTTAGTTTGTAGTCAGTTAGGATGTGTCTTTATTTCAATAATAAGGTAACAATTCTTATCCCACAGACAATTTTTATTGAGTGGATGCTGCTTCTCTTTTTTATTGTAAAAAATTCTAAATGTTAAGATAAACCTTCTTGATTTTTTAAAAGTAAGAAGTTAAGGGCGAGTATTTTATTAGTTTTATAGAAGGACACTCTGCCTGTCGTAGCTGATTCTCTGATCACAGAACATACATGTTTGAATACAGTCTCAGGTACAAACGAAGTATCTGGTCCGATTTCTTTATGTGTGTTATTTTTGTACATATATTATTATAAGTTTATAACTGTGTTACAAGTAAATAACTCGTTTCTTCGGTCATTCAACACTCCTTTCTAATAAGAAGCCTATGTCCAAAAGGGGACTTGTGGAGAAACACACGTCATTTACCTCCAACACAAAGGCAGGATCCTCTAATCCGGCGAGGTGATCAAGCCTTGCGGTCCGCAGCCTTACGGCTGACGTTGAGTAATTATATGTGATCTAATCAGCACGAAAATTTCTATACCGCGATTCAGGTATTAGCAGTTACTCCATAGTTCGTTATTCTGTAGTTTGATGTGTCTTCGACAAATGATGCGGTAGTATGACTTTGTTTGCTCTGTACATGGAAATTGCCACAGACTTTTACAAGCTATCATTTATTCACTCATGAAATTGCTAATTGTTGTAACAATTGAAAATAATAATGCATTCTACATTATTTAATTATTTATTTATACATCATGCACTTTATGTACATAGGCGGACTTAATACCCAAGGCATTCTCTAACAGTCGACCTTTGGGTGATGCAGAGAAAATAGGAAGTAGGTGCGTTTCAGGTGATGTTTAATAATAGAAATAAACATACACAAACTTATCGTATACTAAAATTTATACAAATACATAAATACATACACATACATACTTAAGTTAATATAAATTTATATACATACATACACAAATAAATATCACAACGTTATGAGTTCCACTAGTAATTATATATCGAAAATCACAAGTCATTTGTACTGCAAAGCCAGGTATTTCGTTAACCATGTACAGGTTACTCTTTTCGAAACTTGAGACATTCCTTACCCTAATTTTCTTATACTACTTATCTTATGTACTCAATTTAATTTATCTTTTGTCCCGTCTATAAAAGATTGCAATACCAAGAAGGGTTGCCTTTTTGCCGGTTTCCTAAAAAACAGTAGTAATTTTGACTGCTGCTAACATTTTGCAATGTAATAAACTAGATTGAAAGAAAGAAACTGATCTCAAATAAAGTTGCAAACAAAATAGGATGATGATGATGGTTTGTAAGCAAAATATGTGCAGACAGAAGGTATTAAAGTTTAGTCTTTATTTCTTTTTCATTTTAAGAGCTTGTAAAAGTGACTCTACCCTGCTGATGGAAAATACAATTAGGATCCAATAGTTGTGGTCCCCATACTCATTGCTAATGCAGACATGCAGTATGGTGAGAGACTAGTACTGCCTCGTTTGTGCTAAAATTTTCGTAGCTCTACTATCCTTTTGCTTACAAATTACCGTTTTATACAGCAACAATGGACCTTAAACATTTTCAGAAACTCGTAGAATCTTGTACAACTTTCTGGAATATTCATGTCCTGGTAGAAGTTTTTTGTAGCTCTGCACATTGTAACGTAATAAAAACTGTACAGTATTATGGTATTCTGTTCTTTATAATACTCTCATGATACTGTCATTAATCGTTCCACAATAAAGTATTTAAGATTGTACTATAAATTTCTGAACAGATGTCATAAATATATAAAATGCATTATACTTGTATTGCGGCTGAATCTCAGTAAGATTAGATTAAGTTTCAAATGTACACATGGTCACTAGGTTAGGAAACAAGACATAGCGTATTTATAAAGTGATTTAACCCACAGACACTTTCATACAATGATCTAAGGCTGACGTTAACAGTCGCTTTCTGGATGTCGTAATAACAGCTGTACCCGGATTGATTGACTGACGGCGCAGAGTGATATACTGTGGTTTTAGTTGGTCCGATTCCGACACACCACCCCGCCGTAAACCCCGGTGGGTTGACGGCTTGAGAGGGTTTCCACACGTTACAAAAAAAAAAAACCGTCGCTTTATCCCTTGTAAGCCCTAAATTAGTATCTGAGCTATGCAGACAAATTCAAAGATCATACGTGAGTAAAACTCTTTAATATTTACAAACATCGATCACAAATCTATTTTATATTTATGAAATATTTAGAATGGAACAGAATAAATTCTGCTGTAGACTAGTTTAGTACATCATACATCAAATTAATGATAATGTACAAATAGTGACCTCGCTGCTGAAGGAAATTTTCTAAAGATTGACTATGACTGGATAAATTGACAATCCGATACACTAAACTCTAGTGAAAATCTACCGGAAAATTAAGTGAGTCCCTGAGTGCATTAGAGTAACATCAGAACTCATATGTGGCGCTGTCTTTTTGTGTATTAAAGGGGGTATCTGGATGGTATAGTTTCATATTTGAACCTTGGTGAAATATTATTTACTATTCTGAAACATATCTTGCACGTCTTTCAAACTCATAAGACCGTGGCAAAGAATATTCCAGCAAATAGGTAGGCTTAATCGGAATGTCACCATGGCCTCATAGAAAATCAATGCTAAGCAATTTTTTCTTTTTTTCCTCGAGTAAGTGAGGTTTGGAAAAATAAAAGATTTTTAGTCCCTTAAAATTATTTAAAAAAGAAAAGGTTTATCGAAAGCTATCGAACTTAGTTTTTACTGAACTTTTTATTACTAGCCTTTAAATACTTAGTGCTGACTCTTTTACCTGCAGATGTGGTCATAAAAACGCACAAATTGCTGAAAAACGCAACTGTTAACAATCAAAAAGTACATGTAAAATGTGAAGAGAAAACTAGCATTAAATATTGAAGAGAGCTTAACCAAGTGACAATCCTTTTGAAAAGCTGACTCAGAATATTTTATTTTACTTATCGAAGTGTTAAAATATTTGATAATTCTATGATTTAGGGGAAAACTAGTAACTAGCAGTTAGCGTATGTGATTACCAAGTAAAAAGTCTAAGGTTCGATTCCCGGGTCGAGCCAAAAAGTATTGTTTGATTTTTTCTTAAAGGGTATTCTTGTGAGTGTGACAATTTGATGGTCGTTCTTGTCTCTGCCTCGAAGAATATTTTAAGCTGTCCGACCTGATCATGAATACACCTGTAAATCAAGTCACAAAAACAGTGTCACATTTTGATTTTTTTCCCCAGAATCAGGGAGCACAAGTTTAGATTTATAATAATATAAAGCACTTGGTAAACAGCAATGTGGTATTGCTCCAGCCAACTCTTTCTATTTGTGTTGAAGTTCGACTCTCACATTAACCAATAAAGGAATAGATATACATTTTAATAAAATGTTTTCGTTCACACAAATCTCAAAGTCTTTTAAAATTTCGCAAACATTGTATTGTGAATAAATTCTTCATTTAATAAATAATAAAAAGGTAATTGAACTAGCTCAGCGAGAAAAAGCGAAATTAAGTTCTCTGCAGCACAATAAAGCTGCAATCTTTTGAATTGTGTCACCTTCAACAGCACGTAACGAGCACGCAACTGGGCCGTGTGTTACACGGTTGGGATGGTACGTGATCTACCTGAGATATGTCGAAGTTCCAGCTGAAATTCTTATCTAGATTTTCTGCTGTGAGGGATAATCTACGTGTTTAATATCCTTATTTTTTTGCTTTAGAAATTTAGCGTAGTCTATTGACAGTAAACATAAACGCGAGTTGAATATGCAAGATAACATCATTGCACATATAAACAACCTATTTGGCCAGCGTGGTATAGTAGGCCAAAACCTCCTTGCTAAGGAGAGGCCTATGTCCAATAGTGGACTGTTAAAGGCTGTTGATGGTTGATTGATAAACATAAGTTATTGTCCATCTAATTAAATAATTCATTAATTTGTAAATAATAAGTCAGATAAGGTAGAGTTATATGCTTTTAACTGGAACCTTTTTAGGTAGTAGAGCCACGCTGATTTTAGCAAGAGCGGGCCGGCTCGACCGGGGCAATACTACACTCCCACAGAAGACCAACCTAAAGCGCCAGCATCCGTGTTGCCGTGTTTCATGGGTGAGTGTGAGACCGGAGGCCCATTGATGCAGAAGTGACAGTTATCGTGGTAACTGTGTAAGCCTTACATTGTCAAGATGACTGTCATACCTTTTACGTCCCCAAGCAGGGTGTGAAAAAGCATTTCACAAGGCCACCATAGTATGGGTCACCATACTGCATTGTCTGCATTTGCAATGAGTATGGTGACCACAACTCTTGGATTCTATTCATACTTTCCATCAGGCAGAGTGGAATCATTTTGGCAGACTTAACGAAAAAAAAAGAGAAAAAAAGGAACACATATTTACACTGCTATAATATCAAGTATTTAATGTTATTTTTGAACATAAGTAGCAAAAAATTACTTTGTTTAGTTTTAGTCACAATCAATCTCGTTTTTCCTTTCAAAATCTGCTTGAAAAGAAAATATCTAGGGCTTACCCTAGCGTCTCTGCCCTATCCAGTTCCTCCTGTATGCTACCTTTGACACGTCTATATATGATTATATTCCCATGGAGGGTTTGCATCAGAAAGCAGCCAGCTTTAACAAAAACTAGATACAATGGCATTCGAAATAAAACTGTAACGACCACAGAATGATTAAATTGAGATTTAGCCTAAAAAAGACACAAATCAAGGCTGACAAAGTTAGACTAAATTACAATAGCATAGAATCTATGCAATTGCACGAGTGGTGATATATAAATTTTATGTTCTAATAGACAATGCTATTCACTTTCCATCAATAAGGAAAGAATGTCCATTAAATTAATTTCACATACACTTATTTCGTGAATAAAAAATAATTTATACCGACATTTAAGAGAGCGAAATCACTCGAAAGATTTAATATTTCCTATAATAATAATTATCCTTAAAACTTTCATTTATCACAGTACATTGTAGTATATAACAAACCATATTTTACTCTGTTAAAACAACTACATTTGCACAATAAATGTTCATAATGTCTAAGCAAATTACTTACACTATAAATTTTATAGCATTAGTTCACAGCGAGTTGCTATGTATGCTGCGATAATTAACTAGCTTTCATTCTGTTAGTGCAGAGACGTTTTAATTAAAAAAATAGGTCAGATTTTACTTTTTTTTTAATCATTATTTCTCAGGAAATTTCTATCAACATCAAAGCTTGAGTCATGCTGCTTGAGATTTTAATTACAAACAGTAGATGACACTTCAGAAACAAACGATTCTAAAAAAATACGTCATTAAAGTCATTTCTTTTTGGATATACACTTGGTCATCCCAAATAAAATATGTAAAACTAAGTGTTGCTTATAGCATTGAGAATAAAATCTATGTTCTTTCGTTAGTTTTTCTGACAATAATGATGTACTCCTAGCCGATTTCAACCAAGGTGGCCAGTTTCGTCGCAGATCGGCCATTCATATAGGAAATGATGCAGGGGTGACAGTTATCGTGATAACTGTGTAAAATTTACACTGTCACAATGACTGTGATGCCTTTCATGTCCCCAAGCGGGGTGTGAAAAAGCATCTCACAAGACCGCCATAGCGTGGGTCACCATACTGTGTTGTCAGCATTTGCAATGAGTATGGTGACCACAACTCTTGGATTCTATTCATGCTTTCTATTAGGCAGAGTAGAGTCACTTTGGCAGGCTCTTAAGATAGATAGATAGATAGAAATATGTACAAGTACACAAGTGTGTGTGCAAACACAAGTGCACTCTCTGTTCTCTTATTCTCACAATCTGATGAAACGGCTATCCGACACGACCGGAGAGATCCGAGAGACCGACGGCTTTACGTGCTCGATCTGATAACCATAAAAAATATTCCAATGGTATTTCATATAAGATTTCGAAGTAAATTTCGATTCTTCTGTAAACTGACTCGATAGTTGAATTGAAATTTCTATACATGCTTGTAGCAACTAAATACATACATGACTAAGATTTAATACAGGATATGTTTTTTTTGAGTGATTTTAAGAGACTGCCAAAGAGAGTCACCCTGCTGATGGAAAGCATAAATATAATTTAAGAGTTGCGGTTAATATACTGCAGACAATGCGGTATGGTGATCAATATTATGGCGGCCTAGTGGCATGTTCATACAACGTTTGGGGAGTAACAGTATGAGGCTCACACACTTACCACGATAACTTTCACCCCTGCATCAACGCGCCTCCGGTCTTGCATGCACCAATAAAACACGACAGCACGAATGCAGTTACTCTAAGTTGTCTTCTATGAGACGGCAGTACTGCCCCGATCGAGCCGGCTCGAAGAGTCTTTTCTTTAGTAAATAAGGTAGGCGATAGAAGATTCCACTCGAGGTTAAAATCTTGTTTTATGAACTCAAAATTAACTTGCTATCTAGTCTCGTAAAAACTACTGTCAACTTGATGCTGGACTTACATAAAACTTTTAACGGAACTAGGAATCTAGAGCCATCGGTCCACATTTTAATTCTGCAGACGTGTCTAGTCACTAGTTTGTTTAACAAATCGATATTTGTTCAGTAAAGGCAGCGCTGAGAATACACGAATGAATTAACTGTAGCCATTGTAATCGAAAACGTTGATATTTTCTTCATAATTGGAATATTCTGAGAAAAATTACTAACTAAACCCGAATTATGTGTAAGAATTGATATCATAGTTAAAAAAATTTTTGCGGCAGATAATTCTGGTTGATGCGAGAGTAACTCGGATTTCGCACACTCAGTCAAGAAAGAGATGTAGAATTCAGAATTTCGTGATATAATGAAGGAGTTTACCAGAAAGGTCACAAAAGCATTCGGGATGATAACCTGAAAAGAAGTATTAATAAGAAACACTAAATGTTCGAAATAGCTGCAGGGAAGCCTCTGTGTGGCCTCCCCAGGATAGTGCCTGACTAGCGGTGTTGATGTTGGAGGGGACCTGAAATAGTATGGTCCGGGTTCAGAGTAGGACGCCTGAGACCGGCCACCTGGGTGGTTTTTAGTAGAAATGCCTCATACTCTTGGCTCCTGCGTCCCTGAGGATCCGGAGATCTGAAGGGATTTTCCACACCGACAACAAAAAAAAGGTGTTAGAAACAGCTAATAGATCAGTTCCATGATATGTATTCTCATTGAGGTTTCTTAATTTAACCTCTTTTGAGAGGCCAAGAAAGGAGGATGGTTCAAATTTAAATTTGTCTACAATATTATCATCAATAATATTATCATCTGCCAATCCTTATTTCAATTTTATTTGGACTCAGCGCTGTATATTTTACGCTTCTGCTCCGTCATTCGTCACTTCACTGTTAATTCCCTTAGCTATATTCTCTTTCACACAATCCGTTCACATTTTCTTTGGTCTTCCTTTTCATTTGTATCCTTCGACTCCTGCACTAACACTTTCCTCGCCACATTTTCCTCATCCCTCCGCATAACATATCATCAATAAGATGAGTCTTAAAATATCGTGAATTTTTTCCCTTCTCTTTAACTACTTAGTTTCAATGATATGTTTCCGACCAGAAGTATATTATTAACAAGAAATAAAAGCCCGACTATGTTAAAATGTATAAGTACTTCTAATTTTGGTGTATTTGTTGTCACTCCAAGTACACACATATACGCATATATCAAACATATATGCGAAAAATATAATCATCCTCTTAAACTAAATTGTAACTGTGAATTGTTATATTGCATCCCCAGTTACATTTTGCTGACATACAACGATATATTACCAATGAAACCCAGTACAAGTTCAATTTTAATTCTGCTGAGTTTTAATATCATTACATGACATACTAAAGTCGCAAGAAAGTCGCACAATGACAGACGAATCGATATTTCCAAATTGCTCGGATCCTGAACACATGTTACACAATTTTTCGGAGACTCACAAAATTGACTTTCTTCTATACGGAGTTTCTCTAAATGAATGTTACCTGAATTTTAGCCCGTTCAGTCCCTAATGGAAAAGGCATATAACCCTGATTTGAACAAACATGTATTGAAAATCAATTTTACCTATTTTGCTGGGGCTTTGTTAGGTTTTCGTATTAACGTGGCAAACGAAGACACGTTCTGAAAAAAGAAACCGTTTTTTACGTAAATATTAACTATGGCATCTCTATTTATACTTACTTGTTTTATATTTATATTTATAAAAATACAGCACCTGCACTAGGAACCATCCAAGAAACGGACATAAAGAACAGACCCAGACTCACAACAATAATTTGTACATCACACAAAGTGTTATCCTGTGTGGGGCTTAAACCCGTAACACTCAGATTACGTACCGCTTAAACGACAGTTTTTTAAACGTATGATAACCCCTTGGGCCACCACCTCGGTTTGCGGCGAGGTGGTGTGTCAGAATCGGATCACCTAAAACCACACGGTGTGCCACTCTGCGCCTGAGATAGGAGGGATCTGAGAACAGCTTTCATTACGACATTCAGAACCGCTTATACCACTAGGCTAACCGTACTCGTGTTGGTGGTTAAATGGTAACCAAGGAGATTAAGATATTGCAAAGTCACTAAACAGTATGTTTTCCTACACGGTTACCAATTTACCACGATGTTTGTGTTACAATTAAAATGCCTTTTCTTCACAACTTCGGCATTATTTTTTTTATAAATATATTTAATTACCGATAAATTACTTTCCACAGTTTCTTGGCATATTAGTTAGACAAATTTATAAAATAATTATCTTTTGTAGAGCACCAACCAATTCATGACATATAATGTATTCAGACCACCAAACGCTATCATCTCCATTTTCAATAGGTTTATATAATCTTAGAAAATACTGCCCCTCTGAACCTCAAACAGGACAAGATAGACAAAATATATTAATTAAGCTTCTAATTATTTGTGAATACTTATATTTCATTATGTATAGGAACTAGCTGAACCGTACAATCTCGTCTGCGCTTCCTATTCCCTGTACCGTGATGTCGTACAGCGTGAACAAATTTATTTACCATAAATATTGTTACAACGAGAAAATTACCTTTTTTTTTATTATAAATGGAGTACAATACTTTCGTACATTATTTTACGAAACTTTAACGGTTTACGCAGTACACGCAATAGAAGCTCTCAAGAGGAATAACTTTTTCTCCGTATTTACAAGATTTTTCAATAATATTCTGCTCCTGTTAGTCGTAGCGTGGTGATACATAACGTGGAGCCTGCCTCGATAGCAGGGCTATTTAATAATGAAATAGTATTTCACATTGGACTAGCAGTTGCTGAGACAACAGCGTTCAATCAAACGAACAAACTCTTCAGTTTTATAATATTAATATGTATGTATATTAAAGTCTGTATATATATACCTATATATGGATATATATGTGTATACATACACATATACATACACATACACATATACATATACATATACATATATATATATGTATATGTAATTGATGCGTTTGTATGTATAAGTTATTTTTCTAATTTTTAAAATAACCATAAAATAAACGATATCCACGTAAAAGTTATCTGACAAAAATGGCTGTGAGTGAAAGTATTTAGTCCCTAGGTGTATACATAGTTTAAGTATTATGTTTTTATGATTACTGGTCTGCACTCCAAGCATACAGGCGAGTCACCTGGCGGTAATTGACTACCCTTAACTCAATAGACATAAGTGTGTTACAGCCCTTTGAGGGTATGAAATAAGAGAGGGAGTATTCATGCCTTATCAGTAACCATTGATTCAAAAACACGCTGCCGCACCGGAGTATCACCTGTCTCGTGTCGTTTGCAGCGGTCATATCACCCCAAGATGTGGCCTGTGCGTCTTTACAAAGTGACTCTACTCTGCCAGAACCAGGACAATAATTTGTTGATCAACCAAAGTATCGTCTCAAGTGGAGTATGAACAGACAACACTCGCGCAATCAAAACCGGCGTGACGACCTTTTAAATCACTACGCTATCCACATGGTCATATGTAACATTAAGCATGGCTCTCTTACGCTTATAGCTCTCTTACGAATGAATCACATACACATAACCCTAATCTCCTTATAACTCTCTACATACATCTCTAATACAGTCTCACATATTCAATTGAAGTTTATGAACAGTACAGTACTTATTGTGTTTATTCAATTATTTCGCATCATTACTTTAT
This sequence comes from Hypercompe scribonia, assembly GCA_949316085.1. Classification (NCBI taxonomy): domain Eukaryota; kingdom Metazoa; phylum Arthropoda; class Insecta; order Lepidoptera; family Erebidae; genus Hypercompe; species Hypercompe scribonia. Next base: position 1,543,521 of record OX438991.1, on the reverse strand, counting down.
TGGAAACCCCTTCTAGATTGTCAATCCTTTTATATTAAATACGTTTACTAGTTTCAAGAAAGTAATAGTAATGTAACTACGTAGATACGTCTTTTATGACAATGGAAACAAAATGGAACCAGTTTAAAAAAAAATTGCTGCAGAGGTTATACATGAGACAATTGAATACGATTTTCAAAAGGATGATTATCTTGAATTCCATTTTCAAATAAGAAAACATATTGAACTGTGGAATAACTGCTAATCCTGCATCACGCTATTAAAGTTCTCACGCTGTATATATTTGTATACAACTTAAGTATATTAATATTTAAATCACGACCCGCCACACATGATCATCTCGCCTGGTCGGAGGATTTTCCCTTGGTGTTAGAAGGGTATTATTAATATTATAATGTTTAGATGGATTGTCAAAGCTACGTTCAATATTAATAATAACATAATTAGTACAGTAGGTGATTATAGGATATATTAATAGCATAGTAAGCCAAAACTTACAATGGGCTATGAAAGGCTATTGACACTGAATATTTATACAAAAGAAATACAACAACTGACAGACTTGTAATGACATCTGCATTTCATTTGAAACAGAATCACAATTGAAACTGATTGAAAATAAATACGTGGCTCATCATGTCAGTGTGTGATCTTCAACAGCTGTCAATTGTATTGTCAGAGCAAATAATGCCCTCATGTAAATGCATCGTCGATTCAGGCTTGCATGTGACTTCTATTGAACTGGAATTGCTATTTGTTTTTCTCACAGACAGCACAGAATAATACATTATAGTTTCATTATTAAATTATAAATCTTATCGATATGGTGATGGATAAAAAATACGGAAAGACAAAGAGAGTAAACTGCACAAGACAATAACACTGCATAGAGAAATAAACCTTGAAACAAATTCTTGTAAAAAAAACTTTCTACCTTTTACCTTGAACCTTGAAACTGGAGATCCATTGATGCAGGTGTGACAGTTATCATAGTAACTATGTCAGCCTTGCACTGCCACGATGACTGTCATTCACTTTACGTCCTCAAGTGAGGCGTGAAACAGCATCTCACAAGGCCACCATAATGTGGGTCACCATACTGCATTGTCTGCATTTGCAATAAGTATGGTGACCAAAACTCTTGGATTCAATAGAATCCATAGCATGAATACATGTTTCGGGATTCATGCGTGGAGTCACTTTAGCAGGTTCTTATTAGAGAAAAAAAATCATATACCAGCTTGACTGGCCAGCATGGTACAATACTTCAAAATATCCTTCCTTACAGTTTGTTAATGGTTAATGAAACTACGAATCCAATTGTTGAGTTTATAGTAGGTAATATACGTATTATCATCAGTTAGGAAAACAAACAACGTATATTCGTAGAGGTGTTTTGGTTCAGGAAATGTTAGAGGAAAAATTACTAAAATTTTAACGTGAAAATTTTCTTGACTCACAACAACAGATATACATATGTACATATCTCTTGTCTTGTCTTGTCTTGAGTCTTTTGGCGAAATGTGTCTTTTACCTGTTTTCTTAAATATTGAACCTGTAAAAGTAATTCTGCCTGATGGAATGCGTAATTACAATTTAAAAGTAGTGGTCACTATACTTACTACTAATTCAGACAATGCAGAATGGTAACTCATACTATGGCGGACTAGTGACATTTTTTTTTACGCCTCACTTAAAATTGGATTAAAATTTAAGATAAAATGTTACGCTATTTTGATGAAAACAGTTTATTCATTTTTTTAATAATTGCAGCAGCAAATTTTTTTTTCTTTTTTTTAAAAGACAACGCCCGCACTAGGAATAAATCCTGTGTCGCGGGGGACTTTACAAACATACAAGAAACGGACACAACACCCAGACTCAAAACAACAATTTATGGATCACACAAAGTGTTGTTCCATGTGGGATTTGAACCCACAACACTTAGCGCAGTAGAGAGCGGCGTGGCGACCGCTTAAACCACTAGGTCAACTGTGCAGTCTTCAAATAGTCGTATATTCTAAAGTTGAATTCCAGAATCTACATTTGATTAACTTTCAAACAATAACATAACCTTTGTTCTTATTTCATGATTGGTACATTCACAAATGTTATTTTCTAAAGAGGAATTGAATCAGTCCTGCACTGGCAGAAAATCAACTAGCTGGTAAAACTTGTTCATCATCTACATAGCCTTTATTATTACCAAAATTATTTGGGTTCGGCTACTAATTCAACCAGGTTCACCGTAATATCAGTTTTTCTACGAAGTGACTGGCATATATGTACCTTCACAACTCTGAAAGTGAAATGAATTTGAATGTTAAACTGAAGCGTGGGTCACGAATTAATTAATATTAGAAAAATCGTATAAAAAAAACTATTTAATATGCTATAAAAATTGTTTATTTACAAGAAAACTAATTAGTTGAAATTTATTTTTTAAAAATTATATCGTCTAAATGACCACCGTTTCGACGTTTGCACTCTTCCAAGCGAGCACCGAAATTTTTGAATACTCGTCGGCAAAGAGACCGTGAGATCGCCGACACTTCTTCGCAGTTTTTTTCTTTTAGTTGACGTAGGGTATTTAGTTTATTGATGTATACACATGACTCTTCAAATAACCACTTAAAAAGAAGTCTGCTGGGGATATATTTTAACTTCAGGGTGGCCACGAAATGTCGTCTGAAAATCAGCTTTTCCAGAAACATATCTTTGACTACCGGCAGGGACTCATTGGGTGTGTGATAAGTGGCTCCATCTTATTGAAACCATGTGTTATAACTGTAGTTAGCAAATTCCAGTAGCATCGGTCCCTATACATATCATACAAGAACTCCCGTAACATGTTTGCGCATCATGTTAGATTCAAATGTTAACGAATTCTTGGCCCACTCTAGTTATTAGTATATTTGAGGACACTGACTTCCTAATAATGGTTGCCATAGATGTTCATGACAACCAGGACCGACCGTTTAACGTGCTCTTTGAGGCACGGCCGTGGAACACCTTCAAACCCCCATGCTCCGAGTTGTTATTAAAATTTTTTAGAAAGAAAACTTGTAACACTAATTGAGCACGTTTGTTCCCTCCGGGATGAAACAGTTTAAAGTGGCAGTATTAATGTTAATATTTTTCTGTAGAGTGATTCTTCTTATAATCTTTGTTGTATTAAGTTTAATGGTTGTTCAGCTATTTAGTGAAGGACGATGTAAGTGACCTCTTGTTACGAGCAGAACTTTACTCTCGTTATACTGTTCAAGATTGACCAAAGTCTTTAGTTTAGACTTAGAGTTGTAATTGGCGTTGAAGAGGCGTAATAAGATTAGTTTGTAAGTTGGTAAATGTCAACGTGTGGAAGTAGATCGAGTCTTTGTTATTTACCAGTTTATAGATTATCGTTTCCGTAGAGATGAAATAACTCGACCTGAGTATCATGGTCGGTGCCAAGTTATTCTTTTGTTACACTGCACCGAGTGAGTTACCTGAAGCTAAATACCCGCTTCCCGACCTGATTTGGGTCTCCAGTCTCCTCACTGACTTCTAGAAAGAATTACCGTGTCATTCCGAACGACCTGACACATAATATCCGAAGCATACCTTTTCCACGGTTACTTGGCTACTTAAACCTATATAACCTTAAAAGTTAACTTTCAATATATTTTAAGTAAAACGTATCGATTCAAAAGCAGTTATTTCTATAAACATCCCAAATTATGACACATCAAACCAGAACCAATTGCTTATGATATTCTCTGAGGCGCAGAGGGTCTTAGACATCAAGAGATCGGTCATACGTCTAGGGATCGATGAAAATACGGACGGTACTATCGTTCAAATTCTGCCGGGCCATTGGGCTTTGGAAAACGATAGGGATATAACGAAGTTTGCTCCTTGAGAAAGTCTAAGTATTGTACTCGTATGTATTTAAAACGAGAAAAATATTATTTTCTTTTCTAATTTAATAAAAATTAATAAAGTACTTTTCCATGGCTTAGGGGACAAAGAGAGATAAAAACAACAACACATGATATTATCAACAGATGTTAAACTAAGCAACTCACTGATAACTGATTTTTGTCTTCTGTGTCAATCTTAGTATCATTATGATTCAAAATATTAAGAAATATATAAAACTTACAAATCACATTTTATTAGATTTTGTTGAAGATTTAATAGAAGTCTCTCATTTATTAAATATTTGAAGTCAGATTTTAGGACAGTCACAATACATACACGTTTCAAAACCAAATTCGCGAGATTAAAAGTTGAACAAAATTTTTATGAAATTAAAACCTTATTTTCGAATAAAGTTTATCCAGGACTCACAACAAACGTAGTTTCTCCGAAACCCGTTTTCACCACACGTATTCAGCAATATTCAAAACTTTTAATTAATATTCATTTTTTCGCTATTTTTAACTTCAGGTTAGAAGGATTGAAATTTCACATGGAATCTTCTGAAAGTGTTTGCAAAACATTGTTAATTAACTAACTTGATATTGAGGAAATGATATGCTGTACATTTGTTTGCCTTGAAAATTGGTGATATTGCCAAACTTTTCGTGTAGTGATTAATTAAGAACACAGAGTGAAACCACCCCTTTGCTGCCCATGGGTATTGTAAGAGGCAACTAATGGAACAAAATGTGCAAAACAACATCACTGTAAAGAGAACAGCCTATTCCAACCCGTCTGGTCAGTGTGGAATAGTAGGCCAAAACCTTCTTGCTAAAGAGAGACCTATGTCCAGCAATGAACTGTTAAAGGCTGTTGATGATGATGATGGTGAACATGGATTAGAGAAAATGAAGTCTTATTGAAAACAAAAAAAAAATTTCTGTGTTTTCTCCATATTGTTACTATTGACTTTTACCTTTTATCCATGACTTTGATCTAATGACACAACTCACTACTGATGACAACGATTTTGTTGCAAATATTCATTGTTGTTCATTTTATGTTTATTTTGTTGTTGATTGTCCTGTCCTAAAATATTACACTTTCTTAATGAAGTACGTTACAAGCGACATGGATATACATGTATTCTCATTATATTTTTTTGTTAAGACCATATCTAACATGGCGTTTGCATGTAGTGTGTGTGTCTGAGATTCTAGGAAAAAGAAAAATGTATATTTTTCTGTAACGTATGTATGTTTAGCTGTACATCTAAATATTCATGTGTAGAAGTTGTTTGCTCTTATTTTGTTCGAGTAAATTGAAATTATAATATTTTTTTATTACAAGTACTTAAAATTCATAATTTAGTGGCGAGTTCCACATACAGCGTAAATAGAAAAGCATACTATAGCGCCATCTAACGCAAATACATTGAATTACGGAGTATAATGAACTACGTAGCAACTACTAATCCTGTGTCGCGATATAGAGATTCTCATGGTGATTAATATATGTATTTACAACATTCCAACATCAACTGTTGATGATGTTCCAACATCACAGGCAAATCCTCAAATTTTCGGAGGATTCTCCCTTTGTATCGGAGGGACATGACACCCGTTTTCTCCACAGCTTTATTCAATATAGGTATTTTCGGAAAGTCTATTTTGTCGATGTACATATTTGATAGATCAAGTTAGTTACGACCTGTGTTTGGTTAAAAACTTTCAGCATTGTTCTGTAAAAAGCACTCGTTCGAAAAAGTCCAATTGGTTACCGTCGCACAGGCTTTATCTAATTTGAAATCAGACAACCGCGTGTGAGCTATGTGACGTTATTTATTTATTTTGTTTATTTATTTGCAAGCAAAAGAAGAAACCAATGAAATAGATATAGCTTTTGTAGGAGTGATAAAAATGTATCTAGCAGGCAATGATTTATAAATTCAGAGAGTTTTTTAGAGCAAGTTTTCATCTTTTTGTGTTTAACAATACATTTAATCCCCACACTATATGTTTTTAATATCTACTATAAACCTAACGTAGCATAAACTTCGATAATATAATTTGTTAGAATCAAAAATTTTTCATAGCAAAATGTCGCTCGCAATCCTACCAACTGCTCTCAAGCAATAACACTTAAAACGTATCACACGGTAATGTTTGCTGTAGATTGCTCGGTGTCAATCTAATATTTATGTTCGGGGCGTTATTTACGCGGCAACGGATATTGTCGTGTCCAGGGAATCGTCTTGCCGGATCTCATCATATTACAGGCGGCCGTAAACGGGTTAGGGACGGGATTATGTAGAAGCTATACTCATACAATTTATTTTTATTGTCGCGACAAATAAATTGGTGTTTTCGTGGTACGTGATATTTAGATTGAATTGCCTGGTTATTACGAGTGTGTTACTATGGACCACTTTATAAATATTGAAGTAGATTTTAACTGGCCCTTACAGAGAGTTGTCAAAAATGTACAACATATAGTTTACAAGCAGTTTGACATTGTTGAGTCAGAGGTCTTGAATTAAATTCTAGCTAGAACAAAGGATTGTGATCGTGCACACTAGGTCACAATAATTTATTCTGTGTCTGGTCCGTATTTTATTCATAAGTATCTGTTCCCTGTACAATCAGCTATAGTTTTAGTCACAACCGCGCTCTTGGTCTTTTTTTCATTTTATACAGAATATATCACAAAATGTCTTGTGTAATTATTACTTTGCGTCAATTTTCTAAATGTTTTAATAATAAATGTGTTATTCGAGGCAGAGATACGTCTAACAAATCATAGATCACAAAAATCGATGGTACCGACCTTCATTTATAAATAGTAAAATAAATCTAACATCGTATGTTTTTTAATTAAAAAAATATGTCATCAGTCCGATTACCGTGACACCCAATCTGCCTAGTTTCAGATCGGAGAACCATGTTCATGTGTGTTGGATGTGTTATCTTATTATCATACATATAACTGATATAATTCAAATTACAGTTTGATAAAGTTTGAATTAATTCCGCTAGTGTTCCATAGATGGCGTTGCATTATAAACACCATTTTTAAAAGACGCTATAATTATCCCACTTATTTCCTTAGAATAATTAAACAAATTATAAGTAAATGAAATGGTTTCCTGTTGTATATAGTTGTTCCTAGAAATATTTCATTTCATTTCGTCTTTATGACTACCGTCTACTTTAGAGAACTTTATCCGTTATAATAGAGCGACCACTCAGAAATGCAGAACTGTGTGAAAATTTCGTTACTGTATCTATGTGATTTTATGTGGCATGTAATAGAAATAAAAACATTTTCTTTTTTAGCTACCTAAAACAGTTTTTTTAACTATTCACGACAGTATACTTATTTAACTTAAATTACAGTTGCCAAACTGTATATTTTTAATTCTTACTTAAATTATAAACGCAAAAGTGTGTTTGTTTGTTTGAATGGTTTTTTTTCTTTCATATCGCAATAAAACGATTTTATAGTATAATTACTTTTATCTGGAGATAGGAGGCTGAAGAGTGATATAGGGCTACCTTTACCGCGGTGAAACATCTCTTTTCCATGAGAAGATCCATTACGATGCGTATTTGAATCGCTCCAAATTTTGTACCGTCCAATAGATGAATAGATGGCGCATTTAGATTTTTTTGCCCGATTGCATACGACATAAAATCTGTCATCAGGTTTTATAAAAAGTACCCCTGGTTTCTGATAGAGGGCGCTATATTAAATAACATATCTAGACTTTTTATCGATAAACTTTTTAATCTTTTCTAACTTTAAATATTGTTAATACGAAACTTTGTAAGAATGTATGAATGTTTCCTACTCTTTCACACGAAAACTATTTTACGGATTTCGATGAAAGTTTACAGTAAAATAGCTTATACATTAGAGTAACGTACAGGCTACTATTTAGCACGATAACCTACATATTTGCGGGCACACTCATGGTCAAAGCTAGTACATTATATTATCATATTTAAGTTTCTTCGATAGATAACATTTCTTTTGTAATCATCATCAATTTTGACATTCAAAATGTAGCAAAGTCAAAAGATTACTAGTTTCTTTCTTGCCAATGCTCTACCGCATCAGATATCAACAAATAAAGATTACTTTACTTATAACAAGGTCCGCATTATACTGTTGTACCCTGATTCCGTTTTATGGGTCTCTTTACGTCTCATTTATTGTTAGGTTTGACGGAGACCCGACGGACTCGCGTAGTTGGTTCTGCGTTAATACTTTTATTTCCTTATTATGGGCTCCGTTGGTTCAATAACATCTTACAATCTCACTGATGAAAGAAACATTAAATGGAATTGGATGTGATTCTGTTTAAACATTTTTCTTTGATCAATTAATTACATAATAACTATATTTATATGTCTGTGATTTTTAAATGCAATTGCATCTTACTTTCTTACTCATTTTATTTGTATGAAAACTAATACGATCACATGATAATCTGTCTGATCTTAAATTACGTAAAGCCTGAACTTTTTTTTTACGTATGGAATGCTTTTCGCGCCATATCTTCCGTAGTGAGACGAAGGGCGTGTGTGGGTCTCCCGGCAAGCCGGTTTACCCACTAAACGACCTACCTTGGCAGTCGGAGAGTAACGCACCAGCGGCTTCTGGAGTCCTACCTGCTGTACCTCATGACTGTGGTACGTCCCAGGAAAACCAGACTCACCCCTAGGGCAAGACACTGTCGCATCTCTTACAATTCTACACAGTAAGAGGATGAACAGTGCCCCGCCTCAGATGACATCCAGGATCGGTCCGTTCCCGATCCTACTCCGTGAATTCCTTCTGGAGCATCACATCCTCACAGAAAGAGACCGCAGCTTCCCATCCCTCACCACTTGCAACATCTATCAGTCTTCAGCGTATGCTGGGCGGAGTCCCGTCCCGCAGTGGTGGCATTGTGCCGTAGCCTCGCGTCTTACTCCATTCAGATACTCACAGGTAAAGAATGTCCAATGGTAATCAGACTGCTGTTGAAATACTTATTTACTTCTAAATGATGATGATGTACTCGTAGCCAATTTGGGTCATGGCAGCCTAACACAATTCAGATCCACCAACTACGCAGAAGATGTTCTAGGACGCAAGCATGTGCGTAAACACAGATGTACTCTCTGTTCCTTGACTGTCAAAATACGTTTGGACGGTTATTAGACGCGACCGGACAGAGATCAGGCGCAGGATCTTTCATTGAATCACTTTTGCAGCAAATAGCACAACTCAACCAAATTTTCCTAACTTTAAGGCTCATACTTGTAATCCATCCAATCTAGTTGCTTGCAATTGTCCTTCCATCCAAAATTCATCTTGCATCAGATGTTTGGGAGAAGAAATTAAAGCACCCTAAGTTGGTACAATCACATGGATAAGCTAGTTTCACGTGTCTGTAAACTAATTATCCCAATGAAAAAATTACAAAAGGTAGCTTTTACTGCATTTTTAGAACTATCTACTTAGCTTTAGTTTCATCTTTGATAGCCTGCTGTATATTAGTGTGAGACAGAACATTCAGGACCTCGTTGTTGCGTTTGAAGAGATCGCAGAGAGCTGTTATGCAGATACTGCTAAACAGGCCTTACAGATACTCAACTTTGAATTTATATAAGGATAAGGATAAGGAAGTATCGTGTATGAAAAATTAATTTTATAATATTACCATAGATTTAAGGACATAAAAAAATGTAATCAAATTAAAATCAAATCAACTAAAATTTAATCGAACCAATTGAAATAAAATGAAAGCGAATATTTGCATTTATTACTAATACTGAATTTCGTGTTTAATAGTTCACTCGAAGTTATGGCTTTTGAGAAACTTTTTGTTATCAATTAATTGATATTAGGCGCAATAAATTCTCAGTCAAATCATAGCTAAGTGTAACTAGCCAGCCAGTAACAACCTTCTCACAGTGATGTTTATTGTTGTTAACAGTATTCTTTAGATTGTTATTCAAAAAACATCCGAGACAACAGAAGAATCTTTGGCTGAAAAAATATAACTCATTCAGTGTGTATTCAGAAACTGCATTCTAAAATTTCATTTGGGGTTGTTATAACAAAGTGAAACAGGACAGAAATTCGTCAACTTGTGACTAATAAAAAAAGATTAAATTCACGTTGTTTTTATAAAATCCTTTGTGACATACGTACATTCGTTTCCTCTTACAATTTTCAGCTAGAATTTTACGGCTTTATTTTTCATATAGCTTGAAAATATAGTTTCCTCTATGTCCGTTTCAAAATCTTGCTTTTTATTGTACAGAAAAATACGTGCCAATAACTTTGTGTATATTTTTGTTTGATATTGTTTTATTTTATAGCGATACTTGAAATAGAACTAAAAAGTGACCAATTGCGAGTCGGACTCGCCCATGAAGAGTTTCGTAGCAGTGATTTATGTCGTATTAAAAAAAACTACTCACAAGATCTCGTTCAAACTAATTTTTGAAGTGAAAACTTCTTTAGGCGCGTTGAGCGTTTTGGTAGAGGGTAAAATCCTCGGTTCGCGTCACCGACATGCTAATGATAATAGTATATCTATAGCTATGGAGAATATGATATTATATATTATATATGAAATTTATTATTATTATATATTATATATGAAATTTATTATTATTATATACTATATATGATATTATATATTATATATAGCTATATATGAAACATAAAAAATTTCATATAATTTTTGCATATAGTTTTAATTACTCTCAACTTAATAGTTCCGTTTTCACTTCTATCGGCAGTCCCATGACTGCTACTGTTTTTTTAGTGGAAGTTAACACTGTAATGTACATCATATATTTTTTGTAGTTTTATCATTCCCTTATTTTAGAAGTTACAGGGACACACACACATTTTATCACTTTGGATGTGTCTCTCGCGCAAATGATTTAATTTAGAAAAAACTCCTCTTCCTCAATATCATTTCTGAAGATCTATCTATAGATATTTCACATGTATGGTTTGATGAAAAATAATCAGTTTCCGTTCTAAGTATGGGAGGACCCCAAATTTGTTTTTCTTTTTTGTGAATATCTTAATATGATTCACAGAATATTTCTACTTACCAAGTTGCAACAGTAGTTCTTATAGTTTTGGAAAAAAATGGCTGTGACATACGGACGGACAGACAGACAAACAGACATGATGAATCTATAAGGGCGGAACTCTTATTGAATTTCTCTCTTTTGCCATTTTTCTACGGAACCCTAAAAAGTTTCTAGTAAAGTTTCAATTTAAAGTGAACAGCTTCTCAATTATGCCTCGAGGTCTTGGATAGTGGAAATACTTTGAGAATTAGGGTCATTAGGCAAGTATATTATCGTTAAAGTGATTATTGCCAGGGAATTTTGAACTCTCTAACAAAGTAATTAGATGCTTAAAGAGATCTCGTTATAACAGAAAATTTCCAGATGACAGGGCTGTCTTGAGCATTATCAAATATTACAAGAATAATATTTAAATTATATGATGTCGACAAAATTATTATAACGTTGCGGGTATAATTATGGATAAAGTCGATTTTTTTTTATTTTTACTTTAAATAGAAATATTTCGAGGCTAGTGGAATATTTGACACTAGTTGCTGCATTTTTCTCCTTTCTTTTTCAAAAAAGACAACATCCTGTTTTTGGAACATATTCAGTGTAGCGGGAAATTTAAAAAACATACATGAAACTGACATAACGAACATCCTTACTCAGAACAACAGTTTGTAGATCACACAAAAATTAAGTGCTTTCTCAAGTGTTGATCAAATCCATGATACAGAGCATAAGAAAACAGTAAGACGGCCGATTAAAATACTACGCTATACGTGCTTTGAGCTGCCTTTGAGAAAAAACAAGTAATTAAAATACGTGTGGCATCCGGGGACTGACGCGGTAAAGCTATTGCATAGCATTTTTTATTAACTTTTGCAATTATAATATTTCGGAGCAGCTCGTCTCGATCCGTGTGAGCTTCGTACAGTCTACACGCACGCACACAAACACTGTGCCGAAGTCTGCCGAACTGAAACGACGTTAGGTTATTTTCGTTACATTTCTTGATTCGGTCGCCGCGCTCGAAGCTCGCGATAAAAGCTATGCAGTAGCTTAAAAATCAAATGAAATTTAAAAAAAATAAAATCCACACCATTTATAAATGACAACAAACGACTCTAGTCATGCAAAAGCTTGACAGTATAAATATAAAAAAAAAGCGAGAAAAGCGCATTTTTACCACAAAAGTCGGCAGCGCTGTCAAGTGTCACAAAGCATAGTGTCAGTCCTTTTTTAGTTACTTATTGGATTTTCTGAGTCAAGGTGACCACAATCTTAGAAAAGTATAATCATGGAACGCCTATGAAACCTTCTTGACAATTGATATGAACTGGACGCCAGCATCAGCACATTTGCATGCATACGCTCGTGGCTTAGCGGGTGCCAGTAGTGTCACAGTGTTACACATTGCCAGAGAAGCTTTTATAATATATTTCAAGCTTTTAGCACACACCAGACAAAAATTAGTAATAATATAATATATATGTTATAAGTGTAAAAGTTTAGTGTATGTAGGATTGGATGTTTAGAGAATTTGTGATTTCATAGTACATAGGCAACGTTCCTCGAAGGAGTGACAAAATCGATCTCACTTTCTTTTGAATTCAGGGGTTAAATCTTGTTAAATATGTAACAAAAAGTTAACAATAGAGTTCATACATCGAAAGAATTCCTAGACATTTATCTTTTGGAACTAAGTTCCTTATCGTGCGTTGCGAAGGAGGCTAGACGAAAAAAAAATTTAGACGAAAAATTTATCACGACACTTTTTTGCTATAATGTAGTAAGCCGTGCGGCGTGCGCATGTTTCTCTCTCTCTCTTTCATAGAAAGCAATTACTTTCGTTTCGGCATTCTATTTTGCTTTGAACAGTGTAGTGTCGCGACGGATATTTTAATAAAATAATAGAAAATAATAACAATAACGAATCTTGTACAATTCCTTCACTAATACTGTCGAAAGGAACTTTGTTTCATCTGGATATCCGTTGACACCTCTAAACTTATTTTTTGAAACTATTTATTCTGGAATATTCTAATTGTCCCTTTGTCTATCTTTGTTATGTTCTCAATCAACAAATTAAATTGGAAGAGATATGCTACAATATTTATAAGTTGGCTCGCCTGAAAACAGAGTCTAAAAAAATAATTTAAAAAATTCTTTCGTTACATTTTTGCTAATAAGTGAAGTCAGATAAACAGACAGAACAACTCAAAAGATCCAAGAACATTGCTGCCCTTTGAGTTCCTCACCCCAGAAATATTCCCCCATAACCTCACTCACTCGGCGGAAAACGACGAAATATTTCTAAGACAACCCAATCAAGCAAAAATCGAATCAATCTTCATAACATAATGTATCGAGATAATCCAATGGTAAAACATGAAAAATACCTGTCTTACACCTTAATGATACAGGGGCTAATAAATTTACCGCTGACATGGATGAATATTGATGAGGAAGCAGCGTCAGCAAAAATGATAAAACAAAAATGTAACATGTTTTGGTAAAACGCATAATATATTGGTAAATATGTGTTATTTACTATAGCTACATAGCGATCGGGTTCGTTTGAGTTCCGCTCGAAGGATCATATTGGTAATATGTATATTATTATATTTTTAACATGTTTTTATTAGTTTTACCTCTATATTTATTTGTAATCGACTTAGGTAAGCGTGTTTTTTGAGTTTTTAAACTATATTTCATTTTATGATAACGATTTAATGATGACAACAGCTTTTTTCATCTCAGCAGAGGTGTAAAATAACAGTAAATGATCACCGCTGTTAAAAATCTCTTAGTTTAATATTTGAGAAGTCAGTAGAACATTTTAAAGTAAGCAAATTCTGACCCCAAAGAATTTATACGATTTTCTATTTACAGTGTCTACAATGCAAGTGCTCTGCGGTTAGAGTCGCAAATTTAAACAGAAAATTGCATTTTACCTCACCTCTTATACTGGCTTTTTACATATATTTGTGGCATACAAAAGAAACTCTGCCTTGTTTTGTATATGTTTAAATTGGTTTTACTTTGACTGATTAATATAATTCTGGAATATGAATTTTCTTTTCAGTGAATATATTTTCAGTACAATCTACCTTTTAGAATTTAGAGGAAAAATTATATCACAATTTATTTAAGCTTCTGTAGTCTCAATCATGTTTTCCACTAAAACCTAGTAAGGGCGTTGACTTGCCCTAGGTATTTCGTCTTATCCTAATTTATTCTCGCGATCATATTTAGAAAACAATTAAATTCCCAACTAGGATTGGTGTCAAAACAGACAAAACTGCCGGAGTACAACACGTGCCGACGATTTCAAATATAATTAAAGAAAGTGTAGAAAGATAATAAAATATGTATTTACCAAGATAAAATACAATATTTCAAAGTGTGATTCTTTTAGAATATTCAAAAAAAGCTATTCTGTGTTTACATCTATACAACACCCTGTAAAAGTCCGACATCATAATAATAAAATATAAAAATAAGTAAAAAATAATAAACATAAAAATAAAAACTATTTGTATTTTTCCCTTATTCAGCGCTAATAATGGATGTGTAGTGAAATTTTAGAAGACGTATGATAAATTATATTATTTTGTGATTTTATATGTCAGCACTGGTGCGGTAAATAAGACGGGGATATTTACTGACGACATCTTGGAAAAAAGGAAGTCTTGCCTTTGTACTCCATATGTTTGTTTTGAAAACATTTTTCATGTAAATAACATTTATTATTATTTATGAGTAGCTGTGGCAATATCTTAAATGTAATATCCAGAAAACATTAATGCTTTCTGTTTTTCGCTTTAAATGTGTACATTTAAAGTGAAAAGAACTTAAAAGAAATTAAGCTTTTACGTTGAAACTATGGCACATTCTAGAAAACGAAACTGACAAGTATAGGTGTACTTACCTGACTGTAATCTTTGCATTCAATATCTTGAAAAAAAAATTTTGCTTCAGTTTTTTCTTCTGAGAAATGCCTTCTTTCTTTTTCTGAGAAATACACTCCAGCATGTTGAACTCCACATTCTCAGCAACATTAAAGATTTAGTTAACAGCGGAGGAAAAAAATAGCATTTAGTTATGATGTGATAAATTTTGACTAAAATTATAATTAAAAATCAACAATTTAACGAAAAACACAACGAAAAAATAAGGGATTTAATTTTAATTGAATAAAAAAATAACAGATTTGAGAGTGTTTAAAACATTCTGTAATAGCTCATTTACTTTTAATTCACCTACGAATGATATTAATAATATCGAAATCAAGCGATTTATCACTTACAATAATATTATCCACGTTGAGATTTTGTTCATTTATTAAAAGTCATGAAATAGAAAAATAGTATTAAAAATAAAAATCAAAATCTTTATTATCAACTATACCTACATGTGATCTTGTAAAATAACTTTTTTTAACGTGTAGAAACCCCTTTGGGGCGTCACCACACCGTGTTTACTGCGTAGTGGTGTGTCGGAATTAGACTGACTAAAACCGCACGGTGTGCCACTGTGCGCCTTGGATAGGAGGGATCCGGAAACAGCTGTTATTACGATATCCAGATCTTGCAAAATAGTTTGTCTCAACTTAATAGCCTTTCCTGGGGTTTTCCAATTAGAGAGAGAATATATGTATTATTTATATATGTTACATAAATTGTTACACAACTGTTTACGAAACTCAAATATTTAAAAAGATTGGAATTAATTACTATTACTAAAAAATTTAAAATGAAGCAACTTTAAAAACTTTTATTCAACATCAACAGCCTTTCCAGTCGACTGTTGGACATAAGCCTCTCCTTAGCAAGGAGGTTTTGCCCTACTATACCACACTGGCCAGACGGGTTGGAATAGGTGTTGTCTCGTATGGGGTGCTGGGCTAGAAAACCTCCACGTGGTGCACCCTGGTAACGTTGGCGACGGCACTGTTTCTTCCTGTGCCATTTGGAAGAGGACATCACGCCAACGGCTAATATTCTAGCACGAAGAAGAGGAGGCCATTTTCTTCGGCCATTCGGCTGAGGCTTGGTCCAACAGAGCGGGCATTTTTGTCGATTCCTCTGTTGGCTCTTCGCTCTTTGGAGCAATGAGGAGGAAAACCTCGATAAAAAATCATTAGGGTGGGACCCTTTCATGGGTCGGCGTTTCTCCACTGTCAATGGTGGAGAAAGGAGAACGGGCTCGGTGTGTACTCACACTGCCGCCGAGCAGGCATTGGAAGATTTAATCTTCCTGCCACCGTTGTCACATCGTAATCCCGAAAGGAGTGTCGTGGTTATGTCTCGCGACACCAATCGGGGGCGAGGGTCTTGGCTTAACCGCCTGGACTGCGAGGAAGAAAACCTCTCTAAAAAATTACCCCGAATCCCGTGTTCTGGTGCGTGACCAGGGGATGCATGGCTGATGGGTAGTTCAGTCGTAAGCGCACTCCCAGCCGGGGCACCTGCGGACCCCTCGGTTGGGCACAAATTTACGCTTGCCCGGGTATTGGGGATCTCTGCCCGGGTCGACCTTTCTTCTCCCCATCTCGTGGGTTCAAACATGGATGAAAATAAAAACACAAATAATGAAAATATAGCAGAAAAGAAAGAGAAGAAGAGGAGTGCGAAAAAGAAGGATACAAGAGCGGGCGACCTCTCGTCTGACGTAGAGGATGTAATGGCTGGAACACCTATCTCGGTGGGGCTCCCAGAAGTCATTTTGGCTACTGGGAGCCGAAGAACATCGGAACGATTGCGTTCCAGATCCACTGCGGGCGGTAACTCTAGTGCAAATATGGATGCATTGGGGCTTACGGAAATGGAGTTGTACGAGAGCCGGAAACGCGGACGCTCCAGGGATGATGAGAGTGACATGTCCGAGGACATGTTGCCTCCTAAAGTCACCAGCAGCCGTAGAGGGAGGACACGAACTCCGATCTCGGCCCCGTCAGGCTCCGTCTTTTGCAAGGCGGAAGCCTATAGACGGGTCAGGGCAGACGGCGAAATCTTGGCGGAGGAGGAGATTGCGGATCTCCTGCTGAAAATAAAGGAGCCGATGGTGGGGGATTCAGTTCCTCAAACACCATCGTCCATGCAGGAGAGAGCGAATACGGCGGTGGCCATCATTCACAAAGTGGCCACCAAGTCGAGTAACCTTAAGGGTTCCTTTGTGAAAGCCCTTAAGGACTCCTCTTCCGCTATTGCGGGGGTCGTGGATACCCTCATCGGGGACGTGGCTCGGCTCCAGGCGGCCAACGATCGTCTGACGGGGCAAGTGGCTGAGCTCAGCGCTCAGTTCGCCCAATTCCGGGCGCATCGCCCGACAGAGGATCCGGTCACGTCCCCGCCTCAGTCTGCCCCCTCTTCCAGCCTCGGTGGCATTCCTGATGCCCATCTGCGCCAAATAACCGATGCAGTATGGCGCATGATGGACGGGCGTCTAGCTGGCCTGGAGGCAAGGCTGCCACCAGCTCCTGTTGTCCGGCCGCCGCTTGCGGGCCATAAGGCGAAGGTTGTATCGGTGTCAGCATCGCTTCCCGTTGCGACCGGTCGCGTGTCCTACGCGACGGCGGCAGCAGTTTCTGCTGCTCCTGCAACTGCTCCGAGGGCACGGCAGGCGGCCAAGGCAGCAGCGCGGACGCCCGCACCGAGGTCAGGACTCAAAACGGCGGCAAAGTCTGGGGCGGAGTTCCCTCCGCTCCCCACTCCAACCGCTGTATCTAGCACCTCCACAAGTGCTCCCTCCACATCTGCCCCTTCCACGGATGGTTGGCAGGTAGTCATGGGGGCTAAGAAGTCCCGAAAGCGGGGTAAGAAGGCTGCACAAATAGCAGCCTCTACACCGCAGGCGCCATCGGCTGCAGTGGCTGCCACAAAGACGCCGCGCAAACTACAGGCGCCTAAAAGCGCGGCCGTGGTAGTCACCGTGTCTCCGGAGGCAGCTAGCAGCGGGCTGTCCTACGCGGCAATTTTCAAGAGGGCCCGGGACAGTCTCGCACACGATTTCGGGACAGTAGGTGTCAGAGTGCGTCTCGCCCAAACGGGAGCTCGAGTCCTCGAGTTCCCTGGGGCTGAAGGTGCTAAGACGGCGGACACAATTGCCGAGAAGTTGCGAGATATGTTTGCGGCTACGCATGGTGTCAAGATCGCCAGGCCCACCAAGTGCGCAGAATTGCGCATTTCGGGCCTGGACGACTCCATAACAACCGAGGATGTCCGCGTTGCAGTAAGAGAGAGGACGGGTTGCAACGCGGACAACATTAGGGTCGGCACCATCCGCCCCGGTCCAGGAGGGCTTGGCGCAGTGTGGGTCAGCTGTCCCGTAGCGTCGGCCAAAATGTTGGGCGACGCCGGCAGGCTCCTCATCGGTTTCGTGAGCGCTAGGATCACAGTCCTGGCGGCGAGACCGATGAGGTGTTACAAATGCCTGGCATCGGGGCACACACGCGCCAAGTGCGTCAGTTGTTTCGACTGCAGCGGGCTATGTTTCCGCTGCGGTCGATCGGGGCACAAGGCAGCTGAATGCTCTGCCGCCCCTCACTGCCCGGCGTGTGCGGCGGGTAACAAGCCCGCCAATCACCAAATTAGGCAGAGAGGCTGTAAACCTCCCTACAATTCTCGGCAAGCGTCGGGGGCTAGCCAATCGACCCAGGCTGCCTCTGATGTCGTTCGCATGTCGGCATCGTTGCCCATGGAGGAGGTTGTAGAGACGGTTGAGTAATGGCCCAAGTCTCCAACCTCCTGGTCCAGACGAACCTGAACCACTGTGCCGCGGCGCAGGACCTTTTCCTGCAAACCATGGCACAGTGGTCGATCGGTGTTGCCGTAGCCGCGGAACCCTATTATGTTCCTCCCCGACCAAACTGGTTAGGTGACCGGGACTGTTCCGTGGCAGTCGTCGGCTCCACGGCGGCTCATTCCCCGCCCTTGTCGCTAAGAGACAAGGGCACTGGATATGTTGCTGCCGAGTGGGGGGGGATCACTGTATATGGTGTATACTTCTCCCCCAACCGGAGTTTGAACGACTTCGAGGTTTTCCTTAACAACTTGGAAACCTCGATGCGGCGCCTAGCGTCTGGGCACGTCTTAGTGCTGGGGGACTTCAACGCAAAGTCCATTGCGTGGGGTTCCCCCAGGACGGACGCTAGGGGCGAGGCCGTAGAGGAGTGGGCGGCCTCGGTGGGCCTCTGTTTACTAAACAGGGGCTCCACCAACACGTGTGTGCGACAGCAGGGAGGGTCGATAGTGGACCTTTCGTTCGCTACCCCTGCCCTCGCCGCACGAGTAAGGAACTGGTGTGTCCTGGAAGAGGTTGAGACGCTCTCGGACCATCTCTATATCCGATTTGAGCTCTCCCGGTCCCAGGACGCCAGAAGGGGTCACGCGGCGCGGCGTTCTTCTCGCTTTCCGCGGTGGGCTGTAGCCAAATTAAATAGGGATCTACTAGAGGAGGCGGCCATTATTCACTCTTGGCTGTCTCCGCAGGCCCCGACCGAGGAGGTCGACATGGGGGCTGGTCGCTTCTGCGATGCCATTGCGCAGATATGTGATGCGGCCATGCCCCGCATCCGAGGTTGCCGGCCTCCACGGAAGGAGGTTTACTGGTGGTCCCAAGAGTTGGCGGACCTCCGCGCGGCCTGTACTCGTGCCCGGAGGTCCTACACCCGTAGTCGGCGGCGACACCGCGTAGACGGCGAGGGGGACCAGCTTCATAAGGAGTACCGAGAGGCGCGGAAAACTCTGAAGCTGGCCATTAGCCGCGCCAAAGAAGTGAAGAGGAAGGAGATGCTGGAGGGTCTCGATCGTGACCCCTGGGGTCGCCCTTATCGTGCGGTGCGACAAAAGCTCCGCACGTCGGGCCCCCCCCTTACAGAGACACTCCAGCCCAGCTTCCTGCGGGAAGTGGTCGAGGGTCTTTTCCCGCAGCGGGCGGAGCACACACCCCCGTCGATGGCCTTCATGGTCGAAGACGACGGGGGACGGAACGAAGATAATGTTCCGCCCGTCAGGGAATCGGAGATAGGGGCGGTCGTTCTACGGATTCGCTCTAAGAACACCGCCCCTGGGCCAGATGGGATACCTGCCCGAGTGTTGGCGCGAACCCTCGACCACATGTCGGATCACCTCGGGGAAGTCCTAAACGCCAGCTTGGCGTCCGGGCGCTTCCCTGAGGGCTGGAAGAGCGGGAAGCTGGTCCTACTACGGAAGCCGGGACGGCCGGCCGATTCGGTCGCGGCTTATAGGCCCATCGTGTTGCTGGACGAGGCGGGTAAATTGTTTGAGAGGATAATCTCTGCCCGCATCGTCCGGCACCTCTGCGAGGTGGGCCCCGATCTGTCGGACGCCCAATACGGATTTCGAGCCGGGCGTTCGACGGTCGATGCTGTCTTGCGCCTGAGGGCCGTGACCGAAGAGGCGGTGAGCTGTGGCGGCGTGCTGCTGGCGGTGTCGTTGGACATCGCCAACGCATTTAATAGTCTGCCATTTAGCTGCATCAGGGAAGCACTCCACTACCACGGGGTGCCAGAGTACCTGAGGCGGCTTGTGGCAGACTATCTTGAGGAGCGTACCGTCATGTACGAGGACCGAGATGGTATTTTGAGGCGGCGGCCCATGTCGTGCGGTGTTCCACAGGGGTCCGTCCTCGGACCACTCCTGTGGAATATGGGATACGACTGGGCCCTTCGAGGTCGTCTTCCCCCCGGGCTGGGCGTAATTTGTTACGCCGATGACACATTGGTCACGGCCCGGGGGGCGAACTTTCAAGAGGCGGCGCGCCTGGCCACCGTAGGAGTCTCTTTGGTGGTCGGGCGCATTGAGGCGCTGGGTTTACGGGTGGCCCTAGATAAGACGGAGGCCCTTTTGTTTCATGGGCCCCGTCGTGGTCCACCCCCCGGCGCCTCTATCGTTGTCAATTCGGTCCTCGTACCGATTAAGGCCCAGATGAAGTATCTGGGCCTGATCCTAGACGGCAGGTGGCTCTTCGACGAGCACTTCCGACAGCTTACTCCAAAGCTGGTCGGCGCTGCTTCTGCCCTTGGGCGACTTTTGCCCAATTTGGGTGGAGCCAGCGTCGCAACGAGACGGCTATACACGGGGGTTGTCCGGTCAATGGCGCTGTATGGTGCACCGGTGTGGGCGGCGGCTCTGACTGCCCAGAATAGGGCTCGCCTCTGGCGCCCTCAGAGGATATTGGCGGTTAGAGCCATACGCGGTTACCGCACCGTATCGACGGAGGCGGCGTGCGCCTTGGCCGGAACTCCCCCTTGGGATTTGGAGGCGGAAGTGCTCGCCGAAGTTTATCGGCGGACGGCTGACTTCCGGGCGAGTACCGGCATACGGCCCCCGCCCGAAGAGATACGCGAGTGGCGAGAGGCCGCTCGTCGAGCCACGATGGCTCGTTGGTCGTCCCGGCTGGAGGCTCCACGTGCTGGCTTTGCCGCCGTGGAGGCTCTCCAGCCGGTCATCGCCGAGTGGGCGGGGCGGCAGCACGGGACCCTTTCCTTCCGACTGACGCAGGTCCTTTCCGGGCACGGTTGCTTCGGGAAGTATCTGCACTCGGTCGTCAGGAGGGAATTGAGTCCCGCCTGTCACCACTGCGACTGCAGTGAGGACTCGGCTCAGCACACGCTAGCAGTTTGTTCCGCTTGGGCGGCGCAGCGTGGGGTCCTCACTGCAGTTATTGGAGGTGATCTTTCGCTACCGGCCGTCATACGCTCCATGGCCGGTAGCGACAGTTGTTTTACCGCGGTCGCAACCTTCTGCGAAGACGTAATTTCGCGGAAGGAGGCGGCGGAGAGGGCCCGGGAGGACGATATCCACTCGGACCCAATTCGCCGCCGGCGAGCCGGGCGGCGGAGGCGCGCATACCAGCGCCTCATGCCGCCTTGAGTGTGGCCGCGGGTGGACGGGACGGGTTTTCCCCTCCATCCGCTATAGTGGCCAGCCGCGAGGAGGTGATGTGCACGT
This sequence comes from Hypercompe scribonia, assembly GCA_949316085.1. Classification (NCBI taxonomy): domain Eukaryota; kingdom Metazoa; phylum Arthropoda; class Insecta; order Lepidoptera; family Erebidae; genus Hypercompe; species Hypercompe scribonia. The sequence goes on along the minus strand of OX438991.1, from coordinate 1,521,548 downwards.
GTGCCGTACGTCACCTAAATAGAGAGTTTATCCGCAGATGGTGCCCGCTTTAGCGGGCAGGCGCTAGGAGGGAACTGGATGTCGTAACAGCAGCGGTTCCCGGTTCCCTCCTATCTCAGGCGCAGAGTGGCACACCGTGTGGTTTTAGTCGGTCCGATTCCGACACACCACCCCGCCGTAAACCCCGGTGGGGTGACGGCTCGAGGGGGTTTCCACACGTTAAAAAAAAAAAAAAAAAAAAAAGGTGTTGTCTCGTATACTTTGTTCCCTTAGTCGCCTTTTACGATACGCACGGGATTTACAGGGGTGGTAACACTATATATTCTTAATCCATCACCACACGGACAACTTTCAATATCGTGGAAAACTGAAGAATCATTAATGAATATCCACATCCACATCATTATTTCTTTATTATATAGCTATTAGAAAAACATTGTATTAAAATATGTAATTTCAAATTAAAAAAAGATAAACAACTCATTTAAATGTATATGAAATATGAAGGACAGTAACTTTAACACTATTATTTTCCTTCCAATTATAATTGCTCCAGTAAATAATTCTGAATAAAACATAGCATTCCTTAAGAATATCAGTAATGTTTTATGTCTGTATTCGAAAAACAGTTTTCCATTTAATCTAAACGTTCAAAACGATTTTAGGTCGTCCAAGTGGCATGGGAAGAATAACTGTTGCTACCATTTATCTATGCTCTCTGAAGCATGGCAACCTTCAGATGAAATAACGTCTATAACCTGACAACACTGGAGATTTATTATATCCTTGCTGATTTGTAACGGTTTTTTTTTCTGTTACTACGAAGCAAATGTACCATCTCGTACGCCTGGGTATATTTCACGTTTATATATCAATTTTTTTTTTTGATATTTACTGTTATGATACTATGGATACGCTTTCGGTTTTTTTTTAATAAATCTGTATTTTATATACAAATGGAAATAATTTAGTGACAAATAAATGAAACGTACAAAGTCGAACTTAACCCAAATTGAGTTTACATTTGACATGAACATCATTTTATCATAGTAGTTATCATATTATCGTGATTTTCTACCTATTCGCAATGTTATATGGATCAACGCAATTTTCACCATTGCAAATTGTTCTTGACGTGCCAAAAGTGACTACACTGCCTGATGGAAAGCATGAATAGAATCTAAGAGTGGTCACCATATTGGTGGTAAATGTAAATAATTCAGTATGACTATTAGCTTAGTGCAATGCTTTTTCACGCCACGCTCAAAGGACCCGGGGTCATAGGGGGAGGGGAAACACGTGCGCTGGTAGAAAGTGACAGTTTTCTAATCAGAATCTATTTACACAGGAAGATAGAGCCGAACCCTTTAGTTTGAAAGCATTTATCTGCCATAGTTTTAGAAAAAACGGTGACTTCCGAGGCCCACACGTGTTGTCTTGTAGAGGAAGAGAGAAGGTGGGACCAGTTATAAGAGTTCGTCAGAACACTCACCATAATAAAGACGATAGAGTATTGCCATAGAGTTGACATCTCTTCGCAACTACAGAGCCTCAAGGCAGGTAGGAAAATATTGCAGTCATTCGGTGCATGTTTATGTGAGCGCCTGTTTGAATGTTTATATCACAGTTTAATTTACGCGTGAATTTAATTACGATTAATTTGTATTTTAGGCACCAAATTTAGATTTATCAGATCTGTTTTTATACTGTCGCATGGTGTGAGATTAAAGTAAAGAAATTGTAATAATATTAACTGCAATACTTAGTTACTGAATTTCTTTGTTATAAAAGAGGGAAATAAATCAATAAACGTAGGTATTATAAAAAAATCTTTATCACAGTATATGAACTATGTATGAACATTCGATGGTCAATGAGACGTGATTTATTTAAATGAGTGATATTGTGCATAGGATTTGCACCAAGAACTTAGTGACTCAAGCCAACCTTACCTGCAAGTGGTACACCTACTGATAGACGGACGAGGTTCTGGTAAACAAAACATCTGGGCAATAGGCTCGCCGCTACGTGAGACTAAAACACTAGCGATAAGTGGTTGTTTAATATGCCTCTGCCTACCCCTCCGGGAAAACCGGCGTGATATTTTGGGTGTATATATGAGTAGTCCTTATGTTATTTACAAATATTGATCTGTAAATTTTATTATTTTTACTTTAGTGTCTTCCTGTTCTATCGAAATTATTGTTTGTGACAGGCATATAAAATCAATATATAGGTATAATATTATAGACAATAATACAATTGAGCAGGTTGGGATCGCTTCAGAAATGTTATACTTAACCTAATTGTAATTTACTAACTCGCATATATTTATGTCGTATGTCCCGGTTAAAGTAGCCTATGGTACTCGCTGGTGCGGAGCTTTCTATTAATGAAAGAACAAGAGGAAGAGGTATTCACTTATGATTGAGACACTCGTCTGATAGTTAGCCATATAAGTAAATTTACAACAAAACTTGCCGTAACAGCGTATAGTTTACATATCTTTTCATTATTTACTTGAGAAGTTTTACATTACATTTTGAAACAGCTTGATTTTTAATAAATAATACATTGACGGTGCAGTGGTAATGTATGCTAGTGCTGTGATTTAAATCTCGGGTTCAATTCCCGGTTTGGACCAAATATTTGTATGATCTGCAAATGTTTGTTTCGGAGTTTGAGTGTTTTCTATATACAATATTTATGTATTTACAAAAAAAAGTATACATGTATTTATATCAGTTGTCTACGAGCCATAGTACAAGCTCTGCTTAGTTTGAGACTAGATGACATTATGTGTCAAATGTCCGAAATATATTTTAATAAAAAAATATGTATGTTAAATACAAAGTCCATTCAAATAAAAACGGAACAGAAATTCTTAAATTGAAGCATTTTATTGAAACTCATCGTTTTCTATCAAACGATTCAATTCAGACAATTTCAAATAGTCTGTTGCAGCAAAAATTATATAATGTTTTCGCCGACGGTACTATTCGTATGCCATTTCAGATATTTCAGTCATAGTCGGCATAACGACAGTGTTACGTAACATCATATTTCCCTGACGCGAAAAGATGTTGTAACAGGACACATGTTGGGTAAATTTATGTAATGTATTCTAAACTACAACTATTTTTCAAGAAACTCTTTGGTAGTTTCTGCTTCAATTGTAAATGACTACTTGCTGTCCTTCAGTTTTGAGTGGAACAAACAAAATCTTAAAATAAATATTTTTTTCTGTGGTTTGTTTAATGACAGATTTTGTTTTGGAACACTTCTATCTAATTTGGCGTGAAATTCATTATATTCACTCGCGTCAGTTATAAGAAACAAACAAATTACAAATTTTTTTTTTTCATTTAATCCTAACTTTAATTTATCATTTTTTTACACATATGTGTGTTAACTTTTAAATATCTCTCAACTAGTATCCTCCATTTTCTTCACTTGTCTCTCTTTATTGCCTTTTCCATCCAGTTTCAACCTGCTATTTTTGTGAATCCGTCGAGCCATCTTTTCATTAATCTAGATTTTTTAACAATGTTTTTTGGCTATTTATACTCATGAAAATAGTCAAATGCTTTGATACATTCTAAAATCGACAGGTCGAGGGGTGGTTCATTTCTTCGTACTTCTCTATTACAAGTTTTAGAGAGTGGTTGATATTGTTGACTAATTTCTTTTGAAATGTGCCTTCTCCACTGGCTCTTCTTTCTCAGTATACACCACGAGGCATTCTTTTAAAGCAAATAGCCAGTAGATGCTAAAATAGATAAACTATTTGTAAACTATGCAGGAAAACTGATTGATTTGTATTTATCTATCTCCCCTTTTCCTGTTTGTTTTCTTGTTTCCTTCTTGTACAATCAGTCGTAGACATTCCGTCCATTCTACAAGAATAGTTATTTCGTCTAGTATCTTATTGAATAACTTAATCAAAAATGCCGTCTAGTCCACTGCTGAATCACAAACATTCTTAAAAGGTTTTATTTTTGTAGAGATATTTTGATGTGTAGGGATTTTGTATTTTGTAGTTTTTAGAATATTGGTATTTTCTTTTTGAAATTGAATTTTTTAATGTGATGAAGTTTTGGATCAGTACAAATTTTTATAAACTTAATTTAAATCTTGTATAAAAAAACAGATTTTTTGTTTTGCTTCTTGTAATTCTTCTAGGTCGATTTGAAACTCTCCTTAATTGCTGTTTTTATTTTCCCATCACACAACTGCAAAAATAGTGTATTTTTAGAGTTTCTTTAAGATGTTGTAGCTGGTTAACCGTTGTCAAGCCGCAGTTTCTGTCTTTATATTCGACTTTTAAGTATTTTATTTTTTGTCATCGTAACAGGGTTTCTCACAATAGTAGAGGAGCCGTAGAAAGGATTCCGGGATTTACTCGAGCGCGGCAGATTAATATACAGGGGGATACTTGTACTCTATTAAGTACTTACACCAAATATGGGACTTCCATATATGATCGCCCATCAAAGATAAAGGATCAGATTAGTAAAAAAAAATTGATCATCAAACATTTTCGAGCGCGTCAGATTAAGATAAGACGAGTTAGTTACATGCTAAAACGTATAGATTTCACTAATCTGACAATTTGAGTGAGACGTAAAGAAGGGGGAGGGCTACAAAGTTGTAAAAAAAAACTTCACTTGGACATTCTCGAGCGTGGCTAATGTGGCCCTTCGAAAATCTGACGCGCTCGATAAAGTTTTTTTTTTTTCATTTCTGACTCCTACGTACGACCACCCCCATCACTGAAACAGTCAGATTAACATATGTACATTTTTAAAAATACGTAGGACATATATAATATCATTATCTGACACGCTCGAGTATGTCCATGGAACTGTTTTTTTTTACATTGTTGAAAATCTATAGCCGCTCCCCCCACTGATGAAATGGAATGTTTTATATGTCATTTTTCTTTTCATCATCTAAGCTTCACAACCATATAGGTCTCTATGACGCTCGAATAAATCCCGATTTAGCATCGTGGCCTCCCGTACTACAAGATTGTAATCACTGGGGAAGGTAAATTTGTTTAATACTTTAAGTTTCTTTGTATGTTCGATGAAATGTGATCTATCTGACTTTTATTTGTTCTGAGATGAGAACTTTATTCATGAATTCTTTGTACTTTTGTGAAATATGTTTTTGATTACAAACAAAAGGAGCTGAAATATTACTAATATTCTCAGTCAAATTTTAGTAATATTTCACCTCTTGTATCCTTTTTCCAAAGCACCAATTCCCTAGTACTCTGTCCTCGTCTTTGGAATTACAGCCAACTCTAGCATACTGTTTTGTAAGACATTCTTGTAATTGTCTATATAAATCCTATATTTTTAATTCCTTTGCATCGAAAGTTTATATATGAGAAAAAAACTTGTCGTTTCAAAGTTGATGTGTAAGATATCAAGCCTTTCAGATACTGCAATCAAGCTTTCTGTATATTCTTTGAGGTATTTTAACAAAGAAACATACACTATGTAGGTCATTTGTCTCTCCGAAGTAACGGAATATGTGGTTTTCCTTTTCTTCATAATTGTCTATGTGTCTCATCTTTGCCAAATCAATTCTATCATACTTAATCGTTGATATTGCTTGCGTAAATTCTAGTAGTCATTCGTGTGATAATAAGGATCGAACGTTATATACACTTGTTATGTATATAGTGGGTGGAGTGGAGAGTTGTAGTCTTTGACCCCCACGGTGATCGGCCGTGTTGGGAGGACGTAGAGAGGTGGCTGTCAAATGTTATACATTGAATGTTGAAGGACTATTTATGCCTTTACGTGAAGAAGATACGATTTCTGTATATTTTTTGTTTGATATTGATCTATTTTATTTTTATTTATGAAATTATTTGCCACCTTTTTCTGACCATCAGTATAATTTAGTGTTTCATGTGATTGTGACAAAACTCTTTTTTGCCGTCCCAGATGTTCTAAACGTTCTTTTGTTCTTGTTGTTTTGTTTTTTAGAAGACTTTATTTATTTTAAGTAACCCTTAGTTTCCTGTTCCTTTTCTATTTAGAGTTATGTAGACATTTAGATTTTTCTTTTCTCTAGAACTTTTGACAGATAATCCTGTGTGATGTAGAAAGGAAAAACTTTTTACCATTATATATAGAGATAATAGTAATGAGCAAATTAAGACGTGGCTTTCTTTGTGTGGCGGTAAGTGATACTGACTACTGAGCCATAGGCAGTAGAGTTAGATCAACTGATTATGACTAATTGTTATTTGTCTGCGTGTCATATTTATTTAACCACAGATGGATACATTTCATCTTACCAGCAGTAGTACATTACAATATAGGATTAGTCCGATATCAGACGTTCGATTCTTCAAGTGACTCTTGTATCATATTAATTTACTAACTGAATTATGATATTTTAGTTTGCATGTAGTTTTTAACTTGCAATCAAAAAAACTTTGTGTAAAAATCAATCGGTTAATTTTCTCAAACACAATCACCACAATCTGTATTCGATGCTCGTATTTCACACTGCCAGCAAAAACACCTCCAAAATAAATATTTGTTCATAAGTCGATCGAATTACATATACAGGCGGGCAACTCAATTGTCTGAGCCGGGTCAGGGCGAATTATCAATATCTCAGAATCGGGACGCGAAGGGAAAAATCTGCAGTCAGCACGTTGAACGTGACGGTCATAACTGAGGCTGTGGTCTATTTACAAGGGACAATTGATGAGGCAAGTAAGCGGGCTAGTAGAGTAAAGCAAGCCCGTGAATGCTTAAGGCAAAGATTATTTATTCTGGCTGTATATACGTTTTAGGAACCGGACTTAGAACTCCTTATTGACAATGTTAAAAACCTGACTGAGGAAACATGTAAATGTACTAAAATTGACAGTAATTCATCCACAAATCAAAACGAATCGAATAACTTCTCTTAAGCTAAAATCTATCAAACTATCTACAAATAACAGTACACACACCGAAAAACGTCACAAACAGATAAAATCACCTACTGGTTAGTGACCATCGTCGCCTATGTACAACATCAACTTTGCAGTCACAAATACATTCCCAGCTACTTGTGTCCTCCCTTTCTCAGAATCAGGAGAAGAAAAGATTTACTTACATTAATGTTGACTACATGGATTTTGTGTGATCCGTAAATTCTTGTTTGAGTCTGGGGGTATTTTTGCCCATTTCTTGTATGTTGATAAAGTCCTTTGCAACACAAGATAAATTCTTTTTTTTAACGTGTGGCAACCCCCTGGGGCCCTCACCCCACCGGGGTTTACGGCGCGGTGGTGTATCGGAATCGGACCGAGTTAAACCACACGGTATGCCACTCTGCACTTACATAGGAAGGATCCGGGAACAGTTGCTATTACGAAGTCCAGATTACAGGATATACTCCTAATGCAAGCATTGTTAAAAAAAAAAGTGTAATTTTGCCGTTCAATACTGAATGTGACTCTTAGATATTTTTTCTCAATTTGTCTGAGAAAAATTGAAAAATTGAACAATAAACAAAAAAGATTTTTTATTTTGTATCATTACTTAAGTTATGACTCCCGTATTTCTTTGTATACATCTACCCTCAAATGCTCGAACCAGCAACTATTCTAAACCAAACGCTCCCTGCCATCTTGGCACGTCCCAACCATCACGTAGGCGCACTTACCCGAGATATAATTATTCCTTGAGCCAAATTTGCGACCAGCATACCGCACAAATATTCAATTTTATAGTATCTATAAATTTGATACTGATTTCGATGTTACTAATGGTTGATGAAACATTAAATATCCGAGAATTAATCAAATCCCTTTTCGAGAACTAAAAATTAATCAGAGATTCAGATATAACAAAATTTCAATATTCACAAGCCTATACTCCAGTGACCACAAATTTAAAATTTTGGCATCTAATGTTCTTTATTTTGTAATATTAAGTAAAGTTTTTGAGATACTTCACCTCTAAAGAGATAAAATAACGGGAAAATAGGTAGTAGAGCCACGCTGATTTCAGCACGAGCGGGCCGGCTCGTCCGGGGTAGTACTACCCTCCCACAGAAAACCAACCTAAAGCACCAGCACCCGTGTTGTCGTGTTTCGTTGGTGAGTGTGAGACCGGAGGCCCATTGATGCAGGGGTGACAGTTATCGTGGCAACTGTGTAAGCCTTACACTGTCACGATGACTGTCATGGCTTTTAAGTCTTCAAGCGGGGTGTGAAAAAGCATCTCACAAGGCCACCATAGTGTGGGTCACCATACTGCATTCTCTGTTTGAAAATTAGAAATAAGAAATAATCTCACAAGTAAGGTCGCAAGCTAAAGTTAATCCTATTATAAAAGTCTAATAAAATTAACACCAAACATAAGTAACTTATCCAACTTACTACACTAACGTGCCTTACTTCACTCTGGAGCTATTTTTTACGAATCCTGCAATTTTTCCACAATTTTACTGGCAAAAAATATATAACTTTTATGCCCTCAGAGACCAGTAGCTGTCTTGCAGTTAAAGTACACTACCACCTAATGGTAACCCCCATCTCCACCACAGAGTACTTAATGTGTGTGTGTAAATGTAACCGACAATTACCCATTTGCGTTTGAATCTTATCTATACCAACTCGAGGGTGTATGCAGTCTCAAGTGATTTGAATTAGTTTCGAAATTTCTGTACTATACACTTACATTGTACTGTATAGTAGACAATAAAAATGTGTTAAAAATATTAAACAAACTGCAACTAGTATGAAATTTCTACATTCAATATTACCATACTGATTAGTCTATTTCTGCAATGAGTACGACGACCACCACTCGTGGATTCTATTCATACTTTCCATCAGGCAGAGTAGAGTCTGTTGGTGGTGCCCTTGTAATAATTTCTGTCTAAGAAATGCCAAAGTGTAGGCTTCAACAAATGTTGCTAAATTATTTTATGGCACAAACGGACCAATTCGACTTTAGTGATCATGTCTATCGAAGACGCATCGAACTACGGAGTAACAAATCTTATTTCGCGTTGTAGAAGTACTCACACCGATTAGCTTACATACAACATAATGTTCGTGTGGTGACGGATTAAGAATACATAGTGTTACCACCCCTATTCATCCCGTGGATGTCGTAAAAGGCGACTAAGGGAACAAAGTATTCAAGACAACATCATTACGAAGAAAAGGAACAAACTCTTTTTTTTTTTTATTTTATCGTGTGGAAACCCCCACGGGCCGTCACCCCACCGGGGTTTACGGCGGGGCGGTGTGTCGGAACCGGACCGACTAAAACCACACGGTGTGCCACTCTGTGCCTGAGAGAGGAGGGATTCGGGAACAGCTGTTATTACGACATCCTAATCCCTCCTAGCGCCTGCTCGCTTTCGCGGGCGCCATCTGCGGATAAACTCTCCATTTAGGTGACGTCCGGCACACGCACACGTCACCTCCTCGCGGCTGGCCACTATAGCGGATGGAAGGGAAAACCCGTCCCGTCCACCCGCGGCCACACTCAAGGCGGCATGAGGTGCTGGTATGCGCGCCTCCGCCGCCCGGCTCGCCGGCGGCGAATTGGGTCTGAGTGGATATCGTCCTCCCGGGCCTTCTCCGCCGCCTCCTTCCGCGAAATTACGTCTTCGCAGAAGGTTGCGACCGCGGTAAAACAACTGTCGCTACCGACCATGGAGCGTATGACGGCCGGTAGCGAGAGATCTCCTCCAATAACTGCAGTGAGGACCCCACGCTGCGCCGCCCAAGCGGAACAAACCGCTAGCGTGTGCTGAGCCGAGTCCTCACTGCAGTCGCAGTGGTGACAGGCGGGACTCAATTCCCTCCTGGCGACCGAGTGCAGATACTTGCCGAAACAACTGTGCCCGGAAAGGACCTGCGTCAGTCGGAAGGACAGGGTCCCGTGCTGCCGCCCTGCCCACTCGGCGATGACCGGCTGGAGAGCCTCCACGGCGGCAAAACCAGCAAGTGGAGCCTCCAGCCGGGACGACCAACGAGCCATTGTGGCTCGACGAGCGGCCTCTCGCCACTCGCGTATCTCTTCGGGCGGAGGCCGTATGCCGCTACGTGCCCGGAAGTCAGCCGTCCGCCGATAAACTTCGGCGAGCACTTCCGCCTCCAAATCCCACGGGGGAGTTCCGGCCAAGGTGCACGCCGCCTCCGTGGATACGGTGCGGTAACCACGTATGGCTCTAACCGCCAATATCCTCTGAGGGCGCCAGAGGCGAGCCCTATTCTGGGCGGTCAGAGCCGCCGCCCACACCGGTGCACCATACAGCGCCATTGACCGGACAACCCCCGTGTATAGCCGTCTCGTCGCGACGCTAGCTCCACCCAGGTTGGGCAAAAGTCCCCCAAGGACAGAAGCAGCGCCGACCAGCTTTGGAGAAAGCTGTCGGAAGGGCTCGTCGAAGAGCCACCTGCCGTCGAGGATCAGGCCCAGATACTTCATTTGGGCCTGAACCGGTACGAGGACCGAATTGACCACGATGTAGGCGCTGGAGGGTGGACCACGACGGGGCCCATGGAACAAAAGGGCCTCCGTCTTGTCCAGGGCCACCCACAAACCCAGCGCCTCAATTCGCCCGACCACCAGTGAGACACCGGTGGTGGCCAGGCGCGCCGCCTCTTGAAAGTTCATCCCCCGGGCCGTGACCAATGTGTCATCTGCGTAACAAAGTACGCCCAGCCCGGGGGGAAGACGACCTCGAAAGGCCCAGTCGTATCCCATGTTCCACAGGAGTGGTCCGAGGACAGACCCCTGCGGAACACCGCACGACATGAGCCGCCGCCTTAGGACATGAGGACCGTCTCGGTCCTCGTACATGACGGTACGCTCCTCAAGATAGTCTGCCACAAGCCGCCTCAGGTACTTTGGCACCCCGTGGTAGTGGAGTGCTTCCCTGATGCAGCTAAATGGCAGACTATTGAATGCGTTGGCGATGTCCAACGACACCGCCAACAGCACGCCGCTACAGCTCACCGCCTCTTCGGTTACGGCCCTCAGGCGCAGCACGGCATCGACCGTCGAACGCCCCCCCCGAAAACCAAATTGGGCGTCCGACAGATCGGGGCCCACCTCGTGGAGGTGCCGGACGATGCGGGCAGAGAGTATCCTCTGAAACAGTTTACCCGCCTCGTCCAGCAGCACGATGGGCCTATAGGCCGCTACCGATTCGGCTGGCCGTCCCGGCTTCCTCAATAGGACCAGCTTCCCGCTTTTCCAGCACTCAGGGAAGCGTCCGAACGCCAAGCTAGCGTTCAGGACCTCCCTGAGGCGGTCCGACATGTGTTCGAGGGCTCGGGCCAGCACTCGGGCAGGTATCCCGTCCGGCCCGGGGGCGGTGTTCTTAGAGCGGATCCGTAGAACAACCACCCCTACGACCATGAAGGCCATCGACGGGGGTGTGTTCTCCACCCGCTGCGGGAAAAGGCCCTCGACCACTTCCCGCAGGAAGCTGGGCTGGAGTGTCTCTGTAAGGGGGGGGCCCGACGCGGAGCTTCTGTCGCGTCGCACGATAAGGGCGACCCCAGGGATCACGATCGAGACCCTCAAGCATCTCCTTTCTCTTAATTTCTTTGGCGCGCCTTATGGCCAGCTTCAGAGTTTTCCGCGCCTCTCGGTACTCCTCATGAAGCTGCTCCTCCCCGCCTTCTTCGCGGTGTTGCCGCCGACTACGGGTGTAAGACCTCCGGGCACGAGTACAGGCCGCACGGAGGTCCGCCAACTCCTGGGACCACCAGTAAACCTCCTTCCGTGGAGGCCGGCAACCTCGGATGCGGGGCATGGCCGCATCACAGATTTGTGTAATCGCTTCGCAGAAGCGACCAGCCCCCATGTCGACCTCCTCGGTCGGGGCCTGCGGAGACAGCCAAGAGTGAATAATGGCCGCCTCCTCTAATAAGTCCCTATTTAATTTGGCTACAGCCCACCGTGGAAAGCGAGAAGAACGCCGCGCCGCGTGACCCCTACTGACGTCCTGGGATCGGGAGAGCTCAAATCAGATATAAAGATGGTCCGAGAGCGTCTCAACCTCTTCCAGGACACGCCAGTTCCTTACTCGTGCGGCGAGGGCAGGGGTAGCGAACGAAAGGTCCACTATCGACCCTCCCTGCTGTCCGCACGTGTTGTTGGAGCCCCTATTTAGTAAACAGAGGCCCACCGAGGCCGCCCACTCCTCTACGGCCTCGCCCCTAGCGTCCGTCCTGGGGGAACCCCACGCAATAGACTTTGCGTTGAAGTCCCCCAGCACTAAGACGTACCGAGACGTTAGACGCCGCATCGAGGTTTCCAAGTTGTTAAGGAAAACCTCAAAGTCGTTCAAACTCCGCTTGGGGGAGAAGTATACACCATACACAGTGATCCCCCCCCACTCGGCAGCAACATATCCAGTGCCCTTGTCTCTTAGCGACAAGGGCGGGGAATGAGCCGCCGTGGAGCCGACGACTGCCACGGAACCGTCCTGGTCACCCAACCAGTTTGGACGGGGAGGAACATAATAGGGTTCCGCGGCTACGGCAACACCGATCGACCACTGTGCCATGGTTTGCAGGAAAAGGTCCTGCGCCGCGGCACAGTGCTTCAGGTTCGTCTGGACCAGGAGGCTGTAGACTTGGACATTACTCGACCGTCTCTACAACCTCCTCCATGGGCAACGATGCCGACATGCGAACGACATCAGAGGCAGCCTGGGTCGATTGGCTAGCCCCCGACGCTTGCCGAGAATTGTAGGGAGGTTTACAGCCTCTCTGCCCAATCTGATGATCGGCGGGCTTGTTACCCGCCGCACACGCTGGGCAGTGTGGGGCGGTAGAGCACTCTGCCGCCTTGTGCCCCGAGACCGATGAGCAATCTACCAGCGTCGCCTAAAATTTTGGCTGACGCTACGGGACAGCTGACCCACACCGCGCCAAGCCCTCCTGGACCGGGGCGGATGGTGCCGACCCTAATGTTGTCCACGTTGCACTATGTCTTCTCTCTTATTGCAACGCGGATATCTTCGGCCGTTATAGAGTCGTCCAGGCCCGAAATGCGCAACTCTGCACATTTAGTAGGCCTGGCGATCTTAACACCATCCGTGGCCGCAAACATGCCCCGCAACTTCTCGGCAAAGGCATCTGCAGTCTTTGCGCCTTCGGCTCCCGGGAACTCGAGGACTCGAGCTCCCGTCTGAGGGAGGCGCAACCTGACTCCATCCGTCCCGAAAGGAACAAATCCTTTTTTTTTTTTTTTTTTTTTAACGTGTGGAAACCCCCTCGGGCCGTCACCCCACCGGGGTTTACGGCGGGGTGGTGTGTCGGAATCGGACCGACTAAAACCACACGGTGTGCCACTCTGCGCCTGACATAGGAGGGACTGGGAACAGCTGTTATTACGACATCCAGATCCCTCCTAGCGCCTGCCCGCTACCTCGGGCACCATCTGCGGATAAACTCTCTATTTTAGGCGACGTACGGCACACGCGGACGTCGCCTTCTCGCGGCTGGCCATTGTAGCGGATGGAGGGGAAAACCCATCCCGTCCACCCGCGGCCACACTCAAGGCGGCATGAGGCGCTGGTATGCTCGCCTCCGCCGCCCGGCTCGCCGGCGGCAAATTGGGTCCGAGTGGATATCGTCCTCCCGGGCCTTCTCCGCCGCCTCCTTCCGCGAAATTGAAAGGAACAAACCCTATTCCAACCCATCTGGCCTACGTGGTATAGTAGGCCAAAACCTGCATGCTAAGGAGAGGCCTATGTCCAGCAGTGGATTGTAAAAGGCTGTTGATAACAACATCACAACATCAGCGGTTGGGCCGTGCCCTGCCAGGTTCATCTGACGGAGGATCCTCCCCTTGTATTGTAGGGAAATGAAATCCGTTACTCTATGTAACTATTTTAATGCTTTTTACGGGGAGAGTAATGTTACACAATCCCTCCCGTAATACTATGAGGAAACTTAATTGGTGACAATGTATGTGTCCCTTAGAAGGCGGTAGTAACTTACCATCTGAAGGACTGTTCGTGTAACATATGACCTTATAGCGTGCTACCTATCGGCCACCGACATTCAGAGTTTAGCGTGACTATGAAAAAAATAGTAAAGAAACTTAAAACAGAATTCAATTGTATTGTAGCTTTTTGCTTTCTTCGTAAAGTCCCAAAAACATTTGATAAACTGCTTCGGTAGAAACAAATGTGGTTTCTCTAATTTTCAGTCACTAATGAGCTACATTCCCACGTGAACTATTATCTCTGAGAATAATCAACTGAAATTATAATTTAAAATTCGTGTGGCGTTGAGAACATGCGCGGGCTTGGTTAAACCATTACAAGCACAAGTTATATTATGTTTAGAAGCTTTGAGTAACTTATAACCGCATGAGACGTGGCGCAATATTTTGTGGATGGGGACGTGTTTTTACACATACATATGTAGGTCAAGAGATATTTATAGAGATATACTTTTTAGTAGTAATTATAGACTGCACGATTGACCTAGTGGTTTAAGTGGTCGACCACGACGCTGAGTGTAATGGGTTCAAACCCCACATGGGACAACACTTTGTGTGATCCCAAATTGTTGTTCTGAGTCTGGGTGTTCTTTGTGTCCGTTTCTTGTATGTTTGTAAAGTCCCCCGCGACACAGGATTTATTTCTAACACGGGCGTTGTCTTTTAAAGAATAAAAAAAAATACATGCTCATAGCTAACTGTACATATGTAGATATATGTATATTTACACATTTATTAACGAAGGAATAGACACAGGTTTTATTAAACATCCATATTTTTACTACACTTTTTAGTCTCCCTCACAGAATAGGGCATAAGCATACCTCTCTCAACCGGGTACCTGTATTTCTAATTACATACATGTCATAGACAAATGACATTAAGATACAGAAACAAAAAAAAATGTGCTTACTGTGTGGGAATTTGGCTTTTCAGCCAAGATTGCCAACTATTTTATTTTATTTTATTTATTTAGCTCACCAACAATTGTATACACTGTTTCATGGTTAAAAGACATTTTATAAAAGTATGAAATGACATAGTATTACAACTACTTATAGGTAAGCACCACGTGCACTATAAACAAAAAATTAGTGTATGCTTATGCTAAAATTACAATACAAACATTGGTAAGAACAGATAAGAAGCAAATGAAGTATTTTTTATTTAATATTTTGTATGGTATTGCGGAGCTTGGTAAGTGAGTCAGTGTGGATATCGACCAGGGAGCTGCAAACATTAAGCAGCTTGCAAAGTCGTGGAATGGTAGAGTTAGCATCGAGGACACTATTAGATCAACATACCTCTTTTTTTATTCTGTGCCTATCAAAGTGATTGTACTCTGCCTTATATAAAGCATGAATAGAATCCAAGAGCGATGGTCGTTATACTCGTTGCGAAGGCAGACATTACAGAATGATGACTCACACTATGACGTCACTTTTATATACTTTTGTACCTTTAAAATATTACAGGGAGAGCTTACAGCATAACAGAATACGGTGTCTGGAGTTGGTGACAAAGGACCTAAAGAATGGTCAAAGATTTCAGTAATATTTTATTAAAAAAATACCGAACAGTCGATGCCAACCTTCATCCACCATCCATCATCTTGATTAGCTAATATTAACAAACCGGAGGCCCATTGATACAGGGGTGACAGTTATCGTGATAACTGTGTAAACCTTACACTGTCACGATGACTGTCATGCCTTTTACGTCCCCAACCGGGGTGTGAAAAAGCATCTCACAAGGTCGCCATAGTGTGGGTCACTATACTGCATTGTTTGCATTTGCAATGAGTATGGTGGCCACAACTCTTGGATTTTATTCCTGCTTGCCATCAGGCAGAGCAGAGTCACTTTGGCAGGCTCTTAACATAGAAAAAAAAAACTGCTCAAGAATTCAACTTCTATCATATTATATGCCTGAAATAGTTGAAGATTTTATTTTTTATAACATTTGTACAAACGCTAACCAGCCAGCAAGAAGGCTTAACATTGTGTTTTGGGAAGATAACCCAATTAAATTTAGAACCTCTGAACTGTTACCACGGGAAATTCTTTCCCTATGTGTGTTACCTTAAAGCTTTTTCACTTTTGTAGATACTGTATTCTTTATATAGGCTAAATTCTGCAGTCTATAATTATCGAATTAATAGTGTAATTTATTTATATACCACCTGTGCCACATGCTATTGGGGAGCAAATAAGCCCAACTGCTCATGAATACTACAAACTAAGAGTCATAGAATGCGTTGCCACCTTTGAGCCACCTCCCCTGACTTAGTAAGAATAGTGGAGTATAAGTTTGTAGTAACATAACGTATTTTTTATCTGCTCTGGAAGGAACGGGTTTCATGTCCGTCCGACACAAAGGGAGGATCCTCCAACCAGGTGAGGTGATCATGCCCAGGGAGCCGCGGCCCAAAAAAAAGGAAATAGTGGGTTTCGCTTCCGGTAACCTCTCTCTATGAGAAGAAATATTAACTTTAAATCCCTATGACGTCGTGGAAGAACGTGGTCGAGCCGGCTACTTGTGCCAAAGCCGGGTTTTCTAACATAAAAAATCGTTAATGCAAAACATGAAAATATTAATATTTTCCGGAACAAGAGACAAATCTTGCTACTACGCTTAATTTAGAAGAACCAAGATTGAAATGTTGGTACACCAACAACTGGCCTGTACAGTTCCCTGAGCATTTACTGAATATTAATGAAGATAATTTATCATTGAAATATGAAGTCTGTAGCGTATAATTCAAGCAAGACGTAGCCTGTATATTAACAAGCTAAGATGTCGACAGGTAGTGTCTATCATTCAATTAAACTGCTGCTAAAAATAACATATATGTCACTTTTCTCAATGAGTCTACGTCATAGTGTAGAATGGTCTATTATGCTCGTTTTGAAGAATAAAGAAAGGAAAGGAAAAACGACTCTAATACTAGCTAGTGTTGAGTACTTAATAAATGGTATTACCCATTTTTTTTTAATGATCTAGTAATTGGTAGCTGTGACTGCTGAATCGGACGTCGTGTTTTCCACTCGGGATACGTAATTGAGTGATGAACATGATAATTTGTTCTGTATCTATGTGTTATTTAGTTGTGTGTGGTGACGGATTAAGAATACATAGTGTCACCACCCCTTTTCATCCCGTGGGTGTCGTAAAAGGCGACTAAGGGAATAAAGTATGCAAGACAACATCATTACAAAGAGAAGGAAAACTTGAAACAAACCCTATTCCAACCCGTCTGGCCGGCGTGGTATAGTAGGCCAAAACCTCCTTGCTAAGGAGAGGCCTATGTCCAGCAGTGGACTGTAAAAGGCTGTTAATGATGATGTTTATCAGTGGTCTGGTTAACGGTGTATGGACTCTGCCTGGTTTGTGATCAGACAGCCGTGTGCATCTCTCTAATGAAATTATTATCATTACGTAAATTGTTATATTATTTTTCAATTTCGTTTGATATTTTCTTCTTCACAACTTTTACAATGCATCAACAATAATTGTAAACGTTAGAGTCATCATCACTGCTATTATTTTTTAAACCACTTCCTCCACCAACTCAATTGACAATTTCTGTTCCTTCCATAGACCCTTTACTTTCGTAATTTTCATCCCTTTTGTTTGTGTTCGCAGCAGCTGTTCCTGTTTCTGTAAAATTTCCCTGCGAAGTAAGAATAACATTTAATAATTAAAAAACCATTATGTACCCACGTTTGTAAGTAAAATGTTTGATTTAATTTTTCTTAAGACTTTCTCGCACAGTACATCTTTAAGTAGATAAATATTAAAAAGAAATATTATTAAGAGTATCCAACAAACTTTTTCTGGCCTCTTTGATATGGTTGAACATAAAAAAAGCCAACTGAACTGAGAACACATCTTGCATCATAAGAAACGATGCGTTTAGTGTTGAACGCTTTAAATATTTCGTATTTTAGACCTCTATAATTAAAGGTAATATTCAGATTTTCTAAAAGTATATACTGTATAGGATTTCAGAATTTCAGTTTTATTCTTTCTCTGCCTTATAAGAAATTCTACAAAACAAAAATCATATTAAAAAGAAAAAAAATACGTTCTAGTTAAAACTTGTGACACTAAATTTTTCTATCCGTAGCTATGATCACCTCAATATAATCGAAACAATTACATTAAATCACGTCAACTGCCTCTGGATATAGGCCTCTCCTTAGGAAGGAGGTTTTGGCCTGTATATTGTGACCGTGGTATAGTAGACCACGTTAATCGGGCGGCTAGGTATGGGGTCTGTTTCAAATTTTTTTCGTGTCTTAGTCGCCTTTTACGTCATCCATGAGATAAACAAGGATATTGATACTCCATATTCCTGATCCATCACCATATAAAAACATTTGGCGAAACGTTGGGCGAGCTAAAATTCTATCGTCATTTATTAATATTGACGGAAATAATTTGTTAGGTAGTAGAGCCACGCTGATTTCAGCCCGAACAGGCTGGCTCGACCGAGGCAGTATTACCCTCCCACAGACGACCAACCTAAAGCGACAGCATCCGTGCTGTCGTGTTTCGTTGTTGAGTGCAAGACCGCAGGCCCATTGATGCAGGGGTACAGTTGTTGTGGTAAGTGTGTGCAATACAATGCCACATTGACTGTCATGCCTTTTACGTCTCCAAACGAGGCGAAACAGTATCTCACTAGAACGCCATAGTGTGAGTTACCATATGCATTTTCTACATTCGCAATGAGTATGGTGACAACAATTCTTGGATTCTATTCATGCAGGCAAAGTAGAGTCAGTTTGGCAGGCACGTAAAAAAAGGAATAAAATATCACCTTAATATGTATACAATTCGCGAAAGTTTAAATTACCCCAGACGTTGGTTTTAACGAAGAATTTAATAATCACTTACCCGACCGCGCGTATTTCTACAATTTCATTGCAGCAGAAGCGCCAAAATATAAAATTGGAACTCATTAACTTGAAACTTTAGCCTTTGAACTGCAATGGCCGGTAACAAAACATATTTATACTGTTTTGGTATCTACACTTCGCTATACGTTATATTTTACGGTGTTTCTCGCTTTTGTATGCTTTGCATTTTCAAATGAGTATTTCGGTAGAAGTCTGAAGTGAATGGACCTGTTTTGGAGCTGAATTTATTTGAGTTGGGGTTCTCTTATAAATGTGGTATTTGCAAGGTAAGTGATTACTGTAGCTGAAAAATATTTCTTGTTTTTCGTCATTTTGGTAAACTTTTAAAATGAAGATATTAAAACAGTATCATAAAACTTAAAAAGAGTTTATTTACAAAACTAAGAATATTTTTGTACAAATATTTAAGAGTTAAAAATTTACTTGGTTTAAAATTTTTTGCTAGGAAGATCTTAGTGATGGAATATAATAGGATGTTGAAGTCTAGTTCTTGATAGACGTTAATAGAACTAAATCTCATGTCGAAAACTATAAGAAGATATTTAAGAAAGACCAAAATAATTTTCAAATCTGACATTAAATTATAACCTCATTCACTACTAGCTTATAGTGACAAGCAAGATTAACATCAAAATCTGCAGGTTCAAATAGAAAGTCTACGACTAGAATACTGCATTCTAGTTTAAACCAACTAAAAACAACTGTCTAGATTCAATAGATACTAAATACACGCGCAAGTTATCTAAAAAGGGGAGTCAAACAAATTATGCAGATATTTCATGTTATAGTTGAAAAAAAAATACATTATCAATGTTCGATAGATTTATTATAGCTTTGACCCCAGGAGCCTACCTACATATATGTTGGAGCCTAGACTACTCCCTGATGAAGAAAATTTACATTGGTAAATCAATTTTTAAAATTAAGTTAGTGGCTTAAGCGAGAAAGCGTAACAAACAATTAAATTCACATTCCCATTTATATTATTGGTTAGAATATCACTAGCTCTTTGATTATCTCATCACATTCATTTTAGCCATACCTTTACTCATCAGTGGTTTCGTCTCCTAATATCCAGCTCTGTACGGAACCGGATTGTTTCCCAACAAATGAGTGCCGTAATTACGACAGAACGAGATGCGTGGAGGTAATTGACGCTGAATGTGTTTCAAAGGATTTCACGTCGATGAAAGAGGAAAATGGAACATGAGACGGTGTTAATGAAATTAATATAGAAAAAGAAACCATATTACTTCTTGTATTAATACTTAATGGAAAATAACTATGGAATAAGCATAAAAATTTTGTGACAGCATTTATTTTTGCCGAAATTATTTGGGGCCAGTCCTGTTTTTATTTAGAGCTAGACAAAGTGCCTCTGCCTGTGTAGAATCAAGAATGAAAGTCACCATACTCATTTCGAGTGCAGGCAGTATAGCATGATGACCCATACTATGGCAGCATAATGAGATGCTTTTTCACGTACCTGAGATCACAGTGGGAGGGAAATAAGTAATAATAAATATTTCGGACATTTGACACACAACGTCATTTAGCTGCAAACTAAGCAGAGCTTGTGCTATGATAACTAGACTGACTGATAGAACCCTTATATGCTTTTTTTTGTAAATAAATACATATTAAACATAGAAAATGTCCAAACTTCGAAACAAGTATTTGCACGTCATACAAACATTTGGTCCGACCCGAGAATCGAACCCGAGACCTCAAGCACAGCAGTTGCATTCACTACCGCTGCGCTACCGAGGCAAGTGCGCTGATAGTAAGTTCCAGGGTTTGACTAATTTTCACAATGAGGAAGAACCAAATCGTTTAGTTCAAGAGCATATCTCTGTCTTTTCAAAACTTGTTGTCAGTTTATTTCAGCACACTGATTTTCCCATCACGATTATCATGGATTTTCATGACAACCGAGACCGATGGCGTAGTAGTCAAATTACTAAATGGTTTCAGTAGGTCTAATGGTGCACCCCAAGGAGCTGGAGATCCGAAGGGATTTTCCGCCTCGTCAACGAAAAAAAAGGTCTAGTGGTTATTGATCCTGACTACTTAGTCAGAGGTCATGGCTTAAATTCCCGCCTAGGAAAAGTATTTGTGTGATGAGCAGTTTCATTAATTCTGTGTCCGGAAATAATTTATCTATCACATTACATCACATCAACAGCTTTCCGTAGTCCACTACTGGACATAGACCTCTTTTTAGATGGGAAATTTCGGCCTACTATACCACACTGGTCAGATGGGTTCGTAGAGGTTTTTCTTAATCGGTTCTTGCGATATCTACGGAAAGAATAGGAGTGGTGATACTCTATATTCTTAATCCGTCACCACATCCGTCAAAAGGTAATTTACTTGAATTGAGATGGCTGATACTTGCCGAAACATGGATATTCCACAATAAACGTCCCGCAATCGTGGCAATGAAAACACATAGAAAATTAGGGTGTTATTATTGCACTTCCAGGTATCTAATATGCATAATCTGTGTTTCTTTAAGCACTAAATAAACATGGATAATTATTGAAATCCGAATTTCATGATAGCTTTATAAGGATTATTATTCGGATAAGGAATTTATTTATCAAAGTTAGATAGTACAATTTTCATTTCTAACTTAAAAAGAATAAGAGTGGTTTTCTATTTCAACTAACTGCTCAACTTCATCTGTGTTTTTTAAAAATAATAAATTGTTTTTGTTTTTGTAAAAAAAAAACTTTAATGCTCACCTCCAACAGGTTAGAGTACAATTTTAAATAAACCTTTCTTGGTAAATGGGTTAACAGTCACTAAAATAATTTTGTATAGAGGTACTTTTTACAAAGCTGTAGTGTTAGTCTAATTGAAGTCGGTGCAAAATCCACTAGGTACTAGTTTATAGGCTAAGTACACATATAAGGTGCCAAACTGGCTAAACGAGTCAAATTAATATACAAATTGTTTTAAACAAGTAAAGTAGTTGATTTACAGTAATTAGACTGGTTTGTCTTTAAGAATTAACAAAACGTGCGATGTTTTAATAAAATTATTTTGAATTCTAAATTCATTATTGAACTGATATAGAGTTGATATAGACCATCGGTATTACTCATTGTGCATCAGATTTGGCACCGACTTCAAACAGACTTAAAGGTATCAATTGCTATCAAAATGTTAGCTGTTAAATTGAAGATTACACTTGCTGTGGCTTTTCAATTAAATTTCTGATTATGTTTTAAATTTTAGTGCTCTCCGTTAATGCTATTTGGAGTCGGTTCAACTTTTTTTTTTGAAAAATGCTTTATTTCACTCTTTTTAGTGTAATATACATTTGTGATAAGTAAACACTATTAACCATTAAGAGTGGAATCTTTTCTCCAGATTTGAGAGGAACCAAAGAAAGAAATCCCATTACACCCAAAACAAATACCTAACTTATCTTGAAATAGTAAAACTGCCTAAATAAAACATTATTTTATGGAAAGAGTTATTTATTATACAGATACCAAACGCAAGCATCTATATAGTTGAAGAAATAAACTAATATGTGTCAGTGGAGCTTTAAAAGAGAGCTTTCTCTGAGATCCCATCATCATATATTGAGATGGTGATAAGGAAATACCTCAGAACTACCGTCGAGCGTACAGGCATGATTGTTTTTGATTGCATAAACAATGTATATTTATGCGATAGCAATAATTGTGTTTTCGTTTCGTTTCTGAAGAATTCCGTTGCCTGTGTCCAAAAATCGTTATCAAATTTATATAAAATGTAAGTGAGGTCATTTTGAAACAATCACCATCTGAAAAAAAATTGTAAAGACGTCTATACATGACGGAGCTATGCCTAAACATACACTCAAAGAAATAAATATTTGAATTCAGAACTTCCTTCTTTTTGAAGTCGGTTCAAAATGAAACTAACAATATCAATTCTACCGATGCATCTATTAAATGCTCAGATAAATAATATAGAATCTAAAATATAACATCCATGATGAACAACAAAGAACAATAAAAGAAGAAAAGCAAAAATCTAGTTACGTTTACATAAAATAATGATACCTATTGAGAAGGATATCAAATAAAATCAAATATGAACGAAAACACACGGTACAATTAATTCACAGTAGTATATAATCATTTCAATCGTAGAAAGCATTTTAAAATAGCGGTACACAAATGCTATCACTTAATATCGTTAAACAACAAACAAAAGTTTAATAACATTATTAAAGCAGTAGTTCCATCATGCTATCATTTATTTATCATTCTCATATATTCAGTATTCATAGATTCTGTCTACTCTATTTAGATCTCTGAATTATTTGTTATCTAAAAACGCTGCTTCGACATTTCAAACTCATATTTCTGTATTTTGTTCGCACAAAGTTTCATATTCACTAAGCTTTTCATTCAAAATAGTGAATATAATTTGAAACAAGTTTATTCATTGATCTAAATATCACAAACACTCTTATAAAGCGTAATTTTTGTGATAAAATAACAGAAAGAAGCAAAGGTATAAATTATTAATATCTAATACTACAGTTAATTATTCGTTTTAACCTAAGTGACAATAAAAGTAAACTAAAAATTAAGGAGATCACGAGACAATTATTAAGCAATAAAAATTCAAGCTTCAAGAAGATTTTTCTTTCACTTTCTTAGAACAGGTTTCCAAGAAATATTGTTCAACCCATGGAATTGTCTCTTTAGATCTTTACCATCGGCCCATTTGGAATCCAAATAACTGTCGTCTTCATCTTGCTCCAGCTTCTTCCACTCTTCCTGCTTTCTGTACGCGTGCAGCATGAGTTGTTTACGTTCATCTTCTGACATAATAGGTTCTCTGCCTGGAGCACCTTCCGAGTTCGGGGTGATTTTTACGGTCACCTTGGTTTTGTTGTTTTTACCTGAAAATAAATTACACAATACCAGGATTATTCGGTGACATATTTTAAAATATCTCATTTACTTTGTAAAAATGCTAAAAATTATTGTAATAAACGTAAAGTTGATCTTGATACAAATAATGTGATCTTGAATATACGTTTGAGTTGAAAACAATAACCTAAGTAAGACGTCGGTTAGATAATCTTTTTATAAAGAAGAAACAGATATCTGTTAAATAGCTTACCCAAATGATCTTTCAGTTTATTGCCACTAATAAACTTCTTGCCACACGCCCACAAGCAAGCTCTAGTCGGATCTATTACTTCTGTCGAAGCTTGAGTTCCGCTCAAATCTTCAACATTGTCCAATTCCATACGGACAGGATCATGAGGCGGTAACCCTCCAGGAAAAGCAATCTTGGTTGCTCCTCGAAGCTCATCTAGTGCTCGCGCTACATCTTTTTGATTGAGACATTTACGAAGATCTACCTGCAAGTAGATGTTTACAATTTAAGATGAACCCGAATATGTCTTGTATGGTATGTTTTGTAAACGAAAGTAATCACTACCGTGTACCATGAAACCGTGACTCAAGAAGAATTTTTATTTACCAATAAAGTATTTGCTATATTTGCTTTTGTTTTTATATATTTATATAAATCTAAATTATTATGCAACGTTCAGTGTTTCTGAATTGTTACTGTACGAGTTGTAATCTTTCAAGGGATTTTATTCAGCTTTTAAATCTATCACTGTAGTAAAATTATACGAATAAGTTATTGTTATTTTATCAAATATTACTGGTACAATAACAACAATTCCCAAATTAAATTTTCAATTCTTAGTTGTCAATTCTATTGAGAGGCTTATAAGCAGTGGACAGTGATAAGCTGATGATCACGATAATGACTACATTGCCTAACTTATGATATTCACTAGGACCATATGAAATAAAACACATTGATGATAAGGATCACCGCATTTTCGATTAAAAACTAAGCTACTTACATGTTTCTTACTAATGAATTCCTTAGCATCTTCCGAAGCTTTTTTCATTACATCTTGCATGTTAGCTGGAGGTGCTAGACCACAGCGACGTCCCATATCATCTTTACAAAATTCATAGTTTGGTGGAGCACACCGCTTTGCCCAAGGATCTTCAAGTTTTAACTCTTTAATCTGAAATTACATTAATGCATAATAGAGTAGGTATATAAGTATGGATAACATAATTATTCAACTAATACTAAATCTTCATAAACTTTTGCAATGTCATTGCGACGGAATTGTAATAGACCAAGATCACAATAGATTTATGCAAGAACCTTAATTAGATACAGGAATGGAGATAAATAATATAAAAAGGAAAAAAGTGAATGATATTTTCTCAAATACCAACACATATATATCTTTCTAAGTAAGTGATAAATACTTATTAGGTAACTAACAAAAAGACATTTATAAGCTACTGAGTTGACAGTATCAATAAAATTCGAATTCCTTCCAGTTGTTGTTGAATGGAATTTGTATTTAAACTCTAATATCTATTAAGTTGCCAGACATTATTTTTAATTTAAACTGCACAAAAATTAAGCGAGAAATTAACTTTTATTTTATTAATTGTCCTTTTTTTCAAGGCCGGACTGTAAAAGACTATTTTAATAAGGTAATGAAATATATTTTAAAATGCAGAAAATCATTGAATATGCAATATCATTGAAGTAGCGTCAACATTTTGACGCTACGTCTGGGACTCCTAACATACAGTGCTAAAGTTGTACTTCTATGTGATATTACAGCCTCACAGGTAATCGGTGTTAAGTAATTCTCAGTGTGTACCCAAACCCAAGATAAATCAAATCCCTAACCTGCCCTCTCTCTGTTTCTGGTGTAACTTGTGACTTTTAAGTTATAGATGTCTGTGTCCACTTACCATCATGTGACCCACCTGCTTATTAACCCTATAACTTTAAAAATAAAAAGAGCCCATAACTAGTAATAGTGTCTACAAATTAAACTATTATAATAACAGAAGAAATCCTCACCTGGTCTTCATTCAAGCCTTGCATCTCAGGTGGTAAGAATGTTCCATGCTTCCAAAGTTCTTCAAACTCGTAACAAATCCGAGTCACTTTAAGTCTTCCATTGAAAATCGCCGTTATATCCTTCACCACTTCATCTACTTCTTTCTCCACGTCAGTTTCGTAGAGAAATTGGTTCTCATTTCCCCTTTTTACTAAGAGAATGACCATTTTTTTACTGTTAGCTGATTTAATTTCAGTAAAGTGCCCAAGCTTTGTCGCTGTTTGGCGTTATTGAACTAATATTTAGTTGCTATGATCGTTGCTATTGAACTGTTTCTATGGTTACGTTACACGTTTTATCTATGAAAATTATTTCCTACATTTTAAAACATGTGCGAACTAAACGGGTCGGCTCTTCCTTCCTGTGCAAATCAGTTAATGCCTGGAATTCATTACCAGCGCAGGTGTTTCTCTCCCACTACGATCCCGGGTCCTTTAAGCGGGGCGTGAAAAAGCATCTCACTGGGCCGCCATAGTCATAGTCACTGGGTCACCATACTGCACTGTCTTTATTCGCAGTGAGTACGGCGACCACCGTTCTCGATTCTATTCATGCTTTCCATCAGGCGGAATAGAGTACTAGATTGCTATAAAAAAAATGATATAGGTGATATTGAAGCATTTAGTTTAGACTTTTATCATGTAGAGTACAAGCCAGGCTTTACTGGGACAAACACGTGCATTTTGAATTTAAATATATCTTTAACTATGAAGTCTCAATTCATAAGGTCACAGTCATTTAGCATCATATTTGCCATAATATTTCATTTTCATGTGCTTCGTTTCATCAAAAATAACGACGATTCACGAATCTGATCGATAAATGCGTGTTGTTAAATGATTCACAAAATAAAATGCCACTATGGTATCATTTTTAAATCGACATTTATGTTTATCTTAGTTACACAGGATAGCTGTACTGCAAAGAGGAAAAAAAATTAAAACAAAACCTTTACTGGCCACTCTGCTCAGCGTCGT
This sequence comes from Hypercompe scribonia, assembly GCA_949316085.1. Lineage (NCBI taxonomy): Eukaryota > Metazoa > Arthropoda > Insecta > Lepidoptera > Erebidae > Hypercompe > Hypercompe scribonia. The sequence continues at coordinate 1,494,661 of OX438991.1, read as the reverse complement.
ATAGTTGGCCTAAGCCTCCTTTGTAAAGAATTTACAGGAGGCTGTTACTGGTGATATCAATACCGGTCAATTCCAAGTAACACATAGTCGTCATCATCATCATCATCAGCCTTTTACAGTCCACTGTTGGACATAGGCCTCTCTTTAACAAGGAGTTTTTGGCCTACTATACCACGCTGGCCAGACGGGTTGGAATAGGGTTTGTTCCAAGTTTTCCTTTTCTTTGTAATGTTTTGTCTTGCATAATTTGTTGCCTTAGTCGCCTTTTACGACACCTACGGGATGAATAGGGGTGGTAACACTATGTATTCCTAATCCGTTACCTCACGGATAGACACAACACAAAGTACGGATATGTAATTGATACCCTTCATTATTTGTGATCATTTTCGTTCTATTATAATCAATAAGAAACGTTTAATTACTCTAATGGTGATTATCAGGGTTCAGAGCTTGTATATACTACAAATCTATCTCTCATCAGGTAGTTATATTAGCTAAATGAACCTTGTTTTAACATTTGAGTGATTTTGTTGTCTGAATACAAGAGAAACTTTATAATAGTATCAAAAACGATAAAAAAAATATGTAAAACTGCTTTTTATTTCTATATTAAGCCCACAAAGTGACTCTACCGTGCCTGATGGGCAGCATGAATAAAATCAAAGAGTTGTGGTCACCATACTCATTGTAAATGCAGACAATATTTTATGGTGACCCAGGCTATGGCGACCTAGTGAGATGCTTTTTCACGCCCCGTTTGAGGACGTAAAAGGTATAACAGTCATCGTGGTAGTGTAAGGCTCACACAGTTACCACCATAACTGTCAACCTTGCATCAAAAAAGAAAAAAGAAAAGAACGGCAAAATACTTTCATCTCATGAGTTGGAGATGTCGATGGATGATGGTATTCATATACCACCAGGTAACCTGCCTTATCCCCTACACTATTAAAAGGATCCAGTCAACTCAGAAATATAGTTTCTTTAAATTGACAATTAAATATATGACTTATTATTAAAGAAAATTGCTGCGTGAATACAAAGATGAGACCAAACAGACAATCTGGATGAATAGGCATTTTTGACGTTTAAATTTCTGTAGTATTCCAACCGCCTTCGTATAATTTAGAGACATCTTTAGAGATATAAAAATACAAAAATAAAATAATTCATAGTATCCGGGATAAATTGAAGAAATAAAGATGGCTAACAGAATTTCCTCTCCATATTTTGCTGGTTAAATTAAACTTTGCCTCGTATACTGCATATAACGTATGCAATATACACGTAATATATTTCATATATCCTGTGAAGGTACTCACATTCTGTTGGTAAGAAACTAGGTATAAGTCGAGTCCAGTAGCATATTTATTTATTTAAACTGCCGGCAAATACACGGCATTATGTGGATTTTATGCCATAGAATCTTCTTCCAGTCGACCTTTGGGTAATACAGAGATGTGTGTAGCAGGAGTATTATTGAAATAAGTGAAAAGATTATTTAAGTTATGAATAAATCTTTTTTTATATATTTATAAACCCAAGAACACATTCATATTCGTACAATGATAAATAGATAGATAATGATTCTGATGACACCGACAAAAACTCTCCGTAGAGCTTGCATACTCTGACTTTGAAAATTAATCAGTTGGTTTTCATTCTAATATCTAGGGTGTTACAGAGATTCACAGCTTACAACAGTGAAGGAAGAATGTACAACACTGCAAACTGCTTTTACGTTAAGGTCATACACATCACCATAGTTGTAGTATATACAAGGTCCTTAACTGACTGACCAGCAGGCAACATTGTATTTATAATGATATCGATGCCATCATCGGAATCAGTTCTAGCCATCCTTCTAGGGTTTTCTATGAAGATTGCTTGACATTTAGACAGGTTAGTGTTTAAACCAAGCCGGTTAGACAAGGTTTTTATAGAATCTAGGTCATGGTTGATGTTCTAAATTTTTTACTCAAGTGGGTCTGGTTTCTACGTTGAAGGCGTTTGAGAAGTCAATTAAAACTACACATATAAATATATATATTCTTTGATAATGGTATATTAGACATTACAACTCCTATTTCCATAACTTCTACATCGTCCGTGTGGTAATGGATTAAGAATACATAGTGAGTACATAAGAGTACATAGAATACCACTACAAAGAGAAGGAAAATTTGAAACAAACCCTATTCCAACCCGTCTGGCCAGCGTGGTATAGTAGGCTAAAACCTCCATGCTAAAGAGAGGCCTATGTCCAGCAGTGTACTGTAAAAGGCTGTTAATAATTTCCATAATTAGCTTCGAAAAATTGTGGAAAAGAAACGAAAATAAATAAGAATTACAAAGCAATGTACATTAATGAAGAAATCTTAAAATTGCATAAAATTCTAGCTCAGGAAAGGTTATAAAATCACTAAGAAATTATATTACAGTAAAATTTGCTGAGATACATATTTTACCCTCGGGTTGTTTTAATCAAAGCAAAAAGGTTCTCTCGTTTAATTTAAATACCAACTATAGAGCAAAAACAGATGTCATTGTGTTAGTTTTAGCAAATTTTCATTCATGTAGGTCGACATTTACATTAATTTGAACCACACCCACAAGAAAGTTCCACAACAATATCAAAATGAATTCCAAAACCACAACACACACTAATTATAAGTACAGTGACATACACAACCACAGTGAAATACACGGTGAAACCACAGTGAAATTAATTCCTTCAATGAGGGAACAACTCGATGTGTAGTTACACAATGCTGCCTATTGTGAACTGAAGAGCAATAACACTTGAAACTTGAGGTACGATTCAATTAATTGTACTTACTACCTACCTTCTTCCGTTGTTTACTGTCTATTTTGAAATGATTTCAAAGTCTTATAATCTTATTGTATTATTTTTCTTTCATCATAACATTGATTTAAACAGTTGTTTTAGATAGTCTTCCAAAATGTTCAGGAATGAAAACCAGGCTTCAGCATGACACACTCTCACTGAAAACCAGTTTTAAATCTAACTGTTACTCGAAAAGTATCAACGCACTTGGGTGTTTTGAGTATAAGGTGGTAATCATTTACGAACAGATGATCCAACTACCCATATTTCGAATTCGGCTGCAGATTTCAGTTTTATATTAAATACGAGTATTTCGGGAACTATTCTAATCAAAGTTATTAATGAACCCAGTTTGACAATATTTACAGTTTATGGAAAAAAAGGAATTTAATTTTAGTTTGATGTATTATCGGGTCGGGACATTTACCAGTTCACTGGTCACCTTCCGGTACATTAAATCATCTGACCCCGGACTGTATTTCAACCCCGTTTCGAGAGTTCTTGTTTATTTTTATATTATCGTGTATCATATGCATAGGCCCCATGTCTGTGTGACTTTTTCCTACTGTTGTCACTTTTGAGTTTTCTTTAAGGTTACATTTAAGGAGTTTAAAAATAAATGTCAGTAAGACTATATGTCAATAATTTGTCTAAAAAATCTGACAGATGAGTAAGACCGATTAAGGTGCAGGATATTTGATGACATCTTCATTCCCCGTAATGGCTCTTAAAGGCTGAAAAATATAAATATAATGTATTTGGATTTTTTTGGATGGAATTTGCCAGTTATTGTGTCGTTAGCCATATTCATCAATAAATTTTTTGCTAAGAACTTCGATTTAGCGCTTCAGAGACTCTCATTAGGGAGCTGGATTAAGGATCTGATACAGAAAGTACCTCTTGTTATGATATTTATTGTGATGTCTCTATCTCTGAAACCTTAAAAGCTAGTAACAAGGTCCCATCATATAAAACCATTAAATTTTTAATATTTTTTTTCTTCTTCTTCTGGGGAGTCGAACACCCATACGCAACTTTATCGGAAGGGTGACAGGATAAATAACATCTAAGTTGAAACTGTCAAAAGCAGATATTTCAGATATTCCTTTAAAAAGTTAAAAAGAACCACTAAGTTCTAGTTAATCGGTAGAAATAATAATATGAAGAGCCTGCCAAAGTGACTCTACTCTACCTGATGGAAAGCCTAAATAGAATCCAAGAGTTGTGGTCACCATACTCATTGTAAATGCAGACAATGCAGTATGGTGACCCACACTATGGCAGCCTAGTGAGATGCTTTTTCACACCCCGCTTGGAGACGTAAAAGACATGACAGTCATCGTGACAGTATTAGGTTTACACAGATACCACGATAGCTGTCACCCCTGCATCAATTGTTTGTTTGTTTGTTTCTTTTATTTAAAAAAGAATTTAAATTGGCTTGAATATTCATAGGTAGTATCAACTAGACAGTTTTACTTATTTTAAGATGATTTTTATCCATATTAATCCGGCACTATTTTTTTTTCAATCAAAACCACGACCCTTTTAGTGTCAAAAAAACGCCGATAAAAGCTAGCCTACCAAATAGGTATATACTATTCAATTTATGTTACGTTCTCCAACCAAATAGAAAATCGATACATCGTATCAAGATGTCCCAATTCTGTAGATACTAATCGATTTAATCGCATATCCTGCATGGGTGAACAATGTTACATGTTTACATTTCATCAATGCATCGAAACATTGGAAGAGAAGATTAGTACATTATTTGCTGAGTTGGAAAGCGTGTGATTTTACAAAAAGTGGTTTTAAGTGAGGTGCAATTTGTTTTCTGACTTGTGAAGATATACTTGACAGAAACTTTAGGGCTATTGTGGACCAGAGTAAATCACAACTTTACAAAGTGAAAACAGACTAACAACATGACCGAATCTAGTTAGTTGATCATCACGCAATTTGACGGAGCTTGTATCATTTGAAGTGGGCATAGGATCGGCACAAAATGACATTATTTTTGTGCACCCACAGTGACGTAACTATGTTGACGTGCTTTTCCCTTTTTCTTTTAGATATTTTTGACATCTGTCAGATTTCAGACTCGTGATTTCGATCAATCAATTTAGGACTTTATTTTTTTTGTTCTTTGTTTTGATAGTCATTTTTTTACAACACTATCAACTATCCTATGAATTTGTCAATATTATTTCAAATATTTAAAGATTATTATACAAATCCACGATAATACAAAATCAAAGTCTGTCGACCTACATATGAAGCAGAATTTTTGATGGCATATGTAAACATTGTTATTAGTTTGAGAAAACGTTTTAGAAGGAGAGGAAATGTTACATTTATTGATGTGTTATTAAATGGTTGTAGATATATCTCGACGTAAAGCTCTAACTTCTATTAGATAATAATATCTCAATATATATAATTCCTTCCACGTGTGTATTAAATTGAACTTCAACATCGTAAGACTGCATAATGGGGTCAGGATCCGATCGGATGGTAGGAAAGTATACAACACCTCCTTTTTTACGTGTGAAAATCTCCTGGGAAACCACCCAGCGGAGAACCAGTGCGTTTATTAAATCGACCTGAAACCGACTAGTAACTCTACGTCACCACGACATCTCGGGTGACAGTAACCAGGAAATTAGGAGTTCAGGGATTGGTTAAAGGACCCTGAGTTATCTACGGCTAATAGGTGTATCTTGAAACCCCTGAAATGATAAGAATTAGCGTTTAAAACTTGAAATCTTATTTCATTTTTTCTGTTTCAGGTACCGCACCTAGGTGCTCATAGACATGGTCATGATATATCTACAGAAGACCCAGAAATAATTGAACAATATCATGACAACTCCACGCATCACGGAAAGGTCAGTCCAGCCACTGGTATACTTTGTATATTATCACTGACATACTACACAAGAAATAAGACAAGCTAATATCGGCTCTCAATACTGCACAATAAGAAGTATGTTTACGTGTTTAACCAGTTTTATGTGTTTCTGTACATATTTCAATGGACCCATAAGAGATGACAGAAATATTGTGTCTTTGCTGTTATGGTAGTACTGCTACACAATCTTCTTCTAGCTTAGTCATTGGACATCTACTATAACAGGGGTACATCCTAAAGAGGACAAAACTGTCTTTACTGTGTCTTGAATAATAATAATAATCTAATATATAAAATTCTCGTGTCACAGTTTTCGTTGCCATACTCCTCCGAAACGGCTTGACCGATTTTGATGAAATTTTTGAAGTGAAAACTTCTTTAGGCGCGTTGAGCGTTTTGGTAGAGGGTAAAATCCTCGGTTCGCGTCACCGACATGCTAATGATAATAGTATATAGCTATAGCTATGGAGAATATGATTTTATATATTATATATGAAATTTATTATTATTATATTTATATTATATATGATATTATATATTATATATGAAACATAAAAAATTTCATATAATTTTTGCATATAGTTTTAATTACTCTCAACTTAATCCGTTTTCACTTCTATCGGCAGTCCCACGACTGCTACTGTTTTTTTGTGCTTATCCAGTATCTATGAGTCAGCCAACATCTATTTTTCATCCCCCTAAATGTTAGGGGTAGTACAATCCTAAATTTTTTTTTTAGACAAAATTTTTAATTTCTATTTTTTTATGATACAACATACAAAAATACATACAATCCTCAATTTTCACCCTTCTACGATCAACCGTTATTTTTTAATAGCCATTTTAGTAATTAAATCATTTTTCATCCCGCTCAAATTACTTAGAAATAATTTATATGGCAAAGCAACGTTTGCCGGGTCAGCTAGTAATAAATAAATATTCCAGACATTTGATACACAACGTCATCTAGTTTCATACTAAGCAGGGTTTGTATTATGATAACTAGACTGATAAAATACCTACATCCTTTTTTTTGTAAATATATACAATATACATATTATATATATAAAACACCCAAACTTCGAAACAAATATTTACAGATCTGGTCCGATTCCCGGGTCGGACTTTAGGATTCCCTTAAGCACAGCAGTCGCATTCACTACCGCTGCGCCAACGAGACGATTACAATAGAATGTTGAATCTACTTCCCTGCTTACAAGAAAATTATTTTTAGGTTATTTCTATGTTTGATTAAGTCGCGTACACTTATTAATGCAAATAATAAACATAACTTAATCATGGTAGTACTTTTTATTCTTTGGTTTTTGAAGTTTGTATTACAACTGTGTCACAGTATATTAGATTAACAGCCTTTCATAGTCCACTGCTGGACATATGCTTCTCCTTAGAAAGGAATAGCAGCTGTTCCCGGATCCCTCCTATGTCAGGCGCAGAGTGGCACACCGTGTGGTTTTAGTCGGTCCGATTCCGACACACCACCCCGCCGTACTCCAGTGGGGTGACGCCCGAGGGGGGCTTCTACACGTTAAAAAAAAGGATTTTATCAAGGTTGCCTTCTTTTCACAGTGTTGTTGTCTTTTATAATATGCTCCATTAGTCGCCTCTTACGGCATCCATAGGATAAATAGGGGTGGCGACACTTCGTATTCTTAATCTGTCGCCACATGGCAAGTTAAAACTGCATAAATAAAGAGTTCTATGCATCGTTCAATAAACTATACAAAATCATTGAACATATCTAGCAAAACCTTTTTTGTGCAAATCCACGGTCAGTCAGTTCGAGAACCAATAAAAAATAGTTATACCGCTTTGTTCTTCAAAGTTCAATATAACAAATTTCGGTTTGTTTTATTTCAAAACTAGACAAATTATTTCCAGTGCAATGGATTGCACTGTTTTTAAATTGCATATTCAACAAAAAGACATCAAGAACTATTGAACGATTTCTCTGTACGTTTTGATATTTATTTGCGTAAACCTATATTGATAGCTCCTTAGGCATCGAGTACGGCAGAGTTACATAATCGTCGTATTTATTTTACAATTGAGATGGTACTGCACTAGGCCGTTCCTGGAGAAAAATAAATCGCTTACGATAAGGTTGAATGGTTGTAATATTTGACTGCATGCTTGGCCAGTGGTTTAAGCAGTCGCCACGCCGTTCTCTACTGCGCTGAGTGTTGTGGGTTCAAACCTTACATGGGACAACACTATGTGCGATCCTTGTATCCGTTTAATGTATGTTTGTAAAGTCTCACGTGACACAGGATCAAATCGCAGTGGAGAGCAGTTGTCTTTAAAAAAAAAAATATTTCTGTTAGATTCTAGTTTTATATTCTATTTTAGTAATTAACGATGGTTACCAACTTTCATTGAACCTCATGCCATACCAACGTGAAGTTCACTTTTGTAAAGTAAAATGATTTGCAGTTATCAAACACCAGCTTATGCACGTAGCTCCGTCCGTGTTTAGCTTGGATATCACGGTAAAAAGTTATCTATGTGTTATTCTGATGTGTGAGCTATATCAATGTAAAACACCATATAAATCGGTTCAGATTTTTTTGCGTAAAAAATAACAAACTTTCGCATTTATAATATCAGTAGGAAAACTAGGATTATATTAAGTTTTAATATCAAAACAAGGACTTGATCTGTTCAATCAAATTGACAAAAAAAATCGTTGAATTCAAAATTTCTAAACTCAATTCAAATAAAATAAATTGTTTGCAAAATTCAATTATTGCGTATATATAGATATTTTTTGGTGTTTTGTTAAAAACGAGGTTAAAGATACGACGTGTAGGTCGGGTCTGACAAATTGAAGTTGTACCCCAGAGGATTGAAATTTGCATACGCGACAGTATTGTTTCGATGTTTAAGCTGTAAGAATAGAACTAGTATACTCATACCTTTATTTTTACTGATATCGACCCATCGCAAGTTTTTAGACATGAGTTGACAATTAGAGTTTGCTAGTAGACAAGTGTTTTTAACGAAACATTATAATCGGTCATAATTTTAAAAATAATAACGTCTTGTGCTATGAACAAATCGTTCCCGTAATGACATATCTACATTGATATTAAAACGTTCTATTTGAGATGAGGTCATTTTCGTTACACTCACAATTTCAATTCAACTACTAAATAAACTAAGCTAAAGTTAATTTACCAACACACTGACGTTTATCAGTGTACACTTACGCGTAAACGGTGTTCAGTAATCGCTTCCACTTATCTCTCGAACCTCACTTGTTTTCCTTTGACGTGTACGTTTCGACTGTAAATTTCAGCAAGCGTTTGTTGTTATTGCAGTCTTGTTGACTGTTACATACGTTTGTTGGACTAAACGTACTGTGTTCTGAAATAGAATTGTATTTTTGTACTAGTTGAGACTATTTTTGGAATGTATTTTATAATATTTCAATGATGAAAAGAATTGTAATCGACCAGAATAAAAATATTTATTCCAAGGTTGAATATTTATACTTGAATAAGTTTATTCCAAGACTATCCTCAACAACAATTTATAGTGTCCTCAGACATTTTAAAGGCGTGCAGTAACGTACTTCAGCAATAACTATTTTAATTTAAAATTACTTTCGATTAGTATTCAAATATTTAATTATTCAGTCAATGATCAACCGGAGAAAATTAATAATTTGTTTTAAAACTACATTAAATTTCAACATTTTAGATGAAGTAAGACGTCCGTGTTTGATGCAGGTTACTCAAAAAATGCCTTGACAGCCAGTATATCTCTTATGAAAACGTGAGCGTTGCCAGTAATTTTGGTAAAATTGATTCTTAAAAATATAATTACAAGTGTTTATTAGATAAAATTCACAAAACATAACACAGTAAAATCATAAGCGAAACAATCTGGTTTAAAATACTGCTGAATTTGTAAGCATTCAATTTTTCGTTCAAATTGCTTAAAGAGACTATTAATTTTTGAAATTTAATAATAGGAAATATTTTAGCTCAGTATAAACATTGAATTATTAACATCTTATAACTAAAATAGTTGTGGGCTATATTCGTCTTCAGTGCAAGAAAAATGGTATGCTGAAGTATGTAATAAGTCTACAAACCGTACCTTATTTAAAAAAAAATGTACACCGCCCAGTTGTTGGCTGGTAGGAAATACCCAGGTCATTATGTCCACTGATATACATTCTCGTACATGAGCGCATGAAGTTTTTGAACTTGAATAACTTGTAGTGCAACACAATGCTTAGGGCACAAGACCATGGAGCCAATTCCCAAGCTGTAGCATCGACCTTATTAAAACTACGATTGAATTTACTACAGTATTTGCAATGTGGATGACAGGCAGCAATAAAAGGATACCGCAAAATGTGCAGCACCTAGAACTACTCTGGCAAGCGCGTCCGACTTAGAAGATTAGACAACAATTGACAGAATTATAACTGTTTTGATGACATGTATTAAAATGTGTCCAAGATACTAAACTAAATCATACTAATTGAACAGATAGGTACCGGATAATATGTAATTAGCGCTGCCCATAGGCAAATGAAACTCAAGAAATACAAGTGTTCCGATAGCCTCACTTTTACTTGATGCTAGGCAAGGAGCAAAAGGCGGTAATATATTCTGTGACTCTTAAGTAGCAGGAATCCATGGTCAACGGTCGTCGCTACCCAATCTATGTATGTCATTAAAATATAAGTATACATATGTTGTTATTGAACCAAACATAATCGGGGAAACAAAAGTTGAATGTCTTCGCTGGTTTGACCACATAGAATGAATGGTTGAGGACCGAGCCGTCAAAATCTCAGGTAATCCATCCAGTGACGGCTAGTGATACGATCCAGATACTACTCAAAAGATACCAAAGAGTAATAGGGATGAAATTTCCCAATTGGCCTGAACTGACATAGAATAGGCTCTCACATTCTATTGCCGAGAGCCAAGATATTTTTTGGCTCACTGAAACAGCGAAATAAGTAAGCACATATTGTTATTAATATTTTCAGTCACATCAACGACACCGGAAATGTCTTACAACAGATAGACAGAAATGTATATTTCTTTAGAATACATTACAATGAAGCTGTAATTTCACAGCGTAAAAATCCAAGGTTCTGTACAATAGAGATAATGGTCTGAATATGATATATACGTAACGCTTCTGTGTATAATAATCGTAACGCACACGAGCGCGTTACGTATTTATGTTGAAGGGTTGCATACGTGCGACTAAAAGTCGACCTTTCTTTTTTCAATGATACTGCAGGTAAAGGAGCAGACGGACCAACTGATAGAAATAGGAATCGTCAAGTGCGTTATCGACTTCTGAGGTGTGAATACTTTTGACAAAACAGAAAGGGGTTTGACTATTTTAGCAATTGGTGCCTGGCAATTAAAAGCCCCAAAGTTCACCACAAGAACCAGTTCTGAGCTGTCTAAGTTTGAAGACTTTCTTGCTATAAATATTGATTATAAAACGTCTGTTTTGATAGATGTAAAAATATCTTTCATGATAAAATATCGACCGTGTACAACCAACATATTTACATGACAACGTGGAAATTACAGCATCATTCAATTTGCATGGTGGGTTCCCTACAATGAATACCTAAAAAAGGAAAAAAAAACTCGTATCTAACAAGATATTATTGTATATGAGTTACTTACTATTTTAGGTTATTGGAGTGAAATTTCCATTCTTTTCCATGTTTGGTGCAAATCATACAAACTAAAATTCTGCGTAAATAAAAGACGATGTAATGGGGCATAACAGCTTTTATCCACTATTTTATTAATCACATAATTATCATCATCAGTGCAACCAAAAGACGTCCACTGCTGGACGTAGGTCTCCCCCAAAGTTTTCCACAACAGCCGATCTCGTGTCCCCCACATCTAGCGGCAACTTTCACCAGGTCGTCGGGCCACTTTGTTGGGGGCCTACCAACGCTTTCATTGAAGCGTTCATCTAAAAGGGAGATGTTATATCTCCAAAACTGTTCACCATAGCACAGGAAGACGTCTTAATGCTCCTGGACTGGAATGGACTTTGTATTAACATCAACGGCGAGTACATCACCCTCCTTCGATTTGCTGATGGTATAGTTGTCATGGAATGTTATGAAACTGTGGAAGATATAAGCAAAATGCTTGATGACCTCAGTAGAGTTCTTAAACGAGTGGATTTTGAAATGAATATGGATAAGAGAAAAATTAATCACACAAAATGGTATGAGGTATATACAGCAGATCTCAAATTCAGTTTTTGTAACATGCCTCGCCGATATTGCTTTTCCGATCTGCCACTGTTTGATTCTAAGTTTGCCATGAACATCTAGGATTTTCACTTGCACGTCTTTTTTTAAAATCACTATTCTGCCTAATGAAAATTATGAATAGAATCCAAGAGTTGTGACCATACTCATTTCGGATGTAGGCAATGCAGTAAGGTGACCCACACTATGGCGGCCTAGTGAGATATTTTTTCACGTTCCACTTGGGTACGGACGCTTACTGTGGCTGGGGGTTCCCCTACAGACGTATTAAATGCTATGTATCTAAAATAAATCACAAAAAATATTCTTACTCTGTGACGCTACGATCATTTTGATAGTGATATTAGAACTGAAACTACACTTTGATTCCAACATTTACGCACACATTAAAGTTTACGGTCTAAGAAAATTTCGTTTTAATTAGAACCACACAAAAAAGCTTTCAATTAGTTTTGAGAAGTAAAAGGAGCTTATTTTAACTTATTTTATATTTTCGCTTTGGTTTTCAATGGATTTGCTGTTGAGAAACTAAAAAAAATATCATCCAATTAAAAAAGCTTCGAACCAAGCGTTCTCTGGAAAATGTTATCTGGCAAATCGATTTCGAATGTTATTCTATTTTGGTAAACAATTACGCTTTGTGAACTAGTGGATGAAATAAAAACTAGTAGTGTTTAAATAAGTACTTTGTGTGTAAGGCAGTAAGATCGTAATTAGTTATCAACTGACCCAAACATCAAAGGTGTTTCTCTACGTCATCAGTTCTCACATATCACGTGTAGGTTTTTAGCGCAAGAATGATGATGGAAATTAAAACATCAGACTTTTCTTTACGTCTACTATTTTTTTAGTAGCCTACCAAAGTGACTCTGTACTGCCTGATGGGAAGCAACATAGAATCAATGAGTTGAAGTCATTGCGAATGAAGACAATACAGTAAGGTGACCCACACTATAGCGGCCTAGTAAGATGCTTTTTCTAAAAAAATAAATATATACATATATCAAAAACGAAACTAACAGTCTGATTCACGAATGATTGATCAACGTACAGCTGCCACTACTGATTCTAGAAGTGTAAAATGGACTAAAAAAGAAATTTAAGGGAAATAAAGTGGTAACTGTGTAAACCTTACACTGTCACAATGACTGTCATGCGTTTTACGTCCCCGAGAGTGGTGTGAAAAAGCATCTCACAAGGCCGCCATAGTGTGGGTCACCATACTGCGTTGTCAGCATTTGCAATGAGTATGGTGGCCACAACTCTTGGATTCTATTCATGCTTTCCATCAGGCAGAGTAGGGTCACTTTGGCAGGCTCTTAAGACAGAAAAAAAAAATAAGGATGCAAAATGAGGTTCAGAAATTTAAATGAAACCTCGTTACTTTTGATAGTAACATTTTAGAACTCGCAGTAAATACTCTGTCATGTGCGTAGTAATGTTGAAAAGTTATTATATCTATATACTTTAAACACGCAAACAAATTTGTATTTGCACTGACTGACTGGACTGCCGACGTACCAGGCTTGAGAGAATAAAAAACCAGAAGAACTATAATGTAGGGTTTACACAATCTTTAAATAAATAAATAATAATACAATTAAAAATTTCGGACATTTGACACACAACGTCATCTGGTTTCAAACTGAACAAAGCTTGTTTTATGATAACTAGGCTGACTGACAGAATACTTATACACTTTTCTTATAATTTGTTTTTTCAAACTTCTAAATCAATATTGGTAGATCATAAAAACAATTTGGTCTGACTCGGGAAACGAACCCAAGACATCATCAAGCACAGCAGTCGCATTCACTACAGCTACACCACCGAGGCAGTTATAAGGAAAGGTAGGAAGGATTATGTAAGACACTTATAAATAGGCATAAAAACATTTCTAAATTGCTTGATTTAGTTAGAGTTATAAAACCAGTGTTTTTTTAACAAAAACTTATTATATCAACTGTCAGAAACAATACAAGTCTCATAATTTCAGATTCAAGTGAGCGTATCAACCAAGAGATTTGGTTGAGAGCGTGATGTTTTTGCATCCCGCTGACTGGAATATGTAATTGTTCGATGGAGGGCTCTATATATCGTGTTTATAAATGAAATACTAGGTTTTTTTTTGATGTATTCTAAACCTTTTTTATGTTTAGATGCTGAATAAGTGCTGAATAAGAAGTAAGTAGTAGTATAAGAATAAGAGTTTATTTAGTTGTTTTAGAATCAATATACATGAAAGAATAGCATAGTCAATGAAAAAGCAGTTCATTGCGTTGTTTTTTTACAAGGGTAAGTACCATATAAGATAGATAACAATAGAAACTTACCATATTTCGTACACTATTGCCTAATCTTACAGTTAGCGTAGCTTATATTGTGATAGCTGGACTGATAGTGTAAAGATATTTAATACTACTTGCTATACAGCTTAGTAGGCAACTTTTTTTAATGTATGGAAGCACTTTCGGACCCTTACCCCATCGGGGAGTATGGCGTAGTGTGGTTACCGACAGAATCGGACTAACTAAAACCTCACGGTGTGCCACTTTGCGCCTGAAATAGGAGAGATCCAGCAACTTTTATAGGTAGTAGGACCACGCTGATTTCAGCATGAGCGGACCGGCTCAATCGGGGCAGTATTAACCTCTCATAGTAGACCAACCTAGAGCAACAGCATCGGTGCTGTCATGTTTCGTTACAGAGTAGTCGAGATCGGAGGCCCGTTGATGCAGGGGTGACACTTATCGTGGCAAGTGTGTGTAATACAATGTAACGATGACTGTCACACATTTTGCGTCCTCAAGTGAGACGTGAAAAAACATCTCATTAGGCCGCCATAATGTGGGTCACCATACTGCATTGTCTCACACTGACCACAACCCTTGGATTCTATTCATGCTTACTATCAGATAAAATAGAGTCACTTTGGCAGGTTCTAAAAATAAAAGAAAAACTGCTTTAACTTCGACATTGAGACCCCACCCAACGTGAAGTAAGAAATGCTTAAAACCTATATATTTTTACATCTGTGCAAAACTAGATTTGGTCGCTAATAAAACCAATTTCGTTGAGTACCTATAACATTTTATATTTTAATTACAATTGTATCAAAGTGTATCGTACGTACTATTCCACGAATGTTTAGAATCGTTCCTGGTACTTGTTGGATATTAATTTACATGAGATTAACTATTCTAATTAATATACACATATATGTATGTACACTGTTGATAAGCCTTAACATTATTAGAATGAATCTGGATTAGTTATATAGCTTAGTGTATGATTATAATTCAAGATGTTTGTGGAATATAATTGATTTAAATTTTGATGTCTCTATGTGACTATTGGCTGTCACAAAGAACTCGTGGCTTGAGTTCTGCCCGGAAATGGTCACCGCTTAGGTTAGAATATTGCAACGTTAAGTAATTCTAACTGGGGCAGTCCACGAATGGGTGACCACTCTCAACACATTAAGATCCCTCCGTGCTTCGGAGAGTCGTCGATTCCGGTTGCCTAACAAACATTTTTATAGTTGTAGTCCTAAAGAACACAACTTCGATGTCGCCAAGTACTTGAGTTCTGAAGGTCTGTTGGCAGTTGCTCTGCATAAGAAACCGAAATTTAGTCGTATCGTAGTAGTATTAAAGGTGACTTCACCTAGTTTTGGAAAAAGGCACTGAGGTAATAAAAGTAACGTAAAAAGATAGTAAGAGGCATTTAAAGAATCATCTTAACAAAAATATTGTCCAAAATCGTCTAATGTAGTTTTCTCAGAATACTTAGATAAATTAAAAACACTTAAACAGAAAAGATGTATACAAATATCTATATATTTTCTATTTTAATAGCCTAATCTGCCTGATGAAAAACATGAATAGAATCCAATGTGGTCACCATACTCATTGCGAATGCAGACAATTCAGTATGGTGACCTACACTACGGTGGCCTAGTGAGATGCTTCTAATCACCTTGCTTGGGGACGTAAAGGCATGACAGTCATTGTGACAGTGTAAGGCTTACACAGTTACCACTTTATTTGACTATTATTCATGCTTTCCATCAGGCAGAGTAGAGTCACTTTGGCAAGCTATTAATATAAAAAAAATCTACTTTGACTCTTCTAGAAAATCTTTAATATTGTAACTTTTCCAACATAACGTCTATCTCGATTGAACCATTTATTTCATTTTATATGTCTCCTGTGTGTTTCGAGTTCAAAACATACTGTATAAATTAATAAAATGGAATATCAAAAACCCGTGACAAATGTCCTCAGAATGTTGCAAACACGTTCATATTTTATGTTGATTGACACTTAGCTCTGATATACAGGGGTTCCAATTTTCATATTCAAGTCATGTCTCATTTTTAAATTGCTATTTGACGTCCTTATATTTTTGTATGAATAAAACACGAATCATATTCTGAAACATATTATACTTACACTGTCTTTTTTCTTGTTTATTTTTAAAGTATCTATACTAATATTATAAAGCTTAAGAGTTTTTTTTATCGGTTGAACGCGCCAATCTCAGGTACTATAGATCCAATTTGAAAAATATTTTTAATTAATGTTAAATAGGCCATTTATCGCGAAAGTTTATAGGCTATATTTCGTTGGCCTACAACTAATGAGAGCAGAGTATCAATGAAAATGTTATAAAAACGGTGGCAAATTATTTATTTTGAGAGCTTCTATTGTGTGCGCTGCGTAAACAGTTAAAGTTTTGCAAAAATAATGTATGACAGAATTGTCCCTCTTTAAACGCTCTAAAGCTCATCCGGGGCAGTACTACCCCTCCACAGAAGACCAACCTAAAGCGACAACATCCGTGCTGCCGTGTTTCGTTAGTGAGTGCTAGACCGGAGGCCCGTTGATGCAAGGGTGAGAATTGTCGTGGTAAATGTGTGCAATATAATGACTGTCATATCTTTTACGTCCCAAGTGAGACGTAAAAAATCGAAATAGACCGCCATAGTGTGGGTCACCATACTGCATTGTCAGCATTCGCAATGAGTATGATGACTACAACTTTTGGATTCTATTCATGCTTTCCATCAAGCAGAGTAGAGTCACTCTGGCAGGCTATTAAAATAAAAAAAATAAATAAAAATCCATAACAGCATATACTTCTTGTTTTAGATTAACTCACCTTTTTATAGTAAAAAAACTTATTCACGCAGTATATGATGGTACGACCAATAGACGTAAATGAAGTTGGGCGGGTCACCTAGTAGATGAATGAACACATGGATCATTTGATGATGTGTGATAACCGTCAACCATGAATTGCTATTTGAAATGATATAATTCACGTTCCAAAGAATCATGCAACTGTTAATAAACCCATACTATAGGACCGATGCTACTAGACTTTGCTGGCTACAATCGTAACACATGGTTTCAACAAGATGGAGCCACTTGTCACACATCCAATGAGTCCCTGTCGGTGGTCACAGACATGTTTCCGGAAAAGCTGATTTCCAAACGAGGCGACATTCTATGGCCACCCAGAAGGCAAGAAAGGAAGAATTTTTATGGGGTTATTTGAAGAATAGTGTCTACATCAATAAACCATTTACACTACGTCAACTAAACGAAGAATCAGCGAAGACATATCGGCGATCTCGCGGTCTCTCTGCCAACGACTATTCGAAAATGTCGATGTTCGCTTAGAAGAGTGCAAACGTCGAAACAGTGGTCATTTAAACTATGTTTTATTTAAAAAATAAGTGTAAGCTTTCTCGTACATAAAGATTTTTTACAACATATCATATGATTTTTTTTATACGATTTTTTCAAATATTAACTAATTCGTGGCCCACCCTATATGTCAATAGACCATAGTATATCTATTAAATCAATACTTTTAACTATCAGAAACTATTTATTATAGAAAGTTCTGTGTTGTTCCGATAATTGAACTAAATAAATATAAGCCGCAAACTATCAAATAAATTTTGTTAAACAATTTGCTACATCAGGATTATTCACTTATTGTTTACATCAAAGATTTCCTCTCAAAGCTTTATATAAATGGCATGAGTAATATTTCGTTAATTATCTACGAGAATAACGATAAATAACAACATTGTTATACTAATTAGGAAATTCTAGTAGAAATCAACAAATGTTTATTTTTGACTTACGTAGTGCTAACTAACTAGCAGAAATCGAAGTACTTCCTGCCTCGCCTACTTTCAAGGTTGTTATTGACCTCTCTTTTATTATTTCTGATAGGTAGTAGAGCCACGCTGATTTCATCACGAATAATCTAACTTGACCGAGTCAGTATTACACTCTCGCAAAAGACCAACCTAAAGCGACAGCATCGTTGCTATCATGTTTCCTTTTTGAGTATGGGGCTGGAGGCTCATTGATGCAGGGGTGATAGTTATCGTGGCAAATATGAGCCTTACACTACCGGTCCCTTTACTGGACAATCACGCGGAAAAAGCATCTCACTAAGCCGCCATAGTGTGGGTCACCAGACTGCATTATCTCCACTTGCAATGAGTGTGGTGACCACATCTCTTGGATTCTATATATGCTTTCCATGTATTAGACAGTGTAGAGTAACTTTGGTAGGCTCTTAAAAAGAGAAATGAAGTTTTTATCTACTACCACACTGGTCAGAAACGTTGAGAGTTTTGTGTCGAGTCTTCCTTCTCTTTGCCGTTATCCCGCGTAGTTTGCTCTCCCTTAGTCAGTTCTTTTAACACCCACGGTCAATCTCCAATTTCTCCACAGTCATGTTGGATAGCCGTCCCATTGCATTATGATAGTGAAGGAACAGAGGGTGCAGCTGTGTTTGCGCACACGTTTGTGCTCTATAATATGTCTTTCGTACTTGGCTGCGCTCTGTTGAGACTGGCCGCCGTGGCCAAAATCGACTAGCAAACATCACCGTCCTCACCATCATATACTCAACAGATATATATTCATAGGTATATAGTATAGTGTACGAATACAATCTTAATGTGTGGCTATGTATATATATGTACTCATGTATGGTATATTTTCATTGTCAATGTAACCTCTGTGCACCTCCCTTACAATATTTCTATACCACCCTAAGGTTGACTGGAAGAGAATGCCTTGGGCGTTAAGCCCGCCGATGTACAAAGTGCATGAAGTGTAAATAAATAAATAAATATTCCTTTGATGTGCAGTTTACCCTGACAGGCAATTTAATCTTAATTGAAATTCTTTAATTTTGTTAAGTAACATTCGTTATTATGATCTCAACTGTAATATTAAATTATAAATATAATATCAACATCTACAACATAGTAGCTATTGATTGAGAGGAAATTATAAAATAAAGAATGATAATTAATTCTGGACCCTTGATTCGTCTGTGGATGGCTGTCCAAGAAGGGCTGTTGACGGTACTTGCCGTCATGTGATCCGAATGCTTATTCAGCCTACTATGCCATAAAAAATCAGCTAAAATTGAAAGTTTTATATGTCAACAGGACCGCGGTGGCTGGTCTCAATGGAGTGAATGGTCGCTTTGCTCCAGGACTTGCGATGGTGGTGTATCCAGACAATTACGGACTTGTTCCTCACCAGCTGGCTGCCGAGGAGAGCCAGTTAGATACAAGATATGTAATATGCAGGTTGGTGAACTGAGCTATTTCTTTTTAGTCTAAGACATCCGAGATTATGACAAGGTTACCAAGGTAAAAAATAATAGGGAAAAATAGCTGTTACGTTAACTGCAATTACCGTTAAATTAAAGAAAAACTTAATTTAACCTTAAAAAAGCTTCAAATTGGTGGCTTGTAATTAAAGACTCATAACGGTATTAATGGCTTCCTTCTTCACCATTATTTTTACTTTAATAGGGAAATGGTTTTTCACGTAACTCAATTGCTATTCCGTTATTAGGGAATCCGTATTCATGGTAATTTCCCATCGATTAGTCTGTTACACTTCCGCGGCTAAACTGCTGAACCGATTTAAATTAAATTTAGTAAAGTGATACTATGCTTGTTGAAAGAGAATATTCTTAATCCGTCACTACACGGACAACGATGAACAGACACCCATAAAAACTAGTATCACATAAAAAACTGACTAAGAATAATATATGATATACCGACATACTTTTTTATACAATCATAAAGTTATCATCAGGTACATTCGAACTATTGGGTTCTCTGTGGTAATTACTTGATAGTACACTGCCCGCTAGAATAACTGGCCCAGTTACCGGGTGAAACTATTCCAGCTTACATTACGTCTATAGAGACAGATAGGTGCTTTGAATACATTGGTAAATGACATAATAGAGCAGCCTTTTATTAAAGCAATATTTGAAGCCCCCAAGCGGGGTGTGAAAAAGCATCTCACAAGACCGCTATAGTGTAGGTCATCATACTGCATTGTCTGCATTTGCAATGAGTATAGTGACCACAACTCTTGGATTCTATTCATGCTTTCCATCAGACAGATTACAGTCACTTTCGCAGGATTTTAATATATATTTTTTATTTTTTTAATCGTCTATATCAATTAAAAGTAAATAAAAAGATAGTCCTGTAATTATATCGTGTAGGACGACTTAAAATATATAATAAAAATATATGAAATGTTAAGTTGTTTTAGTATTTGAAACGTAAATTGTCACGATGACTTTATTGACTTTGACGTACCAATCGGGGCGTGTCAAAATATCTCACGAAGCCGCCATAGTGTGGGTCACTATACTGCATTGGTTGCATTAGCAAGGAGTATAGTGACCACTTCTCTTGAATTTATAGTGTCCATCAGGCAGAGTAGAGTCACTTTGTAAGGATCTTCATAAATATTTTGTGAAAACCAGGTACAGTTACGATATTCTTGGTAACTTAAATTTATTTATACTTAAACACATTAACCTCCTAAACCTGTCACTATTTTTTGTATGTATGAAATACTTTTTACCCTTACAGTTACATTTACTCAATAAAATAATTTAGAAAAAAATATTATTTATGATAAAATATACCCAACTTCAACATGTATAAATCACAATATATCAGGCGGGTCAGCAGTCACAGGTAACCGCTTACCATCACACACCGTGCTTGTTGATAAGCTTAATAAATATTAAAATATTCTCCATGAAAAATAGGCACGAAAGAATTAATCATCATTATCTAATGACTAATTAAGCTCATTAACTGATTAACCAAAGAGATTAATAAGATTTATATCTCATTAATCACTTCGTTAGAGCTTTGAGCTTAACCAAAGTTGTAGCATTAAGTTTCAATGTTCACGTTAATATTTTTAAGGCTATTTTTTAATTATCTTATGTAAAACTTAGTTGTTAAGTATATGATTTGCATTACGTTAAGTTATTACAAAACATTTGTATTATTTTTTTAATTTCCAATTCGGACTCACTACGGTTTTGTTAAGATTTCGTGCTATTTTTATAGTGTACTACTACCACTACTCATGGACCTATGGACATTTAAAACTTAAGAGTTACAGGTGTCTTAAAATCAACCACTCAACAGAGTTAGGGAACTGTTGAACCACCGGTAACTTCACTCACTCTGTGATGTGGATCAAAAGAATTGCTCAATACCCGTTTATGTTAGATTTTGAGGAAAAACTTCGGTATTATTACAACCGACCGGTTAAACCGGTTAAATTTTAACCGGTCGGTTGTACCGACCGGTTAAAATTCTAATATTATTCTGATCCATGGTTTTCTGAAGACAAAACGCGTCTTTTATGTATTTACTTTTACTTATTACGTCTAGAAATAGTGTTTATTATTAAAATATTTACTTGATAATAACTGTGCTCTACAAAACTCATTGTATAAAATTTCTAAATAACGTAAACAAAAGCATACTGTCATAACATAAATCACGTGGCTTTAGTAGCAATACTCCA
Organism: Hypercompe scribonia; assembly: GCA_949316085.1. NCBI lineage: Eukaryota > Metazoa > Arthropoda > Insecta > Lepidoptera > Erebidae > Hypercompe > Hypercompe scribonia. Next base: position 1,472,690 of record OX438991.1, on the reverse strand, counting down.
CAAAGTTCAGCTTTATATAAAATTCATAAAAAAAGAAACAATTGTAAGCTCCAAACGTTGCCCCAAGTGTACAATATACTGGGACAGCTAAGGACATAGGCTCACAGAATATTAAATAAATTTTAGAACAGTACGGTCACGTAAATCGCGTTTTGTTATTGCATATTTTTATTTTCTAGTTTTGTCCTTCTATTTTATGGTCTTGCCGCTCCACTTAATTAATACTTTGACTGTGTACCACAGTAAGAACTGAAATAATAAAATTCACACGAAAAGAAAAACGGCAGTAGTTCTTGAAGATTTTTCTCAATATTTTTTCAGCTCAAAAAAAAGTATTTCGTAACTTTTCTAATAATAGATGCTCTAAATAAGTATGAAGACAAATATAAGTGTATGGGATGAACATGAGTTATTTCCTTACAGGTATGTCACTACAATTAACAACTACGACTAACTGACAACACAAATGACAACCTCAATCTCAATTAAATAGCCACAATCCAAATTTCCCCGAGCTGCAGTTGCAGTTGCATTTTCCTTCTCATCAGAGATTTACTGTATCTTCATCATCGTCATAATTAGCAGCCTTTCATAGTTCACTGCTAGATCCAGGCCTCTCCTTAAACAGGAGGTTTTTGTATACTACGCTACGCTGGCCTTATGTGTTGAAATAGGGTTTGTGTCAAGTTCACCTTCTCGCTATTGTGTTGGTGTCCTGTATAATTTGCTCCCTGAGTTGTCTCTTACGACGTCTATGGAATGAACACGGGTGTTCACACTTTGTGTTCTTAATCAAAGGATTAGAGCAAAGGCTCTATATCTTACTTTACTTCTTCTTTAACCATCCATTTTCTTGTTTCACCTTCGTTCTGTGTACAGCCTGAAATTTGCCAAATGGGCTTTGAGTCAAGCAGACAGTCAGAATTTTTGTATTTTACATATTTCGCTATAAATAAGATTGGATATTTATTAAGACAATGATGATTACTTACTGAACTTATTGATTCCTTAAAAAAAAAGTAATTAGTATTTTCGTATAAGTTGTACATGCACACGTTTATACTTATGTCTGCAGGTACTTTAATTGCGCAATGCAGTACAGTATTTATTACGCAGTTAAGATAAACTTCGCTAGATGGCACTGTGATATGTTTTTCTTCATTTATATTTCATCAAATTCAAAATAAGAACTAAGCATAAGAATTTCAATACGTTTTTGATTTAATTGTGTTTCAATTTATTCACACTAATATTATAAATTCGAAAGTAACCCTACCTGTCTGTCTATTACGCTTTCATGGCTAAACTACTGCACCGATTTCAATTAAATTTAGCATGGAGATACCTTGATTATTGAACAAGGACATAGGCTACTCTAAACTACGATAACCCACATACACACAGGTGGATTAGCGGACAATAGCTAGTTTTAAATAAAGAAGTAATAGTTAAAATTAGCCACAGATTCGATTTATGAAATTTACAATATATACAAACCTTCGTTCAGGAAGTGATGTTCCATTAAATTAATATCCGTTAGGAAACATATTTACCGTCAATTTGTTACCGCAACTACACAGTAATAGAATTTCTAACAATTTACAAACTTCCATTGTACGACGTACGTACACTGTTGAACGCCTATGGGAAAACTTTTGATGGTAGTTCTGCAATCGTGATTAATACACCGCTTCTAATGTTTCTCCCGGATATATTGCAAAGGATGGTGTGTTATTAATATATTGTTTTTCTTTTAATGTGTTACCACACTATTGTCGGTTTGTTCGAGAGATAAATTCGTGTCTTTTCGAGGTCACTTAATGGTGATGCAAATGGACTTGACCCAAGAATAAAAACAAATTGCTTCTTTTTCTATATTAAGAACCTACCAAAGTGACTCTACTTTGCATGATGGAAAGCATCAATAGAATCCAAGACTTGTGGTCACCATTCTCATTGCAATACAGATAATGCAGTATGGTGATCCACACTATGGCTGTCTAGTGAGATAAATAGAAAATTAGAATAGCAGTAATAGTTAATTAGACACGTCTTATACACAGCTGTGTGATTTCAAAATAGGCTGATCACTAGGCTGTACTATGGTAACCCAACTGCTGATGAATATATTTCATCGTCATCCCCATCACCAACAGTCTTTCATAGTCCTCTGCTGGACATAGACCTCTCGTAAACATACTTAAATATTTTTAAATACAAACATATTATATTAGATTAGCGGTAGTGAATGCGACTCCTGTGTTGAGGTTTCAGGTTCGATACCCGGTACGGAGAAAATAATTCTTTTGTAGTTTGGGCGTTTTCTATGTATAATATGTATGTATTTACAAAAAAAGTATGTAAGTATTTTATCAGTCAGTCTAGTTATCATAATACAAGCTTAGTGTGAAACTAGATGGCGTTGAGTGTCACATGTCCAAAATATTTATACTTATTTATTTAATAAAGAAAAAAAAAATAGCGTTCGATATAAATTCACCAGTTCACACACAAAACTAGAATTTAATCTACAAACATTCTCATCTCAAGATTTAGTTGGTGTGTACATTGCAAACATCTCGACGATAAGTCACGAACTTGTTAAAACTTTTCCCGTCATATTGTTTGAGTGTTTCAAATAATTTTACCCCTGCTATTCGGCTACAAGCTACAAAATATGACCTTGTACTTGTCCATCAGGTTATTCGTTATTCGAGAAAATATATGAGGTTCTTCGAATTGGCTTATTAGTATCATAGTACGATAGACGAGTAACTGACGGTGAAGACTTGAAGGTGGTAGGTCAATGTATTTAGTGCTTTCGTATAAGTTGTACATGTACATACATGCTAATACTTATCCATGCAGGTACTTTAATTGCGCGATGCAGTATCAGTACTTATTACGTAGTTAAGGTAAACTTCACTAGATGGCACAATGATATGTTTTCTTCATCTAGTTTTCACCAAATTCAAAATTAGAATTAAGCATAAAAATTTCAATATGTTTTTGATTTAATTGTGTTCTGAACTATCCACACTAATTATAAACTTGAAAGTAACCCTACCTCTCTGTCTGTTAGTATAGATAGGCCTGGTGAAGTCACGGGAAACCGTTGTATGCGGCATAAGACCGGCTGTTGTGAAACTTCGTGAAGCCTTACATGCAGCAATAGACATCTTTTGGCTAAGATGATGATGAAGATAGCTTCCTATGGCCATAGTATCACTCCGGGTCATTTGGCTCACATATGCCGAAACATAGTTCTTCTATGGCAAAATTTATGTTAATAGACGACTCAATTGCTACGAGTATCGAACTAATCAAAGTCCTATGTTTGCAACTAGAATTGACCCAAATTACTGCAAATGATTGAATGTCTAACTGAGTAAAATGAAGATATAACAGAAAATATTGGGCACCTTGTTACTTCATCATCATCAGCCTATCGTAGTCTACTGCTGGACAAAGGCATCTCTAATTGCACGCCACTCTGATCGATCTTGGGTTTCTCATAGGCAACTTCTTCACCAACGCTATCGCTTCATAATTCATAATAATATCTTTACAAAACTGTGTAACTTTTTGTCCATTATACATGCATTCAATAATTTCTTGTTCGTTCTGACTCAATTCGCTCGCAAATAAAATGAGAATCCATAGCGTATTTATCTGCAAGGTTGAATAATGTATATTCCAGTTAACGACCTCCGTGCATTACACGCGTCGGTCGAAAAATATAATCAAGTTTTATGTATCACATAAATTTGAATACTTGCAAGTTTACAGGACAAAATTAATGTTTAAAATGAAGTTCTGTTACAATGATAACATTTTTATTTACCATGTTGACATCCTCACGGTTAATCAGAATACTAAGGATCATAATACGTGATATCAGGCCACTAGGCATATAGCCTTTTTTTTAACGTGTGGAAACCCCCTCGGGCCGTCACCCCACCGGGGTTTACGGCGGGGTGGTGTGTCGGAATCGGACCGACTAAAACCACACGGTGTGCCACTCTGCGCCTGACATAGGAAGAATCCGGGAACAGCTGTTATTACGACATCCAGATCCCTCCTAGCGCCTGCCCGCTCATGCGGGCACCATCTGCGGATAAACTCTCCTTTTAGGCGACGTACGGCACACGCGGACGTCGCCTCCTCGCGGCTGGCCACTATAGCGGATGGAGGGGAAAACCCGTCCCGTCCACCCGCGGCCACACTCAAGGCGGCATGAGGCGCTGGTATGCGCGCCTCCGCCGCCCGGCTCGCCGGCGGCGAATTGGGTCCGAGTGGATATTGTCCTCCCGGGCCTTCTCCGCCGCCTCCTTCCGCGAAATTACGTCTTCGCAGAAGGTTGCGACCGCGGTAAAACAACTGTCGCTACCGACCATGGAGCGTATTACGGCCGGTAGCGAGAGATCTCCTCCAATAACTGCAGTGAGGACCCCACGCTGCGCCGCCCAGGCGGAACAAACCGCTAGCGTGTGCTGAGCCGAGTCCTCACTGCAGTCGCAGTGGTGACAGGCGGGACTCAATTCCCTCCTGGCGACCGAGTGCAGATACTTCCCGAAGCAACCGTGCCCGGAAAGGACCTGCGTCAGTCGGAAGGAAAGGGTCCCGTGCTGCCGCCCCGCCCACTCGGCGATGACCGGCTGGAGAGCCTCCACGAGTGCAACGCCAGCACGTGGAGTCTCCAACCGGGACGACCAACGAGCCATAATGGCTCGACGAGCGGCCTCACGCCACTCGCGTACCTCTTCGGGCGGGGGCCGTATGCCGCTACCCGCCCGGAAGTCAGCCGTCCGCCGATAAACTTCGGCGAGCACTTCCGCCTCCAAATCCCACGGGGCAGTTCCGGCCAAGGCACACGCCGCCTCCGTCGATACGGTGCGGTAACCGCGTATGGCTCTAACCGCCAATATCCTCTGAGGGCGCCAGAGGCGAGCCCTATTCTGGGCGGTCAGAGCCGCCGCCCACACCGGTGCACCATACAGCGCCATTGACCGGACAACCCCCGTGTATAGCCGTCTCGTCGCGACGCTGGCTCCACCCAAATTCGGCAAAAGTCGCCCAAGGGCAGAAGCAGCGCCGACCAGCTTTGGAGAAAGCTGTCGGAAGTGCTCGTCGAAGAGCCACCTGCCGTCGAGGATCAGGCCCAGATATTTCATCTGGGCCTGAATCGGTACGAGGACCGAATTGACTACGATAGAGGCGCCGGGTGGTGGACCACGACGAGGCCCATGGAACAATAGGGCCTCCGTCTTATCTAGGGCCACTCGTAAACCCAGCGCCTCAATGCGCCCGACAACCAAAGAGACTCCCACGGTGGCCAGGCGCGCCGCCTCTTGAAAGTTCGCCCCCCGGGCCGTGACCAATGTGTCATCGGCGTAGCAAATTACGCCCAGCCCGGCGGGAAGACGACCTCGAAGGGCCCAGTCGTATCCCATATTCCACAGGAGTGATCCGAGGACAGACCCCTGTGGAACACCGCACGACATGGGCCGCCGCCTCAGAATGCCGTCTCGGTCCTCGTACATGACGGTACGCTCCTCAAGATAGTCTGCCACAAGCCGCCTCAGGTACTCTGGCACCCCGTGGTAGTGGAGTGCTTCCCTGATGCAGCTAAATGGCAGACTATTAAATGCGTTGGCGATGTCCAACGACACCGCCAACAGCACGCCGCCACAGCTCACCGCCTCTTCAGTCACGGCCCTCAGGCGCAACACAGCATCGACTGTCGAACGCCCGGCTCGAAACCCGTATTGGGCGTCCGACAGATACTAGAAATATAACCTGGTTCAACCACCGATCGATCAGTTTCAGTTTTCCTTAGAGTGACTGTCATTGGATCTCCACAACCATGAGGCTAAACTGACCTCCAAAATTGAAATCATTATCAACATATTTGAAAGTACTGACTTCCCAATAACGATTGCCATAGATGTTCATGACAGAAATGAGCACGGGTGTAAAACAGTGAAACTGTGTGTGTATTGAAACAGTAGTAGGTATTATACTCCGGGTTGTTATTAAGAATTTTTTGTAAGGAAAAGCCACCACCAGTTTTTGACCTGACAGGGAATACGGACCCGGGACCTGTCGATCAGCAGTCGCACACTCGCAGACCAACAAGGTAGTCAAAAATCACTGAGAATAGAAACTTCTCGTAAGCATCAAGAAAACTAAAAACGTATTTGTAAAATTATTCCTTCGAATAATCTCTTTAAAGTCGTAAAGGAGTGAAAATATTAAAAAACAAAAACTATAACCTCTTATATTTATCGTTGAACTGCAAATAAATTTCCATGTTGTTTTCCACAATAAAAGCAAATCTGATACCAAAAAAGTCAACACAAATTCAGTAATACAGAATGTACACGGAAAAAAAGCGACCAATCAGGTTTAAAAACGTTGGCAGTCAATAAAATGGGGTGAATGCTTATTGTCATTCAGTTCGCGATATTCCCTTCGCCCCATATCACCCCATCTACCCGATTTTCCTCAAAGAAGAGCCGATTAACTCCATAAGTGGTACGGAATACAATATCCTTTTCAGTGGATGCAAATCGTTACAATACGGTGTGAGTGGTGGCCGTTGAAAGATGTGGACCTTTTATAACGTGAAGATTTTTCAAGATTTCTGTGGGAATTACGAAGGGATAAGTACTGATAGAGTGCGATGGAGTAGTGTTTGCTATTATGTTGAGAAGCTAATTTAATTTACATTGGAATTTGTAATAAAACAAATTTTTAATATTAAAAATTTTAAAATAACCCAAGAAACTGCTACTAACAGACTTTTATTATCGAGGTTCTTTGAAATGTTAGGTAGAAATGCCAGTTTCTAAATTCATGAGGAAATCTTTGAGTTCCATACAAGTTGAACGTTTTCCACGAGACAATCACTGCAGCCCCGGACTTTTTGCTCTTTGTGACCTCGAAAAGAGACCCTAGAAACAATCTGATGCTACTGATTTTTAGTTATTTTTTTAGATTAGTTTATACGGTAACATAATTAAGTACATATTTTCATATTTTGTCGTAATAAGAAGTTGTACAGATATCATAGTAACAATAAATATTACCATAATTTAAGTTCTTTATAGTTTTTGGTCAGAAAAGTTTGTGAGTATGGATGTTTGTTATTCTTTCACGAAAAATCTACTAGACGGAGTTGTATAAAACTTAATAGTAATATAGATTATATATGAAAATATTATATAGGCTTATTGGTCGTAATATAACGATACATGTCAATTAAGTCGGCAAAAAATCTGGACTTATTAGTATATTAATCTTGGTGTCACTCGAAGTCACTCACCATCCCAAGGTGACCCGTCTACTCGTTCGCCCAACATGCCACAAAAAACATAATTGAGTGGTATCCAATAACAATCACAAGTATAGTCTAGTACATAGATTGCACGGATGGTGATGTAGTTTCAGCAGTCACCACGTCATTTTCTACTGTGCTGAGTATTGTACTCACCAAACCCTACATGGGACAATATTTTGTGCAATCTACAAATTTTTGTTCCGAGTTTGGGTGTTCTTTGTGTCCGTTTCATGTATGCTTGTAAAGTCTCCGCGATACAAGATTTGTTCCTAATGTAGAAGTTATCTTTTTAAAATGAGAAACAAAAGAAAGTAAAAATGCATAACTTAATACTACAAATTGAAGTTTGTTTTACAACCTTTCAGCTTTATAATATTCACATTTGTACAAGATATTAATTGAACAAGTTTCATTATCATAAGTTTGCGACTTGTGGCCAATTTCCTACTCTATTGGAAATTGGTATTCGACTTATTCGTTATGAAGGCAGACCCCAAGTGGTTTGTTGAAACTAATTAATCCACCGCATCTAGCCTGATTGGGACTCAACCTTTACACGTTTGGAAGATTGGACAGATTGATAATTCGATTATACTTTACAAGTTCGTCACTTTCATACAATATATAACTACAAGACTGCTCGATTAGTTTAGTGGTTTAAGCGGTCGCCATGCCGCTCTGTACTACGCTGTGTTGTAGGTTCAAACCTCACATGGGACAACACTTTGTGTGATCCACAAATTGTTGTTCTGAGTCTGAGTGTTCTTTGTGTCCGTTTCTTGTATGTTTGTAAAGTCCCCTGCGATACAGAATTTATTCCTAGTGCGAGCATTGTCTTTTAAAAAATAAAAAAAACATGATTTCAGAACTCAAAGCAATAATTACTATCTAATCTAAATCTAGTATTGGACCTTTTTCTAGGAATAAAATGTCATGCCGCGGCTTGACTTCACTGTGTGAATATAACAATGTTTATTGTTCCCGAAATACGTCCATTAAAACCGTTTTTGTTTAATAAACACAAAAAAAAGCATACTGTATCTATTTCACTAAACCTCGATCGTTACTCAAGTCTTCACCTAATCGCAATACTAAACGCGGTAACCTCATGATTAAGTAGACGTGTAAAAACGCTCAGTACATAACACAAGAACAAAATATAAAACCACTCTCAGAATAGCGGTTTTGTACAATGATAATTGTAGAGTTTCCTTGCTTCAGTTTATAAGTATAAAAAAAAATATATAAGTTTATCATGAATTGTACGATTATGATTCATGGATCATTTGAAAAATATGGAAATCTGAGTGGAGTAGAATAAATATATTTGAAAGAAAATGTTATTCAGATTCTAAGAATACCGCCAGCACTGTCTATGCTCGCATCTATTGCTAAGATATAAGATAGGCACGCTTTGCGCGATCCACGCAATATTCCTACTGTAGAAGTAGACATTTTAAAAAAGAAAATGAAAAAAATACATACATGCCATCTGAAAGTATGTACAGGAAAAATCTTATAAAAAATCATTTGATATATTATAAAATTGTTTATTTACAAGAAAGTTAATTAGTTGGAATTTATTTTCTAAGCGAGCACCGAAATTTTCGAATACTCATCGGCAAAGAGACCACAAAATGGCCGACATCTCTTCGCTATTTTTTTTTTTGAGGGTTTTTTAATGTTTTTGGTTTATTGATGTAGACACAATTTTTTAAATAATCCCATAAAAAGAAGTCTGCTGGAAATAGATCTGGACTTCTGGGTGGCTATGGAATGTCGCCTCGTCTGGAAATCACCTTTTCCAGAAACATGTCTTTGCCCACTGGCAGGGACTCATTGGATGTGTGACAAGTGACTCTTGTTGAAACCATGTGTTATGAGTGTAACCAGCAAATTCCTGTAGCACCGATCTCAAGAACTCCCCTAATATGTATGGGCGGGATGTTAGATTCAAATGTTAATGAATTCTTGACCCACTCTATGATGTACGTAGTTGTATTTTTAAGTTAAATCTTATGCCCCATGTCACCGATATTTTCCTTAAAAGTTCCTCAGAAGCTATGTAATCAAGCCTTTTCAAGGTTTATTGTTTGTCTAAATATAGACCTAACATCGTCATCCATTTACTATATGCTATTTCAAAATACAATACACTTATTCATTTTTTCTATGTATTTTTCCTTTGGAAGTCATTTAACGTATTTCTTATTTACATTTTAACTTCTTTGTTTCTTCAATATACGAGTTACACCAATATTTAATTAAAAGAAGAAACGAATCAGGTCATATATACTTTCTGATAACAACATATTACCTTTGATCATTGGTAAAGCGCGGGCGAAGCTTTATGGTAGGGAGGTGACTAAATAGGAAGTACTTATTGGTATACGAAAATATCCGAGATAATTTAAAGTAAATATATTGCTTGATTTAAAAAAAAATATGAATCTCTGCAACAGAATTTATGATAATTGAATTATATTAATTCAACAATAAAAATAATCAGAATTTTATACTGTAATAACAATTTTCGTCTATGAAATGTTTAAACGGAGCTAATTATCAATGTTTAACTATGCCAATATCATCAAATTTTATCCATTAAAAGGACTTATGTATGCACAAATTACAATATAAGTAGTTTATTAGTGTTGAAATTCATTGATAAGGGTGACAGTTCCATAGCAAGTAGGACCTGCAAACTAAGTTTCAAAATAAAAGAAGTAGTGATTCTTAACTTGATAGTTCAAATACGGTAATGAGTCTAGAAAAATCAACATCTAGTATAATTATTTTTTTTAAATAATATTGACGAATATCTCAAAATTCTCTCACTCCCAACGAATTTTAGTAAGTGACACTTTGGAGCTCTGATATAGTCGATTTGGCTGTGTCCGGAAATAGACCTTGCTGTGATGTTGGCGCAGTAATGACACGGGCATCCGACAGTTAATAAACACTGCATTTTAATTACTGTAGATATTTATCTACAGTAATTAAAATGCAGCAGATTATTTAATCTGAATAGGTAAATGAATAAAAAGATATTTATAAATTCCCATAATATTACAGTAAATAAATAAATATATACATATTATAGTAAATATATTCGCAGTCATTCATGTTCATCAAAGAGAAATAGTAGTGTATATAATGTGCTTTTTGGGCATCAAGAATGAGAAAATAGGGTGCTCTTAAACGAGAAAAAAGTGACTATACTAAAATAGTTTATCATAACAAAATAGTGAATAACGAGAGGAAACACTTGAATAAAAGAATATGGATTTTACTATTAAATTACAAGTGTAAGCTATAACTCGAAATACTAAATAAAAAAATAAAAAACCCTCTTATTCCATTAAAATCGAAATTACATTTTTTTTTTAAAAAGGCAACGCTTACACTAATAATAAATCCTGTGTAGCGGGGGATTTTATAAACATACAAGAAACGGACACAAAGAACACCCAGACTTAGAACAACAGTTTGTGGATCACACAAAGTGTCGTTCTGAGAGCGGCGTAGTGACCGCCTTAATTACTGGGCCAACCGTGCAGTTTTCAACTTTTTGTTAAGTAATAAAAAAAACACAAATCGAGTCTTAAAAAAAATAACAGTAATAATAATGTCACACATCTCACAGAGCCGTCCGGTTACAAACTATGCAGAGCCCATACTATGGTAACCACACTACTGATAAATATACTTATATATTTCTCAAAATACACATATTATATATATATATATACATTACGCTGAGATACAGTAAAAATAATCGTGTCAACACACTAACATTTGTCAGGGATGGGAATCGAATCCACGATCACTAGCTGAACAGTCAGTCTTATTAACCACACGGCCAACAGGCCAATTAATATGCTTAAACCTAAAAATACTTATGTAAGTCTCAACTAAATAAAACATTATAAATATATCAAAAAATTATATATAGGTAATTAATTATCACATTATACTTAATTAATCAGGAAAGAAAACATAATGTCCTATATCAAAAGACATCTAAAGATATCCGAATGATGTCCCATCCCTAGCATTGCCTTTGAAACTCTATAATATACGTGTTCGAGATTTTCCTCTACGATAACAAACGGGGACTATTTCTTTTACTAACCTAATTCCAATATAACGAGTACATTCGACTCTTAGTAAGGTTATAATAATAACGCTATCATTTCCCAGTATTATAGAAAAGCGAGAAAAATCATAAGTATACTGAGCTTAAGTGTTGACTGTCATTAACACTCGCTTTAGTATACTCAAGTGCCAATGGAGGGCGGTTACTTTCTAACAATATAAAGACATAAGCCTCTCTTTATCGTATCTTACAAAAATATATATAATCGCGTTAGAACATTTCTTTACATACCACTTCGTTTATTTACTAAGAATGATTAAGAAGACAAATTTATTCTTTTAAATTAAAGGTTCGAATTAAGATTTAAACTATTCTGTCATCTTTTCACAGTACCTTCAAAAGACTAAATAAATTTTCTTTATCATATACTTAAATGTTTTTTCCCCCACAGCCTTGCCGTGCGAACGTCTCACTCTTAGAAGAAGATATCTGGCGAGAACAGCAATGCAGTGCTCATGACGACACTCCGTACGGAGGGGAGCTGTTCCACTGGAGAGCTCACAGAGATGATGCAGAACCTTGTGCTCTCACTTGTAGAGGAACACCGCAACATTCTGGGCAAAGTCCTGAGCCGGTAAGTTATTGGAACCAGATGCTACTGTGTTTTATTTGTTTTATGTTCTAAAATTATATAAAAAGTACTAAGACTATCAAAATAAATAAATATGTCTTTATAGCGTTTAAATTCAAAACAGCATTGTAAAGAAATGTAAAGTCATTTATGTGTCCTATAGTAAGATACTCATCATCAAATCATCATCAATCAATCATTTATTCTGCAATGTTTCCATTTACAATTATCAAAGTTTCAAACGATACTTATTATACTTTACTTAAGTTTTCTTAACTTTATAAACAAAGTTGAGTAAACTTAAGTAATGTTTTTATTGTTTATAAAATCAAGGATTTTATTGTTTTTGTAGTAGTAAATATAATCTAGATTTAAGTAGTATTTAGTTTCATTAGTTTTTTAAACTTATTATTTTGCGCGTAATATTGTATTGTTAGGTGTTGTCTTATATGGTGAATGTTGTGTGTACCTGTAATGGGCATGAATACCTGATATTATTTTTTTGGAAATTTTGTTTAAAACTGAATTGTATGTATTCTGTTGGTATGGTATGAATAATTAAATAAATCTTATATGACGTTATAGGACTTGTTACAATTGCCCACTTATAAAATAATTTATTTTTAAATATTTTTGCTTCGTACCCATATTTGCATAGCGTAATAAGTAAACTTGTAATTCATTTTTTTTGTAGTATTCCTTATAAAAACTGTGGCAGTTTGTTTCATACAAACTATGTTCTATGTAATTATATTTATATTACTCCGTGTGGTGACGGATTAAGAATATATAATTTCACCACTTCTATACTTGCCATGGGTGTCATAAGAGGTAACTGAGGAAACAAAATGTGCAAGACAACATCACTATAATGAGAAAGAAAACTTGAAAAAAACTCTATGGAAATCTATCTGGCCAACGTGGTGCAGCAGGCCAAAACCTTCTCTCTAAGGAAAGGTCTACGTCCAGCAATGAACTATTAAAAGCTGTAATAATGATATATATAACATAAAAGCAGGAAGATATATTTTTCTAGAAACTTCTATTCTCGTAACAACGTCTTGGTGAAACTACTTACTACTAAGAAAATTGAATTTCTTTTTATTCTCCTTACTCCGAGATAAGAACAACATTCACATTAATATATTTTTTTTATATATTAAGAGGCTACCAAAGTGACTCTACTTTGCCTGATGGAAAGCATGAATAGAATCCAAGAGTTGTGATCACTATACTCATCGCAAATGCAGACAATGCAGTATGGTGATCCACACTATGGCTGCCTTGTGAGATGCTTCTTCACACCCCGCTTGGGGACATAAATGGCGTGACAGTCATCGTGACAGTATAAGGCTTACACAGTTACTACGATAACTGTCACCCCTGCATCAATGGCCCTCCGATCTTTCGGTTTATCATTTCTTTTAAATAGAAGTTCATTCATTCAGCAAATTGCAACATTTAAAATATCAGGTGAACGTCGAAAGGATTCGACGTTAACTTCTTTAAATTAAGTGAGCTCCATTCATTCAGTAAATTGCGAAAATTCTTATATTTTCAGAATTTATCGCACGAGATGAAAATGAAAAACAAGGTGTTCTTACTAAAAGCGCATTTATCTAAAATTTACAATCGTAAGATTTATGCATCGTTCTAACCGCTAAATCGGCTCTGACCAAGCTGATTTCAATTTGTCGATAGATTTGGTGCCAAGATAGAAACGCTGGCCAATTCATGAGCCTGATCTAATAGCGGTAGTCCGACCTGTTTGAGGTACTGCAGTTTCAACACAGTTTCCCAACCGAGACTTGCAGTGCCCTTATCCAATTACATTTCTTACCTTGTTTACCTTCCTCCCATATCTTGTCAGAAAATGATTACATAACCGAAAAGGGTTAGTTGTCTCAAAAGAGCTGTCTCACGGTCGCTGATCCAAAATAAAATTGGAAAAAGGTCAGTAAAAAGATAATAATGAGAAGTGATCAGATTTTCTATTTTATATTACTTTCTTTTTGTTTTTGTTTTAAGTGCCTGCTAAAGTGACTACTCTGCCTGATGGAAAGAATGAATAGAATCCAAGAGTTATGGTTACCATACTCATTGCGAGTGTAGATACTACAGTACAGTGACCTACACTATGGTGGCCTATTTAGATGCTTTTTCATGCGCCACTCGGGAAATAAAGGGCATGACAGTCATCGTGGCAGTTTAAGGCTTACACATTTACCACTACAACTGTCACTTCCGCATCAATTATCTCTAACAATGATTCGTCCCTGTGATTGCTAGCAATTTACCTAGATATTAGATAATGTTTTATATTTAAAACACTCATTATAAAAAAGTTTGATCTTCGTTGTGCTGTACGAGTACATGATTTTAGAATTTTTGCATTTCAAAAATATGTTTTACGTGTGCTATAATTTCTAGTTGGTCAGTAACCGATATTTTGTCCACAGACTGTGTCCCTGGACGATGAAGACCGCGTGGTGGTAACTGTGCTGGCTGCGAGGGTGTCTGATGGCACTAGATGTCGGCCAGGCAGTCTTGACATGTGTATCGATGGAAGATGTCAGGTAAGTTAAAACAAAATATGCTACTCCAGGTCAATGAGAATTTTGGACGCCACGTGCAGTTAATTTACATATTCGCATCGATTCTGTTACAAGTATTTTCCGCATTTTTAGATTACAAAATTAAGGTATAAATGTCAATACCTCAAAACCGGGCTTTGCTCGGTATTTTTTTTTGATAAATTGTGTTTTGGGATACACACGGATAAAACAACGTTTTCTAAAAATGATATCTAGCTAGATCGTTTTATCGCGCGCAAAACTCCCTGCATGGTACATTTCATAAAAACGCTAGAGCCGTTTCCGAGATTCAGATTATATATACATAAATATACAAGAAATACTCGTTTAAAGGTCTTAGATAATCCGCCATAAAGTTAATTTTAGATTGCTCAGTACCTCAACTAGTCGTTGGAGTTACAAAAATGCGACTCAACTGAAACAATATATCTATAATTACTGTTAACTGACTAACATCAGACTGTTCCAGCTGAAAGTATGCGACCTGAATCTACTTGAACCATTACTAACATTTCTCAGCCCATCCATTTAAGTAATATCTTCTCCTGTTTCGTGCTACTCCTTTGATATACTCCCAAAGATTGCATCCGAATTATGAAGTTGACGGCAATACATTTGCCTCTAAGTCTTATTTTTTCCTTCTAATATAAAGCCCTTTTCGTTATCATAAAGCACATAGAATATGTTTGGATGATAAATCTTATTCTTTTCCATATCTTTACAGTAAATACGAGCTTAGCAATTTTGTTTGAAAGATTCGCATCAAGATATCAAGATTTAGATAGCATTGTTAGTATTATTATACTCAGAATAGGCTAGATGACACCTTAGTCAAAATAGTTACTTTTATCATCTGTCAAAACGACAATTTTAAATGAAAAATGTACTAAGTACCAAATTGTGACTTCACTGTTTTAGACTACTCAACTGAACAATATATTTCACTGTATATTTGATTGAAATTCGTAATAATAATAAAAAAGCTATGTTAATTGTATTTTCCGAGATGTTTCGCAATATTAGTTTTAATAAAGTGGACATTGGTATTTATTTACGATACAGTCATCTATCCAAATACTTTATCTTTCAAAATACTACTACTACATCTACTCGACTCTGATTTCCATATTGTTCAAACTTCATCCCATAAATCATAATGGTACAATTTGTACTAAAACTATATATTTTATGGTAAAACTTACAAAAGTAAAACAAGTAAGTTATAAAATTGTTTTTGTACAAAACTGCAGTTCTGAGAGTACTTTTCTGTTTTGTTCTCGAATTTACTTCCACAAGAAATATGCTGAGAATTATATACAGTTTATAAGAATATGGACTACTTTATATAGAACAATTTGATTCTTAATAATTAGAAACTAAGGACTATTAGTGCTTGTACGTATATCACCAACCTGAAAATCTGAATACTTTCCATTAGCGCTCCATGTTAGTGCAACACGTATTTTTTCTTCACTATTGTTTGAGTTTCATCTTCTTTTGTTAATCATGCTATGTTCCTTACTCAATACCAGTTCATCCATCATCCACATCGATAATGTTCGTTCACCTGCATATATCTTAATTTTTGGTTAGATTTCTCAGTCATTAGTATGTATGTACATGATAGTTTCTTGAGTGTGTAGCGTTCATGTGGCAACACAGCTAGATGGCGTTTTGTGTCAGATTTCCAATTTATTTGTTATTATTATTATATACACAATAAGAATTTTAACTTCTTTTACTTTTTTAAAATTTATTTAACCACGTAACATAATGATTCACCACAAATGATTAACAATTGAAGAGTATTCATTATTCAGTATCGTGTATTGAATACAATCGAAATACTAAGCGGATTAAATATTTATACTTGAACAGTATTTGGTCATAACGGTGTTGGGGGAATTCGTTTATTTCCTATATAATATTTATTTATTAAAAACTCTATTTTCGTTTCGTATTAATTTTACTGGACTGTTGGAGTAGTAGTAGTTAGTAATCCTGAGTGGCAAACCTCATCTGAATCCAGGATGAAAGACTTTGTTATGTGTGTATGAGTGATTGATGAACTCTTACCACTAACCGCGATGAATATGATCTACTGTGGTACTAACTTCTACTGTCCACCTATTTTTCAGGAAATCATCCAGGTTGTATCATCATCTTCATTATCAACAGCCTTCAGCAGTCCACTGCTAGGCATAGGTCTCTCTTTAGAAAGTAGATTCGGTATAGGGTTTGTTTCAAGTTTTCCTTTTCTTTGCAGTATTAATGTCTTGATTCTGCTTGTTCCCTTAGTCAGCTTTCGTGATACTTCTGAAGTAAATAGGGAACCGACTTATCTCAAGAAGCACATTTCAGAAAGTATTCTCATACAGCTTGTTATGTAGCATAAGATAGGGATAATGAAAGTTAAAACAAAATTTGACAAGATGACATTAGAGAAAAAATTAAAAAGGACGTTAGCTAAATAGATCCCAATATGTTTTTACCAATTAAATACTATTAAATGAATAAATATATTTAATAAAGCGATAATTTATTGGAATAGAATGGATTTTATAATTGTATTAAACTAAATGGTTTTATTCACATCAGATTATCGAGCCCTGCTCTTTTTCCAGGAATGAAACATTCTGCCGTAAATAGTTCAGGACTCAATTACCCTAATATAGGGATTATAGGTGTATCAGTCCATGGGAGATGCAGTAAATTAACCTCATACACGAAATACAAACGAGTAACAGTATAATTAAAAACACTTGAATTACAATTCAACGGTTAGTAACACTGGATATTGAAGCTTAGACACGCACAAAAAATAATAGTAGACCAGCACAAGTGCTTAGCAAATAGACCATATCTCACTCTAGGTACCCAAGCCACGCTGATTTCAGCACGAGCGAGCCGGCTCGACAGGGGCAGTACTACCCTCCCACAGAAGACCAACCTAAAGCGCTAGCATCCGCGTTGTCGTGTTTCGTTGGTGAGTGCGAGACCAGAGGCCCATTGATGCAGGGGTGACAGTTATCGTAGTAACTGTGTAAGCCTTACACTGTCACGACGACTGTCATGCCTTTTACGTCTCCAAGCGGGGTGTGAAAAAGCATCTCACAAGGCCGCCATAGTATGGGTCACCATATTGCATAGTCTACATTTGCAATGAGTATGGTGACCACAACTTTTGGATTCTATTCATGCTTTCCATCGGGCAGAGTAGAGTCACCTTGGCAGGCTCTTAATAAATAAATATATATAGATGTAGAATATGGAAAAAGAATTATCACAGAGGCAATACGTTAAATGTTTAGCAAAGTTAGAGCGAACTGCTGAACAATGCTCTGTCGGGTGGGAGTAGACTAAAAGGGATTTCGCGTGAACCTCCGAGTAGGCACAATGATTGCCGATGGTCGCACTTCTTTGATACAGTTGTTTCGCCACACGACAATTGAGCAGGGGTAGTGAATATTCTTATATTCTCTTCTTACATTCAATTCCCTGCCATATCCTTCAATTCTTTTTCCAGGCATATCCTCTTCCAAGTAGTTCATTCAACTTTGGTCAGACACTCATAAATTAAATTATTTCTGGTTTTTAATGTTATCTTTATATGATTAAATCAATTTCATTCAGTAATGAAACCAGACCTTAATGAGTGTTTACTGACATGCCTCAATGAACAATCTTCACGCTTCTTTTGACACATTATGGTGAGAGGGTATGACAACATGTCTGTCACGTGTATCATGGCAGAATGTATATGAAATTATTTAGGCATTAATATTATATGAACGAAAATAAGAATATAAAGACAAGACAAGATTTATAATTTAGAATGAAATTTTCTTTCAACAAAGAGATAATGCTCGTAAATTGACGGATACAAGTGTAGAGAATGACTCAAGTAAAGGCAGAATGCGTAAAAGAGGACGAAAATATGGCTGAAATGAAATAAACAGTTTTCTAAGTAATGATAGAGATGAATAGAGAAATCCATCAGACCAATATGACTGTCCACATCTCACAATTATCTGAACTTGTTAAAAATAGAACCTTAGACTCGCTGGTTGAGATTACTAGCCATCAGCTGGACCAACAGACCAATTCTATCTATTGTTTTGCATACAAACTCCTCATATATATCCTCCCAGCATCCCTCAATAAACTTACCAAAATCTTTATCTCATTGAAATTCAAAGCTCCAACTGACCGCTCATAATTTAGCATAACTTGATATAAAAGTAAGGACCAATTTGGTTACGTCCCGTATCTATTTAGTTAAAAGTATAAGTCGTTATCTGTGGCGTGTCTAGCTTTCAGCCCGGTACATTCATGCTCTGAATTTTAATGGCTACCAAAGTGTTTGGGTCAAAGCATAAGAGACAGCGAGAATAGAGTTCCGTTTATTAACTTTATTCAATTTTGTTGCCATTTTATGCGACTAATAGGTATTTCTTAAGGTAAGCGGACAAAGAAATAGTTAAATTTGTTATAAAGAATCTCTTAAAGAATAGATTTCATAGATCTAAAATAGGCAATAGTGCTTACACACTACTCAAAGTAGCTGTGAACACGTAGCCTTATGTGTGTACTGTAATTTAATGGCCATTAAGACAAAGATATCAACTAAACCAATTCAAAACAAATTTGTTACAACGTGGGCTATCTCGCACGGGATAATATAATTTAGAAATTTATATTGCGTTAGGACTGTCAGTAGCTTTATAAATATATTAATCATATTGAATAATAATTTATTTTCACTGTGACATATACATAATTGTCACAGTGAAGGATATTTTGGTTCAAAATAAATCTTAAACACAATTACACTGCGTTACACTAGTTTAAAGCTAAAGTTATAATATTTAATCTTACACCTTTTATTTATCCATATTTTTAAAGAAGTTGTTGATGACTATCCAGTTATGTAGGTCCAACTTCGAAAAAGAGATCAATCGTCGAATCCAGCTAGGATAGGCAGCGTTCGGGAAGCTACATAACGTTTTCTCGTCACAAATACCGCAGTAATAAGACAAAAGTCTTTGACTAGTGTGTGTTGCCAGTGATGACTTACGGCACAGAGACGTGGTCACTCACTATGGGCTTGATAAAAAGACTCAAAGTCACCCAAAGAGCAATGGAGAGGGCAATGCTCAGAGTTTCCTTGTGTGATTGAATCAGGAATGAGGAGATCCACAAACGAACCAAGGTCATCGATATTGCCAGTAAAATTACTAAATTTAAGTGGCAGTGGGCGGGGCACATTACACGCAGAAACGATGATTGATGGGGCCATAAAGTTATCGAGTGGCGTTCGCGTACTGGGAAACGCAGCGTTGGCCTCCCACAAGGTGGTCCGACGACTTAGTGAAGATCCTGGATGCGGACGGTCCGAGACCGGCTGTTGTGGAGAACCCTGAGGGAGGCCTATGTCCAATAGTGGACGTATTTTGACTAAGATGAGACGATGAGATATTATTAAATATTAAGATATTGAAAATTGAGTTCAAATACTTTAATCACTGCCTGCCTGACGTAACTAACTGCTACCTAAATGCTATTTAGATAAAACTATGAACGAAAATATAGACATAGCAAAAATTAAACACAAGAAAATGTACATATTAAAATAAATAAGACTAGTCTAGAAAAATATTACATTTATTTAATTTGTAGGTTAACAAAATTATATATATACGTTTAAAGTAGTTCGTAACAAGAAAATTACGATCAAAACAGTTCTAAATTAATTCTGTTTTGTGACTGATTCAAGCAAGCTATATTTCTGCTAGTGAGATCATTTGTTAGAGATAGATTTGTTAACTTTCTTCAGGCATTATTTGACAGGAGTCGATTTTAAAACATGAATAACAAAAAACGCTGTTTCTATCGCTTCATCTAATGTGTTAAACCCTGACCCGCGTATAACACCCCAGTGCAGTAATTCAGTTAGTTATGCTTTGGAAGCGGACATGGGTATAAATAGGCTCTTTTTGTGTGAAAACAATGCGAAAATGGCGTGTTGAGACAACAAATTGGGTTAAAAGTTGTTGTGTTGTTGCTTGTGTCGCGATGTATGAAGCACAAGCGGAAAGGATTGAGAATGTAACTTGTCTGTCTGAGGTTTCATATGATTAATTAATGGATAGTTAAAGATTTGAATAATGACAACTGTATTTTTTTTATTAAATACAGACGGGTCACGTGATAGTAAATCCCAACCGTCATCGTATGACACCTGTTAAAAATCATTGCTGAGGACTTATTTATTTCCAGCAATAAATTATTAGAGACTCTTGACGATGATGACGATCGATGCCACTTGTAACACTGAACTCACAAGTACACCGTCATTCTTTTGATCCCCTTATCCCTTTGAATTAGCGAGAGGGATCGTGTGTGGTACTTTCAGTAGCTTACCTGATTATCCTTGTCGCAGGTCGACTGAACCGGGATGAATTTCCTAGAACCTCAACTTATTCGGACAGTCCAAAATATCTTCATATAACAAGCCATAAACATCCAAGCGCCTGTAACGACACTAAATATAAGCAAACAATTCCGATGTGGTTACTATCACGGCACAAGAAGAGGTTGGCCGCTATACCGACGGCTCAAAGTTGAAACCAATATAAGGTGCTAAATCCGTAAACACCCGAATGCTCTTTTCTCAGCTTATATATCGCTCAGCTCAGCCTTACTCGGCTCAGCAATAATTTCCAATATAATAGGTGCATATGTGTTCACGGGTAGGTTAAACGAATTCTACTAGACGAACAGACCGAAATCTACTGATATCGTGGCTGCTTCGCTCTCTAACACACAGGGACAGTTGACAATTAGTTCAAAATTACTGAACAGATCGGGGTTAAGTTGCATTTAAGGTACCTATAAAGCAGTGGTAGCACAAGCATAGCTTTTCTACTACTCTATGTTGTAAGTACCAGTTTTTGCCAGCAGTTGCGCTCAATTGTATGTTCGTTATCACGTTAATTGTAGCCTGTGCGTTATTCTGATAAATAGGTTATATTACTGTAGAGAGTAGAGTAGTAGAGCCACGCCGGGCCGGCTCGACCGGGGCAGTACTACCCTCCCACAGAAGACCAACCTAAAGCGCCAGCATTCGTGCTGTAGTGTTTCGTCCCAAAGCGTGGCGTGAAAAAGCATCTCACTAGGCCGCCATAGTGTGGGTCACCACACTACAGTTTCAGCATTTGCAATGAGTATAGTGATCACAACTCTTTGGATTCTATTCATGCTTTCCATCAGGCAGAGTAGACTCACTTTGGCAGGCTCTTCATATAGAAGAAAAAAAAAGAGTTTTATCTGAACCTATTTAGTGATTTTTATATAAAATAATAACAAACATCATCATAAAAATTTTTTACGTTTTGGATTAGTAGGATCACATCGATGCCGTGACTAACTTTGCGGTATTAAATAATTTAAATAGAAATGACCCTAGGTTCTTGCTCGTGGTTAAAATGATATATAAGACATCTGACTCAACATTTAGGATCTCTAACCACTAGAGCACAAGTAAAAAATCATAAAACTACATAATTCATAGAACAAGGCGGACAAAACTAATCCTCTTCTGCCTAAAGCTTGTATGACCATATTTTAACCCACAAACTCAATATCTCCTTTCAAAAAGCTCATAAACTGATAAGATCAATATCAACACCTACACAAACTAAAGCCGGGTCAAAGTTATACAAATTTCAGGGATAACTCCGCAAAGCTGTCAATTTCTTGATCCCAAATGATCCCAAATCAGTATGACCCAGATATTTATAAAATCAGAGTAAAAAGCCCGCCTGCCCGCCCTCTAATAATGCAGTGAAACAAAATGTAAGTTTGTTTGGAAAGGTCCGGATACCAGATTTGAATATTGAAACGGAAGCCGGAACGTGTTGATTTAAGTATCGACATGACCCTTTGGTATCCGGTTCCCATACTTTTGGGTTGATTTCACACCGATAAGTAACAGTATCGGACATTACAGATTTTAATTATCAAATAACAACTTTGAAAGGTGCTAATTATAATTTAATTACCACTTTGCCATTGTGATAATATATATTAATTTGCCTCGGTATAAATTTCACTTAACATCCCTACTAATATTATAAATGCGAATGTTTGTTTGTTACGGTTTCACGCAAAAAATACTCAATCGCTCATCATGAAATTTTGTACACATGTTCTTGGAGGTGTTAGAATTAACATAGGATAGGCTTTATTTTTTTATTAAAAAAAACACATATTTATGTAAAATGATCTGTTACGAAACTTTATGTGGCAGACCAAATTCTACGTCAGCGAAACCACAGGCAAAAGCTAGTCTTCTATAATAAAGCCATCACCTTTTATCATAGGATATGCTTTGATTGCTGCCTCCCCTAATTACTACCAAGAAAATTTACAAACTGCAGCAATGAACACATAGCCATTACCTTGTTGGTGAGTGTGAGACCGGAGGCCCTTTGATGCAGGAGTGACGGTTATCGTGATAACTGTGTAAGCCTTACACTGTCACGATGACTGTGATGTCTTTTACGTCCCCAAGCGGGGTGTAAAAAAGCATCTCACAAGGCCGCCATAGTGTGGGTCACCATACTGCATTGTCTGCATTTGCAATGAGTATGATGACTACAACTCTTGGATTCTATTCATGTTTTCCATCAGGCAGAGTAGAGTCACTTTGGCAAGCTCTTAATATAGAAAAAAAACAACTTGCTTCTTGTAATTTACCGTCACCACTTAGATAATAGCAGAAAATTGCGCTTTGCTATGGTTGAAGACTATCGATAATAAACAGATTTATTGTTTTAAGTTATAATATTAGGTTTACTAAAATAATAATAATATTTTGTACAACACAACGTCTAGATGGCCTTACACTGACACAGACAACTAATATAAATACATATACAGTTTTTTTTAAGACATACATATTACATACTTAAAAAACCCGAACTCCGATGCTTGCGACCTTAGAATCGAACCCAAGAGCTCAAGCACAGCAGTCCCACATACTACAACTGCCCTACCGAGGCAGTGTATATTCGCTTCTACCTTATAATATTTTTACTACACAAGTTTCTGAAACTTTAAAACAATATCAGGTCCATTGGAAGGGTATAAGATTGTAAATCAAATGACAGCTATTGATGTTAGAATACGATGCTTGGGCTGATCTACAACCTTAGGATTCTAATGCCATTATTACCTGGTTTTATATTAATACATTTAGAAGATAAACAATTTTGGTCTGGTTTGTGTCCTCAGAATAAACACTGTTTATTCCAAACCTAAACTTAATAAAAAAGAAAATTGTTCTGTAGATAAAATTAACTACACAATTTTATTAAGGGTCTGACAATCACGCTTTCTTCGATAAATTTAGAAATTCGCAACTGTTCGTCTGTGGTAACACTCAAACATTATAACAGTTATAATTAATTTTATTGTTTGCTTTACGACTGGCGTAATTCCTTCAGGTTTATTTAACTTGCAAAATTGTATTCTATTTACATAGATTCGTATCAGAATGTACGTACATTGTCTTGTATATACACTTAATGTTTACTTTGATTTATGTGCATATTTTTGTTTTATAATTCATTTTAATAAGGGTATACTTATTTCTTTTTATACACTAACTCTTAATGATCCACTTTCAATACATAAGAATGAATACGATCACCTAATTGGTATAACATACCTCTAAGTTGAGTGTCTGTCCATGTGATGATGGATTCAGAATAAAGAGTGTCACTACCCCATTTTTCCCATGGGTGTTGTAAGAAGCGATTAAGGAAATAAAATAAGCAAGACAACATCACTGTAAAGAGCAGGCAAACTTGAAACAAACCACATGTCAACCCGTCTGGTCAGTATGGTGTAGGAGGCCAAAACCTCCTTGTAAAGCAGAGGCCTTTATCCAGAAATAGACTGTTAAAGACTTGGTGATGATAATGAAATTGTCTGACGTTTCAAGTAAGCTGCATAGGCAGATCAACACCATATTATCTATTCGTGTTAATTCCTGCCTATAAATGTGTTTATGTTACACATTTTTTATGCATTACAATTATTAAAAATATCTGGTAAATAAACTTTCTAAGATGATATAATTACGTGATGGGTTTACAGGTGCATTAAGAACTTGGATGAATTCACGTATGAGAACACGGAATCTCTTAATACTTACAAACATGTATGGTTTGAAGGAACAGGGAAGAGGACGGCATAGGAGTCCTTTATGTCTGGATCTAACTGGCCTTCCTGACTTAAATACTTGTTGTTTAATATGTAATATTTGGCAGAATTGTTGTAGGGTTTTTTGTAATCACTGTTAAAGTGTCAACTAGTTTACAAAATATTGTTAAACACTCAAGAATGTTAACAAAACTCAAGATTTCCAAGTGACTTTATATTTACAAACCTTATAACCAAACTTTATACCTTTAAACGAGGCCTATTTCCTTGCAGGAGAAGGCAGAGGTATATCAAACGCTCACTTCTCGCTAGTATTTTGGTTCCACGTAATAAGTGGCGAGGCTATAGCCGCTAATATTGATGTTTTGTCTGTCACAGCCTCGTCCGTCAATTAGCAAGTGCAACACTTGCAAGTGAGGTAGACTTGAGGGCCTAAGTTCTTGGTAGAAACTCTATACACTATTAATCAGTTGTACATATATAATTGAACATTCTTTTTTTTATTTTAAGAGTCTGCTAAAGTGACTTTACGTTGCCTGTTGTAAAGCATGAATAGAATCCAGGAGTTGTGGTCACAATACTTATTACGGATACAGACAATGCAGTATGCTGACCCACACTATGGCAGCCTAGCAAGACACTTTTCACGCCTCATTTGGGAACGTAAAAGGTATGAAAGTCATCGTGGCATTTTATTGCACACACTTACCGCGATAGCCGTCACCCCTTTCTTTTTCTTTTTTTCTTTCTGTGCCAAAATCCCCCCGAATATCGTCTACTGGCGGTTATGCCGGATTCAAACCGACCAATAACCACACGCCGTCTCAGCCGGAGAACCAGGTGTAACCTAGAAAGGAAATCCCTGGAACCTCGACGTACCTCGCGCCATCTTTCTACAGCTTGCAGATGACCCCTTTTCTGCCCTAAAAGAACGTGTTCTCCGTAGCACGTCCCGCTGTCATCCTGGCGATTACTGTCACCCCTGCATTAATAGGCCCCGGTCTTGAGTAGTCTTCAAAATACTGTTGTAATCAATTATGATGCAAATTCTCAACAAACTACCTTTAGCTTTCAAGTACACTGAAATAAACTGTTTAAATATGTAGTATTTTTTCCTTTCTCAGTATCTTCATATTCATTGATATTCTATTCACTTTCTCTCAGTAATCCCTATTGCTTCAAATAGTAATATCATTCAAATCCAGTGAATTTACCAGTATCAAATAAAATCCGGAGAACCCTTACACTCTACCTTATGGTGTGATAAAAGCTCAGTTGTCTATTTGCGAATTTTTAGTACCCAACAAAACTGATATTTCTCCAATTTTATACTTTATTGGTAAAGAAATAAGAGTGTTTAGCTAAATCTGTTCAGTTTTGTGGACTTATAAGGAATTCTAATGTAGTAGTTAGTGAGTTTCTGGACTTTTCGTTGTTTTTTTATATCGTAGATTTTTTAGCATCTTTATGAAGGGCCTTTGTGAGAGCGTTTCCTTTTGTCATTGTAGATTAATACTTCAATATTACATTAGTGAACTACAAGAATGTATTTTATGTATTGCAGTTTCTTTAATTTTTCAGAACAGAACTTGTATGTTGTGCCTTCGTTTAATTTCAAGTCAAATGTTCGTGTATTAATTTACCAGTATTTTGTTTTCTATTTTGAGAGCCTTCCAAAGTAACTCTATCCTGCCTAATGGAAGGCATGACTAGAATCTAAGAGTTGTGGTCACCGTACTCATTGCACACTATGGCAGCCTATTGAGATGCTTTTTAACGCCCTGTTTGGAGACGTAAAAGGCTCGACACTCATCGTGGCGATGTAAGGTTCACACTCTTATCATGATAACTGTCACCTCGCATCAATGGACCTCCAGACTCGCACTCACCAACAAAAGACGACAGCACGTATGCTGCCGCTTTATGTTGCTCTTCCATGAGAGGATAGTACTTCCCCAGTCGAGCCAGTCCATTCGAACTGAAATCAATGTGGCTCTATTCCCTTGAATAAGGTATTTACACTAATTGCATAAAAAATGTCTAAAAAATCAGCCTTTTTAAAAAGTGCTATACAAAGTTTAAGTTTTGTAATGTAATATGTGTAATACTAAAAGAGAGGAATCAGAAAGCTCTGCAACAAGATTATAACGAATCCAATTTTAATCAGTAAGAAGTTCAATCAATTATATAACCCAGGCAATTTATCTTTAAAATAACTTTGACGTCCCTAAAGATTGACTTCACAAATTTTCTTTGAGTTTTATTTGTTCAAAGGCCCTTCAAAATGTTAAAGGACTTTCAGCTACCAACGTTGTGAAGGTAGCGGTCAAGTGGGTTCTTGAACTAAATGCTCATTTATTCATACAACAAAATTACTTATTTTATCAATCAAAATTTCTAAGGCAAGACGGTAATCACATCGAAAATAATAGCGTAATAAATATTTAATTCTCAGAATATTTTGTTATCTTATATAGCTATTTTCTCAGAATATATATAGGACATTATAGCACAATCAAAAATATATAACAGCGCCATCTAGCGAAGATACATCGAACTACGAAGTAAGAATGAAACGTATGAATGTAATGAACTACAATGCAACTACTAATCCTGTATCGCGATGTAGGGATTCGCGTGGCAATTAACATATGTACAGCATCCCAACGTCAACCGTTGGGCCGTTGCGCGCCAGGCATGTCACCTCACCTGGTCGGAGGATCCTCTCGTGTGTGGGAGGGTCATGACACCCATTCCCTCCACATTTATCACTATCTCAGAATAGGTCAACTACACTATTAAATCATTGAAAAATTTATCTTCTAACTCCTAAAAGGTCACAAACCTTTCCATCATCGCAAACACATCACATCTATTAAACGCAAACATGTCCAACTAGAGAAACCAGATAAAACACGTTGTGGAGTTTGTAAAATTTGAGGGTTTCCCTCGATTTCTCTAGGATACCATCATTAATTCCCGGCACAGTGATAATGGAACCAATACGAAACTAAACCCTTTTGAATACGAATATAATTTTATAAATTAGTCTACGTATGACGGACACGAGTAACAAACATACAAAAAATACACATTTGAATTGAGAACCTCTTTCTTTTTTTAAATCGATCTCAAACGAAGTCTAAATGTTAAATGAGTTCACCACAATACATAAGAGAAAATTGCATCCATACTGGTTAAGTCACTTCTGAGATGAGCAAGCACATGCCAACAGACAAAAAATCTAAAATGCTGTTATTTTGAGTTCTGTTTCTTAAATAAATACCCTCTTCATTAGCTTTTCTTCCATATCTTTAATGTCCACACATGACTTCTTACAATTTTTTATATACATATAGATTATCATATATATATATCATAAATAGCAAGTTAAATTCAAAAGAGATACATTACTAGATTTTAATACTGTTTCGTCGTTTGCAGCTGCTATTAACAGTCATTTTCTATTATATTTTGAAATAAAATTGAATTACGAAACTCTAGGAGTCTGTGGCGACTGTAAATAGAATAATACCACTGACGCCATTCCGTTTGCTAAGAGCTTTTGAGTTGTAGCCTTTGCCGAATATTCTCTCAGAAATTTCACTTTGGGACACACAGATAGGGATTTTGAAGAGCCGTTTGAGAAAGCAGACTACACAAAATTGATTTTTAAATAAATTGTGTTGGCATTTTAAAATATAAAAATGGCGTGTTTTTAAAAGTTCATAAGATGAAGAATTTTTTTTTTTACTGTGAAGTATGAAACAAATTTTATATTTGATAGATTTACTACATACATTGTTAAAAAGATTTAAATTTTGGATGGGCCAAGAATTCGTTAACATTTGAATCTAACATCCCGCGCAAAAATGTTACGGAACTTCTTGAGACCGATGTTACTGGAATTTGCTGGCTACAATCGTAATACATGAATTCAATAAGATGGAGCCTCTACCACCGTCAAAGATATGTTTCTGAAAAGCCGAATTACAGACGAGGCGACATTTCATGGCCACCCAGAAGTCCTGATTTATCTCCAGCAGACTTCTTTTTATGAGGTTATTTGAAGGATCGTGTCTATATCAATAGACTAAATCAAATGACTTAAAAAAGTATCAATCTTTAAATGGTTGACGACAAATTTATACAAAATATTATGACTAATTAGTTTTGCTTGCGATTCTTCAACATGTATGTCGTAAATCACGATAAACAGTAACCTATGTCCTTCCTCAAGGATCAAAGCATCTTCATACCAAAGTTCATTAAAATTGGTACCGATTTATCCATGAAAGTGTAACAGACAGACAAACTTACTTTCACATCCATACTAACATTATAAACATTGCATGGACCGCTCTTTCTCCCCGCTCTCTAAAATTGGCTCTTAATGACCCTTTTTTCGGGACTGACTTCTTCTGCCTGATGGAAAGCATGAATAGAATCTAAGAGTTGTGGTCACCATACTTATTGTGAATGTAGATAATGCATTATAGTGACCTATACTATTTCGATCTAGGATTAAGTCACATTCGGGTCAATTTCATCGTGATAACTTTTAAATTATTCGTCCAAATTATTTAGTATAAAATACAAAGTTCTTCTACACTAAATGCTAAGAAAGCGACAGATAATTTTTTGTTGATAGTTACTCTAAAATGCACAATAAAAAAAAGTCCAATTTAATTGTTTTTATTGTTCACTATTTAGAATATTCAGATAAAGAATAAATATATACTGTCGTGGACTTTTATTTAGAACTATTTAAAACAAACAATTCCATGTATATTGCGGTCATATAACTCCAAAGGTTATGACAATACATGTCAAAATAATTCCAAACAGCGTGAATTTTTCCAACTGACTTAATACTTAACGTTATACGTACAAATTACACAAAATCTATACTGTAAAGTTTCGACTAAATCTGTTCAATAGTTTTTGCGTGAAAGATTAACAAACGTCTATACTAATACACTTTTACATTTATAAATTAAATAAACAGTCAAGTGTTATATTACGATTAATTATTTTATTAACAAAATCATTCACCAACAGCAATGAACCAAACGCGTATTTTATTTACTCTCAAAACTGATTTTATAAATGGTTCGCAGCTTGAGTTTTGATTTTCCATATTGAAAAGGCATCTCAAGTTGGTAGTGTTCTTTTGTTTACAAACAAATAGAGGTGTAGGGTTTTGGCAATAATTAATTATCTTCTATTGGATTGCGTTCTAAATGGTCGATTCGCAAAATGGGCGAATGCTTTGTTTGAATAGAACACTCCAACGTTTCGCATTCGTGTTGATTTTCATCTTCTGAATTGAAACTAACTGTTACGTCAGACAATTGTTATATTCTTGTCATCCTTTTATACGACTTCGAAATTTAAATATTAATTAATTCTAACAATTAAAAACTTGTTGAAAAACTATTATTCGAGTACATAAAGTGAAAAGTTACATGCTCCTGAGAATTGATTTAACAATAATATACTCTTACACGAGTGTTTTTGTAGTACAAAATTTATCACTTTATCTTTCGCAGTAGTGTTTTCGCAGTACAAAATCTATCATTTTATTTTTCACAGTAGTGTTTTCGCAGAACAAAATCTATCAATTGTCATATTGTATATAAGTATTGACAATTGGTTTAAAGTGCTTTCCGTTAACTGTCCCAGTAGATTAAAGTTTTTCCTATCTACTATGTAAGTAAATTATAGGACAACTACTTTTCAAATAATTTCTTTTGTTAAATGCAATTAAATGACTCAGTGATAAAGCCTCTTTACGCAGATATTATTTTTCTGGATAAAATTGTGTAATAAGTATAAATAATATTTTCTTTGGAGCTAATTAATCATGTTAGACGATATAGTAGTAGAGTCTGCTGTCCTTGAGGTTTCGTGTTCGCTTTCTGAATTAGACCAAATGTTTGTATGATCTGCAAAAATTTGTTGTGGAGTTTACGAGGAATTGTTTTCTATGAATAATATATATATCTATTTACCAAGCAAAAATGGGAATATGTATTTATATCAGTTGTTTAGTACTCATAGTACAAGCTCTGATTAGTTTCATACTAAATAACGTTGTTGTCAAATGTCCGAAACATGACTATTTACATTGTTATTACTTAAAATAACCATAACGTACAAAAATAATATAAGATATATTTATGTATTTCTTATATTATTTTTGTAAAATAATTTAAGATATACTTATGTATATCTTATATTATTTTTGTACGAAGTCAATATAATTTATACTAATCCAATTCTACAATAATTATACTAAATTACATCAGAAGCAATCAAACAGTGTATCAGTTCTAAAATTGAAGTTCATTCACAGAATAGTATACCATATTCTGAAAAACTAAGTAAGTTAAGGTAGCTGTAAGCAAAATCAAATAACAAATCCTCCCCATGGGCAGTGAAGAAACCTTTAGCTTTATCAAAAACCCTATCATTCAGTTAAAATCTTCAATGTTTATCAAAACTGAGTTGGTAATTATAATCAAATTCACCATTTCTCGACAGCATGCAAATTCATCTCAGTCTGATTGTAACCAACTTGCTACATATTTTTGCTTAATCAACTCTCAGGAGCTCGGTAACTTTAACTTCATGTTGAATTTTAGCATTAGGAATAGAAACAGCTGTTGGTTTTTGTGTATTAAGTGGCTAGGTGTTACTTTGAATGTTTAGTTAACTCAGTTCAGTGAAGCATATTTGTTTGAAAAAGTAATTTGAGATGAAAGTTTATTTGTTTTTCAATCAACAAAATATTTCAGTGTTTTTTTAGCTTTACTTATAAATTGATATTCAATTTTTTTTGGCGGATAGTTTTATCAAATTTTTTGACGATTTTTGACCTGGACGTAAAACTAATAATATTACATTATTATATTTGACTGCCTCGGTGAAGCAGGTGTGGTGAATGTGACTGCTGTGCTTGGAATCTCGGGTTCGATACCCACGTCGCGCCAAATGTTTGTATGATTTGCAAATATTTTTTTTGGGAGTTAGAGTGTTTTCTATGTATGATATGTATGTATCTACAAAAAAAAAGAATATAAGTATTCTCTCAGTCAATATTAATATCAATATTATTCTCTTTATTTCGTGATATACACATATTTGTTACATTTTTAAATATATATAAAAAACAAAAAATACACATTTAAAAATATAAAAAATAGTAGTAGACCACCGACATCGGGTACAGGGACCAAGACACCGGTGGTTAGGGCTCCAAAGACAGGAACCTCCTCACAATACGGGCCGTGTCAAGGAGGACTGCCTTCTGCATCAGACCCTTGATCCAACCTTCTAACGTGAGCCTCTTAAGGTGTTGGTCGAGGCTCTTCGCTATCAATCCATGAGCAGATATGATTATCGGAACAATAATCACCGAATCCACATTCCACATGTCGGCAATCTCGTGAGACAGATCCAAATACTTCAATTGTTTTTCTTTTTCAACTTTCACGAGATTCTCGTCATGAGGAACGGCGATATCGACAATCATTGCGCGGCGCTCTAATCGATCTACTACCACAATATCAGGCTTATTGGCAACCATAGTCCTATCTGTGATAATAGTTCGATCCCAATATAACGTAGCACGACCGTTCTCGAGAACTGGGTCGGGCACATACCTGTAGTAAGGTACTTCGAAATTGATAAGTTGGTATTTAAGGGCAAGTTGTTGGTGTACGATCCTGGCTACTTGATTGTGCCTGTGCAAATACTCACCGTTAGCAAGACGAGAACAACCGGAAATAATATGCCTAATAGATTCTCCAGGACGGTGGCACGCCCGACAGATGTCAGCCGTACTATCTTTCAGGATATATTTCCGGTAGTTATTCGTCATGATAACTTCGTCCATAATTGCACAAACAAAACCTTCAGTTTCTCCGAAGAGGTCACCAAACCGTAGCCAAGACGTCGACGCTTTAAAGTCTATATCAGACCCGTGTAGGGCCCGATAAAATCGACCATGAAGTTCTTTACCCTTCCATACTTCCTTGCGATCAGTAGTACTAAGTACTACAGGTTTGCGCCAATTCTCTTTAGCCAGAGCGAGCGGGGTAAAACCAGTATCCACTGCAACTACATTGCGATGCACTCCCACATTAGTCTGTAGAAAATATTCTCTGAGATTGTATATCTCGCGATTGTGTAGAGTCTTGATATTTAATAGACCACGACCTCCAAACTTTCGCGGAATATACAATCTCATATCTCTCATCAATATTATTATTATAGTACAAGCTCTGCTTAGTTGGCGTTATGTGTCAAATGTCCAAAATATTAATTAATTTAATTCCTTAAAGTAGTTAAAAAGCTGATATGGTATTTCTACCACTGATAAAAGAAAAAAAGAAGAAAAGAAAAATACAGCATTTTCAATCACTTAAGTGTGGTAGAGAAAGCCAAAACCTTCCTTCAAAGGAGAGGCATATGTCCAGCTGTGGACTATTCGTGAAAAAAATAATTAAGCACAATCTTATTCAGTAACACAGATGCGCACTTTAATCAAAATACAAGACGAAGCATTTCATTGAGACAACGAAAACCTTTCAAAATAAACCATCTAATATAAAGCATCACCATTATTGCTTTCTAAACAAGAATTTATAATTCCAATAACAATATGGCGGTTTCCTTCCATTCTACATTGTTCACCATGAACAATACTTTACAAGAATTTTTTGTTGGAACACCGGGCGTAAATATCCATAACTGGGAATTTTTCTAGCTTTTATTTTTCCATCAGGTTCTTGGTGTGAAAATACTAGCAAAGTTATGACTTCAGTTGTTTTGTGCGTTATATTTTTGTAGCGTAAATATAAGAGTTTATTTTTAGTGGAGAATCTTATTATCCTTAACGGAGGTCGATTGTATATGTGGAACAAGTAAAAAATGAGTGAATTTCTCGATTTGTAACTCCAAATTTACAGCATTAACCCAAAGTTATTTGTTTTATTGATTTTGGTTACGCTTGTTTTTTTTTTATTTGAGAGTCTGCTAAAATGACTCTACTCTGCCTGATGGAAAGCATGAATAGAATCTAAAAGTTGTAATCACCATAGTCATTGCGAATGCTGACAATGTAGTATGGTAACCCACACTATGGCGGCCTATTAAGATGCTTTTTACGCCTCACTTGGAGACGTAAAAGGCATGACAGTCATCGTAGCATTGTACTGCACACACTTACTACGACAATTGTCACCCCTGCATCAATGGGCCTCCGGTCTCGCACTCACCAACGAAACACGATAGCACGAATGTTGTCGCTTTAGGTTGATCTTCGTCGGCCCGTTCATACTGAAATCAGCGTGGCTCTACTACCTGTCAAATGTTGTTATTTTACGATTTGTATTTTTCCCAAACTAAAATCTCTAAGTGTTTGTACAGGCTAATTTGTCATTCATTTTCATCATTACCTATAAATTTCATTAAAAGGATCTGGGATGAACAGTTTAATTATTTTCCTTACACTACGTATCGGTAAAACTTCTAGTTGAGCGGATTTCAATGGAAGGGTTTATGTAATAATTTCGTTGAGATCTTGATTCAAAAGCAGCATTTAGAAATACACAAATGAGAGATCAGCTTATGACCTCAGCCAGTGCAACCTGATCGAAACGTCAGGTACTTAATTTCCGTAAATATGATTAATCTATTATAGAATGTGATAGCTTGAAACTTGATATATCATCTAGAAATATTAAGAATAGTCCATGTACAGAAATAGACATTCTGTTTCCAAGATAATTAGCATTTTGACACAAGTAATAACCGTCTAAATCTAGCTATACCCTGCAACACTTTACTGTCATGTATTTGCATTGCCCTATCTAATATTAATGACAGATAAAAAAATCCTCGAAGTGGTTTGTGTCGCGTCAATATTTGAGCTCAATTGATGCCATGCCTTTTGAGTTTTCGAAGCGTACACAAACCAACTTTGACTGTACGGTTGGCCTAGTGGTTTAAGCGATCACCACGCCGCTCACTACTGCCTTGAGTGTTGTAGGTTCAAATCCTACATGGAACAACAGTTTGTGTGATCCACAAATTGTAGTTTTGAGTCTGTGTGTTCTTTGTGTCTGTTTTTTGTATGTTTGTAAAGCCCTCCGCGATACAGGATATATTCGTAATGCGGGCGTTGTCTTCTTTAAAATAATAACTAACCATTCTTGAAGCTAAAATTGAAAAGTAATTAATTTCTTATCTGATTACACTAACGACTTCACTTCTCAAGATTAAACCTTTTTAACGTTCTTAGATAATTATATCTCAGGTATTTTCAGCAGAAGAATTATTGAAGAGAATTTCTTTTTAAAGCAATCAGTGCATACTTTGTTTTGTATTATCTTTTCTTTCTCTTTTTATCGTCTGTTTTTAGATCGCGCTGTAAGAATGATCGTGTCGGAGAAAATTTCTTTAGAACGATTTGCGAAGTACGAAACTTTTTGTTTAAGAAAAAATATTGTTATGATATTTTATTTTGTTTTATGTTTAATTTTTGCTGTTTAACCTTATTTAACATATTTATCTTGTTAATTATATAAGTGGTAACATACTTAAATATCGAATTCAATTAGAACTAACTGGAGCATGATTTACAAACGGGATTATTACATGATCAAGACTTAAGGGACTTAACGGTTGGACGAGTGGTTTAAGCGGTCGCCACACCGCTCTCTACTTCACTGAGTGTTGTAGGTTCAAACCCCACATGAGACTACACTTTGTGTGATCCACAAATGTTCTAAGTCTTGGTGTTCTTTGTGTCCGTTTCTTGTATGTTTATGAAGTCCTCGTGACACAGGATTTATTCCTAGTACGGGAGTTGGCTTTTAAAAAGAAAAAAAAAATCGTTATAAAATATTTGCAAAATTTTATAAATAATTTGGTTGTAAATTATTCAATGTTTATATCAAAGAGTTCTTGTTAATATCATCTTCAACAGCTTTTAATAGTCCACTGCTGGACATAAAGCTTTTCTTAAAGAAAAGATTTTGGCCTACTGCACCACGCTGGCCAGACATGTTGGCATAGATTTTGTATCAAGTTTACCTTCTCTTTGTGGTGATGTCGTGAAAAATAATATGCTCTTAGCCGCCTCTTACGACATCCATGGGATAAATAGAGGTGGTGATACTCTGTACTCTTAATCCATCATCACACACATCGTGGTATACCAAAAAAAAAAAGAAAATCTTCACAAAGATAAATAATTTGACAGTATATACTTCTGTTTCAATAAAGTGCTTGTAGCTAAAATTTACGAGCTGTGCAGCTTATTCTTCTTTGTTCATTTTCACTTTAAAATCAACTTCGTATCTTTAAAAGTACAAGCTAAATTAAAACAGCTACACGCCATTTTTGTCCCCAAAATTAACGAGCACAGTACGTGATTGGTAGCGAGAAATATTAGCTGGGTACACAAGCTTAACATTCCGGGCCACAAAGTTTTAATTTTAAAAACGGGAGCAAACGTCGTGCCTAGGACAAAAGCACACCGAGGCCCAGAGCCACAAGTTACTGGTTTAAGTGATAAGAATTTTAATATCTGCCATTTATGATAAAATTCGGTTTTGGAATTTTTGTATTTTCGTCTTGTCAAGAAATAAACAGAAGATGGTCTGAAGGACAGTGGAGAACGCAAAAATCTTTTGGATACAAACAGCGTAGCAGCTTAGGGGAGATTTATGTCCCCACTGGACGTTTTTCAGCTGAAGTGTAGATGATGAAGTGATTTTTATCACTGTCCTCAATATCCTCTTGCCACATCTTTAAATTTACTGATTCTTATTCAACAGTCTATCCCGCAACCTGTTATGAACTCCTATTCTATTCAAGAACTAGGTCCCTCGAATTATTTTTCTATTATGACAATAAAACAAATCACTTACCTTTTTTACACTTCCACAAATCGTTAAAAGGGAGATTGTAAAGCAAACGGTTGTTGTGTCTTTTTAACAAAAAAGACAACTTGACGCAAGGTCATCAGTTACTCTGCAGTTTCATATGTCTTCGTTAGATGTGACTAAATTCTATATTATTCGTTTAAAATTTTCCACCTTAAAATTTCATCTTGTACCAAACATTGAGCCTTATTATTTCGCGTCCTCATTCCCTGATGATGTCAGGTCGCATCCGCTATTGTGTCGGAGGTTTCAATACGCTGTAGTTTTTCTCCCTTGTTACACGCTAAAAGGATTCCAGTTCAGTTGATTAATTATTTTCAGCGAGTCTTTTATTTAGTCTATTGGAGATGTTTTTTTCTTTAAATTGGATTTTTTACTGCTCAGGTTTTAAATAGCTACTTTTTTAATTCTCCATATTAGTTATCATCGTCAGACTTTAATAGACCACTGTTGAACATAGCATTATTTAAAAAAGAAGGTTTTGGCGTGG
The DNA here is from genome assembly GCA_949316085.1 of Hypercompe scribonia. Lineage (NCBI taxonomy): Eukaryota > Metazoa > Arthropoda > Insecta > Lepidoptera > Erebidae > Hypercompe > Hypercompe scribonia. The sequence goes on along the minus strand of OX438991.1, from coordinate 1,435,347 downwards.
TACGCAACTCACACTGGGAGAAGGGTTTGGTATAGAATTTGTTCATAGTTTTCCATCTTTTTGCAATTCTGTTACCCTGGTTAATTTGCTCCTTTAGTCCACTCTTGTAACACCCATGGAGTGAATAGAGGTACTGTAAATTCAATTTCTAGACAGAATGCTTCGTATCACTTTACCAGCAAATTTCATGAACAATACTTTATCACTGCGTTCAAGCTTGCCGAAGCTCGGCTCTCCCACAGTATTAAATACACCTTGGTCTGTGATATAAGTAGACATATACAGCAGAGATATAAATATAACGTTCTAAAGATTGCCAAACAGTCCTAAACATCCTTTTTTTTTCTATTTTTTTTGTTCTATATTAAGAGCCTGCCAAAGTGACTCTACTCTGCCTGATGGAAAGCATGAAAAGAATCCAAGAGTTGTGGTCACCATACTCATTGCAAATGCAGACAATGCAGTATGGTGACTCACACTATGGCGGCCTTGTGAGATGCTTTTTCTCTCTTTTATAATACGAATGTAATATATACACTTATATTCATCAGAAACTTTTAAACGAAACTTTCTTTTGTTGGAACTTTAAATCAAATATAACATTTACATTAGAAATACATAATATATGAGCATAGTTAACATAGAATAATATTATAAAAATTATTCTTATAAACTAGTGCGGTAAAGTTGAGTTGTTCTTTGACGTCGATCCAAATACATTTTAATCTTGGTAGTAGAGGTTCGTGGTATTAAGGACTTTTTTATTCGATGCTAATTGGATGGTGTACAGAAATCCACAACAAATATTAGGCAGTACTAATCAAGGAAATCGTCAAACCTTGAGAATAGGCTTAGAAGCTTACCTAATAGTGCTCGCTTGCCAACGAAGTGTTGTGATGTAAACTTAACTAAAAGGCTTTGATCTGTAAATAATGCTTAAGATTTGCAGTATTAAGATTATCCATAGGCATTAGGTAGGCCGGCTCGACCGAGACAGTACTGGCCTCTCACAGAAGACCAACCTAAAGCGACAGCATTCGTGCTGTCAGGTTTCGTTGGTGACTGCACGACAAGAGGCCCAGAGATAGATCTTGATAAGTGTGAGCTTTACAATGCCACGACGATTGTTACGCCTTTTACGTACCCAAGCGGGGCGTGAAAAAATATTTCACCCGGCCACGATAGTGTGGACCGCAATACTACATGGTCTGCATTCGCAATGAGTATGGTGACCAAAACTCTTGGATTTTATTTATACTTTCCTTCAGGCAGAGTAGAGTCACGTTACCTAACAATTAAAAATAAATAAATAGACATTTGCTTCAAATTTGCCGGCTCTTTACAGCGTTATGATACGGAGTTTGCTCCTTTAGCCAGCTCTTACGACACTTAATACGAACCCGTAAGACCACTGTGGTGGGGGTGAATTACTTAAGGTTTGTTGACGATAATGATAACAAACATTCGCTAATTTTTTGGACATTATTGAAGACTGATTTTTTCTGTGGAGTTATAATAATATTATATTTTGAGGTATTAAAAATTTGTTATCTGAAATAGCAAAACAGATATAATATATGAATGCAGTTATACTATTGTTAACCTCACAATATTACTAGATCAAAACTTGTAAAGGTTTTTATGTATTACACAAATTCAATTAGTGCAACACAATTCGCTATCCAAAATAAGCGTTAGAGATATTCTGACAATTAAATAATGTAGTTTTATACATCTCACACACGGCCGTCTAATTCCAAACTAAGATAACCAGACTACTGATATATGTATTTATACATTTATAAATTACAAATAAATTACACCCGGACACAGAACAACTGCTTGTATTCATCACATAAAGATTTGTACTGGGTGGAAATCGAACCCACTACCTCTGACTTAACAGTCAGGATAACTTACCATTAAACTAACAGGCTCGTCACAAATTTTCAACTACTGTGATTGTTTTATTCTTACAAGTAACTACTACTATTCTCTAGAGGTCTCGGGTTCGATGCCCGGGCCAGATCAAATGTTTGTATAATCAACAAATATTTGTTTCAAAGTTTGGACATTTTCTATGTATAATATGTATGTATTTACAAAAAAAACAGTATATAAATATTCTATCAGTCAGTCTAGTTATCATAGCACAAGCTTAGTTTGAAACTAGATGACGTTGTGTCAAATGTCTGAAATATTTATTTATTTTGTTTTATTTATTTACTCGTGACACAATTTCTGAAAGTAATCTCTTAGCAAAATAGTTGTTATAACGGCACATTGGTCTTGTCCAACTTTCGTCCTCAAGTAGACATTCAGTGTTTCGATGAGTCATTCAAACTCTAACTCTGTTTCTTTTTACTCCGAGGACAAAGTACTTCGAAGACAGCACTCAAAAAGTCATATAACTACGATTCACTGCCGCGCGGCGTATCTTCGACGTATTTTGCATAATTCCATATATTATTTAAGTGGAAACTTCAAAAAGCATATTTACATAATCTTGTACGGTGCGTTGCGAATACTTATTTGAAACTTTCGCTCCACTTGATTGGTCAATTTTATGTCGGGACGTGGTTTCTTAACGTTCCTTATGTATTAGCAGAGTTTGATATTTAATCGACTTTTGAAACAAATTATTTTTGAATACTTTATACTTTGTGTGATTTAGCTACCGAACCTGAAGTGTAAGTCTATGTCTCTGAAATTTACAAGAATCACTGTGGTATTACACTCAATAAATTTCTGGTAATTTCCCTTTCTAAAAAAAAGAAATACAAAATATCTATGGTAACCTCATAAGCAGATTTTACTGGATATACCATCAGTTTTGAACTGTATATTTTTTTTTTAAATATAAACCTACCAAAGTGACGCTATTCTGTCTGATGGTAAGCATGAATAGAATCCAAGAGCGGTGGTCACCGTACTCACTGCAGACAGTGCAAATGGCGACCCATGCTATGGCGGCCTAGTGAGATGCTATATATATTGCTGGATATATGGTATATTTATACTATCTACACTTCTATACTAATATTATGAAACTGAAGAGTTTGTAACTTTACTTCTTTGTTTGGTTGAACGCGCTCACCTTAGAAACTACTGGTCCAGTATGAATATTTTTTAAGTGTTAGCTCACTTATCGAGGAAGACTTATAGGCTATATAGATCACTAAAAGTGTAGTACCGATGAAAAAAAAATGTAAAAACGAAAGAAAATTATTCATTTTTAAGTTTCTATTACGTGTGCTGCGTATACAGTTTAACTTTTGCAAAAATAATGTTCAATTGAATTATTTCCCTCTAAAAAATTTGGCTCACTACAATTTTTTTTATGGTAACTAAAGAGTAAGTTTTCATTTATATATCCAATAATTCCTACTCATATTGTAAATGCAAAAGTAACTCTGTCTGTTACACTTTCACGGCACGGAAATTTGGCATGAAACTACTTTGATATATAACGTGGTATAATAGGCCAAAATCGCCTTTCTAAAGAGAGGCCTATGTCCAGCAGTGGACTGTAGAAAACTTTTATGATGATGGTAATTTGATTTTGATATATACATCAACGGAGCAACGACCAAAAGCTACTATACATATGAATAAGTTATATAAGATTGATGAAAATATTAGGGTTCAACAATAATCGCTATAGATTCACAAATAATAATAAATTCGTACCAGAATATGATGGCGCCTTATACAAAAGGTAGTCTTGATTTATTGATGCTCTTTAACATTCAAGCCCTTACGCCAAAGAGGGTGCCTGAAGCAAATCTGAATATTATATATTTTTTTCGTAGTAAGTTCACCATCGGGATAATATACTCTATTCGGGGATGCAAGGGCAAGTAATAGTACACTGTAAGTGAAATTCTTTCTTGTAAAATCATTTGGGGATAACGTTTGCTTTATTGATTGCCTTTTTACAGATACTAGTGATTGCCCAGTGGTCGAAATTTGACCACAATAATACACAACTTATATTACATAAATTTGTATAAGCGAGCGGTATTTCACGTGGTATATTTTATATTAAATTGGGCAAATAAAACTTTTCTGTTTGACATTCAGTAGGACCACTGTAAACATATAAAAAAGAAACTATGTCTATCTCAATACGACAAAATCACAAACAAAAGAAACAATTTGACCTCAGAGTATGTATGCGCGAAACATGTACTTGTTTGGGTGTAATTTTTCAATTATTGATTTAATGTCTTTTACACTTTATAGACATGTAAGTATATGAATGTGTATTCGTATATATGTATGTGTAATGGTAGCTAATATACCTAAATTGCAATGTGCACCATAGACTACATAATACTATACAGTATAGTCCGTCTAACGGTTGCCTGGAAGAGATCGCAGACTGCGATAGGGCCGCCCATTGTACTATTATTTTTTGTTTGTATCCTACATTGTATGTTTCCTACTTATGGTGTGCAATAAAGAGTACCTATCTATCTATCTATCTAAACATTATCGCTGAAAAATATTAGCGTTCTGCACTTCTTTTACTTTCAAATTTCACACTCCTCCGTCTGCACGATTTTCGTAATTTTCAGATATATAATGTAAATATTATCCATATGGTAATAGAATAAGAATATAGAGAATATTCTATTCATCCCATTGGTTTCGTAAAAGGTGGCTTAAGGAACAAATTACACAGGACAACATTCAACAAATCCTCTGCTGGAAAGCGTGATATAACAGGTCAAAATTTCCTTTCGAAGGCTTATGTCTAGCATGTCTAGCAGTGAACTGTTGATTTGATGTGAATATTTTTTTTTCTTTTATATGTTTGTAATGGAATAGGTGTTTGTCTTCCCTCGCACCTGATGGAAAGTGTAGATGAAGATGAAGGTGGTACACACCCATCCAAAAGATACCTGTTCACTATACTCTTAAAGGCTCCAGAGTTCAACTCATCAGGAAAAATAGACCCAGGCAGGTCGTTCCAAATCTTGGTTACTCTCACCAAAAACGAACTGTCAAACCATTTAGTTCGACTTTTGGGTATGTCAACAACGTATGGATGAAACTTTTGTCTACAGCGTTTAGTGGTTCCTGATGCTGTCTGATAGATTATGGGTTTAATTCTTACCCAGGACTAATAACTACGTTAGGAAAAGAATTGTTTATTATGTATTTTGTTGTAATTTATTTATGGTATGTACGTATCTGTAACCAGTATATGTTGTCAGTGATGACTTACGGCACAGAGACGTGGTCACTCACTATGGGCTTGATAAGAAGGCTCAAAGTCACCCAAAGAGGAATGGAGAAAATGGAGAGGGCGATACTTGGAGTTTTTTTGTGTGATCGAATTAGGAATAAGGAGATCCGCAGACGAACCAAGGCCACCAATATTGCCAGTAAAATTGCCTCACCTAAGTGGCAGTGGGCGGGACACATTACACGCAGAAACTATAACCTATGGGGCTACAAATTTCTGGAGTGGCGACCGCGTACTGGGAAACGGTCTGGTCTGTTAAAAACTGCTGCTGATGGTGATGATGATTCTTTATAGAATATGTATATAAGTTTTAAGTCCTTTTTTCCTTATTTATTATTGTGATATGTGTGTGATTATAATTTCGCAAATACTGCACTAAGTAATATCTATGGTTTTAAATTTATTTCTGTTACCATAGATATGTCTATGAACCAACCAAAAAAGGATCAAACACTCTAAATTTTAAAGCTCAATAACAACCACATATCCTATCTCTTTCTCCCCATACGAAAGGTTATAAGTTAAAAAGAGATAGTATGAACCTACTTTATTATGATAATCGGAAAATTCGGCGAGACTGCGAGAATGTGAAGCTCTGAATTCAGAACCTTGAATAAGAGATGAGGGCGAGGAGTTACATATCTATATAATTTATGACATGGAATGTGATTCAAACTGATTTTCTGGATTTATGGAATATGAATGGAATTTACGACGATTTGTACCTAAGTTATTGAGCGATTGACAGGCTTTGTGAGATAATAATATAGTTTATAATTATTTTCTGGTCAATTATAAGTCTATTTCATGCAATTATATCCCAGTAGCTTTCGAACTAGAGAAATATGTTAACGTAGACTTTAACTATTGCGTTATGATGTAACAAAGAAGCTCTACAATTTTAATAATTTGTAGAGCTGCTACGTTGTACTAGTGAAGAGGTCTCGGGTTCGATTCCCAGGTTGGGTCAAAGCCTGTTATTAAGTTTTTCAAGTTACAGAAATGCTTATAACAACCCGGAGTTTAGATATTGGGGTCCTAACCCCTCTGTGCCTCGGAGAGCACATAAAACCGTCGGTCCTGCACCAGATCTCCCCTACCGAATTGTGAGAGTTAGAGAACAGAAAGTGCACTTGTGTTAGCTCTTGTACACTTTAATATCGCCTGCGTAGTTCCCTGGTTTCCATTTAGACTGGCCACCGTGGCTGAAATCAGCTAAGTGTACGCCACTCATATTATTTGTAGAAATAATCATTCAATTGCTTATGATAGATTCATCCGTGTGTATTTCAGAAATACCTGACTTGTTACAGAAACATATTATACTCTGTTCTCATTCAAATATTATTACACTATTCCACAAAAACCCACAAATCGTAAAATATATCAGTTCGGAAAAGCTTGAGCAGTCTTCATCATTTATATTTATCATCAGTAATCGATCTCGAAATTTGACACACAACGCCATCTAGCTTCAAACTAAACAGAGCTTATGCTATGATAACTAGACTGACTGATAGAATACTTAAATACTTTTCTTTTGTAAATACATACATTTCATACATAGAATACATCCAAATTCCGAAACAAATATTTATAGGTCATAAAATATTTGATTCGAATTGGGAATCGAACACTGAGACCTCAAGCACAGCAGTCACATTTACTACCGCTGCGCCACTGAAGTAGTCTATAATTGTAAAACTTATTACTTCACAAATTGTAAAATTCTAGTCCCAATTAACAAACTTCATAAATCTGCAAATAATTGAGGTTATATTCGCAAAACCTTCAAAAACACATGAAGAATTTTCCAATTTTCTAACAATGTTTTCCTTCTGCCGTTAAAAGCATCGATAATTAATTTCTTAGCGCCGAGTTTCCAATATCCGAGTGCTCCAACAATTGACGCCTGACGCTGAGCAGTTAGAGTTTGCGGTTACTTATACTACGCCTTTACTAACTTAAAATATTGAATATTATGGAAGTGATAGTCAGGCCTTTGCCAAATGCCGCTGGAATGTACTAGAATACTTTTAGAGAGCAATGTTACTCGCAGTTTATGAGATGTGTTCTTCTCACGGGAACACTAGATGTTTTACTGTATGAAGCTTATATAACATTCTTATCGTAAAAAAAAATCAGGGTGTCAACTTCTTCTAAACTATATCGAAATTGATACATACAGTTAAAAACTTTCACCTTTATATTATTAGTGTATCGGCGCAGTAGAGAACGGTGCACTTAAGCTACTGTTTTTTTTTAACGTGTGGAAACCCCCTCGGGCTGTCACCCCACCGGGGTTTACGGTGGGGTGGTGTGTCGAAATCGGACAGACTAAAACCACACGGTGTGCCACTCTGCGCCTGACATAGGAGGGATCCGGGAACAGCTGTTATTACGACATCCAGGTCAATTAACCCACCATACAGCCAACCATACAGTCCAATCTTCGATTTTCGATTGACTGTAATAACTCGTAACACTTAACTCCTGGAACTTGTCAAATATGCCAACAGAATACATATAACAAACGTTTAAACAAAACACTCAGTCCATAATAAATAATATTAATATTTGACTTGACTTGACTGTTTGGTTCATCAACGCAACCACTGGGGCCAAGAACCTTGTCAACTTGAAATTTTGATGCTTTTTAGGTGTTAAACATACACTAAGACAGAATATCTGGTAATTCGATGAAGTTCAAGTCTCAAGGAGTAAAGCAAGTGACTGAAAGTTATATGAAGATTTGTCATTTTCAAAGTTACAAACACTATGCAAGAAATACGCAAGGGAGCGATGCCGCGTCTATATTAAAATTTAAGTTAAAAATTAATATAAGCGAGAGCAAAATTGTACATCCAATAGCATTATTTTAAATAGAATTTATTAACACCGGGCTATAAATTACCATTAACATGAAATAAACAAAAGTATACCTTATTTTCTTAAAACTAAGGACGTCGTCGACTGCACGTAGTGCGAGGTAAATAAAAATGATTGCTATGTATGCAGGAATAAGGTTGTAGTTTACTATTTACCATAATCATGTAGAGGTGGTACAAAATAATGTTTGATATTCATTCCCTTTATCCTCTATCCTCATAGAATATTCATTGGTTATAAAGCGTGCATGAACACGAATCATTAAAATTATCACTACTGATTTCAGCGACTAGTAATATAATAGTTTCTGCTTCTAGTACAAACGATAGAGCGTTTGTATTTGATTCTGTTCAAATTCTCTAGATATACTCTAAGATTATTAAATATTACCAAAGTTATTTACATTATCTCTATATTAAAAGCCTGCTAAAGTGACCCTACTCTGTCTTATGGAAAGCATGAATAGAATCCAAGGGTTGTGGTCACCATACTCATTACAAATGCATACAATGCAGTGTGGTGACACACACTATGACGGCCTAGTGAGATGTTTTTTCACGCACCGCTTGGGAACGTAAAAGGCATGATAGTCATCGTGGCAGTGTAAGCCTCACACAGTTATCACGATAACTGTCACACTAGCACGGAACTAGCACGGATGCTGACGTTTTAGGTTGGTCTTCTGTGGCAGGGTAGTACTACCCCGGTTGAGACGGCCCGCTCGTGCTGAAATCAGCGTGGCTCTACTACCTAAATTTACCTTACATTTTATATATTCATCAAATACCTAGTAAAATACAGCAGAAGGATGTACTCCTAGACGATTTCTGCCACGGTGGCCTGTCTAATTGAAGACCAGCTAACTAAGCAGAAAATGTTATTGTGCACAAATGTAAGTGCTAACACAGGTGCACTTTCTGTTCCTTCATTCTCACAATCCGATGAGACGGTTATCCGACACGATCAGGAAGAGATCAAGCGTGGCACTCTCTCAAGGCACGGCGGTTAGGACCCCAACTTCCAAACTCCACGCGGCAAAATTCAATAACAGTTTTCTGACCCGACCAGGGAATCGAATCCAAGAGCTCTTGATCGGCAATCGCATTCGGTAATCGCTAGACCAACGAGGTAGTTTTACAAAAAACAGAGTACATTGAAATCAATCCTTCTACCTAACTGATACCTAAAACATATAATTTTTTTCCTTTTCTTTTTAACTCCTAACGTGAAACGGGCACAAAAAACATCCAGACTCAGAACAACAATAAGTGGATCAGATACTCGTAAAGTTTTGTGTGTGTCTCCTGCGGGGAACGAATCCAAAACACTCAGGGTAGTAAGAAGCGGCGAGGTGAATGTTTAAACCATTCTGTCATCCGTCATTATTGTAAACTATTGACATACTTTTATGTCTTATATGTATAAGGGCTAGAAGATACATATATCACCATTATCACCATTAACAGCTTTTACTAGACCATTATTGGCTGTATCTTATGTCATCTTATTCACTTTAAAACAGAAAGTTCTAGAAAAAAAAATACGTGTGGCACTCGGGGACTGCCACAGTAAAGCTATTGCATAGCATTTTTTATCAACTTATGCTATTATAATATTTCGGAGCAGCTCGTCTCGATCCGTGCTTCGTACAGTCTACACGCATACGTCTAGCACGCACACAAACACCATGCCGAAGTCTGCCGAAATGAAACGACGTTAGACGATGCACGGCTTTCAACGCCGCACCACTGTGCCGGTCGGAGTGGGGGATGTTAGGTTTATTTTTGTTACGAAATTTCTTGATTCGGACGCCGCGTTCGATGCCCACGATAAACGCTATGCAATAGCTTAAAAACTGAATTGAAAGACACATATTTCTAAATTATGACCGCACAATTAATGTTGGGATGTTGTGTGTACGCTAATCACCACGAGAATTTCTATATCGCGACTCAGGAGTAGTAGTTGCACCATAGTTCATTACTTCGCAGTTCGACCTATCTTCACTGGATGGCGCTGTAGTTTTTTACTTTTGTGTATGCTGTATGTGGAAGCCGCCACAATAAAGATTTACACTACAAATACTATGTGTAGGCGTAAAGTTGCGAAAGTCTTACAACAGTTATTACTGTATAACTTGGAGAGGAGTATAATTTTTTTGTGTCCTAGTGTGGTACAAGTGTACTATAATGTACAATTAAAATTTTGGCTTAAAATGTTTCGGAAATTTCGATTAATTTTGGATCTGATGGGATGTATCTGTTTTATCTCAAATAAGTACGTCTGTTTTGTTTCTGGAAAGCAATTTGTAATAAATCATAGAAATTTTGTATTCTTTGTTTTTAAATTAATGTCTCTATACTTATAATATTTTTAAGGAACAACTTATATTGCTATATGTTAATGTATTTTCGTTGTAATAAAATTCTCTGTAAAATCAGGTATAACATATTAAACCAGGTCTTCTTTGTCCACAGCGTGTTGGCTGCGACCTTCGCGTGGGATCAACACGTCGCGTAGACGAGTGTGGAGTTTGTGGTGGTGATGGTTCCTCCTGTTCGAGACCTCGGTACCACTGGTTGGCTACCCCTGGCTCTTTATGTTCAGCTACATGTGGCGGAGGTGAGTTTTTTACCATACACTACACTCAGATTCAACCCATACAACCAAGAAATATACCATGCCACCGTTTCTTCTTTCGATGTAATTAAGGGTTCTTTTTCGCTCAAATTATTTGAACTGAACCACATGTGTGGTAATCTATTTTATATTTTGTTGCTGGCAATCGATTCATCTTTCTCTTAGTGAAACGAAATAGTAATTTATAAAATTCGAGAGATCTACCACTTCCAAGAGAAAGGCATAAGTTATACATTTTGTAACAAAAACATTAATTATCTGATAAAATAATCCCAAGAGCAATCTTCAATAGAACCGAACGCCGAACACCAATTTTCGAAATCTCGTCAGATGCAAAATATTAATTCAGTACAGAACCGTTGTATCAAAATCTCTCCGATACATTAGTAGAACATTGTTAATTGTGGCCGTCGAGCTGTGCCGTAATTTATATCTGGAAATCCGCCATTACTCGAAGCTTACGATAAATCAGACAGAATTCCTTTTGTCTCCCGCGAGCAACAGTTTCTTAAGTGGTATGCTGTAGACGAGCAATTTTCTCAAAGCGTTGCTGAGAAAACATGCTGTATCATCACTAAAAACAATCAGTAATAACAGAATACTTTGTTGTCATTCAAATAGATTAGTTTTACTTTAGGTACCCGGTCTAAACTGATGCCACAAAAGAAAATGTAAAAATTTGCCGCAAAATTCATGTATTGCATTTACATAAAAAGAAGGAAATTTATTATAAAAGTCAGAATTTTGGGAGGTAGATATAGACTGCAAAACAAAAATTACAGATCCATAGTTTGTCACCTTTTCATAAATAATGAAGGCGATATAGATCGTATTGTTTTTTATGGAAACCTACCAAAGTGACTCTATTCTGCCTGATGGAAAGCAGGAATAGAATGCAAGAGCGGTGGTCGCCTTACTCAATGCGAATGAAGACAGTGCAGTATGGCGACCCACGCTAGGGCGACCTAGTGAGATGCTTTTTCACGCCCCGCTTAAAGAACCCGGGATCGTAGTGGGAGGAAAACACGTAACCGAAACGAAACGAAAACCAAATGCAAATAAAACAATGAAAGACAACTTACAAGCATTCATACAATCAAGACAAAATATTGCCAGTCTATAGAAGACATTACACCAAAACTCGCAACGGCCGATTCTAATTAAGAACCCTTGAAAGATGAATACCGAGATAAGTATTAGCACTGGCGCGTTCTGCGTGAAACTCATTTGTACATTTGTACCACCATTGAACCGTAATGTGCCTATATATCTTACTGTTTAGGTATTATTACGAGGAAAAGATAGTGTGATTGTTGTTGCTTTGATTTAAAATATAAGAAAAGTTATATTTTTTCGTTATTGCCAGCTTTTGTAGCTTCGTAAGCTATTCTGTAATATATCCTGTGCAAATCAGTTAAAGACTGGATTTCATTACCAGCGCACGTGTTTCCCTACCATTACGATACCGGGCCCTTTAAGCGGGACGTGAAAAAGCATCTCACTAGGCCGCCATAACGTGGGTCGCCGTGCTACACTGTCTGCAGTGAGTATGGTGACCACCGCTCTTGGATTCTATTCATACTTTCCGTCAGGCAGAATAGAGTCACTTTGGTAGGTTTCTATTTAAAAAAAAATAAAACTAAAAATTAACTTAGTAGTTATTGTAACCGGAAACCGACTATATATGTCACAAAAATTATGTTTTACAAAGAATCTGAGGCAATCATGAGGACCGACGGAAGTGAAAACTTAACTGTATTTCAGAAATAAATTCCTTCTTTTTTGACGTCCATTGAAAAATAGTCACTTTACACAGCATATTTACAGAAAGTAGATTTATTTTATTTTATTTTTTTATTCTTGGCCTACCAAGGCGACTCTACTCTGTCTGATGGAAAGCATGAATAGAATCCTAAAGTGGTGGTTGCTATACTTATTGCGAATGCAGACAATTCAGTATGGCAACCCACACTATGGCGGCCTAGAAATATTATATTTTACATCAACTATGTTCAACAATAGCTACCTCATTCGCTACAAAGCTTTTGATCTCTCTAAGACCGTAACGTCCTACATCGTATATGCTGCCCTGCAGGTACACATGCCTCAACCAAACGTTCACACATAGAGCGTCATGTATAATGTGGAGGGAACGAGTGTGCTGTCCCTCTGACACAAAGGCAAGATTCTCCGACCAGGCAAGGTGATCATGCCTGGCGGGCCACGGCCCAACTGTTGATGTTGGGATTTTGTACATATACTAATTGCCACGTGAAACTCTATTTCGTGATACAGGATTACTCATTGCTACGTAGTTCATTATTATACTTTGTAGTTTGATTTATCTTCACTTTTCGTAGTTCGATGTATCTTCACTAGATGGTGCTGTTGTATATTTTTGCTTATATGTGAAAGTCGCCACATATAACGTACTTTGTTTAATGTACAGAGTGTACACATAGCTCATGAGAAGCGTTGCGTGACGAAAACGAGTTGCATGCTTTTTGTTTATCCAAAAGGTACTCAACAACTCTAAATATACATCTCACACATCTCACTGAACCTCAGATTTCATACTTATACATATACAGGGTGTCCCTTATATGACAAAAAAAAATTTTTTTTCGAATTTCGAAATGCATACCCTCTATAATTTTTACTAATGCTATAAGATACTTAAATATAAAATTTTATCAATCTAGCATAATTGCAACCAGCGCCGACCGAGCTTCAAAGTTTAGTAAAAAACGTGTTTTGTCCTAAAATTTCAGTCTGCTATAATTTCACTATAAATGCAATGAATTAAGTGAATAAAATTAAATAATAAATTAGATGAACATTAATCTTTAATTAAAAACATAAAGAAATAAGAATCATTCAGGGTAACTTCTTTTTAGAGTAGTTTTTTTACAGTCTGGATACAATTTTTGATGTTCCTGGACACAGCGCAGCAAGAACTGTTTTTGTTCTTCTTCAGCCGCAACAGCCCTTTCAGCAGTATCATTTACAACTCTCAAACAACTTATTCTTCTTTTAGCCTCCAGAAAAGCAGCATTGTTATTCCAAGAAGATACATCTTCCTTTAGAAAACTGTCGTCGATCTGCAGTCGTGATAAAAATTGTTTGCTCTTTTCCGATACGAAATCATCCAGTGCTTTGTCTAAAAAAAAGAAAAATAAGTTAAATAACAACTAAAAATCAACAACAATTTTGAAAATAAATAAATAAGTATTGGACATTGAAATTGAAAGCCAACAAAAAGTCAATTAAACTTACCAAACAACTTTTAAGTCAGTTCTTCCTTCGACGGGTCATAGCGTTTGCTAAAATCCGAGATTTTGTCCCTGTTGAAGTTGGCAATCATCTTCTTCTTAGTTTGGTTGTCAACTTCATCATCAAATAGTGATAGAATGACTGTCTCTTCACATAAATACCACAAGTGATGGCTGAACTTGCTTATAGAAGCTTTAGAAATTGTTGCGTCTACTTTTTCATACTCTTTTAACATCTTCAAGAAGCGCAAATCTTGATTAGGAGCTTTGGTCGCCACTGTACATTCGAGCCAAGGTTTAACATACAATATTACGAGAAATAAGCAAACATCTTGTAGAGCATTGTGTCCTTCGCAGTTACTCTGCATTGTGACTGAAATAAACATATTTTTAAAGAATAGATCGCTCTCGCCATCCAGCGTGCCTGATGTATAGCTCCGGGGGGCCTTAGTTTTAATTTTTCCTCTGTGTCTCCTCCTAAAAATATTACGCACAGTTCGACCAATTCGCGGTAATCATCTCTTACAAAACCTTTATCTAATTCTGCTTTATAAAATAGTAACAACGCTTGAATGTCTGTCTCGGCAACTCGTGCTTTTACGAAATTAAGAGATGGTTCAATTTTAGTACAATCAATGTTTTTCCAATTTTCTTGGAACTTTTTGAACATCGGAATATCTGGGCTACTAGTAATTTGCTTAATCTTGGTTTCAAAGACAGCTTTTAGGATCAATTCATAAACATGATGACGACAGGCGAAAAGCAACAATTCTCTTCCTAAAGTTTGCTCCAAAATAGCACAAGCTCCATTGAAACGGCCCATATTGGAAGCTGTTGTGTCGCAGCACATTATTTGCACTTTATCATAAAGATTCCAGTCAAAGAGAGCTGCTGATACAGCCTTCGCTTGATGTTTTCCAGAAGAACTTTCTAGTTTCGGCACTGCAAGAAGCTGCTCTCTATCGTCAAATGAAGCTATAACTGGCAAGCGTTCTTCTTTTGAACTCCGTACATCCAACCCCGGTAATAGTTTTCCATCCCAATGGACTGTGACTATGTCGGGTACATTGTTTTGGAAGTTAGATTTTATTGCTTCTGCCCTTGATTTTCTAGTTTCAGTACGAATTCGCTGAATCGAGGATTTGTTAATACAGAAATCAACGCTGCTCAGACCAAGCGCTTCTACCACCGCATTAAGAATGTAAACGGTATCTCTAATGCTTAACTGGCATCGATCTAAAGCTGCAACTAGTTTAGGTGTTATAAGATTCTTTCTACCTCTTTTTGAACTTTGTTCATGGCAGGGAACGTCCGGCAAGCTGAGTTCAGAATTCAAGATCTGTTCTTCGTCTGAATCTTCTACACTGTCTAAGTTATTTGTGGTGGAAGTAGATGCAACAGCTAGTGATTCTCTTTATCTTACAATCCTTTCCTCTTCTTCCAATCGTCGTTGTCTAGATCTTTGTTCTTTTCCCGCCAATTTTTTATCTACACCACCTAAGCATCCCGGTCGACCTGGTTCTCTCTGTTTCATTAAAAATAATTTATCTTCCTCTATTTTCATTCTCTCAAAAGCATCAGCATGTGCAATATCAAACAAATTATCAAGATTATGATTAATTATAAAATTGTTCTCACGACTCTTAAACGTAATCTGAGTTTTCTTACAATTTTTTGCAACTCTCTCCAAACATGATATAAATCAATAAGTTTCTTCACGCAGTTAGGAAATGCCCTTGTTGGAATTCTTGTTTTTTCCCAATATATGATGCACTCCCTAATCACAAGATTTACACTTTCACTAACAGTCAATTTAACCTCACGAATATTGTAAAATAGGACTGAGAGAACTTGTCGATTAGATGGTAATTTTGCACCATTTATTTGGTAGCTAGTCAATCCGATAAGAAAAATATTTTGTTTATCACTCCGTAATTCCACCGACATGTTTACGCACTAAACAATGAAGCACTAATAGTCTCAAAAATCACGTACGAAATGGCAAATAAAACATGTCGTAACAGGTCACTGGGCAGTACTTAAGCAACTTGTATCGACAAGTTTAAATAGCAAGTCGGCACGGGTTATCGTTTATATATCGAACTAATATTTTTTTCTGGACAATATAGGGTTATTACGAAACTTTTAAGAAGGTATGCGTAAAAAAATATCGAACTTGAAATTTAAGGGACACCCTAATATACATACATACTTTTGTAATAAATATGCATGGGTTAAAGCCTAAAAACAATTCATAAGGTTATTATCTGTAACACAAACGAAACACTATAATTCTAACCCATAAAACAAAGCTTGACCCTTAAACAAAATTTATTCCCAACCCAGAAGATAAACCTGTATAGCTACAAATTTACCCTACCTACAAGATTATCTCTCGCCCACTGACCCGAGACGGTCTTTTAGACCCTCAGTAGACCTTCAGACGTTTCAATTGTTAATTAGGTGTCAGTGTCTTAATGATTAATGAGGTCTGTCAGACCCCTTTGTCGGTTAAGGGTTGAGATACGACGGTCAAGACTAAATGAATGGTAGTGACTTCTGGCTCGATGAGCGTTGTAAGTAATTTTAAATGATTCTATTTTTTTTTTTCATTTGCAATCGTAAATATCAAACAGAAAAGTGTATGGTTCAAAATTACTTTAATGAACTAGATAAAAGCCTTATAACCTTTTATTTGAAGTGTTTAATGAAAATATGTATGTATGTAGTGTATTCTGTGTTCAGAATTGAACTGAACCAGCTGAAACGACGAAAACAAATATAACAATTCGCCATTCCCAAGTAAAATAAAGAAAAATCTTTTTTCGTCAACTCATGGCTAAAATGCCTTCATTCAATTTGATATTTGCATGAATCTCAGGCTAAATGGATATATTTACATATTTATGTATTCAAAAGAAGTTTCTTACACCGCGAAGCGCTAAATCGTTCATTACTATAGGTTTAATATACATAAATACATAAAATCACGCCTGTTTCTCCAGAGTGACAGGCAGATGCATATTCGACAACCACTTTTCGCCAGTGTTTTGGTCCCACATAGGTGAGCAGAGCCTCGTTTCGAGCAGCAGCTACACCACTTGTAGGTAAGGTTGACTTGGTGCCCTAAGTTCTTGATCTGGATGTTGTAATAACATCTGTTCGCGGATCCATGTCAGGCGCAGAGTGGCACACCGTGTGGTTTTAGTCGGACCGATTCCGACAAACCACCTCGCCGTAAACCCCGGTAGGGTGACGGCAGAGGGGGTTGCCACACGTTAAAAAAAAAGGGGTCCTAAGTTCTTGATGTCACCCTATGCACCTGTTTAGTACGCCAGGTTTAATACACCCGTTATTTATGAGACGATCCTAAATGCTAGAATATAACTGTTGATCATGTTAAAAGTAAGATAGTAGTAGCATGAATTTAGAAACATTGATGTTTCATACGATTTTTTCAGTTTAATCCACTTTTAAAGGGGCTTGCAATTTAAAAAATATGTGTTCAGCAGTAGACTGCGTTAGGTTGGCAACGAAGATGATTTATTTTGAAAATTACTACCAGTAAAGGTCCTGTGCAACTGTTTATAAACTTTAGAGAAAAGTAAATAAATAAATAAATAATAAATATTTCAGACATTTGACACACAACGCCATCTAGTTTCAAATTAAGCAGAGCTTGTGCTATGATAACTAGACTGACTGATTGAATACTTACATATTTTTTTTAAAACATCCAAACTCCGAAACAAATATTTGCAGATCATACAAACATTTGATCCGACCCGGGACCTGAAGCACAGCAGTCGCTTTCGCTAGCACTACGCCATCGAGGCAGTTACAGTCAACTATCTCTATATAGAAAACCACAAACTGATCAATACAGAAAAATTCTACACAAAAAAACTGATCAATCGCCAGTTATCATAGAACTGAACTGCCTGAGGTTGAGTTAAAATTGCATACCTCATGCAATTAGCAGTGATTTAAGTGTCAAAATGTTAGTTTTTATAAACTTGCATGAATTGATTGTGTGTGACGTCACATGTCACTATTAATCATTGATTTGCTTTTAGTTCTTCATATAATACTCGAAAATAAAATAAGACAATTATTTAATGGTAAGTATTTGATGGATGATATAAGCACAACATTAAAAAAAAAAACAAATTCCTAAACGATTTATAATGAATACATTTTCTGAGTTCAATCATACAAAATTACGAGTATACCGTAAGGTTCTAAGACAGCTCACATTACTCAGCTCAAATCTCTTTTTTGTAATGGCGGAGTACAGCATTTAAAACCAATCACCGAAAAGGACCATTCTACAGAACCCGCCAGCCGCTAACTAGCGCGCTCACTGTTTTTCTAATTTCATCTTCCAAATGAACGTTTCGTGTTTCGTAAATGGAAAAATAATTACCTTTCCGTACTTAGGAGGGAAACGGCCAACATTGGCGGTGTGAAATTACCATTGATGCTATTTAGATGTGTTTGATATTTCATTTCTAGGTATTTAATTTTAAAATTGGAATATTACTACTTATCTACGTGAGCTCATCTTTCTTGCTCTTATTAATCCTAAGACTATTTGGAGTCTGCTACTAACTCAACCGGAGTTATTAAGAATTTCTTGTATGAAATACTCAACAACACTGTTTTATCCGACCTGGGAATGTACCCAAGACCAACGAGACAGTATTCTATATACTTTATACTTTATTCAACAAACAAAAATAACGATTATACATGTATATATTACAATGGATTACATTTTTTAAGACATTTACTATATCTTGGGTTAAGAACTGTACTCCTAGATAGGCAAAGATGTTACCCGTGGTAAGGAGTTACAGTGCCGGACGCCTGCTGGTATGTCGGATGCTTTTATTAGTATATGAGTAGATATGTGTGTGTGTGCATGCGTACATGCGTGTGTGTGTATGTGATTATGTGTTTGTGTGCGTGTGTATTTCATCATAGTTTACCTTTGGTAAGTATTTAGTTACAGCCTTTTTACAGGTAAAGTAAGTCAAGCCGTAGATGTCACACATTGCATTGATTTTATTGTACACAGACGGACCAAGATATATCTATATATGAGCCATTCCATTAAAATGATTGATTAAGAAATATATACGTTGGAGAGCCACAGATAGTCTGGCTCGACCTTTGTCATAACACGAACGCGCACAAAATTCTCACTTGTAAATCTTGAGTTGTAGGTATCC
Source organism: Hypercompe scribonia (assembly GCA_949316085.1). NCBI lineage: Eukaryota > Metazoa > Arthropoda > Insecta > Lepidoptera > Erebidae > Hypercompe > Hypercompe scribonia. The sequence goes on along the minus strand of OX438991.1, from coordinate 1,416,058 downwards.
ACCGGTATAATATCGAATATATAGCTATATTATTAGAAAAAAATATACATTTTTTTTATTATTGTTTTTGTCAGGTGAACCAGTTTAACCTAATTCAATAAACTCAATTCAAAGTAATAAGATTCTTTTTATGAAATTGCATAATTTTCGTACTGATCCATAAATTTAGTACAAATGATCAAAATTTGTTTTTGATGCTCAACCTGTGCTTAAGCATAGATTGAGTTCACTCAAAGCGGCAAAATGAAAGCGATTGCCTTACAGTTAACCCACGTTAAGCTTTGTTGGATCAAGTCCCTTGAGAAATAAATTATATACTATCCAAAAAAATTTACGAATACAAATTCGTCCAGAATCTTTGTGTTCGTTGTTTTAATATTTGTAGAGACCCATATATGAGTCAAAGTCATTGCCAATGAATAAAGAATAAAGAAATAAAACATTGTCAAAATCATAACATAATCGGAATCAAATAGATACCCATCTTATCCGAGTGGTGACAGATTAGGAGACAGGGCATCATCATGCATGTTCATGCCGTGGTTGTGACTGAGGATGCAAACTAGGCAGCAAAACCGTGTGGTAAAGTAAAGGAAAATATAACACAAACCCTTTCTTTTTGTCGAAAATCCTTTTTTTTTAACGTATGGATACCCGCTTAGACCGTCACCCTACCGGGGTTTACGGCGGGGTGGTGTATCGGAATCGGATCGACTAAAACCACACGGTGTGCCACTCTGCGCCTGACACAGTAGAGATCCGGGAACAGCTGTTATTACGACATCCAGAAACTTGACACAAATCCTATACCAATCCGTCTGGCAAGCGTGGTAAAATAGACCGAAATCTCCTGTCTAAAAAGAGGTCATATTCAGCAGTGGCCTGTTAAAGGGTGCTAATGGCGATGGGTCGTCTCCTATTAAAAAAAAATATATAAAACAAATGTTAAAATGTCATTCGGTCTTTACCTATTAATATTTAATCTACAGTATATTTACGTATTCATTTTGTTATTCTATAACGTAGCTAAATTGCGTTATAAGTTAAAATGAAACGATGTGACTGGAAGAGAAATATGAATTCAGTTTAATACTTTTTAGAAATTGAATTTCTTCTTTATCACATATTAAAACGTCTCTATCATCCTGTTCGTTTTCAGACGCCTCATAGATTCTACCGTTCACTTTAAAACCAGTTTTTTATTGAATTACTACGAATATTTTATGTGAATCTCCTTATCATACCATACCTGAAAAGGTTCTTTGTAGATATATGTTTTTTTAGCAAATTATGCATAACAACGCAAGAATGTAAAATTTTGCGTATTCAACTGACGTCATGCATTGTAAAATAATTAATTAAATTCATTTCAAGGGAAAGGCCTATAGGCCTAGGGAAAGTGGATTAATAAAGACTATTAGTGGAGATATGTTGTAAAATTAAATACTATGACCGATTACATTGAACTACAAGTAACCAGCATAGATTTACAAAGACGATTCAAGTAACACTGGTTAAGTAAATATTACAAAATTTTTAAAAATATACAAATAGCGTCGTTAATTCGGTCAAGAGGCGGTCTAGATCAAAATATTAATTGAATGAATATGACTGTCAAGATTGGGTAATTATGGCCCGAGTATAGCTAATTCGATCTCCCCCAAAAGTAGTGTAGTGTACCTCAGGGCTCCATCCTGACGGCAAATCTGTTTCTTCTGAATATCAATAACATGTTAGCCCTTGGCATTATACACTGCTATGCAGACAGTATTTTGGAGACTGCAGAAAAGTTAGCAGGCTTTGAGGATTTTTTTTTATAGTTTATGATGTATAATAACTGATTAAAATATAGTTTTTGTACAGCAAGTTATCAACAAACCTTTGCTGTGTTTATGTACGTTTAAGCATGTGTGTGTGTGTGTGTGTGTGTGTGTGTGTGTGTGTGTGTGTGTGTGTGTGTGTGTGTGTGTGTGTGTATGTGTGTGTGTGTGTATGTGTGTGTGTGTGTGTGTGTGTGTGTGTGCGTGTGCGTGTGTGTGTGTTAGTGTGTTAGTGTGTTCGTGTGCATGTGTGTATGTGTGTATGCATTCGTAACTACTACTCTTGGATTCTATTCATGATTTTCATTTGGCGGAATGGAGTCACTTTGTTAAACACTAAAAAAAATGTTTTAGTATTGGTATTATATATCACGAATTAAATATGTGGTAATTGTTCATTCATTACATAAAAGATAAATCAACATTATTCACGCACGAAAAAAATTGGCAACAAGGAAATATTTTTGTTGGTTCAACTCGAACATTACCGTGACGTGACCTTGTCGTGTGATATTAACAGATTTCCACACGGAAAAAATGAATTAGTTTGATTATAACGGCAGCCGTAAAAAATAATTACGTGTAACAGTAAAATCTTAAGTGTGGTTTTTCTTGATGTTCGCTTACATTTTTAGGGCAAATAATAATTATTTTTCATAAGACCATAAATTTTAAAGAGTCAGAGAGGCGTAGCAAAGAGTTTTATCTATGATATATTTTCATACTAGATGTTCTACAGTTATTCTAAATGCATCTTGCATACTTTATAAGAAAATTTATTTATTTTCTTAGTAGAAAAGAAGATCTTACAATTAGGTCTGTGACCTTATAAATTTCCCCAAAGAAATACTTCTCTTTCTTTAAATGGAACTGTTGATACTGTGTTTAAAAACTTCCTTTTGTATTGAAACTTTTAATGTATCGTCTTTATATAGTTTTAATTTCACAGTAAAACTTAAGCGTTATTCTTATTACAGAAAGATTTAAGCTTTACTCAGTTAAAGTTCTTCTCAAGAATTGATTTCATTTCAAAGTCTGATCTTAATTACGTTGCCGCATTATAGACAATTAGTATCGAAATGCCATATCATGCAGCAAACCACATAAATAAAAAATACAATCATTATTCCTATTAATTTCTAAATAATACACCAGTGGCTAGTGTGGCAATGTAAACACAATTTAATAATAAAAGAAATCAGTTCACCAAAAATTTAATATTATAAATATTTAAAATAAAAATGACTAGATAGACTTGTCATGTTTAATCGTCAAACTATGTTTTTGTTTGTATAATAATGTTATACTTTTGTTCAAAACAAAAAATTTGTAGTGATTTTAATTTAAGCAAATAGTTGAATGTTTATTTAAGTGAATTAAATTTCAACTAAAGTGAATTAAAGTGTGAATGTGTGAATGTGAAGATGAATTAAGCGAATTAAAAAATATATATGATATAATGCATTTTTCCTAAACAAAGTAAGTTAAAGTACATTATTTGTTGTTATTCAGTAATTTACTATCGTGAAACCTGTTCATTTCCCCTGAAAGGTCTTGGAAATTATAGCTTGAGACTAGTTTCAGTTTATGTCACGTAAAGAAAAATTACATCTCTCAAAATCTATTCCTGAGAGATTTTAATATTAAAATTGTTCTAAAATACGCTATCACACACTTGAGTATGGATCAGTGAATCTTTTTTTTAAGTAAAGTTCAATAATAAAATCTCCACTGAAAATCAGTCTTAAGATTAGATTGATGACTGAGTCACATTTTAAAATACGAATCTAAGAGTACTAATAAAATACTTCTTTAAAGATTTTTTTATTTTCACTTAAAAGTGTAAAGAGCAATTTTCAACTTATAACAAGAATAAAAGTATTAGTGAACAACAAAATAAGATATAAAACTTTTAAGACATTGTAATGTCTCCGTCTATTTTTATCTGTATTTTTTCCTCATCCTTAAAAATATCCATATCGATAAACCAAGGCTTACGAAATCTAGAAAAACTTATTATAATTCGTACTTGTTCACTTTCCAGAAACTTACACATAAACTCCAAATTTCTTAGCAAAACACTTGCTTTATTTCGAAATGGAATAAATTTGTCAACTTTACACAAGTCCGTCTAAAATTTAATACAGAAAAGGCCAAATTTTAAGTTCGCACCATTCACGAAATAAAAGCTGTCAATCTTCTGTTTTGAGGAAATTTCATTTTAGAGGATTCTGTTGCTACTCTCCTGAATATATTTTCATTCCCTTAAACAAATATAACTTTGAACGCTCCAATTTTGTTTGAAGAGGTATATAAAACATCCTTTGAGCTAAATTTTGCTGAGTAAACATTTATACTAATAACCCTCCATTTACAGTACTAACAGTAAAAAATAACAAACACGTGTGACATGTTAATTACAGTGATGTACTAATTTACGCCGTAATTTTTATTTGAATCTTTTTGACCTCTGCTGTAATAAGTGTTGAAATATTTTAATTATAATACTGTTTCAGGCAAATAATAACGTAAAAGTTATAGCTAGACGTGAAAATTAAAGTAATTTTGAGTTGTGCAATAAAATGTCTATAGAGATATAAGAATAAAATGAAATACTTCCTTTAAATTACATAGTAGACATTGTTTAAGACATGGGCTTATAGCCGTAATTTTTATTTAACTAAATTTGTAAAACCTCTCTGTCTGGTCATCAACACACCATCTACCTTATCATCGTCATCATCTCAGCCAATAGACGTCCACTGCTGGACATAAGCCTCCCCCAAGGTTCTCCACAACAACCCGTAGCCAGTAGCTTCCCGCGATCTTCACCAGGTCGTCGGACTTTCTTTGCTGTGTAGTGCCAGCTGAGAATAGCGCTACCCTATCTACTCCCGTGGGTGTCGTAAAAGTCGAGTAAAGGATAGTGCACCAGAGGATGGGCAGCAGCGTCCTACTGAGTACTGCGATCACTGCGACCACTAACCCGCATATATGGCAAGCACAAAATAAAAACGACCCCTAGTCCCCGTCGGCCCTGCTCCTCCTGGCCTAGAATACTACCTTATCACCTTTTTAATTTATATTTAATGTATGCATAATTAATACTAAAACAATAAATAATAGGTTTTGTTTTTAAAATTTAATGTTGTGTAAAAATATAGATTATGCTAAAGTACGAGGATTGTTTCAGGTTACAAAATGTCACTAGCGGTATGTCGGGATCGTCTCACAGGATCTGATGCTCCGGAGCAACTCTGCGATGCGTCGAGTAAGCCCCAAGCTTCAGTTGTGAGATGCAATACTCATCCGTGTCCCTTCAAGTAAGTAATATTCTTTGTGTATAAAAATATTAAGTTGATTTATGTACGCTTCAAACACTTTAAAAGTTCTGCACCGATTAATATTAAACTTTGATACGATATACAATCCGCTTCAATTCAATCACGTGTACCAGTAAACCAAAGTGTATTTTAAAAGTCGTAAATATTTTACTCACTGATTTTCATGCCTTTTAAGCTACTTTAAGAAATGACTACATATTTTTTTAAATATAAAGTCATAACTTTAAACACGTGACGTGCTGTTATGCAAGATGTGATTTGGGTCAGACGTAAACGACATCAGGTACTTCCCGAGTTTCAATTTATCTTCTTACTTCATTTAAAAATTTCATTATTTTCACAGATGGTATGTGGGTGAGTGGTCGTCATGCAGCGTGACATGTGGTGGTGGCTTGCGCGCGCGTCGAGTTCTTTGTGCAAGGTCAGCTAACGTCACCAAAACTGATACATATGAACCTGGTGAGTAGATGAATGTAGTAATTTCTACTTTTCACAGAATTATCTTCATTTAAAACAAAATACGTAGTAAAGTAAGAGTACAAAAGCAATATGATACTTCTTGTATTTTTATACGATATGGTTTCGGAACGCCTCGGTACCGTTATACAGAAGACAGCAAAAATGGCTGCGATCGTAGGTGTTTTTAAGTAAGGAAATGAAAAAAAAGTAGTAGAACTTTTATTGAGTATAATATCGATATTAAATCAGCTTTTCATAAAAGCATATAATTTTTTTTAAAAAAGATTGATATGAAGTAAAATAAACAAGTTGTATAAAAATAACTCAAAACATATGAAAAAAGTTGAAGATTCAATGAATCATAAACACCTCTGCCCAGCGTGGTGTTGTAGGCTGAAACTTCCTTTTAAGGAGAGGCCTCCGTCTAGCAGTGGACTATCAAAGGTTGTTGATAATGATGATAAATACGATTGTTTTGTCAATGTTGCAGGTACAAGTCTTGAGCCGGGTTGTGTATCTCCTGCCCCTAGATCAACACAACCTTGCAATCAAGAGGATTGTCCAATTTGGGTAGCTGGACCTTGGTCAGGGGTAAGCCTTGTTTTTATTTCTTATTCTCCCTAACGTAATCGTGTCAGCAGAATTCAAAAAGTAGGAGCAGGAATTTGTATAGGTCGAACTGATGGAACATTTCCTTTATATTAAAAAGAAAGTTTACACTTCTAGAGAGAAATGCAAGTAAAGCTAAATCGCCTTTTTAACAATTGCGTTTAACTGATCTTTGTAAGTATGATCGCTAATTACGCACACTGTCATTCCTGTATACGATGCGCAATTCTCCAATCAACTTTCAAGCGACAACCATGACAGAAACATTCGTTCTGCTAACAATCTCCTTCTTCTTTGTCCTTCTCATGCCTCTCGGTTTGTTGGCTCTTCCTTCATGATATAGTATTATTATATCAATTCATCAATCAACAAATCAATCGGTCAACTGGCAGAAAATGCCCTAGGTATTAAGTCTGCCGATGCATGTATTTATGCATAAAGTTATAAAATAAATGAAACATAGACAACACGGAATTAAAAATTTGTAACTTGAACCAAGATGATGTCATTTACACTTGGTTTGTTGGCTTTTACACTTAAAATTTCGACCCCTTACGAATCTATTATATTATGTTTAAGCTGCGATTTCGTAACCATATGCCCGTCTTTTGATCAATAATGATACTACAGCTGTTAACACGGTTTAATTCAATATATATACAATTCTAATAAGTTTTCATACATAAATAAGAATTCTATATTCAATTCGAATGAAACTACAGACTAACTCTCAACAAATCTGATACAAAGTATGCAGTAAGCAGCTCATGTTGTCGATAAACTATTCTATTCTTACAATATGTAGTGCGAAACTTCGGTGGGCTACTTTTCTGCTTATCGTACCGGCTCTATACAATTTTATGTGATGCAATTTCGATTGTATATTGCCAATAGTATATTTTAATGTCAGTCTTTTCAATTTCTAAACTACTATCAAATACATCAACATGGCTGTGTCTATTTACTTGTAGGTTCTTGTTCGCTTAATTCTGGAATAGTTCACGTACCAGAGTAACAAAGTAGATATTCATTTCATTACTACACGGTTGGCCTAGTGGTTTAAGCGGTCGCGACACCGCTCTCTACTACGCTGAGTGTTGTGGGTTCCAATCTCACATGGGACAAACTCTGTATGATCCACAAATGGTTGTTCTGAGTCTCGGTGTTCTTTGTGTCTGTTTCTTGTATGTTTGTAAAGTCCCCCGCGACACAGGATTTATTCCGAGTGCAGGCGTTGTTTTTTTGTAAAAAAAAAGGAAAAAAAAGAAAAAATAGAGATGTATTCTACTTATTAGTTATTTTTCAGTATTCAGCTGTTTTACTTCAAATGGTCTTTAAAAAAATAATCTGGATGTATGTGTCTATAAAATAATAATAGTGATGTTTTTGTTGATAATGATTGTGATGAAATAATTGGAATGCTTATGTTCAAAATCTTTAAAAGAGTTGCCCCACCTCTTCTAAGTTCTAGTCGTAGTATATCGATAAATTTTTATTTAGAACCGAAGAAGTTCTGTATATAAAGTTAAGCACATAAACTTGGACGTTAAAAGCAGCTGAAGTCAAAAGTGTGCTGTTAGGATGAACTTGGACAAGTGCATATGCAGTCTTCGAAATATATGATGTCAATGTTATGTATTTCTTAAGGCTATGGCAGAAAAAGTAATTGTACCAGATCTCAATATAATATATGTAAAATACTGTCAATTATTATTCTAAAAAGCTAACATATCTTTCGCCTTGTTCTCAACTGATATATGAATAATTTGAATACTCGACTCCTCTTAAATATGTTGCTCAGTTACTTCTTACAGGGGTTTAAAATTTGGCTACAATAAAGGATCAGTTTTCCAGTGATTTTGTTTTTGATCGCAAAGTTAATGTACAATACAAAAATATTCAAAAAGTGAGACAGATCATTTAGCAAATCTAGTAAAAAACTAAGCTTAGTTGATTTTAAACTTGAACTGTTAATATGGAATTTACAAACTAAATGTTACTAATATTAGACAAGCAGCACTGCAAACCAAAAACAAATCTATTTTGCAAATTATAAAACTTAACAACCCGTACCGTGTTAGAGAAAAATCGTGTTCCACTAAGTTGAACAGAAAAAGTCTCAATAAAAAAGTAACAGTCTCAATCCTCAGTAAAACCTAGCAACACAAACACTTTGCTCAAGTCTGAACTCGTCAAAGCTGAACTCAAACAAAACAGTCCAGGATTAATTAAAACAAAAAGTATTTTCTCCAATTGAAAGAAAGTTCACAGGCTGTCCTTTTGATTTGTCTCTCTTTTACTCTAAAGTTGACAAGTTTTAATTAGGCTGTGTTTTCTTGCTATAAAGTATTGTTAAATAATTTATAATGATTTTACAATGATGACAGATTTGTAAGTAAATTCGAAGAGTGTTTTTAAGCAATGTGTGTTTTTGTTCTTTGTTATTTTTAAGATACTGCCTGCATGAATAGAATCCAAGACTTGTGGTCACCATACTTATTGTGAATGTAGACAATATAATATGACGCCCTAGTGAAATGCTTCTTCACGCCCCGCTTGGGAACCTACATAAATGACAGTCATCGTGACATTGTAATGCTCACACACCACGACAACCACTTCAATAATGGGCCTCCGGTCTCGCACTCACTAAAGAAACACGACAGCATGGATGCTGTCGGTTTAGGTTGATCTTCTATTGGTTATTGATTGTTTTGGTTATTGAAGAAATAAGCTGGCAAAAATATATCATAAACTAATTTAGTAAGAGTCAGTATCGACTGATTGTCACTTGATATTATTGTTCTAGTACTGACTCTAATTACACGACAGAAGAATAGGGTTGTGAGTCAGACCTTTCACAGCTGATGAAACCTCAGTCTCTCTTGCCGACACTTATCGTATTTTTACTCTACCTCTTTTGCCCAATTCGTTTTCTTTATGTAAATAAATATGTTAGACATTTAATACACAACGTCATCCAGTTTCAAACTAAACAGAGCTTATACTATGATAACTAGACTGACTGATAGAATACTTTTATACTTTTTTTGTAAATACACCCATACCCCCGAAACAAATATTTGCAGATCATACAAACTTTGGTCCGACCCGGAAATCGAACCCGAGACCTCTAGCACAGTACCGCTTTTGCTACCGCTTCGCCATCGAGACAGTCAAAATTATCTATTAAACTAATCTTTTTACTTCGTCGTCGTCTCAACACGATTATATGTATTAATCCAATTAGAACAATTGTTCTTTGTGTCCGTTTCTTATATGTTTGTAAAGTTTCCCGAGACACAGGATTTATTCCTAGTGCGGGCATTGTATTTTAACAAAAAAAAAACAATTAAAACTGAAAAAGAACAGAAAAATAAGGACGATGATGATAATGATGAAGTCATCAAAATACATATTTCTATAACTGTGGTTAGAATGGTATATTATTAGCGTCTTCGGAGACAAATCCGCCCACAAATAATTCATAAAATTTATATTTCATAAGACACGTAGTTATCGATGTTGGCATCACCCAACACTAGTTAGGAACTTGTTAGCTTTTATACGTACGGTATTTGCGAACGCGCTCGGAATTTCCTACGATTTTCTCTAGATCATTAGACTTTGCGGTTTCAACATGTTGGAGGGAGAATTAATTAAATGTCTTTAGATAAAGTTAAAAGATACTGAATCAGATTTTTACCTTTGTTTATTTAAGAACAAATAAAATACAACACACAAAAGAGAAATTTAGAGTAATTCTTTTTTTTACGTACTATACGCTGCAATCACTAAAGATTATTTCAACATTTTTTTGTATCTGTTGACTTAAATAAATTAAACATAAATTCAACGTTTTAACTAAAGAAACACCTTTTAATAAACTAAACCGACTTCAATCAATACGAACAAAGATATATATGGCTTGTTTAAAGTCGGTGCTAAGCCCAATGCGTTTTCGACATTAGTTAATTTGTGACCGTTAAGAATAGTCTCTTTTCTTCATATTTTCAATTAAAGAAAAGGTAAATTACGAAAGGGCAAATTCTATTCTTCCGCACCTTTTTTCCCAAAGTTAGTTGGGTCGGCTTTAAATCCACTGCATAACGGCTAAACTTTGATTTCTTACACGAATCTACAGCAATCACATTTCCTCAACCCAGATGTTAAGTGATATCGAAGTTTTGTTAAAAGATTTTTAAGATTTATACTACCTGTTACAATAATTCATATGGCAACCGGAGCCAACAACAGGACGTGCTCCTCAAGAATATTCACTTCAACGTTGCAAAGTGTCAACCGACTCGCTTACCACTTGGCCACTGACTTCTTCCAAAGAGATAATAAAATCATCCCAAAATGCGAAAAAAGAATTTTTCAAATCTGTTCAGAAATTAAGAGGTACGAGGTAACAACATTTCAAATAATTGGAACAGTTTAAGAGTTAACTTATAACTCCGAAGAGTCAAGGATCCTTCCATTATCAGCTCAGCAACATAAAATACTACTAAATCTGTAGACCTAGAATCAAGCTAAAATACGTTTTTGGGCCTGTAAAATTTGAGGATTTGCTTCGAGTTCTCTGAAATCCCATCATTGCATTCTAACATGGTGATAATGAAACCGATTTGGAAGTATATCTTTTCGAATACAATAAAGAATTTTGAAAAGCGGTCTACACATGATGGAAATTTCGAGTAACCTCAAACAAGAAAAATTACATACCTTTGTATGGGAAACCTCCTCCTTTTTGTTGAGTTCGATTAATGAAAGCATAGATGAAACAAGATTTTATTTTTTCTAGTACCATTAACTTAGAATGGCATAGTGCCATTAATTAATAGGTATTACCTAATTTATTATATTTTTTATAAATTTACATTATTTTGTGTTACCGATTACTGAAAACTTATAATAGTTTTTTCATCCAGTGCTCAGTATCCTGTGGCGAAGGAGTTCAAGTTCGTGGCGTTGAATGTACTCCAGCAGGTGGAGGCTGTGATCCAGTATCCAGACCAGAAATATCCCGACCATGCTCTACGGGAATCAGTTGCCCAGCTTACCGAGAATCTGATGAACCTGAAGTAAGATTTCAAATGTCATCAAACTTTTGTTCTCCGTAAGAAATCATGTAGACTTGTTCAGCTTTAATCCAACACTGTTTTTCTCTTTCTCTCTCACAGGATGAGATAGAAGATTTACTGCCAGGTGTAGTATACCATACTCAGCCACTCATTCAGCCCTATCCACCGCAACCAGCTAAAGCTGAACGTCTGATTGGTGAACCTGATGTGCCAGTAGAGGCCACGTAAGTAATTTAGTATTGTAGTATTCGTATGGTGTGGAGACAAATTGGCTCACTTAAATTTCCCATTTTATCCGACGATACGTTACGGATTTTATTACTTGAGGTTCGATTGCTTTCGTAATTTGTTTGAAATCTTATCAGAGGTCAGAGTATTTTTAATATCATCTAAAGGGATAAGTTTTAATATTAAATTTCTTTTCAAGCAATAATTGTTAACATTTCTATCTTACACATGAAGCTTTTAATGATATACTTTTAATGAGGTAAGTTAGTAAGTAAAATGAGTTGAAATTTCAAATGCATTGATATAATTGAATCAAATTTTCAGTTAGAGATCACAGAGAGGCAAATTTTTATATTTTATTTACTATATTTTAATTTATTGTTTGCTGTAATTACAAATTTATTCTTAACAACAACCAAATTTTATGTGTCTAAAATTCGAGTAAATTTTATGATGTACGAAGTTTCATATTTTGTCTTCAATATTCTAACTGCAGCCTCCACGTTTTTTTTATTTTACATAGTTTGTGTTTCTCAAACCTTATCAAAACTGTCTTAAATTTCGTTGTCAATAGCATGATCATAACATCAGTCTTTCCAATTCACATTCTCTGATTCTGTGTCAATATCTAAACCTCAGAGTATTTTGTTGTTGTCTCTTTCAGCAATTACAAAATATTCTTTGCGTGTGGCTGGTTGTATGTAAGGTATTGTACCTATGACAACAGTTTTTAAAGGTTTTACTTCAAAACATTTACACATCTTAACAAAGAATGACATTACCCTCTCCTACGATATCTATTTTTACTCGTAGTTTTAATTTTAGCTTGTATATCTCGAAAGTGTTTTTAATGTTATAAATAAAAGGCAAGAATTAGTAATCAAATATATTTATAATAAAATGAAAACTAATTATGGTAACGAATCTAAAATAAAAATGTTCATTCTTGAAAAATAGTAGATTCGAAAGGTGAAAAAAATGAAAGGTGATTTTTTTTATTAAAATGAAGAATATTTTTACTGCAGCTTACTTTGATTCAATACTTGTGATCTTGCCCTTTTGAATGTTAGAAATACTTTTTTTGAGATTATTTTGATATCTAGTATCTGTTACGAATTCCAATAGGAGTGTATTTACTCTGAAATCGACCCCATACGGGATGTTTAGATATTAAACATTTATTTGATAAAAATATTGGGGGATGTTACGGAATAGATCTATACAAAGACGATACTCAATACTTTATGGCTTTCCTAATGTAAGTTTTAGTTTGTAAAACATAAGATAAGTATCTATTATGGACATAGTTACTTAAAAAGAGAGGGGAATTGTTTTTGCTACATTTATATGTATATATTTATTTTACTCATGTATTATTTATATTATTTTGATATTTTTATTTAATTAACATTTAGTTTTTGTAATGTTTGCTTAGTAAACTTTACTTTATTTGTAAATTTAACATTAATTATTTTATTTACTTTATTACACTATAAAAAAGACATTAGTTACGAAAAACTCAGGTTATTTAAATAAAACGTATAATAAAAGTTACTGTTTACTGCAGTATTTTTTTTATCTTACCGTTATAGTATCACAACGCTATTATATTTCTGATGTAATAAATTCCGTAAATTCCACACTAAGCTACTAGTAAATTTTCCGTCCAGGTATTTAACTCTTTTACATTTATTTGAACCTTTTTTTTAACGTGTGTAAACCCCGTCACCCCACCCGAGGTTTGCGGCGGGGAGGTGTGTTGGAATCGGACTGACTAAAACCACACGGTATGCCACTTTGTGCCTGAGACAGGAGGGATCCGGGAACAGCTGTTGCTACGACATCCGGACCCACATTAGTTTAAATCAATTTTAATGTAAAAAAAATGTTGTTTTTTCTTAAAAACATCGTATTTAATTAAGGCTTTGTGTAATTTCGTATAATTTCCATAAGATTAAGATTTCTTTTTACAGATGCTAGGCAACATTTTTAACTAACAGTCTACTTCATGATCTAAGATCATAGAAAAATGAAATATTTATTGATCCTAACCTCAAAAATGTTTGTATTTATGATTTTAAGGCTTTAATAGGTTTACGAGACTTCTATTTATAAACAAAGCGAATTGAAACTAAAAACGACTCAATGCAAAATCTGTGTTTAATTTATGTACAGTCACAACAGTTGAAGCACGGCTTAAAAGCACGCAATAAAAATATCGTAAAAGTGTTCTAAATTTAAAAACAATTTATGTTAGAAATAAAGACCAAATAAAGTCCGTAACATCCCTTTTTGTAAATATTAAAAGGTAAATAGTACACAGAAGAAACCTTTCCCAAATTACCCACTCAAGTATTGATGAAGGAATTTATATGCACAATATATTTCAATCCACACTGACCCCAACCATTTCACAGATCATCTTCACTTTACTCTACTGTGATTTCTATTTTTCTACTCTATGCACTGCACATAAGATTTATATTTCCTTGCACATATTTACACGAACAATTTGTCTTGCTACGTTTCTTTGCTTACACTATTACCGATTGGCACAAACATTTAAACACTAAATTGATACACACGATTGGTTTTATCAGAAGTTAAAAGTCGATGTTTTACAGGTATTTGATGAATTAATCACAATTATTAATTACACTGGTGCATACTTCTACATATACCAGCCCGAAATTATTTAGGACGGATAGTTGCCCTTAGCACCTCGCATGACGTCCTAAAATCAACCCGTGTGAATCTATAATAGATAGTATAGATTTTATTACTTAAAATATGGGCAATTTAGGTTTTTCTGCAATTGTTTTGATACAGAAAAATAGAGATTATACACATTTTGAAGTGTTTACGATTGATCAATTTAAGACACAAACGAAATAAAATTTTGTTAAAAGTACTGTACGACCAAACGAGAATTTGTAGTCAACATCAAAATCAAGTGTTCGGACTATAACTTCGTTACTGTCAAAGCTGAAATAGAAATCGGGATGTATTAAAACAATTATAGTGTGTGATAAGGATGTGTTAAATTAGGGATCACAGGGTTGCCAATTTCGAAACTGATCAAAGAAAGAATCATTCGACGTCGACAAACTTAACTTCAGACAAACTTATAATTAACGTTATAAAACTAAACAGTAGAAATACGGTATAAAATATAACAGAATTCAAACAGAATTCAAGATCTAATAAAAGTATAACTAGTTATTACTTTAATATGAAACAAGGTACTTATTAAACATTTTCGTATTACTGAAACACTAAAAAACAGTGTTTTCTCTAAAACTTTAATTCATGTAAATCTTTGAACAACTTAAAATATTTTATAACTTAAATTTTATATTTGAAAAATAAGTACGAAAAACTTTTATATTGCTTAAGTTGTAACTTGATTTTATTACTTAAAGTTCACTTAAGCTAGTGTGGACACTTTAAATGATTAAAATCTCTATTTTGCTGCCCAATCATTATTAAACCATCGTTATAAGGCAATATGACACATTTTTATTTTAACAGTTACATCAAAGACGACGATTGGAGTCCCTGCAGTGTAACATGCGGAGAAGGTTGGAAAAAGAAAGAAGTTCACTGCAAGATTTTCTTAGAATTTAGCAGAACTATCGCCAAGTTACCTGACAGCAAGTGCTTGGGTCCTAAACCTGCGGAAGAAACTGAACGATGTGTTATGGAACCATGTTCTATGGCTTACGGATCGTCGTTTGGTGATTCGAGTGTTCCATCGTATAGTGGTGGCGACAGGTGAGTGTTTTTAATAATAAAATTCAATTTAACAAACAAATTATTTATCTTCAGTAGGTATAAAACTATTGATGTAGAATCTAACATATTAATAAAAACTATCACAGTTAAACAAACAGAAACACTTGAAGTATGCGCAAATACAGTCTAAGATGAACTTGAATTTATATTATTTGTTAACACGACACTTCAGTTAAAAGTTTATCCAAAACTCCATTTCCAACTGCTTCATCAACAACATCGTTGACTCTATTACGAAACAAATCGCTTTCACTGGGAATTTGGGACAAATCCCAATTTGACTCCAATTTTGCTCCTTTTAACGTGTCATCTTCTTCAAGATTCATTGTGACGATTCTTAGTTGGAATATAGATACTAGCAATCCATAGGGCATGTAGCCTTTTGAATCAATATCAAAATTTTCTCTCTTGTATACTGTATTTACATCTATGTTATATAAATTTAAAAAATTAGTTAAGCTCTCGTAGTAATTATTTTTGATTTCATCATAGTGTTGGGATCTGAAGTTGGAATCGGTGCAGAGATATAAAAAGTGCATGAAATCAGTCATAGGATTGGCATAACGCATTGCTTGGTAATCAATGAAGCACACTTTTGCCTGGTCACTGTTCTGTAAAGTAAAATAAACAGAATCAATTGAGATTATTTTGATTATCTTATCTTAAAATAGTATCTATATAGTATAGTATCGAAATATATCATGTAATTAGCTATTGTTTAAATTTTCTCCAGGCTTTGCATAAGAATTTTATGTTTAATACATTTTTCAGAAAAAATAATACTCTTTCAATTTCCTAGAATAGAAATGAAACTGATTGAATCTTTGAAATGTATTCACACAACTTGAGTTAATATTTTTACTCGTGCTGAAAACTTAAAATATAAAAAAGAATATTCCTTTGAGCACTAATATGTTTAAATTTCAAAACGAATGTTTCTTAAATTTGTAAAGGCATGTACACTGTGCAGGCTAAATCATTAAATTTGAATTTAAACTTTGTTATCATACGATACGATTTATAATCACTTACCTTATTTTTAAAAAACATATTGTTCACCCAACAGTCTCCATGACATAGGACGTTCGTCTTTCCCGGTTTCGTGTACTTTTGTAATAATTCTATAAACTTATCTTTCAATTTTCTTAATTTGTTTTTCGCCTCTTTATTCTCAACTAACTTCAAAAACATATCAAAGGATTCAAAAAAATAATTTCTCAGTTTACTTTTATTTAGGAAACTATTCTCATATAAAACATCTTGAAACTTAGTCTTTAAGTCTTTAAATGTGTCAGATTCTTGTGCTTTTACTATAAAAGATAAGGCATGAAATTTAGCTAATTCACTTATAACTGAGTTTATCTGTTCAATACTTAAATATTCGGCTTTCTCCTGCATATCATCAAGTTCAAAGCCTTGATTCTGTAAATCTTTTAAAATAATTACTTCATTGTTTTTTTCTATATTGACTAGTAGACATTCTGGCAACTCCAACTTTGCTTCTTCATTCAAAACATTTTGAACAGAGACAAACTTCTTGATTACTTCTGTATAAGCAACTACTTCACGTTTGTGTAATTCGTGAAACAACTGCTGCCGTTCGGTGTTGATAAATGTCTTTACTATAACACTGAAGTCGTATTCGTCACAGTCGGTCTTTCTTATCATCACACGAAACACATTTGCTGTGAAATTTCCACCTTTACCACTAATATAGTCCACTTTATATTCAAAATCTTCAAAGCCTTCATTGCGAGCTACTTCTTCTATCGCACTGTGAAGTTCCTGACAGTTGAAATCATCAGGTTCACTTATATTCACTTCCAAAGACATGTTACAGACTACCACTACTATTAAGTGTATATTGAGTTGTAATCAAGAGATAAATATGATATCTATTGATAAAGTTCCGATATCCGATATCAATTCCTAGAGATTAGGAATAATTTATATTTTAGAATCTATCAACAATTTCTAATATACTTCTGCTTTTATCTTTGAATCTTAATGTAGAAGTGAAGTCCTCTACTACTTAGGTTTAGATTTTTATTGATTACTAGCTATTGCCCACGGCTTTGCCTGCTTCTATGTCGTTATCGTGGTAAATAGTAGCTTCTGGGTTCTTTTGATATATAAGCTATACTACTGTAAAATTTCATCTAAACCCGGACACTAGTTTTTACGTGAAAGAGTAACAAACATCCATACATACTTACAAATTTTCGTACTTATAATATTTAAATTAAAAAAATATTAAAAACTTTATCGATAAAAATTCTAGGTACGTTATTCAATATAGCGCCATCTATCGGAGACGGTATGTCGAATGAGAGATTTTGTACCTTTAGCAATTGGGCTGAAAAACCTAATAGCGCCACACCATCTATCAGCATTTATAAAAATTGGAATGATTGAAATACGCATCAAAATAGATCTTTCTATATAAATTAAAGGTAAGCTATATCACTCTGCGGCTTTTTAACTATCTCTAGGCAAAAAATTATACCATAAAAACACCTCGTTGTGACGTGAAAGAAAGATAAACATACAAACAAACAAACACACTTTAGCATTAATGATATTAGTAAGGATGTGGAGACTAAAGAATTTGATCATTTTATTTTTAATACTTCACTTTAATTTTAGCAGTTGATAGCATAACAATTAAAAAAAAGGATCACATGCGAGTAAATGCGGCGGTATGTGTGATAAATACAAAAAGCAAAGTCAAGTTCTTGAGTTTTTTCTATAGATAAAAAGTCGTTTATTATTATTATTACTAAGTTACGAACTAGATTTATACTGCAAGTAAGAGAGCGATATTAACGAGAGTATCACTCGAAAAGTAAAAAAGACACAAGTACAGTACAAGAGTATGCAAACGAGTGTCCCTTAAACACAAGGGGAGTAAGGTGACCCCATACCTTACGAGTCATGTCGAGTTTGATTTTGTTTTCTTCACATTTTTTTTTGTCTACAGCAGGTTGCTAACATTCGGAACGTCGAGTAACATCAGAGTCGCTCCAGGATCACCGGGGAAATCATACTCGTGGAAGGAGAAAGGGTACACCAGCTGCAGTGCTTCTTGTCTTAGTGGAGTACAGGTATTAAATAATGTTTATACTTAGGTGCTTGGCAGTTTTACTTTATAATCGACATCAAGACACAGGGTTCTAAAAGGAAAGGATTTCAGTTTTCTTTTTGTTTTTTTTATTAAGATATTTTTATAAAAATATTGCTATGTTTGGTCCAAAGAAAGTAAAGTATTATTACTAGTATTTTAAGTAAAAAAAAATACGGATTATTACAATTCACCATGATGTGATACTTTTTCCAAAATTCCATCATCAGTCATCAACAGTGTTTAACAATACACTGCTGGACATAGGCCCTTCTTTAACAAGAAAATTTTGGTCTGTTATTCCACGCTGGCTAGACGGGTTGGCATAGAGTTTGTTTCAAATTTTTCTTCGCTTTGCAGTGACCTTGCATATTTTTCCCTTAGTCACCTCTTACAACAGCCATGGAAAGAATACGGGTAGTGACAGTCTGTATTCTTAATCCGTCACCACCTGCAAAGTATGAAAATAATGTTACGTAACCGACTAGATTACAGTGATACAAGTACAACTACATTCTTGTAACTTCACACATACTCGTATTTCATGTGTATGTGTGCTTTTATAAAGATTTTCAGATAATCGAATAATCCATTCCTCGTTATCGTCCTCGATTAATGTTTATTATTAATTTTGTTTCATTTTTACACAGGAATTAATAATACAATGCGTTCGAGATGAAGATGGAAAGAATGCATCTCCGTACATGTGTGATCCTCTCACTAAGCCCGAGAATAGAGTGAGGACCTGCAACGATCACCCCTGTCCTCCAAGGTTTGTGTTCAACATTAATCCAATCTCTAATAATTTCTTTATGTTAACTTTTTGTTCGTTTTATAAAGAAAAAGGAGTGACCTAGTCAAATAATGGTAAGCAAAGATCACCGTCTAAGGGCATCTACAGCTGATGAATCACAAGTCCATTCATCCATTCAATATAAAGGTGGGGGGTGAACAAACTGGATTTAGAATTAATATACAAAAAAGATTTGTATCTGTATGAATACATGATATTTTAGTTATTTTGCTTTTAATTCATGTTTCATATATTTTTTTATTAGATTAGCAAAATATTCATTATATGATGTGATAAATATTTCATAGATTCCAAAGGTTACCTGGATTCTTCCATTGCTATAAGTAATAAGGCCACCCTTTATACATCTGTACATCATTATTGCTGTTAGTTTAATCAATGGATGATGTTTGTACACTCTGGTGGACAAATAAAGTATGGATTATCAATCTATCTACCAAAGAGTTGCTTGACATCAATTTTTTTATGAGGCCTTGGTAATATGGTCGATTCTCGTATGACCAAAACCATAGTCGTTAAAATACAGTTTGATCTCTGTGTTATTTTAAAACTTACAAGGGTACATTTTAGGTGTTAAGTTCCCATTGATGCAGGGGTGACAGTTACCGTGGTAACTGTTTAAGCCTATACACTGTCACGATGACTGTCATGCCTTTTACATCCCCAAGCGGGATGTGTAAAGCATCTCACAAGGCCGCCATAATGTGGATCACCATACTGCATTGTCTGCATTTGCAATGAGTATGGTGACCACAACTCTTGGATTCTGTTCATACTTTCCATCAGGCAGAGCAGAGTCACTTTGGCAGGCTCTTAACATAGAAAAAAAATTACAATGTATTACACTTCTTTTCTGATAAAACTGGCACGAAAAGAATGACAATATAGGTGTTGCAAAATATAGTCGCTTGTTCAAAGTAACTAGGAATTTCCCAATAACTCTGCTATGTACTATAAAATTCCATAGAAGTTATATCCAGACTCGTTTAATATTTTTTCGCAGAGTTTACTTTACATGGATCCAAATGTATTAAGTTTCCTTATCGTTTAATCAATTTAACTATCAATGTATAAAATAATAATGATAAGTTAAAAGTAATGATCTTTAAATATTGTATAGTAGATTCTTACGCTATCAGATTAGATAGTATTAATTTCATAACACAGTCATATCTTTTTATATTATGATATTTAAAAATGTTTTTTCCTGTTAGAGTTCTCCTTCTGGTTGAATGCTGAATACAATATGTTGACATCGTGGTTTAAGCGGTCGTCACGCCGCTCTCTACCGCACTGAGTGGGTTCAAACTCCACATGGGACTACACTTTGTGTGATCCACAAATTGTTGTTCTGAGTTTGGGTATTCTTTGTGTCCGTTTCTTGTATGTTTGTAAAGTGCCCCGCGACACAGGATTTGTTTCTAGTGCAGACGTTGTATTTTAAAATAAAAAAAAAATAAAACTAATAAAAAACTAAAATCTATCAATTATGTTATTACATATCTTAATTGCCTAACTTTACGACCGCGTTGATTGGCACGAAAGTGGAACGGGGAATTGTGTTACGGCAATCTGACATCCGTGTGGTTAAGTATCAATAATGTAAAGTGCCACCCCTATTCATCTCACAGGCAACTACGAAAGCAAGCAGGACAGTAAAAATGTTTCAGTAATGGCAATGTGTAAACAAATCCGAACCAACCAAAAGCGCCAGCATCCGTGTTGTCGTGTTTCGTTGGTGAGTGTGAGACCGGAGGCCCATTGATGCAGGGGTGACAGTTATCGTAGTAACTGTGTAAGCCTTACACTGTCACGATGTCTGTCACGCCATTTACGTCCCCAAGCGGGGTGTGAAGAAGCATCTCACAAGGCCGCATAGTGTGTGTCACCATAGTACATTGTCTGCATTTGCGATAAGTATGGTGATCACAACTCTTGGATTCTATTCATGCTTCCTATCAGGTAGTAGTATCTAGTATCTTGAGTAGAGTCACTTTGGCAGGCTTTTAATATAAAAAAAACTAATGAATTTTGATTTTTGAACTTAAAAAAAAATAATGAATGTAAATAACGCGTCCGTAACACAGTTCCTTTATAGACATGTAAGTACAGATTTGTATTATGTGACATTTAAAAGTAGTTTTTTTTAATTGTTTCACAAACAGGCTGCAGCACAAACTACATATTACTAATTAATATTCATCCAACGATAAGACAGTTTATTGTGATTCAAATTCTGAATACTATATTACCAAGAGCCTTCAACAGTCCACTGCTGGAAATAGGCCTCGTCTTAAGAAAAAAAGTTTTAGCCTACTATACCACACTGGCTAGACGATTTGGTAAAGTATTTGTATCAGGTTTTCCTTCTTTTTGCAGTGATGTTGTCCTGCCTTAGTCGCGTCTTAAGACACCCACGGGATGAATAGAAATGGTGGCACTCAGTATTCTTAATCCATCACCACACGGAATACTATAACTAATTTACAAATATAATGAACTTCCCGATTAACCTATCGCCGTCCACTGCTGAACGAAGGTCTCCCCAAAAAACGCCAACCATCCCGGTCTTGGGTAATTCGCATCCATCCGCTGCCAGCCACCTTCTCAAGTCGTCGGTCCATCACACCGCAGGACGAACTACACTACGTTTGCCCAATCATGGTATCCACTCTAGTACACCTCGGTTCCAGCGACCATCGAGTCGTCTAGAGACATGGCCGGCCCACTTCGACTTCAGCATACTGATTCTCCGTGCGATGTCAGTTACTCTAGTTCTCTGTCGAATAACCTCATTACGAATTCTGATTACAATGTTTACAGACTACTGTGTGTCCAAACAGTCATTATTACTGGTAGCTAATTCAGTAAACGTTTTATCGCAGGTGGAATTATACAGACTTCTCACAGTGCACAAAGTCCTGTGGAATTGGCATCCAAACCAGGGAGGTCGTATGTATACATGAGGTAAGGTTTTAAATATTAGATTAGTTATCTGTCATTAGTAATAGAGAATTTTAACTACAGTAAAACAACAAGACTGGTAATAAATGTATCAGCCAAGAATTTCTGAAGGGAAACTTCTTTATCGGGGTTGGAAAAAAATTTAGTGTAACATTTTTTCGTTACGCGTCACATTTTTTCGTTACGCGCCATCTTTTTCTTATCCCTACCACGCGTGATTCGAAGTATACTTTCTCCAGCGGAGTAGGGATTGGTAAATGTCTCCAATGTATTTTGCGGCCCGTTTTGAGTAGTTACATTTTTGAAATCCAGGTGGCGATTGCATCGACTTCGGATGGGTTTAAATTATTTTTTTGAAAAATAACGTCATAAAGAAGTTTCACTTCTTACGAGTGTACGCTAGTACACGCACACATTTTTTTTTAATCGAGTTGCAACTTGATCTTTTTCTCTTGTAATGATTTGGAAATAATATATATTATAACGACAACCATTCAACATTAAATCATTGTGGGTACATTAAATTTTTAAAATTTTAAAAGTTGGTTACGAATATTGATAAAGTTTGTTGATAGAATTAGTGTAAAACGAACTTAAATGAGCATTATCGATGTTTATGTAAAAAAAATACAGTTTCGTAAGATTTTCATGTAACTTTTACTTCGTAAACAAAGGTCTCTAACCAATCTAAAACTGGTCGAACATTCTCAAAATACACCCATGTGTCACTAACTTATTAAGATTGTCTTTCATTTCTCGAACAACACTTAAGCTGAAATTCACTTCTATTTTAAAGTCAGTTTCCTAAATCTTATTTATATTCCACTCAGGTAACTCGAGGCGGCACAAACACAGTCGTGGTTCCAAGCAGCATGTGTCCTCAACCATCGCCTCCTGATCGACAATACTGCAATGTACTGGACTGTCCTGTGCGATGGCACACTGGAGAATGGTCTAAATGTTCCAAGACCTGTGGTGGAGGCCTAAAACAAAGAGATGTATGTATTCTCCTTTTATCTCTCTCTCATTTTTTTACTTCAATGTGCTTTTGGTTGAGGTTTATTGAAGACCATTGCTGGATGCCGTGTTTTTTGTTGTTTTGGTCATTCCAGATACAGTTTTTTATGTTCATTCTGTAGTTTAAATAATAAGTATCTTTATTCATTATATCAAGGCTTTAAACAGGTATATTTTTTGCACAAAACAGAGAGTGAAGTAGAAATGCAATATAGGAGTGTCAGGTGCGCCAGAATTATTGACACACTTGAGCGCTCTTTGAGCGCGATTAATCGTAATTCCGGTACTTCTGTAAATCTTTGAAAACGATCGTACTTGAAACGTCATGACCTAATTTATAAAAATAATCATACATTACGCATTAAATATGGGTACTAACTACATTGTTACCATGAAAGCACGCAATAAATTGTATTTCCTGCGGGAATACTCGTATTTCGAAGTATTTGTCACGTAAGTGTTTGGTAAAGTACTGTACCGCCCCGTGAATACAGATATGCAAGTAAACCATACCTTATTTAAAAAAACATACGGTTGTATTAAGTAACCTAGAAAGTGGCGTTTAGGATTTACATTCAATAAATCTTTTGCACGAAGGACATAGTATACATTTCGTTATGTGTATGTGTAATATTATTGATCGTTTATGTGTGCGCCTAGGTGACAAAAATTCTCTTAGTATTTACCATTGATCGCACTTCTGATGTATATTTCTCTGTTCTATAGTTTTTGGTACAGGTTACAAAAGATTTATTTTTAACAACTAAATTAAAGAAATTATTATTTTTGTCGTAATATTCACATCACAAGACACTCTACTGAATAAAGACTGCGTGGCACCAAATTTATTTGTTAGCAAGCTTCTAAAGTGTGTTCATTTCCAATAATCATTTTTATATCTTTGACTATTAGGTTGAATGCAAGCAAATAATGGCCCAATCACATGTGGTGGAACGTCCGGCTTCCTTGTGTAGCTCACCACGGCCGGCAGCTACTAAATCTTGTAACTCAAGACCCTGTCTGCTGGATACAGCGTCACCAGAGATATCATTAGCCAACTCATCTTACATACAGCATGATCCAAAGAAGAAAAAGGTAACGAGCAAGATAATATCCAGAAACGTTTGATTTACATTTTAAATTACATATGGGATAAAAGATTAAACGGGTCCTCTGATGATAAGTGACGACCACCGCTTGTGGAGGTATGCTACACAAATGACACAATTGCATTATTGCTCTTTGAGTCCTCTGATTCTGGTTTTCTGTGAAGCTGTGGTATCAATCCAGTCAAACCTGATCGACGCATGTCTCTTTAAAATATTTATTTTTTACAGGTAACTGTAAAAGTGGGCGGCTCAGCAACAATATTCTACGGGACTCAAGTAAAGATAAAGTGTCCTGTTAAAGGATATAATAGAACAAAAATACAATGGGCCAAAGACCATCAGATAATTAGCAAATCGAAAAAGTATAAAATTTCGAAGAAGGTGAGTCATTATATGATTATTATTATTAGACAATCATTTATTTATTTGTAGGTTCGCCTGCAATAGTTACATATTATTTATAAATAATACATGCATGGTAAATAAGAAATAGGTGAACAACACGACTTTCGACTTTATTTCTACGACTTTCGACTGCACGGTTGGCCTAGTGGTTTAAACGGTCACCACGCCGCTATCTGCTGCACTAAGTATTGTGAACTCAAACTCCACGTGGGACAATACTTTGTGTGATCCACAAATTGTTGTTCTGAGTCTGGGTGTTCTTTGTATCCGTTTCTTGTTTGTTTGTAAAGTCTTTCGCTACACAGGATTTATTCTTAGTGTGGGCGCTGTCTTTAAAAAAAAAACATCAATCGTCAAACACAATGTTAAGTTATTCAACTAAGAATTCATAAAATGTTATATATTCAAAATTAGAATATTATATTAAAAATGATTTTGTTATTAAGGATGATTAGTGGTTGTAATAATAATATAATACAATATTTCTGGCATCAGACACAACGTCACCTAGTCCCAAACTTAGCAAAGCTTGTGCTTCAGGCACTGATATAATTACATGAAATATAATTCAATGTGATAAAAGTTTCGTATTTAAAAGTTCACTTCTGCATATTAATTAATAAATAATAAAATAAAATATTAAATATTCCGGACATTTGACACACAACATCGTCTAGTTTAAAACTAAGCAGAGCTTGTGCTGTGATAACTAGACTGACTGATAGAATACTTATATACTTTTTTTTGTAAATACATACATATTATACATAGAAAACAGACTTCGAAACAAATATTTGCAGATCATACAAATGTTTTGGTCCAACCCGGGAATCGAACCCGAGACCTCAAGCACAGCAGTCGTATTATTTAGGTAGTTATACCCCAATTAATCTGTAGAAGTGAATTTTTAAAAAGCGTAGATAATAAAATTTCCTGTACGGATAATATCGTGAAAATGTTCATTCTTCCGGTGGCTATGGGTGAAAAATCATGTTTTTCATAAAAATTGTTTATCATTGGAGCTACCCAAATATGTAACATTTTAACTTCTTGGGTTTTGATTGTTACATTAAAACCCTAATAAATTCTTGTAAAAAAAGAAAAAATAGAGTATAATCCATTCATTGCCACTGTGGGACGGATTGCATGCAGAAACGATTGCCGATGGTGCCAGAAAGTTTTGGAGTGGTGACCGCGTACTGTAAAACACAGTGTTGGTAGGTCAAGGTGGTCCGATGACCTGGTGAGGAACACAGTCAGCTGTTGGATGTGAGTAGCATGGGGACCAGCTGTAGTGGAGATCCTTGGGGCAGGCTTATGTCCAACAGTGGATGTCTTTGGCTGAGATGATGATAATAATGATGATTATCACTGTTAAAATCACGAAATACACAAAAATATACATATTTACTTTTACCTATTCTCTATATAAATCTGTAAATTAAAAAATCAATAAAAATAAACAACCTCATAAATCTGACACACGGCTGTCTGATTCCAAATTAGGTAGAGCCTTAGCTATGGTAACCAGACTGCTGGACATCATCATCATCACCTCAGCCAAAATACGTCCATGACTGCTGATAATTATACTTAAATATTTCTATTTTCATACATATCATAGATAAGTTACACCCAAACACAGAACAAATAATCATGCTCATCATACAAATATTAGTCCTGGGTGAGAATCGGACCCAGGTAATATTTATTAGAGCTGCCTTAACCACTAACCACTGGACCAAAAAGGCTGTCAAAATGTTACTAACACACTATGGAACCAGTCTTTTGTCTTACATAAAAGTATATTTTCTCTATCCCTCAGGGAGCTCTTCGTATCACATCTCTCTCACTCCGGGATCATGGCGTTTATACCTGTGTAGCTGGCAGATCCAGCGCCAATCTTACGCTTTTGGTTAAACCAAGACCTGGTGAATTTCCATCTAGTGAAGAAATCGAAAGACATAAGCCGTTGGATGAACCATCTTCACCGCTATCTGATAGGTGAGTTAATTTTAAATATAACAAACATATATTCCAATAGTTTACAAGATGACATTATTATATAACACAAATTTATGATATAATGGGTAAAACAGCAACCTAGCGCCAACTACAGACATTCCTAACCAAAGAACGACAGAATTCATTGCTGTCCATTGAGTGCCCCCCTCCTATTCATGGAGCAAGGGAGGGACCTCAGTCACTTAGTGTCACTACCAACGCACGTGTTTCCCTCTCACTACAATCTCGTGTCTTTTAAGTGGAGTGTATAAAGCAGTTCACCCGGCTGCCATAGTGAGAGTCGCCATGCTGCATTGAATGCAATCGCAATGAGTATGGTGTCTATGGCGAAGCCATAGTATTATAATAGTTTAGGTCTGTACGCGGCCACGCGCTACATTAATTGTTTACTCAGCTGACCTACTCTTGATATTCTAAATTATTAAATTAAATTGTTTACTCAGCTGACCTACTCTTAATATTGTAAATTATTAAATAAGGAAACATAAATAATATATTGTCAAATTAGCAATTTAAGTAAACAAGCAAACAACCTAGTTACCCCCACCTAAACCTGTCCATATTACATACAAATATTATTGTATATAAACCTTAGTTTATGTTAAGAAAAATGAGTCATTATTAAATATTACAATCAACGTGTCGTCTAATTGGTTCCCTGGGCAAACACGCAACAATTGGTGACCCCGACGTGATCTATTGGTATCTAGTGCTGATATAATACCGGGACGACCGGAACCCTATATGGTGTTCAGCAGTGAATCTAGAAATCAGTAGCATTACGAAATTATCGCATCCCAAAAATGGCTCCACCAACAACTCCTTCAAGAGGCGACACTGGGTGCGAATCAGTTGCTGCTATCACGGTCACAGAAAAACTACCGCAATTTTGGACAGACTCGCCACGTTTATGGTTCGCCCAGTTTGAAGCAATAATAGCACCACAAAAACAGGGCGAAGATTACAAATATAACATGGTAATATCCAAATTACCAAAAGAGGTCGTCCATCAGGTTAGTGACATTTTAACTAACCCGCCCAGCGAAAATAAGTACTCCACCATCAGGGAACGTCTAATAAACTGCTACGAAGAGAGCGAACACCGACGTTTCCACAGACTACTATCAGAAATGGACCTTGGAGACCAGAAGCCTTCCCAGCTCTTGAGAAAAATGAAGGAAGCCGGATGTGGAAAAATAAACGACGACACTATTCGCCTGCTGTGGCTAAGGCAACTCCCCGCTTCACTAACAGCGATATTATCAGTTACAAGCAATATATCGTTAGAAAACTTGAGCGAGTTAGCCGATAAAATATACGAAAACTTGACTTACAACAAGAAAAATACTCAAGAGACAGCGGTTGACATTAACCTAGTAACAAACATATCGTCACAACTTGAAGCCATGCGAATAGAAAAAAATGCATTACGCAGCAAATACCAAGCACGACATACGTCACATGCACGTTCAAGGCCGCGCCACAGAAACTCACATAATGGGTTATGTTATTTCCATAATCGTTTCAAGCAGGATGCATATAAATGCAATAAGCCTTGTTCATGGAATACAAATAAAAATAACAGGCTAGCGGAAAACTAAAATTAGCACAGAATACGACGGGCCTCTGTGCTATCCACCCAGCAAACCGTCTAACTATAACTGACTCAAACAGTGGTTATAGATTTTTAGTCGACACGGGTGCTAACATTTCGATCGTTAAACGCTTCTCTACAGGAACCAATAAAGGGATTACTAGAGAAATACGAAGATATTACAAAGCCTAGATCAATGAATCTACATACTAAGCACCGCACACCGCATACAATCCCGACTCACTGGGATCTGCGGACTTCAGCCCCGACTCACTGGGGATACTTCACCGCAGCACCGCGCACCGCATGCAATCCCGACTCACTGGAATCAGCGGCATTCAGTTCCGACTCACTGGAACTTGCGGCATTCAGCCCCTACTCACTGGAACTTGCGGCACTCAGTTCCGACTCACTGGAACTGATCACTCCTGGCACTGGCACGCCCCACTGGCTGTTATGACGGATGCCAGTTCTACCTGTGTAGGCGCAGTTCTACAACAAAGGCATGGACATCAACAAAATGAGCCAGATCGGCGACAAAATACAAACAAATGCGAATTTGCCAAGTCGGAGATTGATTTCCTCGGTTATCATATAACGAGCCAAGGGTTGACTCCTACTATGGAAAAGATTCAAGCTATAAACAATTACCCTAAACCACAAACGATAAATGAGTTACGACGTTTTTTGGGTATGATTAATTTCTACAGAAGCAGTATCCCACATGCAGCAAAGCATCAAGCCCCGTTAATCCAAGAAAGCCCAAGAAAATCGAGAAGAGGCTTACGGCTATAATAAGAGATGCAAACGTGGTTTAAAGTCACACCACATTTTTTTTACATGTATAATAATTTTTTACTTCAAAGGGGCAATATCTATGGCGAAGCCATAGTATTATAATAGTTTAGGTCTGTACGCGGCCACGCGCTACATTAATTGTTTACTCAGCTGACGTACTCTTGATATTCTAAATTATTAAATTAAATTGTTTACTCAGCCGACCTACTCTTAATATTGTAAATTATTAAATAAGGAAACATAAATAATATATTGTCAAATTAGCAATTTAAGTAAACAAGCAAACAACCTAGTTACCCCCACCTAAACCTGTCCATATTACATACAAATATTATTGTATATAAACCTTAGTTTATGTTAAGAAAAATGAGTCATTATTAAATATTACAATCAACGTGTCGTCTAATTGGTTCCCTGGGCAAACACGCAACAGTGTCCACCAGTCTTGAATTCTACTCATGCTTTCTATCAGTCAGAGTAGTCATTTCATAAAAAAAAAACAATACAAAACTTGCGTTACACCAGTTTACTATAAAATAATAAGTTATGTGTGGGAACGTTAGTAGATATGATAGATAAACACTCATTAAACGTAATAGAAATACTAAAAATATAATGAATACAACGCAAAGGCGACAAAAATAGATGATTCGTGCGTATGAAATATTAAAACCTCAAGCAACTCCAAGAGATACAATACTTTTGTTTTATACAAATTCAAATTTGAACCCCGAATTTATACTTAGTATACCTTGGTGACAAATATTAGCAGACAACTTTCATAAGATGTGGTGAAACGCAGGTGTAAGACATTCTCCATCTTGTATTTTCTCTTTTACATTACACATAATGGTAGCTGGGATGATATTCAAATATTAATGAAAAATTAGAAAGTATCAGATAGCGTAAATTTAACTTTTCTTGTATTTAATGATTTTAAAGAAAACACACAAAAACCTGTGTGTATAATAAACGTAAGTAAAACTCTTGCTAATTACAATACACAAGGCGTAATCTAAATGCACAATGTTTTGGTGCACAACATCAGTAAAGACATTTAAAGATGGAAGGGTTCAAAAGAACAAAGTATAGAATAAAAAGGACTGATTTGATCATTTTTACTTACAAAGTCTACAACACAAACACGACAAGTAATAAGTCAAGACAAAAAGTGTAAACAAAAGATAAGCGTAAATAAAAAGCAATAAATCTAGTTCAAATTCTTATTCATGATTTCTGTACAGGGGTCTTACAGACCAAAATCTTTATTGCTGTGATGTGATTTAATCATTTTTGCGCTAATATAGAGTAGATTTCTAAACTTGAGGATACACTATTTAAAGCTACATTAATGCGAATACGAAAGGTGTTTTTATAAGCTATAATTACAAGCTGTAATCCTAGTCCACAATTTACAAGAACTTGCAAGTAAAGACGAGCATATATTAATAGCAGAGAAGTTATATAGTGTGTAAGACAACCCAGTATTCATAATTTGCTATAAACTCAACCCGAGCTTGACATAAACTAACCCTGACTAACAATATACGAGAAAACGTCTGAATATATGCTAAAGAAGAGTGTTCAATAAATATTCAGCGAAAATTATTTGCGACGCGATCGAATTATTCGGACAATATGAAAAATGAGATTGGCAAATATTTGCTGAGATTTCGTAGAAAATATTTTAAGAATATTTATGTGAAATTGCCAACGATGTTCAGGATAAACAGCAAATATCGCATATAAATAAAAAATGGTATGATCATAGTGTATTTGTTTGTCAGTTTTCAACCTCAAAATTTTGTATGTGATAATTTTGACGAATAGTAAAATGTCAAAATAGAAGTAATTGTACACGCATACCAATTGTTTTAAATTTTGTCGAATAATTATTATTACATGTACTTATTTTAAATTACGTTTCTCAGCTATTCGTTTTTAACACGCTTTTATTAGCTTGGGTTGTATCTATGTATGTAACGGAATCTTTGAGCTTAATTTTCACCAGTTTCTAAAAATCTGATCAACTTGAAACTTTGCACACGTCTCAACGACCGATGACAATGCGATAATTTGATAATAGTTTTCCATTGTCCTTATTAGGATCGCCAGGATTAATAAATTCTGTAGTAGAGTAAGAGAGACAGAGCTAACGCGCGATCTGCGCATGCCTGCAGTTCTGGACTTACTCAATTCCTCAATTTATGAGTTTGTCACAGACTAAAAAATAAAAAATAAATAATAGTTTAAAAAAACTAAAAAAACACGCTTTTATTGCTAATCGAACCAAAAACTAGAAAATAATGTTTAATGACAAAGAGTCTAATATTACAGTAGTAGAAGATCGAACAATCAATCATAGTGAACCGCCTCAAAATAAAATTTAAGTTATTAATAGAATAATTCAATTCAGAGTAAAAGTGTGGGGTGCATTTTACTGTGATTCATAACTATCCTCTCATAGATAGTTGCCAATAGAATGATTGTAATATTTAAAATATCGAGCACCTCACGGTTTTTACTCTGAATTGAATTATTCTGTTAATAACTTAAATTTTATTATAATTTTATTTCGAGGCGATTAACTATGATTGATTGTTCGATCTTCTACTATTGTAATATTAGACTCTTTGTCATTAAACATTATTTTGTAGTTTTTAGTTCGATTAACAATAAAAGCGTGTTTTTTTAGTTTTTTTAAACTATTATTTATTTGTAATAAACTTTGATGATTCATGGTTGTAAATGATGATTATGTAACAACACACTGAAATTATGCGAAAGTTACGACTGTAAGTTAGTGTTCTTAAAATTTCAGTCATGACAGTATTAATATTAGATTCATAGTATTCATTTTATATTATTTATATTAATAAAGCTAAACTGCCTCGTTAGATTAACGCTTAGCGTATGCAACTGCTGATCAAGAGGTATCTATCGGATTGGAAAAGAATGGTTGAGTTTTTCTAGTGACAAAAAAAACTTAATAACAGGACACTTTTGAGGGAGCAAGGTGTGGTCTTAACCCCCCACCTCGTATAACACAAAAAGCTGTCGGTCCTGTGCTTGATCCTGCTCCTCGCTCATTGCAGAAGTGAAGACACAGAGAGTGCATCTGTGTCTGCGCACAAACTTTTGCACTATGCGCAGTTGATTGGTGTCCGGAGCCGAAATTTGCTAATAGTACATCGCCATAATCATTACATTATTTATAAAGCTAATAAATAAATATCATCTGCAGCAGAGCCGATGGTAGATACATAGCAATGAGAGGTGGAACTTCAGATGACCAGTCTCATGAACAACGGCCGGGGGACTCCAGGAAGAACTATAAAAATAGACAGAAAGGTAAATATATATTGTTTCATCATCGCCTTCAACTTCCTTAAACAGTCCACTGCTGGACATAGGTCTCTCTTTATAAAGGTTTTTCGTTGGTGAGTGTGAGACTGGAGGCCCATTGATGCAGGGGTGACAGTTATCGTAGTAACTGTTGAAGTTTTACACTGTCACTATGACTGTCATGCCTTTTACGTCCCCAAGCGGGGTGTGAAAAAGCATCTCACAAGGCCGCCATAGTGTGGGTCATCATACTGCATTCTCTGCATTTGCAAAGAGTATGGTGACCACAACTCTTGGATTCTATTCTTGCTTTCTATCAGGCAGAGTAGAGTCACTTTGATAGGCTCTTAATATAGAAAAAATATAGATGGTTTTAGCCTACTATACTATACTGGCAAGACAGACTGGTATAGGGTTTGTTTCAAGTTTTCCTTCTTTTATTTTATTTGTCTGTCTGTAAATTATTTGTGGTTAAGTGTTAAATCTAAATAGAAATAGATACTTTGCATATTTTACGCACATTGAGAAAACATCTGTAATATTTATTAGAGCTCAAGTAGACTTCTCAACGCTGCAGTCAACAACATATAATATTATCAATTAAATATACGGTTATCAAATATATGTTCCCTTCGATAATTTTTCATAGTCTCTCCATAATATTTCTTTCGTTAACAGACAATGAATAGTTTAAGTATACAGTTAAATAAAAAATTCAGTTTAAAATATTTGTTTTCTTTTTCTTGGGTACTCAATAATTTTAAATATTTACCTGAAAAAAAATTTAAAAATAACTTCATTTTTTGTCTTTGGAGCACTAGACCAATGGACCATTCACATAAAATTTAATGAAGACGTTCATATAACTAAAATAACCATTGTTAGCCTTTAACTGCCTCGGTGGCGCAGCGGTACTGGATGCGACTGCTGCACTTGGGTTCGATTCCCGGGTCGTACCAAATGTTTGAATGATCTGCAAGTATTTGTTTCGAAGTTTGAGTGTTTTTTATGTACATTATGTATTTATTTCCAAAAAAAAAATTAACCAATCTAGTTATCATAGCACAAGCTCTGCTTAATTTGAAAGTAGATGACGTTGTGTCAAATGTCCGAAATATTTATTTATTTATTTATAATACAAGAAGCTGTGGAGTAAACATGTAAATGACACCTTTGAAGACTTAGACCTGGGAACTGGGGCTCTAAGCCTCGGAACTATGGAAATAATACTTAAGCTACAGTTTATTTTATTGAGCATTTCCTGGACCCTTTGCTTATTCTCACATTTAAAATCTTCACAGTTATAATTTTCTCTAATTTACAATTTAGCGGTACTCAAATATTTCACTTAAATTTGTATTATTTTACAAAATGCTGCACTGCTGCAGACGAGTACAAGTTTTGTTGCAAATTAATTAAGATCGTCGCTGGCTGCTACTACACAAAGTTCTTGTTAAATACTACATAAATTTCAAATTTCTGTACTTTTTCCTTTTGAAGTGCAACGTCTATTAAGCGGTTGGTAATTGGAGATGTTTCATAAAATATTATGATATAAATTAATATCAAAATTAATGATTGCGTAGAAATTATTTTTATAAATTCATCTAAATTGCATTTCTACAGAATGTTTCTCTCGTAGTGATAACGATACTGCTCGTGTGTCTTCAACATAAAATACACAGATAAAGTAAATTAGTACATATAAGGATCGTGATATAATCGAAATCGTGGTATGCCTCAATACCTACTTATTTGATTTTTTGTACATTAAAATTTGCGAAGAAAAATGGGAAAACTTTGTAATAAAAACATGGCTTGAATTGAATTTAAACCTCTCAAGCTTAAACATCCCAAGGCAACAGTAACAAATCATAAAAAAATATTTATTTAGCATTTAACTGATGTACGAACATTACCCGCATCAAACGGCATTCCTATTATATATTTGATGTCATAAATTATTAAAAAAACACACACTATGTTGCTCATTCATCATGACTTTATCGGCAGTAACAGTACTGTTTATCTGCTTGTGATGGAGTCACTTAAAATTATAAAAAATGCAATTTATAGCAAAGAAAGTCATGAAATTATCATACTTATTTTGGTACTTCCTACCTTTACAAAAACCAAAAATTGTTTTTATTATTTTTGTCAACAATTATTTACTTGATTACGTTATTCGATGACAATTTTTAAGGCTGTCCTTACAAGATTAACTACGTAATTTTATTTACTCAGGCAAAATAGACAAAGTACGTGACGCTGTGTATGGAAACATAGCGACAACAAGCACTAAAGCCTCACCAAGCTTCAACTCCCGAGAGCGAGACATGTATGATGAACACGAGGTAAGAACATATCAAAATACTTTAACACAAAGGCACTGCGGCACATTGTATGGATAAATCGTCTGAAATTTATTTTAATTCAATCTAAATTTCACTTTCGTAGACGTTGAGTATAGTTTTATTGCAAAGTATCACACAAATTTTATTAGGGCTTAGAGCTTTGAATATTTTCTATAATATTTATCTTTTAAAAGTGTACAAAAGAAAAACATGAATCCTGTAGGATTGAAATTTGAATTACCTCACTAAAAACATCCACCTAAAGATATAGTCAACCCATTATATAGACATCAAAGAATATTTTTGATAACGATTATCTCGAAGCATATGTAAGGTTACAATCTAGTTCCAACGATGTTTAAGATCGTTTTCTAAGTTTAGTTTACCCCAAAAACCAATCATTTGTAATCAAAGACCGATAATCTATGGCATGTGTCTGCTTGTAATGATAGTAATAAAATTTACAGCCGATTTTACGACTATCATAAAGTTGGTGTATCTGGATGATGTTGTTGTTACATGGCTTACTTATCGAGAGCATAAAATTTGGCATAATAATGTTTTATGGATACTGATTTGTGAATAAAGCATTTTCTTACCTGCTTTATTGTCTAATCTTAAACGACGACAGCCTACGGGATAACGACATTTTCAATCATAATTATTTTTAGATCCAAACTTGTGAAAATTTTGTGGCTTTAAATTTTTTTGATAAAGCAGTTGTTGATTTCTTACATAAAATAAACTGAGAAGAAAAGACAGAAACGGATAATGTCAAGTATATTGCTATTACATTACGCATATTACTTTACTAAATCATATGTCGTCGTCGTATAACGCATAATTTAAAAAAATATATCCCCGTGCCTCGGAGAGCACATAGAGCCATCGGTGCCTGATCTCTCACCGGTCATGTCGTATAACCATCAAACAGAGAGCGCACCTTGTGCATTATACTCGTAACACCACCTGCGTCGTTCGCTGGTCTCCGTTGAGACTAACTGCCGTGGCGTAAATCGAGTAGTACATCATTAATAATAAAATTAAGTTATAGTAAAGTTACTACATGTTAAAGCCATATAGGGATTTTAAATAAAACGATTCTTAAAATTTTGTTATGTAGGTTTCATAAAATTTACTAAAAAGAACAAAGGTAGGTTTAAAAATTTTAGGTGTTTCTAGATTAATCAGTTATAGTTATAGTTATATATATATATAAAAAAGCTACTAAAAAAAGAGTAGACGATTTTTCCATACTTTGAAAGCTTAACCTAACATATTTGCACGCCGCTTGGGATCAATGAAGAAGAGTGCTGTCTCATCACAGATGCTTCCACCGAAGCCTAGCAGTGCGTCCAGGGTACTACCTTGCCTGCATTACATTGTTATGCAGCTTCAGGTGAGAAGTTCCCAAAACCGAGGGCGTTTGGGTGGCATGACGCATGATTGGAGTTTTGTGTTTAACACTAATATGAAATTGGTGTTACTAATAAACTTAGTTTTGACTTTACGGCGTGTTAGTTGAGTTATCTTTTTAACTCTCAGTTTAAACCGTCCCAAAACTTAAACGAATTCTTGAAAATAACTAACAATAATTCACCCAATTTAAAGTTATAATCCAACTTAGACCATATTGATAACTTTTTGCCAGCTGAACAATATATAAATGTCTTTTTTACAGATTATATTTAATTTCTTAATGCAGCAAAGACAATTATTTTTACACACAAGAGGGAATTGGGTTATTATTTACGAATTTTATGGCTTCCATGAAAGAAATTTTTTTTTTTATCTTTTTACATCAATTTGGTACACTTGTATTAACATCTTTCTTAAATGATATAACCAGTGGTTAAAATGGAAAAGTAATAATTAAAATTAAGTCTAATAAGTAACTTGTACAGAAGTACTAATTCGTATAACTATTACTACTGTTTATTGTATTTACCTTGACATCATTTGATCTCATGAAAATAAACAGTCTAAGCTTTAACCAAAATAATTTAAGTTGATTTAGAACAGTTGTAATTGATATGTTCAGATGTTTTGGAATTTTCAGACACTTGGGAATTCCAGAGGCCAAAGAACTGTAGACTCGATAATCATGTATCAAAACTATGGAGTGCCGAATAAAGCACATATCATCAATATGAAAGATAAACAAATCGTATTTCCAGAAGACGATGATTCGGATATCATCATAATAAATGATGATTACAATAGAAATAATTTGATGGAAGATGGTCACGTTGAAAGTTTAAGAAACTATGAAGAAACCACAACAGAAGTTAGGTAAGAAATCGAAGTAATGGTATAGTAAAAGTAACGTAAAATCCTATTTAATAACATGTATGTTAGCAGTAAGTCATCACATAATCACTAAGTATGTATTTATTTAGGTATGAATATATCGATGCACATGAATTCTTTTGGATTACTACTGACTGGTCTCCATGCGGAGCACCTTGCGGCCATGTGGGTCACCAAATTCGGAGAGCTATTTGTCAGGTAAATATGTTTATTTTTTATTTTTAAATATTTTTCAAAATCATTTGTCGTACTAACGTTGCAGGAATAGTTCAGTGCATACGTCGTTGACTGTCGTTTAAATGCCATTCCACTAAATTATTTCATCACTTACAGCGCAAGACAGAAAACGAGACTCGTTTAGCCACAGCAGCTGAGTGTCTCTCACGTGGTAAAGAGCCACCTAGTGAAATACAAGACTGTACTTTGTCTTGTGCAAAGTGGAAAACTGCGGCATGGTCGCAACCTAAATGTGCCAACAGTGGTGCTGGTGAGATATTCATAGTTAAAGAACTAAAAACAATAGAAAAATGTAATATATTAATCTTTTAGTAATGGGGAAAATGCCGTAGGCATTAAGTCTGCACATGCACTAAATATGCATGACGTATAAAATAAATAATTTACCAAATATGTGTGTCATAAGAATAGACAAAAAAGAAATTACAATACAACAAAATCTAAAAAGATCAAACTATTGAAATTAATCAATATATTATATCTTCATTTTATCTAGCGATAGTGCATCGTCGAGTACAGTGTGTTGGTGAGAACAGCACAGTTGTGGATGACGCCATATGTGATGGCACAACGAGACCTGAAAAGACGAGACGTGAGGCCAAACCTTGCCGAGCAACTTGGGCCGTAGGCGCTTGGAGTAAGGTACATATTTCAATTCATACCTAAAGCATACAGATTAGCAATTGTATTGATACGGTGACGATTGACACCAAAATAGAGTCTCATGAAATCCACCACCGAATTTAACTATCGACTAATATCATGAGATGAGCATGAATATTGATTGAACTTTTGTAATATGAACCGAATTTTTGATATGATACTAATCTTTTAGTAACTCTTTGGAGGGACTAGGGTTTTGATACTAAATAATATACATAATATCTCAAGCCTTGAGACTAAACTGCTGAGAAGTCAGTACAATGACAATTAAGTGGATAAATAGGTACTTAAAATTATTACTTTAGACATGAATTAAGAGTTAAAATCATTCAATTTCGGTTCTAAATTCTCTATGGTAACTTCAATTGCTTATATTGAATATAAAATATACTTAAGATTGTAAGTAAAATATCGTCAAGTTTACGCTAGTAACCAGTAGCATATTTTCTCGTCTAGCTGCTGACGAGGTTAGAACTCACATTTATTTGATCGAAAATTCTACGCTTTAGGTATCATGCTATCACAGTTATATGTGAAACTATCCATTATACTTGTACATTGTAACATGTATATTCAAATTTGGCCTAAGGAAAATTTTAGCATACTCCACCGTCATTAGGTTTCATTGAAAGAAAAATTTTCGTTATTCCAAATTTAAGCAAAATTAAGAATGGAACAGATTAAAGTTTTAAGTAGACCCTGCGCTGCCGTTTTATTGTAGATAACAAAATGCTCACAACTGTACGAGTATATATTCAATACGAAATATCTCAGCATTGTAATGAGTAGAAGAAGGATAGGATGATGCCTAAAGCATTGTATTTGAGTTCAAGTAATTATGAGTTCTACGTTGTAATATTATTAAATTTTGCAATGTTTTTACTCACTAGTGTATCGGTTCCTGTTCTTCCCGTGGTCGTCAGCACCGCATTCTGCGTTGCGTATGGCGCATCATAGGCACTAGGAGACGATATCGAGAACATAGTGCTGGAGCGGCCTGCGAGGGCCTCGGTAGACCACCAGTCGCTAGAGCTTGTCAGGTTCATCCATGTTTAAATAAAGGTAAAATTTCAGTGAGTACTGATAAAATTTTATTTATAATTCCATTCAAGCTTTGACAAATATTTTGTGAAAATGTATTTGAAACTTTGTTTTGACAAAGTTGAAAACCCCTTTAGATATCCGGCTCCTTGTGGACGTCATCGTAGCGACACAGGAACCTGAATTTAAGGGAACCTTGAAATCACATATTTCAAAGACCCTAAAAAATCGACGTCTCGTCTAACCAGAGCCTACACCGATGCATTTAACTCTCTCTTATTGTAGAAGAAAAAATATTGCATCTAAACAGAAGTTACATCACCTATGACGATTGCACGTATGACGTACTAGTTTAAACGATCGCCGCACCACTTCACGCACCGTTGTGGGTTCAAATCTCACATAGGGTACCACATAGGTGTCCGTTTCTTGTATGTTTAAAAAGTCCCCTGTGACACAGGATTTATTTCTAATGCGGGGGTAGTCTTTTTAAAAAAAAAACCTTTCTTTATTTCTGAAAAACATACTTAAACATATATAATTCAATTAACTTTAATTAACCTTCATTGATTTTCACTTAAATACGCAACTTTTTGCTTTATGATATAAAATAATATTAAAAACCAAAACAAGCGTTGATAATAATTTGAACGTTCATTAAACGCTAATACTAAACATTTCTATTTCAAATCATATTATTTTATTTTGGATGCTATTTTGGACATCTAACTTACCACCTGGCATATTTATCACCTCGTTCATATCAGTCAGGTTGTAAAAGCTTAAAAAATAACAGTAATATTTATACCACTAATAGTTGCAATTTAG
This sequence comes from Hypercompe scribonia, assembly GCA_949316085.1. Taxonomy (NCBI): domain Eukaryota; kingdom Metazoa; phylum Arthropoda; class Insecta; order Lepidoptera; family Erebidae; genus Hypercompe; species Hypercompe scribonia. Next base: position 1,376,091 of record OX438991.1, on the reverse strand, counting down.
ATCTGAACTTAAAACAAACTAATTTTAGGTAATCAGAGTCCAAGAAATACTTGATATGCCGTTTAAAATATGGCCCCAAGGTCTTTTACTGACATTTTTAGCACTTCACTGAAATACTTCAACACTTCAACATTTTTTTTAGATAAATATTTAAAGAAAAACCTAAATAATATTTTTAATTTTGCTGCAGATGGAGTTTGCCGGGACAGCTCACGGTTCTGTGAGAACGTCCGCGCCATGAATATGTGCGCGCTCAAGCGATACAAGGAGCAATGCTGCAAGACTTGCTCTGATTCAGTATAAACAAATAGTAGCCAATGTTGCAATATAACTCGTAAAAAAAAATATGAAGTTGAAGACAAACTTTTTACTGAGAATATGAATGTTTTATGTTCCAATTTTACTTCAAAAATTTTATTATTTTTTTATTAATAGAATGCTTGACTAGGCCTTTCATACAGAATGAATTTAAAATAAAAGTATTATTGGTGGATTAATATAAGAATATTTAGTAACGAAAGGAATTCGAGCAGACATGACTTTTAATTTCATTTCAATAATAAAATTAATCAAATTAAACTTATAATTCAATTTTCAAATTTAGAATCTTCTCTATTCAAATTTAAACAAAGAACTTTTGGAGGTTAGAACACATTGACAAGACTCACCTTTAATAAGCAAAGAAAAATTATCCATAATTTATAAATTAGTCGGCATCCATTTTTGTTTGGTGCAGGATAAAAATAATTGTTGCAAAGACAAGATCGTAAAACACAGATTCAAAAGGCGTTCTTAAAATAATTCATTGAAATACTAATATTAATAGCAATAATATACTTCTTTCTAACAAAAGTTTCTAATTTGATGGAGAATGTTATTCTAAAATAACAAAAAACTGTATTTACACTTTTAGATGTAACGAAATTTCGCCATTTTGTCTTCTTTACTCTACGCCGTTCATTTGTCTACTTGTTCTTTATACGATATCTCTTCCTAAATCGAGAAACTTATATCATCATTATCACCACAACCAAAAACATCCACTACTGAACGTAGGCCTCCCCCAAGATTCTCCACATCTGCATCCAACGGCTTTCCTAAGAAACTTACATACCAAAGCAAAACCTTCTGCGTTTTTGTTGACTCTTCTTAGGAACCCGTCTTCTTGTTAATTATTCTGTGAAATGCTCTTGCATTATTGTATTTTTAGTTGAGCTTGTAAAATTACAAAAATCGTTTAAGAATGGTGAGATTATAGATTGGAAATACACATTTTCTCGCTCGCCTCGACGTGAAATTTTCCATGTGACTGAAATGAAAGAGAGTGTACAAAACCGGTATATTTGCTGACGCTTCATTGCGTTTTATCCTATTCTATCAGATGAATTTCTTTATTCCTTCATTCATTTTAACTTTCAATAGAACTTCAATTTCAAAACTGTTAATATTGCCCAAACAAAGTCTTTTACCAAAAACTTGTATCACGAAAGGGTCGATTTAAAAATCCAATCTCGTTTATCGTGATAGATCTGATGAATTGCTACTACAAAGGTGCGTGAGAGATAAGTATATAGAGTTGTTCGTGAGTATGAAAGAGAGAAAATTATTCATAAGCACGATAGATCTAGTCGTGAAAGCACATCTGACCGTAAATATGGTCGATATTGAATATTTATATTAAAAAAAGAATGTAAATTATTTCAAAGTATAGTCCTTGAATTGATATAATGTAAGTAGGAAACAAAATATTTAGTAAAAATGTTTTGTACTGTATACAGTTAACTTTGTAAATATATAAGTGTATTATTATTGAGCACTATGCTATGCTTGGCTCCTTTGATATACTGAAGCACGACCGTCATAGTCAAATCTCTAAACAAATTTAGAATTTAAAAAAAAATAGAAAAAAATTGCCAAGATTATGAAAGAGTGTATTTAAAGTACATTCGTGGTTCAAATTGTATTTTTTTTTTCACCGTCGCGGTAGGTTTGTTTATAGAAAAAATTTATGTATATTGGAAATATTAAAATAGTGTAGGTAAACATTTTCTGATAAAGAACATAAAGCAATATGATTCGCATATATATTTAAAATGTAAATATTGTGCATGGATATACATAAATCGTAATTAAACCTACATTTCATTTACTGTTTTTAGACTTTTGCGATTTTTGTTGTACAGCGGGACTTACTCACTATAAAATTGCTTAAAAAGGTTACGATACCTTCTATTTCCCGACGTTTCAAACAGGTTACACAGCTCGTGGTCACACACACAAGCACCATCACGTATCATTTTAAATAATTTTATCACGAATGAATCCCTACATACAACAAAATTATATACATTTAATGCATCTGTTATAGGCAAATTTTGAAGTGCCGGCGGTCTTAGGTTGGACTGGTCAGTCCTCAGGTCTGACTTAATGCTCAAATTTACGTTTCTCGGCCTTTGACTAAGGCATTTTCGTCAAACCTAGGAGAGACAAGTTTGGTTAGGTTTGACTATAAATACTTCAGTCAAAGGGTGAATCGTTTTGGCTAAACCTAGGATAAACCAGTCCTTCCACGAAGAGACCGTGCATCGAACTTTGCCTATAAAACGCAGACTTACAAATAAAATACTAAATTTAACTTTTGGGTTTGCAAAAGCCATTGGGATTTAAAAATTAGAAAGAAAATTATAATTCTGTTAATTTACCGAAAGAATTGCAATAAAAATATTGTTCCAAGAATGAATGTCACGTGACTGATGACGTCATTTTATGACGACAAAGAAATATAAGTTAATTTTAAATGTGAACTTATATTATCAAGTTTTTTTAACTTCTTCAACACACTGTTGTCTTAAATATCCTCTAAGGGTAAGGTTCAAATATGTTTGCTGAAATACTACGGTGCAGTATTATTATGTGTTTGAATAAACAGTTTATTGTCAATTGTTAGAACAATTAACTAACTTGTATATATTAATACATATATGCCATGCCAATAGGGATAAAATATTATTATTTTTAAGTCTTTATTATTTACCCAAACAAGATAAAAATATAATCTTATTTTTGGTATAATCATTATTAATGAGTTGTAAGATTTAGTGTTTCTCATGGTCACTTTGATTTCACAATGGTAAAGATTGTTAGTAGAACTTTTTCAGGACTATCCAGAGATAGTATTGATAAATCTATAACTGCGTACCAATTTCTTGAACTATACCTTTCACCTGAAAGGTATATGCTCTGTAAAACAGATCAACAATATTGTTATAAATTGCAACATAAATGTTAATGTTTAAAGTGGTAAAATGTCACATGTAAAGTAGTTAATTAACCGCTCACGAATTCTCGAAGAAATTCTTAAGAAATATATATTAGTTAAGTGCGCAGATTTCTCATATGTTTCAAATTGAAATATGATTAAAATAAATGATTTTCGCTTACAATAATTTGATGTTACTTCTTAATATATAATAAAAACGTTGTTTTATTCAATTGTACTCGAGTAATACTTTTGTCTTTTAATGTACAAGGACGTGCTCACTTTGTAATATATTTCATATCAATAATATACTGCCATTATAATAACTGTAATTTTGTTGCTGACTGTACTTATCTAGCTTTGTTTTGGTCTCTATTCTACTGTGACGTATAAGACAAAATTTTATCAGCTTTGACATTAAACTGCCATATTCGTGAGTATCATTGCATCTATGAACAAAAAGCTTTGAGTTTATTAATTATGTAAAAGTAAAACTTTTGTCGAAATAAATATCAATAAATTCAAAACGATAAACACAGGCGTATTCCCATAGACCTCTGTTTCGGCAAAGTCGATAAAATGAGAGCGTCAAATGCACTCATTTTGCCGACTGTGATTTTGTTCCCACTTACGTAAAAGCCGAGAAGTGTATTGAACTAAGTCTTTAAAAAGTGAAAATGGAAATATTGAGAGCTCGTTGCAAGAAAACGTAAATAAGAAAACTAAACAATCGTAGGATAACTCGATGTGATTGACTAACAAAATAATAGACAATATATCGATTAACAGACAAATGAATGACGCAGTGGTTAAGGCAGTCACCTCACCGCTTCCTTCTGCACCGAAGTATTGTAGACCCGATCCCCACATGTTTGTGTGATCCACAAATTATTGTGCTGGTTTGAGTATTTTATATATCCGTTTTATTTATGTTTCTAAAGTCCGTCACGACACAGGATTTATTCCGAAAGCGGAATTGTCTTTCTAAAAATACTTAAGACGCATAAGCACTAACAGAAAATTTAAATTTAGATTGAATTTGCAGCGCTCCAAAACTGGAAATAGACTAAAAAGTAGATGGGTGGTTGATTGACAAAAATTTAACCAAAATAAAAGTCACAGACATCTTGAGCCAAAAGAAAATGCTGTAAGTTAGAATAGAATATCATAAAGATGAAAATAAAGCTAGTAATATTATTATTATTAGTTCGTTTCCGTGATAAAATCATTTTTGCTACAAACAGAAATGTTGAAAGATCCATTGAATCTTATAATTCATCTTTAGAACTTACAACGTCGCTCTAGAATAAAGACCACAAATTCTTTTCTGTTCTGCGTACTTATAAAGCAGTAATAGTAAAATATTTATACCTTAATTTTTAAGTCTCAGAGAATTAAGTCCAAAATGTACATTGTACCAAGAATTTTCAAATAAAAAATATATTATATGAATAAGTTACTCATTGATGTGTTTTATTTTATATCCCTACATCATTCTTCAGCCATAGAATGTCCACTGTCCACTGCTGGAGATAGACCGTGAATAATTTTGTCACTTGATGGTAAGTGTCACTCAAAAGATAAAAGTTCATGTCCATGCTTTGTGTCCAAGCGAAGGGCGTGTGCATCACACGCTATCACTGGTACATTTTCCAGCTCGACATTCAATTCTTGCAACTATAATTGAGAGATAAACTACGTTGTGATTTTAAGTTATCTGCATTTTTTTCTTTTTAGTCTGTCAACAGTGACTCTACCCTTTCTGGTGAAAAATATGAATAGAATCCTAAAGTTGTGGTCATACTACTCATTGTGGATACAGATAATATAGTATGGGGGCGCATACTATGGCGGTATAGTGAGATGCTTTTTCACGTCGCGCTTGGAAACATAAAAAGCATGACATCTGTTCTGATCTATCAATCAAATAAAAAATGCTACTGAATCGCTTGCTGATCAATGACTTCACTCTATTAACTACGTATTTGTCCTATTAAAAACACAGTTGCCCCTTTTTTTGTATGATACATATCCATTAACTTATTTACTCCAGTTGTTAACTCGTGAACAATGATTGTACGTTTTAGAAACGTAATTGTGTTTTTTTTTTGTTAAGACTGTATTGTGTAACTGTTTGTTGTCTCAAACAAATAAAATGAAAATAAATATATCGATGCCATCATTACATAACAATAGACCTTATAAACAAATTCAGATCATTATTGTTTGCTGCATGGTGAACATGTAAAGCAGATATTTTCATACGGTACAAATTCATCATCATCATCAACAGCCTTTTACAGTCCACTGCTGGACATAGGCCTCTCCTTAGCAAGGAAAGTTTGGCCTACTATACCACGCTGGCCAGACGGCTTGGAATAGGGTTTGTTTCAAGTTTTCCTTCTCTTTGTAATGATGTTCTCTTGTATACTTTGTTCCCTTAGTCGCCTTTTACGACACCCACGAGATGAATGGGGGTGGGAACACTATGTATTCTTAACCTGTTACCATACGGACGGCATAAATTATTTTAATATCATCATACGAATAATTTACGAAGTTCCTAGTCTATTTTACACAAGCTATAGAACTCCATTTATAAATGAATTAGATGGTACTAAATGTACAAGATAGTAAGGGATTTAATGTTCTATTCATGAACATGTATGAACAGGTCGGCTCAACCGGTTCAGTACTACAGAAAATATTATAGGAAATCAACCTAAAAAGATGCGACAGCATCCGTGTGATCGGAGGCCCATTGATGCAGGGGTAAGAGTTATCGTGGTAAGTGTGTGAGCCTTACACTGTCACGACGACTGTCATGCCTTTTGTGTTCCAAGCGGGGTGTGAAAAAGCATCTCACGATGGCGACCACAACTATTGGCAGGATCTTAAAATATATATATATCCATTCTGATGATATCAGTGTAGTTAGTTCTGTTTACAACTACCTACACAACTCATTAATTACTCTCCCCTCTGTAGTAAATTTCATCTAGTTTCACAGAGGCTGGTCGGATAATTGTTCCTACTTTTGTGCAAATCAAGTTCACAGTTAAACTAATAATTACCCAGCTTATTACTATTTTAAAATAATATTGAGTTTGTAAAGCGTTTCTATTTCGTTATGTGTTCACAGTAAACTCCTTTGATTGGCTAATTTCATCCCACGCTTGAATACACAAACGCTGATTGGTCTAATGAATCTGTGCGGATTGCATCACAGTGTATTGCAAAGAGAATTTGCATAATATGTTTGCACAAAGGTTTTAAAAACACTTCTATTTGTATTTCACAATATGTTTCGAGTTCGTTGATTATTTCGTGAGCATAATGGAATTGTATCAATAGCTGTGTCGCTGTGGCTAGGATAAAGTGCGCACAGAATAAAATATTTATCATATACCAGTTTGTTTTAACAAAGAACTTTATCACCTAATCCATAATGAACATTTATGTCTAAAATTTAACTACCTATACTGCCATGGTACTGTTTTTCTATTGCAACGTAGGTATGTATTTGTAAATTTATTAAGTTTTTATTCTGTTTAAATAGAGAAGTATTATTTATTGCCAAAGCCAAAAATACAAAAACATTATGAGTTACCTAACCATTTTTATTTATTTTTTGGGTCTGATCCCTAAAACAAATTGGTTTCTTCCATTCTATTCTGTAGTTGATTATTCCATAAATTACTGCTTTTATAGCCATAATCTCTTTGACGTACGAATATTTTGTAAGAGTTAGAACAGGGTAATACATAAAATTTTGTAAAATTCATTTCTGTTTTTGTAATAAAGATAATATTGTAAAAGAACAAAGTAATTCACAAGCTACTCGTGTGCTAAATTCAGTATAACATTTTGTAATAGACAAATGTAACCCCTAATTCTTTTAAGATTGAAACCTTGAGAAAATTTTTATTTTCCATAAATTTTGCTTCTTTGTGTTAACTTATACCAAATTCTATAACGTAAAATTTTACTATTTGTAGCTGCAGATCTTATTGTATCACAATCCTTCATCTGAATTCATAAACAATACATATCGACTCCTACATACAACTCCTAGGGATGTCACTACATACTATCAACACACGAATATTCAAATGAACATTATAAAGTTAAACTGACAAATGCTATTACAACTTCAGCACTGTTTCATTGAATTACGAACGAATGGGGTAATGAGTTTATGCGACAACCCTAATACAGTGAAACTACTTCATTATATTCAGCAAACAGTTGGATATTTGTTGAATCAGTTTTATAAGTTTAACATTGTCTGAAAGAGTATTTGGAGATCATTCTTTCTCTTGGGCATATTCTTCGTTACAGAAGGTCTTAACTTTAACTTTACCATTCTTAACTTTATTATTACTAACTGTTTCTAAACTATCTGATCGTTGACTTTAAAACTGAGTACGATCATAAGTTTTGTTTTGATATAATTTATGTTTAATACTTTGACTGCACGGTTGGCTTAGTGGCTTAGTGAAGTCTGGATGTCGTAATAACAGCTGTTCCCAGATCCTTCCTATGTCAGACGCAGAATGGTACACTGTGTGGTTTTAGACAGTCCGAGTCCGACACACCACCCCGCCATAAGCCCCGGCGGGGTGACGGCCCGAGGAGGTTACCACAGGTTAAAAAAAAGTGGCTCAGTGAAGTAGACAGCGGCGTGGTGACCGCTCACCACGCCGCTCTCTACTTCACTGAGTGTTGTAGGTTCAAACCTCACATGGGACAACATTTTGTGTGATCCACAATTTGTTATTCTAAGTCTGGGTAATCTTTGTGTTCGTTTCTTGTATGTTTGTAAAGTCCACCGTTACACAGGATTTCGGACAGGTGCGGGCGTCGTCTTTAAAAAAAAAACTATGCTGTCTGGACGGATTTATTCTAAAGGTGTCGTAAAAGCCGAATAAGGGAGCAAAATATGTAGGACTGCAAAGTGAAGTAAAACCTGATACGAACCCTGTACTAATCCGTGTGGCCAGCGTGGTATAGTAGGCTAAAACCTCCGTTGCAAGGAAAGACCTATGTTTAACAGTGGTTTATTAAAGATTCTTGATGTGATGATGGTATTAATTGAACCTTATCTTTAAAACAAAAATGGTTTCTTTGATCTGATTGCTATGGAAAAATTGAGGTTACGTCTAAACCATTCGTATTTTCTATGTTGTGATCGAATTTCATAAGCAAGTTAAAGTCGCAATGAGCAGGCCACATCGCTCGTAGAACCGACAACCGTTGGGGAAGAAAGGTTCTCGAGTGGCGAACGCGTACCGGAAGACAAAGCGTAGGGAGCTCCCCACTGATGGACCGACGACGTAGTCCGAATCGCAGGGAGCCGATGGATGCAGTTGGTGTCCAGTCTTACGGCGTGGCGTTCTAGGGGGAGGCCTATGTTCAACAGTGGACGTCTTCCGGCTGATGATGATGATGATGATGATTGGATCTTAAATAAATCAGTATACTCAACGACTTTATAATTCTTCCACTATCTACTTTTTCATATACCAACTACACAAGAATGCACTATTTAACTACAGTGGAGTTATTTTATTCATGTTCGCCTTTCCCAATAAGAACACCTCACTCAAGTTCACGCTAGTGGAGAAGCCTTGTAATTGAAATCCATATCATACCAGCCCCGTTTGCAGAATGTCTTTGTCCAGTAGTGATGGCTTTATGCGGGAACAGCGTATGGTACAAAGATAAATTACCAATTTATTTCATTTCAAATGATGAAACTAATATTGCCATTCAAGAACTTTGGTACCTTTTAGTTTCTGGCGATGTTTTTTTTTACTTTATTTTAAGAACCTGATAGTTACTCTACTCTGCGTGATGGAAAGCATGAATAGAATCCAAGAGTTGTGGCCACCATACTCATTGTAAATGCAGACATTGCAGTATGGTGACCCATACTATGGTGGCCTAGTAAGATCCTTTTTCACACCTCTGTTGGGGACGTAAAAGGCATGACTCACCGTGGTATTGTATTACACACATTTACCACGACAATTATCATCCCTGCATCAATGGACCTCCGGTCTCGCACTTACTAACGAAATACGACAGCATAGATGCTGTCGCTTTAGGTTGAGTTTATATCATTATTTAACTTTAACCTTTTCTCCGTTTCAAACCAATCAAATTTTCAAGAAGATTTTGGAACAAGCAGGCAACTGGTGATGAAAGAAAATAGCTCAACTCTTAACAGTATTAAACATAATGTCATCTCTAGTTGAGTTAGAGAAAGCAGAAGAATAAAGATAATGAAATTTTGGATCTAATCTGTTTACTAATATTAGTGTTTATTTTAATTTTCATTCTAAATATATATGTATATATTAATAGCCTTCCAAAGTCACTCTACTCTGCCTGATGGAAAGCATGAATAGAATTCAAGAGTTGTAGGCACCATACTCATTACAAATGCAAACAATGCAGTGTGGTGACACACTCTGGCGGCCTAGTGAGATGCTTTTTCACGCCCCGCCTGGGAATCTAAAAGGCATGACAGCCATCGTGGCAGTGTAAGGCTCACACAGTTATCACGATAACTATCAAATCTGCATCAATGGGCCTCCGGTTTCCCACTCACCAACGAAACACGACAGCACGGCTCAACTACCTAAGAGTTATTACCCTTCCCCAAAAGGATGTTAAGTATAGACATTCTATTTACGTTTCCATATTCCATTGTAGCGCCTAAATTACTGAAACCATTTTATTCAATGAGGTATCAATAGGTTTGTAATAATGATTCGAATACCATAGGTTATATAAATTTTATCAAAAGTTCTTATGTAGTCAAGTTATAGGTAACATATCTATATTTTACCAGTTATTAACTTTTTGTTCATTAACCTACATTTGAATAATTTTATACTTTATCTAATGCTTAGGTTTGCAAAGGGACAAATTAATATCTAACCCTGAATTAATAAATAACAGAAGTTTTTACCATTAAGTATCTAAATCTCAGTCTAGTACCAATTTTAACGTTTGAAATTTACGCTGTGACTTTCACACTAAGCACAATACTTAGAAGTAACAAGCAATTTCCTGAGAAATAATTCTTACAATGCTTTGGCAAGAAATAATTTTACCAAAGCCTGGCTCTTCCAAGATGACGATAAAATTTTATTCCTATAAAAATTATATGGTAATGAAACACCAAAATATATTTTATATATATGGCACAATGCTTAGGTAGACAATGCTTTCTTTTTACACACAAAGTTTCTGATAGACTTATCAATGAAAATTTACATTTTACCGACTTTGTTATCAGATTGCCAAAATCTTTTACCTTGCACCGCTTACCAGAAACCTAAAGTCGTCAATTTTAGGCCACAAGTGCAAGAATACCAGTCCGCCTTTGTGCAAAATATCAGATAACTAAAGACTTTGTCTTATGACGATACGCTTATTTATGCTGGAAAATCGGACGGACATTTAGTTAGAGATGTATTATGTAGATATTGATTACTCAAGAAGTTTCCTGTAACTTCTAAATATTTTGGTTAAATATTTCTAAGTATCCTGTTATTTAGTGTGAAAGACATAACGTTAGTTTAAAACGTTAGAATTGACACTACATTGAGATACTGAATGCTAAAAACTTATTTATTTATCCTCTATTATATGTTATAGAGTTCCACAAGAACTTAGAGCCCCAAGTCAACCTGTAAGCAGTGCACCTGCTTATCGATGGACGAGGCTCTAGCAAAGAAAACATTACGATTACGTGGGACCAAAACACTGGCGAAAAATGGCAGTTTAATATGCCTCTGCCTATCCCTCTGTCGAAACGGTGTGATTTCATGTATGTATATATTTACTTGTATACAGGTTGCATATATTGGATTCACTTTTATTTATACCAGACATTTATTTAGTTATTTTGAAATGATTCACAAAATTTGAACGAAACATATTTAGTAGTTTAGCCCCAGGATACTTTTCTGTTTCGCAGTTTACATCATATGTCGTATAATGCTATAGTAAGTAATGGGCAATGACCTTTCACACATCATCAACCATGCTTTTACAATCCACTGCTGGACATAGGCCTCTCCTTAGCAAGGAGGTTTTGGCCTACTATACCACGCTGGCCAGACCGATTGGAATAGCGTATGTTCTAAGTTTTTCTTCTCTTTGTAATGATGTTGTCTTGTATACTTTGTTCCCTTAGTCGCCTTTTACGACACTCACAGGATGAATAGGGGTGGTAAAACTATGTATACTTAATCCGTCACCACATGGACATGCACACATACGATATAACATTTAATAAAATTTAAAAAATAAAAATGTTTTTAAAGTAAAAACAAACATATTTCAAAGAGCATACAAAGAGGTTCATAAACTTTATTTGCTTTGTTGGTCACTGTGTCGACGAAGATAAAATAGAAGCATGTGATTGGTTAATATGTCACAGGCATCATTGCTGCCAACCTACAAGTAACCTCTTTGTGCATCGTAATTGAGGGCCTTTTTATCTATTGATTGTAAACAAAATATGTTAATAAATAGAAATGTAATATTACTAGGCTTAGTAAATTATTTAAATGTTTTTTCCAGTACATAATGATTACTACCGATACACATTACAATTTTTTCCTGACTAATAATTGGCAGCACTGTTTCAATTACTTTATATTCTAAGACTTCCAGATTCTAGAAACTACCGTCAGTTAGTGTAAGACTTTACTTTGATTTGTAACGAGTCCCGCTAATTTTATTAATAATAACAATATCGATTGTGTTGCGCAGTGTGTGTGTGTGAAATTGAGTGCTGTGCTAGCTTTCAAGTCCTTTAATTATTATGCTTTACCGAAATCGACATTCACAATACCGCGAGTGACCTTTACAACCGTAGAATATACTGATATGGTTTTAATTTATGGGGAATGCCATTAAAACATCTCTTGCTTTGCAAACATACCGCGAGAGACATGGAACCACTCGTGTACGTCTTACAGTCAGCTGAATTTTTGTAAGGTACAAAGATTACGAGATAATCAAAGTTTGGTGCCTCGTAATGTCGAGTTCGTTCTCCGAACACCAATTACTATGAAGAATTTATCTTGGACCATTTCACGTGTAGTCTTACATGTAGTTTACATAGGACTGCTCGCATCTTAAAGGCTGATAAACGACAGCCCCTCAAGTTTCGAAGAGAACAGGCCTTATTGAACAGGGATCAATTCGTAAGAGTAGTCAGTGGTTATGTTCCAAAGTAAAAGATGACCCTGAATTCCTATCCAACATCATGTGGTCTGATGAGAGTACCTTTACTCATAACGACATATGGAATCACCACAACTTGCGATATCGGGCTACGGAAATTCCTCATGCTGTGCACGAATTATCGCATCAATACCGTTTCTTGTTAAATATGTGGGCAGCAATTCACGCAACCTATACAATAATTACTCATATTTTCATTGATGGAGAGACTGTTGTTAAGTTTTTAGAATTACTTGATGGCCCAGTGTCTGATAACACAGATTAACTGTCTGTTGCTCAAAACCGGCGTTTATGATATCAGTTAGACGGAGTGCACATTCAGTGGTGGCTGTCAGGGAGGGAGCGCAAATTTAAAAAAATAAACTAATGAATTATATAATTGAATTAAATTTAAGGAAAAATTGATATGATTTAAAGAAGAAGTGAATCGAGTGCATACTGATCAGTGATAAGATTGTAATGCAGTGCGACTCATCGCATGGTTTCACTGCCATTTTTGTGCCATTCGCGCTGCCGCCGTCTACAGGTAAGTGACCCGTGTAATTAATGATGTTCTATTTCGGGATCGAAATAATTATATTTGTTTTGTTGTAAATTAATCTTTCTGTATTTTTTTACTTGCTTTAGTTACTTGCTCGTTTTTTTTTTATATTAATAGCTTGCCAAAGTGACTCTACTCTGCCTTTTCCATCTCTTCTCTTCCATCGAAAGCATGAATAGAATCCAAGAGTTGTGGTCACCATACTCATTACAAATGGAGACAATGCAGTATAGTGACCCACACTATGGCGGCCTAGTAAGATGCTTTTTCACACCCTGCTTGGGGACGTAAAAGGCATGACAGTCATCGTGACAGTGTAAGACTTACACAGTTACCACGATAACTGTCACCCCTGCATCTATCATCATCGTTACTGCTATGTCATAACCTTGGCGCTATATTGTATAACTATGTACTAGCCTAAGCACCATATGAAGAATAAAATGAGAGAAATGCAGCTTAATTAACAAAAAGGTAATTACTGTTATCCAGTTTACCTGCAACACTGTCTAGGATGCTACGGTTGTGGTCATTTTTAATCCTCCTTAATGGTTCTAAGCGCGTTAGTTCACTTGGGCGTATTCCAGGAGATAATTTTACTTGGATATTGCTTATATAATTATTATCTGTGGTAATAATATAGCTGAGTAGATTGTTTTCGGTTGAATACGCTATCAGTAGAGTTTGAATTTGAGAAAACTTTTTGCTTGGGTACGAATCCATCAAGACAACTTCATGAACATATATAAGATACGAACTTTTAGTAGAGAGAAGAGTAGAGAGAAGAACGAAGTAGTATTTTATTGTAAAGTCTGTATTGTAAAGTCTGTATTGTCAAGTCTGTATTGTAAAGTCTGTATTGTAAAGTTGTATAGATTGATCTCCGCGACAGATGACTTTTTTGATCTTTGAATTATTATTACGAGTATTAACTTTGTATAAGCGATTTTGTATCAGTTATATTAAGATTTTTTATGTGCCAGTTTTTTTGACAAATTAACTGCGCCCGCAACTTGGTTTAATGCAGGATTTGAATTTTGAAATTTCACTTTAGACACATGGTTTTTGCTGCGTAAATCCCGATGCTGTGGGAAATCCGGGTTAAAAGTAGCCTATATGTTGCTCAGTAAAAGTAAAAGTCCCATTAAAATCGGTTCAGTAGTTCCAGAGATTATTCTGGACAAACAAACAAGCAGACAGATAGACAATGAATTTAAAAGAAGTAGTTTATGTTTTAGTATCATATAAAGAGCTGCTTGAGAATACACAGTTTTTTTAATCACAGACAGACACTTCAATGCTACTTATATATGTATATAGATATGTATATCGATAGATATAATGCAATTATAAAACTAACATAATTTCTGTATTTTTTAATATTTTGGATATCGCCGTCTAGCTTCAAACTAAGGAGTGCTTGTATTATTATTTAACATACCTGTCACAAACTAGATATAATAATAGAATACTTATTTACTTTTTGTTTGTAAATACACACATATTATACATAGAAAACCCCAAAGGTCATACAAACATTGAGCAATTGAACTCTAGATCTCCAGTAGAGCAGTCGCATACGCTACCATTACGCCACCGAGACACTTGACTGTGCCACCTTTTTTTTAAATCATTATATACTAAGTCCTCATTTTTTTAGGTTCTTATTTATTTAGACTTGATGAAACTTAATTGGAACTACAAGCACGAATGGCTTTCAAATAAACTCTTTGAAATTTTTATGGTCTTGCGACGTTCGTTACAATCTCAGCTTTCTTCATTATGTGCTATAGATCTAACAACAAAGCCCTCTCGCTCACATCACATCACATCAACAGCTTCAATAGTCCACTGCTGGACGTAAGCCATTAGAAAGAAGGTTTTGGTCTACTATACCACGTTAGCTAGACGAGTTGGTATAGAGTTTATGCGCAGACACTCTTACAAGCACCTCATGCCGCCTTGAATGTCGCCACGGCTGAATGGGACGGGTTTTTCCCTTTATCCGCTACAGTAACCGGCTGCGAGGATGCGGAGTCCACGTATACCGTATGTCACTTAAATAGAGAGTTTACCCGCAGGTGGTAACCGCGCTAGCGTCGGACCCTAGGAGGGATCTGGATGTCGTAATAACAGCTGATCCCGGATCCCTGTGCAGAGTGGCACACCGTGTGGTTTTAGTCGGTTCAATTCCGACACAAAACCCCGCCGCAAACCCGGGTGAGGTAACGGCCCGAGGGAATTGCCACACGTAAAAAAAAAGAATTTATATTAAGTTTTATTTCTGTTTGCAGTTATGGTGTCCTGCACAGTTTGCTGCCTTAGTCGCCTCTTACGACACCCATGGGATAAATAGATATAATGACACTATTCTTATTCCGTCACCACACATCATCATCATCATCAACAGCCTTTTACAGTCCACTGCTGGATACAGGCCTCTCCTTAGCAAGGAGGTTTTGGCCTACTATACCACGCTGGCCAGACGGGTTGGAATTGGGTTTGTTTTAAGTTTTCCTTCTCTTTGTAATGATGTTGTCTTGCATACTAAGTTCCCTTAGTCGCCTTTTACGACACCCACGTAATGAATAGGGGTGGTAACACTATGTATTCTTAATCCGTCACCACACGGAAGGTCACAAATCTTAGCTCATCCAGTTACAATTACTAAACCAAACTAACTCCTCAATGTATACTCTGGACGCTCTAACTCAAACTTGTTCGCTCAACTTTGCATACATTTTACAAGCTAAACGCTTCATCCAGAACTCAAGATCATTTATGAGAAAACTATGTGGGGTGCAGTTAACAATTTTATTAGAATATCAGTCAATTTTATTACTACTTTGACTTTAATAACTGGGTGGAATAGGGATGGAGCTATTTATGCCGCATAAACTTGTCTCTTTCTTGCATGGAATAAGGGTTTGCTTAGCATTTTATGGTTTGGTTTGATAGTAGAAAACAATTTACCTTTCAGAGGGAATTGAGTCTATTTTTGTATAAATCCTTTGGGATATGAATAGTTGTATGTCTCTCAAGTATCACAGGACTGCCTGGCTGACCACGGCCTTACAGTTTACCAATTGGCGTTACAACTTTCATTGGGCGATGCAGGATTAGTAATAACTCCGTAGTTCAATGAATCATCGCTAGATGCCGTTGACGTACCTTTTTTTTTCGTTGTATTTATAATATTTCGGACATCTGACACACAACGTCATCTACTTCCAAATTAAGCAGAGCTTATACTATGGGTACTATACAACTGATATAAATATATATATGTAAATACATACATATCATACATAGAAAACACCCAAACTTCGAAATAAATGTTTACAGATTATAGAAATATTTGATCCAACTCGGGAATACAACCTAAGACGTCAAGCACAGCAGTTACTTTTATTGTGCGATAGAGGATTAGTAATAACTCCGTAGTTCATCAAATCTGCACTAGATGGCTTTAACATACCTTTTTTTCGTTGTATTTAAAAGAAGCCACGCACGCACCAAGCATTTTAAGAAGAGTTTTAGTTTAATTTTTTGTTTTAATTATATCAAGGAGTCCAATAAGTGGGTAGCCTGAAAAAATTTAATATCACTTATAGCAATGAGTTTGTCTTGAATTGTGACGTAACATATGTTCTCGTGCTCTATTCAGAGGTCACACGATAAATATATAAGAGAAGGATCCGAGCGACGTATTCTCCGCTGCACCAAGCCAAATAGAATTTTTGGTACATTTATGGAGCTGTTTATACACCTCTATAATTTAAAAATGTACAATATTTGTAATTCATGATGTCAGAATACTTAATTAGAAGTGATATTATTGCGCTGGAAATGAGGATCATAAGGGAGTATCATACGATCTTTTTGAGGCGGCGACTCTCCTGGCCGGAACTCCACCGCAGGACCTGGAGGGCAAGAGCCCTTGCCGATCTTTGTCAGTGGCACAAGGAAGCGCAGGAGTTGGATCGGAGTCCTGAGACTCGAGAAATCTCAACTCCGTCGGCTCGTCATAAAGGAGAGGAAGGAACGACTTAGGCAACCAAGCACAGGGCACGCCGTCGTTTCGGCGATAAGAACCGTTATAGAGAATTGGCTTAAGAGGCATCACTGGACCTTCTCATACAGGTTGACGTAGGTGACCACTGGAAAAAGATGTTTCAGCGATCACCTGTATCGGATCCGCAAGGAGCCAACACCTGAGTGCCGCCATTACGATGACCGGACTGTGGACACAGCACTCCTCAAGCTGGCAGAATGCCCAGCATGGATGGAACAGAGGCGCATGCATGGGTGGAGCATGGGTGGAACATGATTGCGGCCATAATACGCAGCGAGAGCGCGAGGAACTTTGCCGTCACACTCTGTGAGCAGGTTATACTTGACGGAGCGGGACTGTGAGAGGTTTAGAGCTCTTGCAGTTCTCTAGGCCCGGGAACGGACCAGCTACCGCAGAAGACATAGGCGCCGGAGATCGTTAAACGATCTCCGTCCTTCATAACCGCAGGCCTACAGGTGGCAGGTGAGCCCATCTGTCACCCTATTTAGACCTACCATGTCGAGAACAAAAGTGATTGATACGCAAAGAACCCATATTCCTTTTATATAAAAACTGTGCAGATTTTCTTTGGACGCTGTCTATCATCGTGTTCTACCCTACCTCGTGTGGATCCCAGATTATGGAACTATACTCCATAGCACTGTGAACAAAGGACAAGTATAATACGACGACAGTGTTTCTGCATTGGAATGGAACCGTCATTCTCATCACGAGACCCACTGATTCAAAACTTTGTTTACACATATTTGTTATATACGTATTGAAGGTCTGATGCGATTCCAGAATTAATCTTTGAGACTATAAAATGGCATGGTATTTCATCTATTTGATAGAGACACAATTCCTGGTAATGATCAATGATTTGCCCGGTGTAGTTAGATCAGCCCAGTGTCTGATGCTTGCAGACGATCTGAAGCTGTTCTTGGAAATCAGTGGCACGTACTCCTGTGACTCGCTCCAGTGAAACACATGATAATTTATCGCTGTATGTATACGGAGAGCGTAATCGAGTAAATGTCATGATTTTACATTTTGTTACATTAAAATCTAACCAGTTGTGTTCACCTTGAGCTATAACATCATCGATATCCCACTGGAGGGCTTTACAGACACAGCACAGCACGGCTTCAGTTCGTCTGCAAGCATCAGACACTGGGCTGGTCTAACTACATCGGGCAAGTCATTGATTAAACCAGGAATTGTATCTCTATCAAATAGATGAAATGCCATGCTCTTTTAAAATCTTAAAGATGGTATATATAAAATAAAATGTTGAAATTGTTCTTAGTGCGGCGAAATCAAAAGATCTAAGTATTATTCATATTATGATTATTTAATTCAAACCCATTCTAATCACTTTGTTGAGTAACAATCTGAGAAATTATTTCAAGTAAATTTCGTAAATTATTTCTAGAAACTCATGAATACAATATAACCATTACTAGGGTTTTGTGGTTAATGACTCGATAGTGCTCATAGTATAGTTTAATAATTTGTATAATAGTTAGTATGACCACGTAAAAGTATACGATCAAAATAAGACATATGTCAGTTTTACTTCTCTATCATTTATTTTCTTTATGACACAATGAGGAACTAAGCCTCACCGGATGGAAAATGATGCCGTTCAAAACATTTACAACTTAGGAATTCTTTATTTTCAACTGATTTAATATTAAAGGTATCATAGATGTAGTACTTTCACCAAATAGTAATCAACACTGCAGTTCGATTCAGACGATTCGAACCAGGATTGAAATGATTAACACGTTCAATCAAACAAACTCTTCAATATTACCTTTTTGATATAGATATAGTACACAAAGTTGCATCTTATTAAATACTTAATTCAAAAGGGTGGATCAAAAACGTACACAAAAATAATTTCTGTAGTTTATATCAACTGTAACTACAGTAGTTACCTAACTACAGGCGATAGTAGGCATCCTAAATACAATTTTCAGAATTTTGGAGCGTCGATTAAATTTTCAGAACAAGACATTAATATGAAAAGAAATTAATTATCTTCATTTTGTGATTTATTAAAGCATTATATAATTTAATTAAGCTAGAGACATAATTAAACGTAACGTTTTCGGGGTAGTCTAAGTTGTGAAGTTATCGGGTAGTCTATTTAACTTTTGTTTTTAACTAAATTAGATTTTGTTCTGACATTTTAACATTTATAATATTTTGCAAATGATTTTACTTTCACTTGATAATATTTTTATTAATTACTAGCTGACCCGGCAAACGTTGCTTTGCCATATAAATTATTTTTAAGTAATTTGAGCGGGATGAAAAATGATTAAATTACTAAAATGGCTATTAAAAAATAAGGGTTGATCGTAGAAGGGTGAAAATTGAGGTTTGTATGTATTTTTGTATGTTGTGTCATAAAAAAATAGAAATTAAAAATGTTGTATAAAAAATAAAAAAAATAATTTAGGGTTGTACTATCCCTAACATTTAGGGGGATGAAAAATAGATGTTGGCCGATTCTCATAGATACTGGATAAGCACAAAAAATTTCATCAAAATTGGTCAAGCCGTTTCGGAGGAGTATGGCAACGAAAACTGTGACACGAGAATTTTATATATTAGATAAACATTTGTAAGCCTTCATACAGCCTTTTTAAAAGTCACATATCGTTATTATTTAAGAACATTTTTATTTATGTGGCATAATCTTTTGGTTGTGTTCGTTATGTTTCTTGTTTTGTATGTTGTTGTTGTAATTTACATTGATAATGACGGACACACATATTCTTATTGCATATAGCTAACGACCGATGCAGCGTCGATCAAGCGTGACATCACGGCAACCGGCCGCGCGACGTCAGACATTCCGTAAGAATGAGGTGCGCACGCGGCAGTCGGATTTCACACTCGATGCGAAGCTACCGCCGTTTAAACCTCTACAGTTTGTGACGATAATTTGATCTACTTTTTTATTTTACCAAAAAAATTAAAGGTACTTTATCAGTTAGCTTGTAACACATATTACCATAACAGTGACTTACAAATAATAACTCTATGTTCATTTACTGAAATCCCACAAATTAATTACTATTGATTATTATTAAACACATTCATCCCCAGAGATATTTAGGACAAATGTATAAAAATTATTTATAAAATACGGGTATTATCAACTCTACATGATATTTGCAGTCCTATGCCCGAAGGTTGCATTCGCAATGCACTGGGCCATTAGATTTACAGCCGCGACTAGAATCTATATGAACAATGTATTATATACTGCAGAGTGGGATATGGACTTCTTTTGTTATAGACGTATTATTTTATTCGAACTTATGTTTTTAAATATTTTATATTATCTAACAAGTGATATCTTATTCCAGCTAAAGTAGGTTGGCCATATTAGCAACAGAACTGACAAGCATTGAGGTAAATGAGTTCTGGAGTGGAGACCGCGTCTAGGCAACAGTACTGTGGGATGTCCTAGGTGGGTTTTAGGTAACGATTAACGCCCCTTCAGAGAAGGACGCCTGAAACCGGTCGCCGGGGTGGTTTTTAGTGTAAACACCACATATTCCTGGCTCCTGCGTCCCCGTGGAGCCGCAGATACGAAAGAATTTTCTACCCCTAAAACAAAAAAAAAGGTAACGATTTAAGCAAGACTCACAAGAGCTGAATGGGAGAAGCCTAAAATCGGAATTGGACCTTAGTCCAGCAGTGGACTGCGATAGATGATGAGTAATCTTTCTGACATGTTGTATTTAACATTTAAGAAAAACTTGAAACCAATATATCAACATAATGCAGGCCACAAATTCTCTGTGGACTGTTTAAGAAACATGATGATGTTAAGTCTCCTGGAAAGCAGTGAAAGACCACCAACTTAACAGGACTGACGATGCAGCACAGTAACCGTCATCCATGCACTATACTACAAGTATTAAAAAATTCTTCGAATATCAGGGTTCCTTAAATAAAAAACCAAAATTAGCAGTAATAGTAGCGTCTAGCATCTTTTCTTATATCTATTTTCTCTTAACTGCCTCGGTGGCGTAACAGTAGTGAATGCGACTGCTGTGCTTGAGGTCTCGGGTTTGATTCCAGGGCCGGGTCAAATGTTTCTATGATCTGCAAATATTTGTTTCGAAGTTCGGATGTTTTCTATGTATAATATGTACATATGTATTTACAAAAAAAAAGTATATAAGTATTCCATCAGTCAGTCTAGTTATCATAGCACAAGCTCTGTTTAGTTTGAAACTAGATGACGTTGTGTGTCAATGTTTGAAATATTTATTATTTATCTTAATACGAGTACTTCATACGCAAGAAAATCTATCTATATACGAGTAATGTCACGAAAAATAATACCCACACTACTTAAAACTTAAAACGATCTTCTATCTTCTATAGTAAGCCAAGACCATCCCACCTTTAGTTTTTATATTGTATTTTGACACTATTAAAGGCAAATAAAGAGTAAAAATGTTAATATAGTTTGGCACACTATTTAGTGTCACTTGCCGTATTTGAATTTATCTCCAAAAACAACAAGATATCTTTAACTGATGAAAAATTAAATTCTTAAAATCCTCTTACCCCCTCCCTTTTTTTCTATATTAAGTGGGTGGGTCCCCCGTGTGTGGGTCTCTATGCAAGACAACAGCATTGTAAAGAGAGAGAAACAAATCCTATATTCAACTGTCTATGTAGTGGGTTAAAATCTTCTTTTTAAGGACAGCCTTATGTTTAGCAGTAGGTTATTTAATTTTTTGATGAAGAAAGAAAAAAAAATGTATTTTTTTCTATCTTTAGAGCCTGCCAAAGTGACTCTACTCTGCCTGATGGAAAGCATAAATAGAATCCAAGAGTTGTGGGCACCATACTCAATGTAAATGCAGACATTGCAGTATCGTGACCCACACTATGGCGGCCTAGTGAGACGCTTTTTCACACCCCGTTTGGGGATGTAAAAGGCATGACAGTCATCGTGACAGTGTAAGGATTACACAGTTACCGCGATAACTGTCACCCCTGCATAAAAGGGCTTCCGGTCTCACACTCACCAACGAAACACGACAACACAGACGCTGGCGCTGTAGGTTGGTCTTCTGTACTGCCCCGGTCGAGCCGGCCCGCTCGTGCTGAAATCAGCGTCTCTCTACTACCTATATAATCCTACTACTTATAACTTATATTACCTATAAAATCCCTATACTTCACCTAAATAGGTTACATCTCATGTGTACGTTCCCTTACAGCTAGAACATTTACTACAGCTGCAGTAACCAGTTAAGTTATTAATGTCATGTGCTGCCGTAATCCCTAAACACAATAAACAACCCATTTCCGATTCTTCTCAGTCTTTCCTAGTGTATTATCGATCAGTGTCCCACCACACGTGATGGGAATACGTACAGTGACGTAATTGTTTGGAGATCGGACCGCGATGACGTCACATCGTTAAGATTTATGTGGTCAAGCCAATAACATGTGATTTATATTGTGTAGTTGATGCTGTTTTGTGATTTTGGCAACGGTGGTCAGTCGCTGAACTGACCAGTTAACTCCACAAGAGATATAGTGCAGAAGTGTGTACGCAACACAGGTGCACTATCTGTTCGCTTACAGTCACTCGAAGGGACGGTTATCCGACACAATCCTCCGATGACTTTCCTGAGAACATTATATTGTGCTGCAGAAGGAGTCTGTAAAATACATACATACTTAAAATCCGGATATTCACAAACCGTTTTGCATTTAAAAAGAAATTAGAATATTACTAACTGCACCACAATATACCACAATATGCCACACTTTGCTATGAAACAAAGAAAATCGTTTATTCTGACATTGCATTTTTAAAAAGTACAATTTAAGAGAGTGAACTACATCTGATTATAGTGTCCTGGGCAGTGCCAGAAAAGGCGCCAACTAAATATTTTTCTTTTAAAAGCCTGCCAGAATGGCTCTCCTCTGCCTGATGGAAAGCATAAATAGTATCTAAGAGGTATGGTCACCATACTCATTGTGAATGCAGACAATGCAGTATCATAATCCACACTATGGTGGCCTAATGAGATATTTTTTCACGGTTCGCCTTTGGATGTAAAGGCATTACGATAATCGTGGTAGTATATGGCTCACACTCTCACCACAGGAAGTAACATCCCCGCATCAATGGGTCTCTGATTTCATACTCACCAATGAAAGACTACAGCACGGATACTGTCGTTTTAGGTTGGTCTTCTGTGAGAGGGTAGTACTGCACCGGTCAAGCTGACAAGTTTGTACTGAAATCAGCGTGACTCTACAGCATTTTGCTGCAGCCTAAGGAGCTGCAGCGCTGGTACACCGAAAAGGCCCACGTCCAGTGATCTTAATTTGTCAGTCTGCGTATGCCACATTTACATATATTGTATGAGTATTAGAAAGAAAAAGGTAGCATATTATGACAACAGCACTGTAAAGAGAAGAAAACGTGTGCATCAAATTTGGCCAGCGTGGTATTGTAGCCAAAAACCACCTTTCTAAGGAGAGATCTATCTTCAGTAGTGAACTATGAAAGATTATTGATGTAATACATGTATGCATTGTGTACGAATTAAAAAGTATATACTTGTATATGTATAAGTTTATATAAGTAGTAAACAGTACGTATGAGTCAGTTCGGTCGAAGACACACCACAGCTTCACGGAAAATCGATGTTGAGCATTTGGTTGTTCCAATCAAGAGAATTTGGTCGCCAAACCATTAAATTTCTTTCTTCTAAAGAGTCCAAAACAAGGCAACTCATTCTATGACTCTTCATTAATCATCATCAATAGCCTTTAACAGTCCACTGCTGGGTCTCCTCTTAGAACAGAAGTTTTAGCCTACCCTACGACGCTGGTCAGACGTATTGGTATAGGGTATTGTTTCAAGTTCTCCTTCTCTTTGCACTAATTTTGTCTTGCGTAGCTTATTCCTTTAGCCGGTTCTTGCAACACTCGCGAGATGAACAATGCTATGACTCTTAATTTGAATAAGGCAGTAGAGCCACACTGCTATCAACACGAACGATCCCGCTTAATCGGGGCAATACCACCCTCTCACAGAAGACCAACCTTAAGTGACAGCATCCGAGCAGTCGTGTTTCGTTAGTGAGTGTGAGACCGGAGGTCCAATGATACAAGGGCGACAGTTATGAGTCACAATGACTGTTATGCCTTTTCTGTACTTCCCCAAGCGGGGCGTGAAAGCATCTTACAAGGCCGCCATAGTGTGGGTCACCATACTGCATTGTCTGCATTCGTAATGAGTATGGTGGCCACAAATCTTAGATTCCATTCACACTTTCCATCGGCCAGATTTGAGTCACTTTGGCAGGATCTTAATTAAAAAATTAATAGAATGAAACGACAACTGTTCCATCATTACTTAACAGGTCTTAAGTACTTGACCTGAAATAAATATGTCATCAGAGTCTAACACATTCTCCCCACTTTCCTTCACACCCCAGTTACGAAAACTTCGTCACCCAACCCTTTGTTATAAGTTCGACATTTCATTGATTAATAACCTAAGTCCCGAACTAACAATGGAGTAGTCAGCCCACAACTATCGGTTAAAAGGGACTGGTTAATTATTGGTGTTTAATATCAATTTACGTTAAATAAACAGCGTTGGAGATCGTCTGACGGTCAAATTCTGACCGTTTAGAATGTCTTGTTTTAATTCGTTGACCAGCCTAACTTGAACTGTCGTTGCGTAGACTTTCATATCATGATTATTCCAAATATTATATTTTATATTTTTTGATATCTGACATACAATTTTGCTTAGTTTCTACCGTTGACAAAATCTTTTACATAGAAAACAAGCAAATATCGAAACAAATTTGACTGCACGGATGACGCAGTGGTTTGTGCGGTCACCTCGCCGCTTTATACTGTGCTGAGTGTTGAGCGTTCAAATTCAACACTTCGTATGATTTACAAATTGTTGTTCTAAATCTTAGTGTTCTTTGTGTCCGTTTCATGTACATTTGTAAAGTCTCCCGGGATACAGAATTTATTCCTAGTGCAGATGTCATTAAAAAAAACAGTTCATACAAATATTTAGTCTGACCCGCGAATCGGACCCGAGACCTCTGCACAGTCGGATACGTTAGGTCGATTACGTATCACTACACTATCGAGGCAGTCACATTATCTACGAATATAGTAACGCTATATACGAGATCTCTATAGTTTTCTGTAGCCATTTTGACATATTTTTAACATTGTAAGTTTTAAATGTGTGTTTAATTTTGATGTCGATCCAAAAAGTTTTAACTTATATTGCGTAAACAACAATTATTAGCTACAAATCTGTCGATATGTAAGTTCTTACAAAAATATTTGGTATGATATCTCCTATTATATCTCTATAAAAGTGTTTACATTTAAAGAAACACTGTTTGAAATTCCAGTCATTGTCATGCCTTTCTTAGAATAAAAAAAATGTCTTGGAAAGTTTCTTAGAAATTGATCAATCCATCAAAGGTTAAACCTATAAACCTAAATCTTTAAAGATAGTAAGAAATTCATTAACATATCATCAAAATAGGTAAACGTTATACTAATTTAGCTTATTTAGTATAAAAAAGCAGCTCTCGGCGGATCTTTAGTGTGAAAGCAAAATCTGATCTGAGGAAGCCTTCAGCTAACGTTGAGACCCGCGCGCATTAATTTATAAAGACTAAGACGTAAATACAGAGACTTTGGAATAAAATATTCATGAAATTATTAAAACAAGTCGTTTCTCGCTGATATTTACTTACGTTTATAGTCTCTGCTTGTCTATACTTCACTCTATCGAACTTGTCATTATGAGGTTACAAGGTTGATGAGCTAAATAAAAAATGCGTTATCTTTCAGAACTCTCTATCGCCTTGCGATTTTGATGTGAATGGCCGTGGCTGGTATCGAAAAATCTTACGGACTCACATCTGTAACATGTTAAATGCACACGCAGTGGCCTGTGAACGACACATTGTACATAACCGATTGTATGTATGTGTGTTAGGGTGTCCCTTAAATTTCAAGTTCGATATTTTTTTACGCATACCTTCTTAAAAATTTCGTAATAACCCTATATTGTCTAGAAAAAAATATTAGTTCGATATATAAACGATAACCCGTGCCGACTTGCTATTTAAACTTGTCGATACAAGTTGCTTAAGTACTGCCCAGTGACCTGTTACGACATGTTTTATTTGCCATTTCGTACGTGATTTTTGAGACTATTAGTGCTTCATTGTTTAGTGCGTAAACATGTCGGTGGAATTACGGAGTGATAAACAAAATATTTTTCTTGTCGGATTGACTAGCTACCAAATAAATGGTGCAAAATTACCATCTAATCGACAAGTTCTCTCAGTCCTATTTTACAATATTCGTGAGGTTAAATTGACTGTTAGTGAAAGTGCAAATCTTGTGATTAGGGAGTGCATCATATATTGGGAAAAAGCAAGAATTCCAACAAGGGCATTTCCTAACCGCGTGAAGAAACTTATTGATTTATATCATGTTTGGAGAGTGTTGCAAAAAAATTGTAAGAAAACTCAGATTACGTTTAAGAGTCGTGAGAACAATTTTATAATTAATCTTGATAATTTGTTTGATATTGCACATGCTGATGCTTTTGAGAGAATGAAAATAGAGGAAGATAAATTATTTTTAATGAAACAGAGAGAGCCAGGTCGACCGGGATGCTTAGGTGGTGTAGATAAAAAATTGGCGGAAAAAGAACAAAGATCTAGACAACGACGATTGGAAGAAGAGGAAAGGATTGTAAGACAAAGAGAATCACTAGCTGTTGCATCTACTTCCACCACAAATAACTTAGACAGTGTAGAAGATTCAGACGAAGAACAGATCTTGAATTCTGAACTCAGCTTGCCGGACGTTCCCTGCCATGAACAAAGTTCAAAAAGAGGTAGAAAAAATCTTATAACACCTAAACTAGTTGCAGCTTTAGATCGATGCCAGTTAAGCATTAGAGATACCGTTTACATTCTTAATGCGGTGGTAGAAGCGCTTGGTCTGAGCAGCGATGATTTCTGTATTAACAAATCCTCGATTCAGCGAATTCGTACTGAAACTAGAAAATCAAGGGCAGAAGCAATAAAATCTAACTTCCAAAACAATGTACCCGACATAGTCACAGTCCATTGGGATGGAAAACTATTACCGGGGTTGGATGTACGGAGTTCAAAAGAAGAACGCTTGCCAGTTATAGCTTCATTTGACGATAGAGAGCAGCTTCTTGCAGTGCCGAAACTAGAAAGTTCTTCTGGAAAACATCAAGCGAAGGCTGTATCAGCAGCTCTCTTTGACTGGAACCTTTATGATAAAGTGCAAATAATGTGCTGCGACACAACAGCTTCCAATACGGGCCGTTTCAATGGAGCTTGTGCTATTTTGGAGCAAACTTTAGGAAGAGAATTGTTGCTTTTCGCCTGTCGTCATCATGTTTATGAATTGGTCCTAAAAGCTGTCTTTGAAACCAAGATTAAGCAAATTACTAGTAGCCCAGATATTCCGATGTTCAAAAAGTTCCAAGAAAATTGGAAAAACATTGATTGTACTAAAATTGAACCATCTCTTAATTTCGTAAAAGCACGGGTTGCCGAGACAGACATTCAAGCGTTGTTACTATTTTATAAGGCAGAATTAGATAAAGGTTTTGTAAGAGATGATTACCGCGAATTGGTCGAACTGTGCGTAATATTTTTAGGAGGAGACACAGAGGAAAAATTAAAACTAAGGCCCCCCGGAGCTATACATCAGGCACGCTGGATGGCGAGAGCGATCTATTCTTTAAAAATATGTTTACTTCAGTCACAATGCAGAGTAACTGCGAAGGACAAATTGGCTCTACAAGATGTTTGCTTATTTCTCGTAATATTGTATGTTAAACCTTGGCTCGAATGTACAGTGGCGACCAAAGCACCTAATCAAGATTTGCGCTTCTTGAAGATGTTAAAAGAGTATGAAAAAGTTGACGCAACAATTTCTAAAGCTTCTATAAGCAAGTTCAGCCATCACTTGTGGTATTTATGTGAAGAGACAGTCATTCTATCACTATTTGATGATGAAGTTGACAACCAAACTAAGAAGAAGATGATTGCCAACTTCAACAGGGACAAAATCTCGGATTTTAGCAAACGCTACGACCCGTCGAAGGAAGAACTGACTCAAAAGTTGTTTGGAAAGTTAAATTGACTTTTTGTTGGATTTCAATTTCAATGTCCAATATTTATTTATTTATTTTCAAAATTGTTGTTGATTTTTATTTGTTATTTAACTTATTTTTCTTTTTTTTTAGACAAAGCACTGGATGATTTCGTATCGGAAAAGAGCAAACAATTTTTATCACGACTGCAGATCGACGACAGTTTTCTAAAGGAAGATGTATCTTCTTGGAATAACAATGCTGCTTTTCTGGAGGCTAAAAGAAGAATAAGTTATTTGAGAGTTGTAAATGATACTGCTGAAAGGGCTGTTAAATTAATGCAAGATTTTAACGGACTTATCACGGCTGAAGAAGAACAAAAACAGTTCTTGCTGTGCTGTGTCCAGGAACATCTAAAATTGTATCCAGACTGTAAAAAAACTACTCTAAAAAGAAGTTACCCTGAATGATTCTTATTTCTTTATGTTTTTAATTAAAGATTAATGTTCATCTAATTTATTATTTAATTTTATTCACTTAATTCATTGCATTTATAGTGAAATTATAGCAGACTGAAATTTTAGGACAAAACACGTTTTTTACTAAACTTTGAAGCTCGGTCGGCACTGGTTGCAATTATGCTAGATTGATAAAATTTTATATTTAAGTATCTTATAGCATTAGTAAAAATTATAGAGGGTATGCATTTCGAAATTCGAAAAAAAATTTTTTTTGTCATATAAGGGACACCCTAATGTGTGTGTTTATTTTTATTAACCTATATATATTTCAGTACTTGTATACAGTTGGATATTTTAAAAACGATGTTAAATTTTCACTTCTGTCAGCAGTCCCTATACGTCCAGCTTCGTTTTTTTTATACGGTATACAATCAGATGGTAAATAAATCAGGGAGAGGGTGGTTTGACCTTCAGTAACTTCAATTACTCGGTTAAAAATATTGGCCTACCTAATGACGTATTGGTCTAGTGGTTAGTGATCCTGATTACTAAGCCAGAGATCGTGGATTCGATTTAAGCCCATGATAAATCTTACATATATGGGTATAATTTATTTATACATAATATGTACGTCGTCACCATCCATTGCTTTACAGTCCATTGCTGAACCAAGGCCTCTCCTTAGCAAGTAGGTTTTGGCCTACTATACCACGCTGGCCAGACGGGTTGGAATAGGGTTTGTTTCAAGTTTTCCTTCTCTTTTTAATGATGTTGTCTTGCGTACTTTGTTCCCTGAGTCACCTTTTACGACACCCACGGGATGCATAGGGGTGGTAACACCATGAATTCTTAATCCGTCACCACACGGACAATATGTACGTATATAAAACTTTATGAGTATTTTTATCATAAATCTCATAGTACAGGTTTTGCTTAGTTAGATATCAAACAGCCGTGTGTGAGATGTATGAGAATATTATTAAAAAAAAGTCATTACTTTTCACAATTTTATTTACCGAAAGGCGAGGTATTATAACAGTTTATACTAGCACTTTATGCTCCCTTATGAAATAAGCACGTTCAATATATCTTCTAGATTAGATGTATCAGCAATTATTTTATAATCCTGCCACCTCTGCGTAGAGCCACTCTGTGAGTTTTCCCATTTTAAAGTAAAAAGGTACGGGTCTCTTTGTGCAGCGCGGCGGCGCTCTCTCAATGGAGGCACCTGCTATTCTTATATTTATTGTGTTATTATATTTTATAACAATAGCTACTCTATGCCTGCATAGTTCATTGTCTATGTATGTTGATTTCGCTTTTGTGCTATTTTGGATATTATGCTGGTAGTAAAGTAATAATAGTGGTGATATGTCAACTTATATCGGTTTGGATTGTTCTACAATGATCTTAGTTTTGCTGTGTATGCTTCTGTATAAATCATGTGATGACTATGGTCAATATTGCCTCATAGAAAACCGCGATTTGGGCATATTTTCCATTGCTTTTAAGCGAGTACCAATGACGGGGGCTCGTATGCCGTCTGCATGGTCATGTCGACTTATAATTATGGCACTTTCTGTATACAATCAACCTGGACTTTATACTGTATACATAGTTTTATTTAATATTGTTCACGGACTTCAAAAAGAAAAGCCATCTTTTTGGTTTCTATCAGCGTTTTTTCTTTCTTTCTTTATTTGTTTATCTAGAGGCAATACCTAATAATTTGTATCATCTATATTTTCATTCTACTATTCATACATTATAAATATAAAATTCACGTCTAAAATGCACCTCGTAGGTTGTAAAATGACACTAGTGACAGCTGTCGCACAGATCAAGCTGTATAAAATAATAAATAAATAATTATTTCAGACATTTGACAACAAAGTCATCTAGTTTCAAACTAAGCAAAGTTTGTACTATGATAACTAGATTGACTGATAGAATACTTATATATTTTCTTTTTTGTAAATACATACATATTTTACATAGAAAACACCCAAACACCGAAACAAATATTGGACACACATGCATTTGGTCCGACTCGGAAATCGAATCTCAAGCATAACAGTCGTTTTCGCTGTAAATAATGTTGCCTATGTAAGTAATAACGTTCTTAAAAGAAGAAATCCTGTAATTGTATTTGACTACTATGTGATAAATATCACTGATGACGCAATGGCATGCATTTATAAACAATTATAATTTAAGCCTTGTATTGTGTCTATGTTTAACTGCGACAGTGGCGCAGCGTTAGTGACGGCGACTGCTATGTTTGATGTCTCAGGTACGATACCCGGGTCGGACCAAATGTTTGTATGATCTACAAACATTTGTTTCGAAGTTTGGGTGTTTTCTGTGTATAGTATGATGTATTTACAAAAAAAAAGTATAAGTATTCTATAAGACAGTCTAGTTATTATAGCATAAGCTCTGCTTAGTTTGAAACTAGATTTCTTTGTGTCAATTGTCCGAAATTTGTCCGAAATGTCTATAGATTAAATCAAATTTATGAGTACCTAGTTTAAAACGCTCTGTTGTAAACTGTCTCTATAAATGTACACATTATGTTTTCGTTTGCTGCCGCTAGGTGCGCTAGTTCCTCCTCTCATTTAGGATCTCTGTAATAAGTACAATTTCTTCATGTTTATAAGAATTTTAAAAGGATTTTATTGAAATATTTCTTAATCTCAATAGTGTTGTTCTTTATTTACGTGAAAAATTAAAAAAAAATGTGTGTGTCATCTCCGACGCACGACTGGAGTTTACTCCTTAAGTATGATTCTCAAAACAGACGCAAAAAAAACTTATTTATCTGAAATTAACTGAAAAAAGATTGATAACGTATGAAAGGGTAAATTAACAAATTAATGAAAATAACATGTAGATATAGTCGCTTTGCAGCATACTCTATACGCGTCTTAATACACTCACAACCAATGCAGCCGCACCAAAAACGTAACGAGGTCATTCGTTCAGTAGATTTTACTCCTCACATTTTTCTCATACCGGGTGACTTATATTAAAAAACCGATTCTTAAGGAGTAAACTCCAAAAACAACCTTTGCTAAAATCATAGCAACGTAAAATAACAGTTCATACAAAAAATCTTAGAACATATCCAGAAAAATGTTCTTATTACAACATCAAGAAAAACTGCCACAAATCTTATTTTTTCCTATTCTTTTAGGGAATACAGGTAAACCAATGATGAAAGTCGTTTCTTCAAGTACCGTTCTTGTACTACAATAACATAACACTCATTACAGCCAGCGGCGTCGGCCGCGTTCTGAATATTTTATACGATACACAATACCCACTTCGCAGATTTCCATGCAGCCTCCTTTAAAATTCATCCACTGCCTTTTAGCTTTTATATTAAAATGCTACGGGAAATTTTGGATGCTTTTAAATGTTGATTTTTATTTTCGAATCACTCGTTGTTTATAAAATTACGAAAGGGATTGATGTATTTTTTTAAACTTTCGTTCATTAATTTTAATCATACTCATGCCTGATTTCTGCCGCGTGTAGACTGAGCTAATTTTTATAACGTCAAAAGTTGGTCACGGCTTCAAAGAAATCAAATTTAAATAATTTTTCCTAGACTTTGAGACCGGAGGCCCATTGATGCAGGGGTGACAGTATTCGTGGTAACTGTGTAAGTTGCTACGAATACTGTCTCACTCACGATGACAGTCATGCCTTTTACGTCGCCAAGCAGGGCGTGAAAAAGCATCTCACAGGGCCGCCATAGTGTGGGTCACCATTCTACTTTGTCTGCATTTGCAATGAGTATGGTGACCACAACTCTTGGATTCTATTCATGCTTTCCATCAAGCAGAGTAGAGTCACTTTGGCAGGCTCTTAATATAGAAAAAAAAACTTTGCATCAAGTCAGTGAAGTTGCTAAAATCGAAAACTGAACCTGGTT
This sequence comes from Hypercompe scribonia, assembly GCA_949316085.1. NCBI lineage: Eukaryota > Metazoa > Arthropoda > Insecta > Lepidoptera > Erebidae > Hypercompe > Hypercompe scribonia. The sequence goes on along the minus strand of OX438991.1, from coordinate 1,343,363 downwards.
CTGTGGGAATACAAAATTATGCCTCATTTATGCCTCTTAAGTTACATGGTGAGTGTTAGTCACATATCAAGTTACCCGTCTTCTCCTTTATCTGTTACACCACCAAAAAATGCATATTTATACAAAAGGTTGCCTAAAAAGAGCTGAGAACAAAAACAGACTAGAAAAAATCAGCTTTGAAGTGGATTGTATATCGAGTCAACATCAGAGCTCAATTAGTGCAGAATGTTTTGAGTGTTTGAAGCGTTCACGAACCAACTTAGGTAGATAAATAGAACACTCTTCATTTTTACATCGTATTACAGAAGTACAAGAAATTACATAAAAATATCAGATATATTATACAAAAGGTTGCCTTATTACCAAGACCAATATCTTCCAGGCAACTTTTGGATGGATACCATTTGTGTCGAAATGACGATGCAACTTACATATATATGGATTTATTTTCATATTCAAATATATTAAGCTATTGCATAGCTTTTAAATATTCGATGCGTGGTGGCCGAATCAAGAAATTCCGTAACGAAAATAAACCTAACACCCCCCACTCCGACGGGCACAGTGGTGCGGCGTTGAAAGCCGTGCATCGTTTAACGTCGTTTCAGTTCGGCAGACTTCGGCACGGTGTTTATGCACGTGCGACTAGACGTATGCGTGTAGACTGTACGAAACTCGCACGGATGGAGACGAGCTGCTCCGAAATATTGTAATTGCATAAGTTGATAAAAATGGTATGCATTAGCTTTAACGCGGCAGTCCACGAGTGCTACACATATTTTTATTTGTAATTATTATTAATATGTGTTTACTTAGTCTGGCCATAAATACTGTTACACTTAATTATAAAAAAATATTACATTTGAATTTCGAATCTGTCATTTTTATACGATTGTTCATTGTGTTTTCTCATTTTGGCGCCAATACATTGTAAAATATTTTGCGATATTAAAATGGTGTGGGGTGATAAAGAGAACCGAATCGCTGTGATAGCATTACACAAAGTAGGTATGGAGCCAAATGCAATTTTTAAAACTCTCCATACACTTGGTATTAGTAAAATGTTTGTGTACCGGGCTATTAATAGGTACAATGAGACCTCCTCTGTTTGTGACAGAAAAAGATCTGGCCGTCCACGTAGTGTTCGTACGAAAAAGGTGGTCAAAGCAGTAAGGGAAAGAATTCGAAGAAATCCTGTCCGAAAGCAAAAGATTTTATCTCGGGAAATGAAGATAGCACCTAGAACCATGTCGCGTATTTTAAAAGATGACTTAGGACTTGCAGCCTATAAGAGACGCACTGGCCATTTCTTAACTGATAATTTAAAGAAGAATAGGGTGGTAAAATCGAAACAACTACTGAAGCGGTACGCAAAGGGAGGTCACAGAAAAATTTTGTTTACGGATGAGAAAATTTTTACAATTGAGCAACATTTTAACAAACAAAATGACCGTATTTATGCTCAAAGCTCTAAGGAAGCTTCCCAATTAGTCGACAGAGTGCAACGTGGACATTATCCGACTTCAGTGATGGTTTGGTGGGGTGTTAGCTATGAAGGAGTGACTGAGCCATATTTTTGTGAAAAAGGTATCAAAACATCGGCACAAGTGTATCAAGATACCATTCTTGAGAAGGTAGTTAAGCCCCTTAACATCACCATGTTCAATAACCAAGTATGGTCCTTCCAGCAAGACTCGGCGCCGGGTCATAAAGCTCGGTCCACGCAGTCTTGGTTGGAATCGAACGTTTCGGACTTCATCAGAGCTGAAGACTGGCCGTCGTCTAGTCCCGATCTTAATCCGCTGGATTATGATTTGTGGTCAGTTTTAGAGAGTACAGCTTGCTCTAAACGCCATGATAATTTGGAGTCCCTAAAACAATCTATACGATTGGCAGTGAAGAATTTTCCCATGGAAAGAGTGCGTGCTTCTATTGATAACTGGCCTCATCGTTTAAAGGACTGTATTGCAGCCAATGGAGACCACTTCGAATAAGCTTTTTATATTTTTAATTGTTTTATATTTATGTATTAAACTGACACACTGTAAAAGTAATAAATGTTATTTGCAGTTAACAATTTTCTTTTTTCTTTATTACAATATTTATGGCAAGACTAGGTATACGTACCCATGTACACTAAATAAAACTTTATGACTATATCCAGAGTAGAAAACAGACTCTCAACCCATGCTGTAGCCAGATCACACGAACCAGTAAACTAACAAATTAACGACATTATTCGAGTGTCATTTTCATCGATTTGTTTCAATATTATCTCCAACACCACCAGACCAACAGCCTGTAATAGTCCACTACTGGACATACATCCCACTTTAGACGACACGACAGAGCAAACAGATTGCTATAGGATCTATTTGAAGTTTTCATTCTCAGTATGATGTTGTTATCCTGTCTTCTCTGCTCTACCTGCTAATAAAGATGGATACACACTGTATTCTTAATCCGTCACGGCAAATTCTTGTACCAAACAAAGTCTTCCTTACACAACAAAGCTACATCGCTATGAGTCATAAACTACCCTTAGTGGTGGTTTATTATTTATTACTAACATCACTATATGTTTTACGGTTTTACGAGCTTAAATTATTAGGCACCGCATTGACGTCTGGTCTGAGTCATTAAATTTCATAACGTTACCCTGCAGTATCATGAAGACTGTTATATCACAGTAGTTGATCCGTGCAATTTCGTCTGAGTGAAAGGGATTTGTATTTTTTTTTGTTCGATACTAAGTTTCTATTGGCCATAGTGTAAGATTAAATAATCCATAGCGATCCTCGATAAACGAATTATCCAACACCGAAAAAATATTTCAATTCAAAGCAGTTTTTGAGGTGAACGATTTCAACCAACGCGAAATTCTATCAACTTCACTAATGTTTTAGAATAGTGTTGTATAATATTAGGAAATAAAAAGATTCACCGTGTTCGTGAATTAAATTCAATTAGACATAAATGACCCAATTATTTTATAAGTTTATTTTTAAACCAAACAAAATCCAATAATAACGTGACTGATATGACAGAATAAACCCGTTGAGTCCAGAACTAATCTGACACCAATTAAATAGCGTACCCCCATGAGCGTATGATCATGAATTTATGCTAATATTATAAAGTTGAAAAGTTTGTTTCTGCCTCGTTGGTCTACTGGTTAGCGTATGCGACTGCCTATTTAGAGATCTTGGGTTTGATTCCTGGGTCGGGTCAAAAGTGTTATTGGATATTCTTGCAATAAATTCTTAATAAGAGCCCGAAGTATGAAGTTTAGCGGTATTATCGCACTTCGAGAGTATGTTAGGCTATGGATATCATGAATATCTATGACAATTCTTATTGGGAAATCAGTGCACTCAAATATACTGATATCTACCTTCAAAATCAGTTCGCCCACAAATTTTCAGAGATCCGATGTCGTCTATGCAAAAACTGATATTCAGGCAAAAACGTTTGAACTAGTAGCTGATCCCAAATAATCTTGGGAATTAAAAAGGCAAAGAAGAACACTTTATTCGTTTCTCAGGAACAGTCTAAATTGAAAAATATTTATGGTATTGGATAGTTTATTTATTGAAGAAAACTATAACACCCGCTTGAGTAATCTGCTTTTCACCGATATTCTAACCGAGAGTATTCTAACCGAAACTGAATTCTCTCCCTTCCCCCATGATTCTAGGAGCAATAATCACTTCCCTTCTGGCGTGGTCCGAAGGGGAGGGTCACAGAGAACATGACCCCTCAAAATCGTACACGTCAAATTGAAAATCATAAAATCTGCAATATAAATAAAAGCAATTCTCTTATCGTTACATAGGGTGGGCCAAGAATTCGTTAACGTTAGAATCTGAGATCCCGCGTGTGTTACAATAGTAACATATGGTTTCAACAAGATGGAGCCACTTGTCACACATCCAATGAGTCCCCGCCGGTATTCAAAGACATATTACCGAAAAAGCTAATTTCCAGACGACGCTGTCGCTTCAGGTTTCTGGGTTGCCATGTAATGTTATAACATGACCATCCAGAAGTCTATACCTGTACCTAGAAGACTTCTTTTTATGGGGCTATTGGCCAACCCTATAATAAAAAATGCAAACAATAATCTATATTTTCATGCCGAAATCTGAATATACAGAAGATCTTCTTAATGTGAAGAAAGTGTGGAGGGACGGGTGTCATGTCCCTTCGACACAAAGGGAGAATCCTGCGACCAGGCAAGGTGATCATGTCTAGCGGGCCGCGACCCGATGGTTGAAGTTGGGATGTTGTGTATATGCTAATCGCCGCGAGAATGTCTATATCACGATGCAGGATTAGTGGTTGCTACGTAGTTCATTATACTCGTTCGATGTGTCTTCGCTAGATGGTGCTGTAGTGTGTATTTCTGTTTTCGCTGTATGTGGAAGTCGCCACAAAAGTATTACAATTTTGTTATCATTACTTGAGAGCTCCTGTTGCTGTTGTTGTGTCCTTACAGATTAGCTATGAATTCCAAAGTGGAATTAAGACCTCAAAGAGAATTCTGATACAAAAATGCCCAAATGAATGATTTCTACAATTGAAGTTTGCAACGATGATCTCTATTATCGATTATCATTAAATATTCACCCAGAGATCCCCAAACATCTGAAATATAATCACCCAATTTGCCAGTAAAAATAGAAGATTTTATTTTTTATAATGTATCCAATAAAATTGTGTATTGTACAATAAAGTCTACTTTACTCGACAAATTTTATTATCAGTGACCGCTCCAAAATTTTAGGCTGTGACCGCACTTGCTTTCTATCAAGTGATTAGCCTACTTATTTATACTCTACTCTGTAAAAAAGTCTATTGAAAATGTATATTGTAGTTTACCGTTACACTATAATATTGATTTCAACACAACTGGCAATCTAAATCATCTCATCCTACACCCTTTTCACGCCGTAATAGTGTTGTAAAATAAACACTCTATAATAATTTCTCGACAACGCAGTGAGGCGCCCGCGTTAAATCCGGTACGTACCGTTGAATATTTTATAGAGACGTGTCGTACGGTACCCGCTCGCTTTTAAATTATAGAATAGTGTTGTTCTCAGCCGGGTTTATCGATGATTTGTGAATGTATATTTAAAGTTTTTGAAGGTTTTGCTGTTTTCTTACTTTACTTTGTTAGATTTTTTATAAGATTATGATCGTGATAAACTGTTTTATATTAAGGTAAATGTGTCTGCGTGATGACGAAGAATACAGAGTGTCACCACCAAGGTGAAGACCACCAAGGTAAAAGAACAAATTATGCTGGACAGCATCACTGCAAAGCGGAAGAAAACTTTATACAAATCTTTTGTCAAGCCGTCTTGTCAGGATGGTATAATAGGTCAAAACCTGGACATAGATCGAAGCGAAAAGTGCTTCGATCTATGTCCAGCAGTGGATTACTAAAGGCAGTTGATTTGATATAAAGTCAAACTTTGACTGCATGGTTGGTCTAGTGGTTTAAGCGCTGCGCTGAGTGTTATGGGTTCAAACCCCACATGGGACAACACTTTGTGTGATCCATAAATTGTTACTCTAAGTCTGGGTGTTCTTTAAGTCCGTTTCTTGTATGCTTGTAAAGTCCACCGCGACATAAGATATATTCCTAATGCGGGTGTTGTCTTTTCTGAAAGAAAGGAACAGGAAAAAAAGAAGAACAAGGAGACAGATTACGAGACATGGAATTACCGTTTCTCAGGGACGCAAGTAACTCAAGAATCACAAGCGCATTATCGCCCTTTTGTAACAGTTTTGTCACAGGTATCTAAATATCACGGTAATATTAATACCTAATACCTATGACATAGGATTAGTAAACTGTATTTTAAACTAAGCTGCTTGCGTAGGCTGTATTCGTGAAAACGCCTCAGGCACATTTATAGTGTATCGCTTCTTGACATCTATATCAGTAATATTTAATATTCCAAAATTAGTTTCAATTTTACGCATTATGAAATAAGTTACCAAGGTGGTTCTACTCTGCCTGGTGGCAAGCAGCAGCAATAGAATCTAAGAGTTGCCCACTATGGCGGCCTAATGAGATGCTTTTTCACGCCCTGCTTAGGGACGCAAAAGGCATGATAGATTGTTGTAGTGTAAGGCTCTCACTCTGACCACAATAACTGTCACCACTGGATCAATGAGCCTCCGGTTTCGCACTCCAAACGAAACACAACAGCACGGATGCTGCCACTTTAGGTTGGTCTTCTGTGAGAGGGCTGTACTAGCCCCGCTTCGTGCTGAAATCAGTGTGATTCTACTACATGAAAGCTATATACCCGGGTCTTATGTATATATACACCAAAAAAATAAATCTCTTAATTTTTAGACTTTTTGACGCTTGTACATATGTAAATATTGTACACTCTTTATTGTATTTTGTCTAGTATTTTAGCATCACATTACTTCAGCATATTTTTGCTTTTTGTTATAGTTATGATCATGTATTAAATATTTTTAATATTTTTTTTACTATTACTAATATTACGTTTAAGTATTGAGGTGTTATTGTTTATTCTACTGAAACTGTTCACCAGAATCCGTAGTTCTAACGCAGCAGTGTTAGTAAAACTTTACTTATAATGTACATATTGTTAAAAATATCGTTCCTTCTTTCTACATGGCCTTTATTTCTCTTTGTTCTACTTTAGAAACGAGCATTCTTTGTACCGACTTTAATTTTTCTCTACCAACAGTTTTGGAGTGCACCCTTCACATGCCGTAGTGTAGAGTTAAAAAGAATGCAATATAGAATCTTGTGTTGTGAACTTAGCTACACTTGCGGTTAATTCCTGAAGAGGAAGACACCTACACTTTAATATCTCATGTTATTTGCGACAACCTTCTTAACTACAGATACAAAAAATAGGAAAAAAAGGCAACGTAAATAGGCATATTAAATGTATGCACTTCACTGCAAGTTGTGTACATTTAACATACAATTGACCGCCTCTCAACACTTTGAATAATAACTATGGACCTCTGACTGCATAGATGGCGTGATGGTTAAGGCTCTCCCACACAGGTGTGTTATTGCCAGTCGATAACGTTAGATGCGTTATTACAAGACGGACGAACACTAGCGTCCTACCTCCATTGCGTCTTTACTATCGTAGTAGTGTCGTAGCCTATCTAATAGAAAACAAATATCGCAATAACACACACGATATAGACCGATAGAAATGTATCCGTGTGGGAGATCCTTTAAACTGTGGGTTCGAACTCCACGTGGGACAACACTGTATGATCGGCAAATCATTATTCTGAGGCTGAGTGTTCTTTATGCTCGTTTTATGTATGTATGTACTATGTAAAGTCCTTGCAACACAGAATTTATTCATAATATGAGAGATGTCTTTTAAAAAAAAAACAGTGTACTCATTTCTAAGCTAATAAAATTTTCCGAATTAAGAAAATCAACGTAGGTGATATACATACATATACTTGTACATTCACCGTTAATAATACTTACACATACATATAATATTTATTTATATTATATAACATTATTTCAACACACCTAAACAGAGAAACATTACCATAATATAATTAATGAAGTTTATCTATAAATACTTTAAAAAAAAGGAAATGCGGGTAGACGTAAATGATCTTTCTTTGACACCTGACATTACACAAGCTACTATTGGAAATCTCTTCGGATCTCCTACTCCTTGGGGTACAGGAGTCAGCAGTATGTAGTTTTCCCACTAAAAACCGCCCCGGCGGCCGGCCTCTGGCACCCTACTCTGTGGAAGACCCGGACCGTATGATTTCAGGTCCTCCCAAACAACCTACTTCCGCGCGATTAATGCTTTCAGTGCCTTACGTTAGGTAATGCATATGAAGGGATGCTGGGCTAGAAAGCCTCCACGTGGTGCACCCTGGTAACGTTGGCGATGGTGCTCATCACTGCCAACGGCTAATATTCTAGCACAAAGAAGAGGAGGCCATTTTCTTCGGCCATTCGGTTGAGGCTTGGTCCAACAGAGCGGGCATATTTGTCGATTCCTCTGTTGGCTCTTCGCTCTTCGGAGCAATGAGGAGGAAAACCTCGATAAAAAATCATTATGGCCCTATTATCATATGGACCCTTTCATGGGTCGACGTTTCTCCACTTTCAATGGTGGAGAAAGGAGAACGGGCTCGGTGTGTACTGACACTGCCACCGAGCAGACATTGGAAGATTTAATCTTCCTGCTGCCGTTGTCACATCGTAATCCCGAAAGGAGTGTCGTGGTTATGTCTCGCGACACCAATCGGGGGCGAGGGTCTTGGCTTAGCCGCCTGGACTACGAGGAAGAAAACCTCTATAAAAAATTACCCCGAATCCCGTGTTCTGGTGCGTGGCCAGGGGATGCATGGCGGATGGGTAGTTCAGTCGTAAGCGCACTCCCAGCCGAGGCACCTGTGGATCCCTCGGTTGGGCACAAATTTACGCTTGCCCGGGTATTGGGGGATCTCTGCCCGGGTCGACCTTTATTTCTCCCCCACACGTGGGAACAAGTATGGAATCTATAATTAAAATTAATACACCTAAACATATAAAGGAAGGAGTGAAGGAGAAGAAGAGTACGAAGGAGAGTAATATGAGGGCGGACGACCTTTCGTCTAATATGGAAGACGTAATGGTTGAAGCGCCTATCTCGGTGGGGCTCCCAGAAGCCATTATAGCTGCTGGGAGCCGAAGAACATCGGAGCGATTACGCTCCAGATCTACCACGGGCGGAAGCTCCAGTGCGAGGAGCGACGTGCTGGACTTCATGGAGACGGAGCTGTGTGACAGCCGAAAACGTGGACGCTCCAGGGATGAGGAGAGCGATACATCCCAGGAGATGCTACCTCCTAAGGTAGCAAACAGCCGCAGAGGGAGATCACGAACCCCGATCTCGGCCCCGTCAGGCTCCGTCTTCTGCAAGGCGGAAGCCTATAGACGGGTCAGGGCAGACGGCGAAACTTGGTGGAAGAGGAGATTGCGGATCCCCTGCTAAAAATAAAGGAGCCGATGGTGGGGGATTCAGTTCCTCAAACACCATCGTCCATGCAGGAGAGAGCGAATGCGGCGGTGGCCATCATTCACAAAGTGGCCACCAAGTCGAGTAACCTTAAGGGCTCTTTTGTTAAAGCTCTTAAGGACTCCTCTTCCGCTATTGCGGGGGTTGTGGATACCCTCATCGGGGACGTGGCTCGGCTCCAGGCGGCCAACGATCGCCTGACGGGGCAAGTGGCTGAGCTCAGCGCCCAGTTCGCCCAATTCCGGTCGCATCGCCCGACAGAGGATCCGGTCACGTCACCGTCTCAGCCTGCCCCCTCTTCCAGCCTCGGTGGCATTCCTGATGCACATCTGCGCCAAATAACCGATGCAGTATGGCGCATGATGGACGGGCGTCTGGCTGGCCTGGAGGCAAGGCTGACACCAGCTCCTGTTGTCCGGCCACCGCTTGCGGGCCATAAAGCGAAGGTTGCATCGGTGTCAGCATCGCTTCCCGTTGCGACCGGTCGCGTATCCTACGCAGCGGCGGCAGCAGTTTCTGCTGCTCCTGCAACTGCTCCGAGGGCACGTCAAGCGGCCAAGGCAACAGCCCAGACGCCCGCACCGAGGTCAGGGCCCAAAACAGCGGCCAAGGCTGGGGCGGAGTTCCCTCCGCTCCTCACTCCAACCGCTGTATCTGGCACCTCCACAAGTGCTCCCTCCACATCTGCCCCTTCCACGGATGGTTGGCAGGTAGTCGGGGGGGGCTAAGAAGTCCCGAAAGCGGAGTAAGAAGGCTGCACAAATAGCAGCCTCTACCCCGCAGGCGCCATCGGCTGCAGTGGCTGCCACAAAGACGCCGCGCAAACTACAGGCGCCTAAAAGCGCGGCCGTGGTAGTCACCGTGTCACCGGAGGCAGCTAGCAGCGGGCTGTCCTACGCGGCAATTTTCAAGAGGGCCCGGGACAGTCTCGCACACGATTTCAGAATGCGCCTCGCCCAAACGGGAGCTCGAGTCCTCGAGTTCCCTGGGGCTGAAGGTGCTAAGAGGGCGGACACAATTGTCGAGAAGTTGCGAGGTATGTTTACGGCTACGGATGGTGTCAAGATCGCCAGGCCCACCAAGTGCGCTGAATTGCGCATTTCGGGCCTGGACGACTCCATAACGACCGAGGATGTCCGCGTTGCAGTAAGAGAGAAGACGGGTTGCAACGCGGACAACATTAGGGTCGGCACCATCCGCCCCGGTCCAGGAGGGCTTGGCGCAGTGTGGGTCAGCTGTCGGGTAATGGCCCAAGTCTCCAACCTCCTAGTCCAGACGAACCTGAACCACTGTGCCGCGGCGCAAGACCTTTTCCTGCAAACTATGACACAGTGGTCGATCGGTGTTGCCGTAGCCGCGGAACCCTACTATGTTCCTCCCCGTCCAAACTGGTTGGGTGACCGGGACGGTTCCGTGGCAGTCGTTGGCTCCACGACGGCTCATTCCCCGCCCTTGTCGTTAAGAGACAAGGGCACTGGATATGTTGCTGCCGAGTGGGAGGGGATCACTGTATATGGTGTATACTTCTCCCCCAACCGGAGTTTGAACGACTTCGAGGTTTTCCTTAACAACTTGGAAACCTCGATGCGGCGTCTAACGTCTGGGCACGTCTTAGTGCTGGGGGACTTCAACGCAAAGTCCATTACGTGGGGTTCCCCCAGGACGGACGCTAGGGGCGAGGCCGTAGAGGAGTGGGCGGCCTCGGTAGGCCTCTGTTTACTGAACAGGGGCTCCACCAACACGTGCGTGCGACAGCAGGGAGGGTCGATAGTGGACCTTTCGTTCGCTACCCCTGCCCTCGCCGCACGAGTAAGGAACTGGCGTGTCCTGGAAGAGGTTGAGACGCTCTCGGACCATCTCTATATCCGATTTGAGCTCTCCCGGTCCCAGGACGCTAGTAGGGGTCACGCGGCGCGGCGTTCTCCTCGCTTTCCGCGGTGGGCTGTAGCCAAATTAAATAGGGACCTACTAGAGGAGGCGGCCATTATTCACTCTTGGCTGTCTCCGCAGGCCCCGACCGAAGAGGTCGACATGGGGGCTGGTTGCTTCTGTGAAGCAATTGCGCAAATCTGTGATGCGGCCACGCCCCGCATCCGAGGTTGCCGGCCTCCATGGAAGGAGGTTTACTAGTGGTCCCAGGAGTTGGAGGACCTCCGCGCGGCCTGTACTCGTGCCCGGAGGTCCTACACCCGTAGTCGGCGGCGACACCGCGAAGAAGGCGAGGAGAACCAGCTTCATGAGGAGTACCGAGAGGCGTGAAAAACTCTGAAGCTGGCCATAAGCCGCGCCAAAGAAATTAAGAGAAAGGAGATGCTGGAGGGTCTCGATCGTGACCCCTGGGGTCGCCCTTATCGTGCGGCGCGACAAAAGCTCCATGCGTCGGGCCCCCCCCTTACAGAGACACTCCAGCCCAGCTTCCTGCGGGAAGTGGTCGAGGGCCTTTTCCCGCAGCGGGTGGAACACACACTCCCGTCGATGGCCTTCATGGTCGGAGACGACGAGGGGAACGAGGACGATGTTCCGCCCGCCAGGGAATCGGAGGTAGGGACGGTTGTTCTACGGATCCGCTCTAAGAACACCGCCCCCGGGCCGGACGGGATACCTGCCCGAGTGCTGGCCCGAGCCCTCGAACACATGTCGGACCGCCTCAGGGAGGTCCTGGACGCTAGCTTGTCGTCCGGACGCTTCCCTGAGTGCTGGAAAAGCGGGAAGCTGGTCCTATTGAGGAAGCCGGGACGGCCAGCCGAATCGGTAGCGGCCTATAGGCCCATCGTGTTACTGGACGAGGCGGGTAAACTGTTTGAGAGGATACTCTCTGCCCGCATCGTCCGGCACCTCCGCGAGGTGGGCCCCGATCTGTCGGACGCCCAATTTGGTTTTCGGGCGGGGCGTTCGACGGTCGATGCCGTGCTGCGCCTGAGAGCCGTTACCTAGGAGGCGGTGAGCTGTGGCGGCGTGCTGTTGGCAGTGTCGTTGGACATCGCCAACGCATTTAATAGTCTGCCATTTAGCTGCATCAGGGAAGCACTCCACTACCACGGGGTGCCAGAGTCTTCCCCCCGGGCTGGGCATAATTTGTTACGCCGATGACACATTGGTTACGGCCCAGGGGGCCAACTTTCAAGAGGCGGCGCGCCTGGCCACCGTGGGAGTCTCTTTGGTAGTCGGGCGCATTGAAGCGCTGGATTTACGGGTGGCCCTAGATAAGACGGAAGCCCTTTTGTTTCATGGGCCCCGTCGTGGTCTACCCCCCGGTGCCTCTATCGTAGTCAATTCGGTCCTCGTACCGATTAAGGCCCAGATGAAGTATCTGGGCCTGATCCTCGACGGCAGGTGGCTTTTCGACGAGCACTTCCGACAGCTTACTCCAAAGCTGGTCGGCGCTGCTTCTGCTCTTAGGCGACTTTTGCCCAATGTGGGTGGAGCCAGCGTCGCGACGAGATGGCTATACACGGGGGTTGTTCGGTCAATGGCACTGTATGGTGCACCGGTGTGGGCGGCGGCTCTGACCGCCCAGAATAGGGCTCGCCTCTGGCGCCCTCAGAGGATATTGGCGGTTAGAGCCATACGCGGTTACCGCACCGTATCGACGGAGGCGGCGTGCGCGTTAGCTGGAACTCCCCCGTGGGATTTGGAAGCGGAAGTGCTCGCTGAAGTTTATCGGTGAACGGCAGACTTTCGGGTGGGTAGCGGCATTCGGCCCCCGCCCGAAGAGATACGCGAGTGGCGAGAGGCCGCTCGTCGAGCCACGATGGTTCGTTGGTCGTCCCGGCTGGAGGCTCCACGTGCTGGCTTTGCCGCCGTGGAGGCTCTCCAGCCGGTCATCGCCGAGTGGGCAGGGCGGCAGCACGGGACGCTTTCCTTCCGACTGACGCAGATTCTTTCCGGGCACGGTTGCTTCGGGAAGTATCTGCACTCGGTCGCCAGGAGGGAATTGAGTCCCGCCTGTCACCACTGCGACTGCAGTGAGGACTCGGCTCAGCACACGCTGGCGGTTTGTTCCGCCTGGGCGGCGCAGCGTGGGGTCCTCACTGCAGTTATTGGAGGAGATCTCTCGCTACCGGCCGTAATACGCTCCATGGTCGGTAGCGACAGTTGTTTTACCGCGGTCGCAACCTTCTGCGAAGACGTAATTTCGCGGAAGGAGGCGGCGGAGAAGGCCCGGGAGGACGATATCCACTCGGACCCCATTCGCCGCCGGCGAGCCGGGCGGCGAAGGCGCGCATACCAGCGCCTCATGCCGCCTTGAGTGTGGCCGCGAGTGGACGGGACAGGTTTTCCCCTCCATCCGCTACAATAGCCAGCCGCGAGGAGGCGACGTCCGCGTGTGCCGTACGTCGCCTAAAATAGAGAGTTTACCAATAGATGGTGCCCGCATTGGATGGAGGGATCTGGATGTCGTAATAGCAGCGGTTCCCGGATTCCTCCTATCTCAGGCGCAGAGTAGCACACCGTGTGGTTTTAGTCGGTCCGATTCCGACACACCACCCTGCCGTAAACCCCGGTGGGGTGACGGCCCGAGGGGGTTTCCACACGTTAAAAAAAAAAAAAAAGGTAATGCATATGAAATTATTTTCACAACGTTCACGGTACACATATGTTCCTTCTGTCGTACTCTGTGTTTTTTTTTCTATATTAAGAGCCTGCCAAAGTGACTCTACTCTGCCTGATGGAAAGCATGAATAGAATCCAAGAGTTGTGGTCACCATACTCATTGTAAATGTAAACAATGCAGTAAGGTGACCCACACTATGGCAGCCTTGTGAGATGCTTTTTCACACCCCGCTTGGGGACGTAAAAGGCATGACAGTCATTGGGACAGTGTAAGGCTTACACAGTTATCACGATAACTGTCACCCCTGCATCAAGGGGCTTCCGGTCTCACACTCACCAACGAAACACGACAACACGGATGCTGGCGCGTTAGGTTGGTCTTCTGTGGGAGGGTAGTACTGCCTCGGTCCAGCCGGCCCGCTCGTGCTGAAATCAGCGTGGCTCTACTACTTACTGTGTTTCCTATCACTCTATTTTTTTAGTGTGCCTTTTAACTTCATGTCTTGTGTGTGGTAAAGACTAAAGTAATATTATCAGCAAAGAATTGTTTACTTTATCATACAAACTGTTAGTAAAATCACACCCTAAAGACCTAAAATCGACATTAACACTTACCGGCAGAGAGATTTTCTAACTCCCCACTTTCGTTATATAAAAAAACATGTTCAAAGCATCAAAAGAAGTCCTAATCAGGTTTTTTCCAATTTACCTGCTTCAAACACACTTCTAACATAATGTGTTTCACCAAATTCAAGTAACAACCACAATATTTTGCGAGACATTTGTTCACGCATACATTTATTTCCCACATAAAGGTTATCCATTAAAAACCGCGAATTTGGGGGCTGATGTTGTTTCCTATTCGCGGCGGGGTGCCGCCCAAGTGGCGCCTGTGACTCAAAGAGCAGTGAGTTTCTTCGCAGATAAGGAGAACGTTTTTTATAATACTTTTGAGCCTACATTAGCCTATCTTTAGGTAAGAAACGTTTCTGTAAATTAGTATGTCTTATAAGGAATATTGAATTACGTCTCAACTCATATACCTTGTATTTGTGTGTCATTCGCCATATGTGTCGAATTTTTAACCACCGTGTAAAAAGACAACGAGAAAATTTTATTTGACAATTTGTTTTTTAGAATTCGACATCTTCCTACTTTGACAAGCTTTTTATTGTTTGTTAAAATGACTATATTTCAATTAAACGAAAGCTATCTTTAATGAAAATTTAATAACACTTGTTCTTAGGTGATACAGGTGGCTTATTAACTGATGATTGCCACCATAGGGCTTACTTACCAGTTTACTATTAGTAATTCTTTACTGAATGTCCTTTATTGTACCAGGTGAATCTAATAAATAATCGATCACACGTTGATTCAGTTGATGCTAAAGGTCTTACACCTCAATAAACCAAAATAACATTTGTGATGTTAGCTAAGACTTTTCGTCTATCGTAGTCCACTGTTGGACATAGGCCTCTCCAATTGCATCTTACGCAAATTATCACTCCACCTGCCGTGTGGATATCCTACACTACTTGCGTTGTTTAATCAAATAATACCTTTTACATTCGTGATAAAATGATGAAAATAATAATGTCATCATTATCTCCAACATCCTTTCTTTTAATATTAATATGTAATATTATAATATTACTCATATGACAACTTAACCAATTTATACAACTCTTGGCTATCCATGCTTTCCATCAGGCAGAGAAGAGTCACTTTGCAAGGCCATTAAAATAGAGAACAAAATATGTATAACATATATCTGTTTTCACTATTTTATTTATAAATTTTTAGGCATTATTAAAAACGTAAGCAGCGCGCTTATACTTGTAAAGTATATGTAGGCATAATCTGTGAACTAAGTATTTCATCCAAATTGTTTACTCTTTGTTCCCCGTCTCGCAGTGTTATGCGCTATTTTGTATAAAATTTATTGCCATATGTAACAGTCCACTTATAGGATGAAATCAAACCGTATCTCTCTAGGCATACAGTACATTTTAGTACAAATAATAGATGAATTGGCCTAGTATTTGTTATGGTAAGTAAGTAAGGCGTAATGCGTTCACGTTTACAGAGATATATTATCGTTTGCCATGATTTTTGGCTCCTTGTATTCGTATATTTCTTAGTTTTGTTTAGAATGTAATAAAATATATTTTGTACTATTTTGACAACAACGTAAAAGATTACTATAAAATAAATAAAAAAAAAATATTTCAGACATTTGACACGCAACATCATCAACAATGTGCTTGAGAGCTTGAGTTCCCAGGTTGGACCAAATGTTTGTTTGGTCTGCAAATGTTTGTTTCGGAATTTGGATATTTTTCATAAATATTTGTATTTACAAAAAAAAGTATATCAGTTAGCCTAACGGTGTGCCACTCTGCGCCTAACATAGGAGGGATGCGGGAACCGCTGCTATTACGACATCCAGATCCCTCCTAGAGCCTAATTATCCTAGTACAAGCTCTGCTTAGTTTGAAACTAGACGGCATTCTGTGTTAAATGTCCGAAATATTTGTTTATCTATTATGTATTATCAAATATTAGAATTTTGCTTGTGTACGCTTCAAAAACTCAAAACTTCTGCACCGAATGAGATTAAATTTTGACTCGATCCGCTTCAAATATAGTTTTATGTAACTTTTGCGTCAGTTTACACATTAAATAAAGTAGAAGTGAGTATCAATAAAATTGGCATCCATTAATTAGCGTTTAATGAAAAAAACATTTATCCTACAGTCATCTATCAATCGTGGATTACTTCAGTTTTTACACGATGCGGCTCCGACACGACTTTCTCATGTTACAATCTGTTAGAACGACATTTTATATACAAGCACTCTTAGTTCTACCCTGCTATTTTTCGTTGCTGCACATTGTGCATGCATTGATGCAGAATGAGGAACAAAGTGAACTTTGAAAAGGGGAAAGGCTTAAACGGTGCAGACATTTTTTATAAGACTCTACATTACTCGTATAATACATAAATGATAGCTGTTCCGATAGACTGCATCTTGTTGTCATGGTTTTTATTTTTTTTTAATTCACGTAAGTTTGTTCTGATTAAATGTCATTATCAGGAGATTTTTCAAATTTTTACTTCTACAACAGTAGTAAGGAAGTTTTGGCCTACCACGCTGGCCAGACGGGTTGGAATAGAGTTTGTTTCAAGTATTCCTTCTCTTTGTAATGATGTTGTCTTGCTTACTTTGTTCCCTTAGTCGCCTTTTACGACACCCACGGGATGAATAGGGGTGGTAACACTATGTATTCTTAATCCGTTACCACACGGATCTTTACTTAATATTACAATAAGTATCTTTATAGTTCGCATCTTGAAGGTTGTTTTTAGACCAAGTTCGTAAAAATCATCCCAATCGAGAAGTTTTCAAGACTATTAGCAAATAATGTTATTTATGCATAATTTTTTATTTACAAAGTTGCAGAGACGATTTCTGCCTGAACGGGCCAGCTCGACAGTTATCGTGGTATGTGTGTACACCTTAAACTGCCACGATTACTTTCATGGGCTTGAAAAAGCGTCTCAACAGGATGCCATAGTTTGGGTCACTATACTGCAGTCTACACTCACATTCGCATGCCCTTCATCAGGTAAAATAGTGTCACATTGGCGCGCTCCAAAAAAAAAGTACATAAATACAAGTACACTAATATTATGTAGGTCAGTTGGCATCCGACATACCAACAGCCTATTAAAAGTTCATTGTAATATTTGAAAAATTACATATTTGTTCAAATAATAAAATCTTAAGTAACACATACCACCAAGGAATTCTAACATCAATAAAAGTAAAAACTACTTAAGAGACATACCAAAGTCGTTTAACCTAAAGAGCGTGGCTAATCTTTCAAAGATTGGCTATTAGTTGGGTAGTCATTACGTTCTGTCCAGGACACGTGTTATTTCTGCTGAGCTGTCACTAATCTATCACTAATCAGGATCTCAACTCATTATTGGGTCCCTAAATGAACGCAAAAATACTTTGGTAATCACAGAATTCTTACACATTCGAACGTGCTTCGTAATCAGACAAAAATATTTTTCTGTGTTTGTTTTCTTCATGTCAATATTATTTTTGATAATTTATATTTCACCTATTGGGGAAGAAAGGTTCTTGAGTGGCGACCGCGTACCGGAAGACGAGGCGTGGGTAGGCCCCCCACTAGATGGACCGACGACATAGTCCGAGTCGCGGGGAGCCGATGGATGCAGTTGGCGTCCAGTCGTATGGCGTGACGTTCTAGGGAGGAGGCCTATGTTTAGCAGTGGACGTTTTCCGGCTGATGATGATGATATTTCACCTATAAAATTAGAATATTATTCCCGAACTAAACGGTTCGGATCTTCCTTCCTGTGCAAATCAGTTAAAAGCTGAAATTCGCTACCAGCGCACTTGTGTGTTTACGATGCACTTCATGAGGCCGCTATGATGTAGTTCGCCATACTAAATTGTATGCGTTCGCAATGAGTATGACGACCTTCCTCTTGGATTCTATTCATGCTTTCCATCAGGCAGAGTAGGGTCACTTTGGTAGGCAAAGACAAATAAAAAATCTTGATATCAAATAATTTAATTGAAATTTAATAAGTAGGTATTATAATTTTCCTGGAATTATCTGACGTTTCGACCAAATCGCTTTGACTGTGGTCTCAGACTGTCTCAGTTAGTACCAGAACTAATCTTTGTTCTACTCAAAAATTATCATATAATTTATCTCCCGTGTGGTGATGGATTAAGAATATGAAGTCTCACTACCTCTATTCATCACATGGGTGTCGTTAGAGGCTATTAAGGGGTCAAACTGCGCAGGACATCGCCACTACAAGGAGTTAGAAAACTTGATACAATCTCTATACCAAGCCGTTTAGTAGATGGCCAAAACCTCCTTTCTAAGGAGAGACTATGTCCAGTAGTAGACCGTTAAAGGCTGTTGAGGTGTGATGTGAATAAACCAAACAAAAAAAAAATTTTGTAGAATGTCACAATCTAATCATAGTCACAAAAATTATTGTCAGATAAGCCATTAATTGCCTCGGGGGTACAGTGGTTACGTGTGCCCCTACTGTGTTTGAAGTCTTAGGTTCGATTGCCGGGTTGGGTTAAATATTTGTTTAAGAGTTTGTGTGTTTTTTATTTTTAATGTGTGTGTATTTATAAGAAAAAAGTATATGTGTATATTTAATACTTGTCTAGTATCCACAGTACGAGCTCTGCTTAGTTCGGGACTAGATGGTGTTGTGTGTTAGATATCCGAAATATTATGTTATATTAAGACTTTGGCATCATACATTCCGATCGCTCTGGTTAAATCATAGAATTATAATCATACTACAGCTTCAAGTCATTGTTACTTCTGCTTATTCATGGAAGAGAAACCTTGTGCAGTTAAGCTATTGAAGTTACCTCAAAGCTCAAAATGTTAGGCTATAGAATTTCTGCTATTCATGCATCCGGACAATTGAAAGCCTCTGCAGAGATTAAAACCGCAATTCATGATACCTTCGTTGGTCTAGCGGTTGGCATATGCGACTGGCAATTAAGAAGTCACGGTTTCAAATCCCAGATTGGGTCAAAAAAGTGTTTTGAGTTTTTATAAGTATTAATAAAGTCCGGTGTTTAAAAGTTGGCGGCCTAGTGAGATGCTTTTTCACACCCGCTTAAAGGACCCGGGATCGTAGTGGGAGGGAAAAATGTGCACTGGTAATGAATTCCAGGCTTAAACTGATTTGCACAGGAAGGAAGAGCCGAACCGTTTAGTTCGGGAGTAGCACCTGAAACAAAATTCCATTACATGTGTAGCCGTGAGAACACAAAATCCATTTTCACTTACAATATAATTCATCACCATTTCATCAACAATAACAGTTTGGAAATCACAACAAGCATTAATCTCTTTGCAGAGTGATTCACTATCGCATACATCTAAACTTGGAAACCCAAGGAACCAATTAATTAAGATGCCAATATTATTCAGAAGGTTATCAGTTCAGTACCATGCATATGTAGCGATAAAACAACAGAATCAGAATAATTATAAAAGACCGAATCCTATCTTTAACAAACTTTAACATGAGTTTGTACGTCTTGTTACCCTTTTACACAAAAACTACTTAACAGATTTGTATAAAAATTTACAGTAATATAACTCATACATCTGAATAACACGTAGGCTAACTTTTACCTTAATATCCGAGAAATACGCGATCAGAGCCGCAGGCAAAATGTTGTCATGACATCTTCTTCTTCGTTTCAGCCAAAAGTTGTCCACTGCTGGACATAGGCCTCCCCCAAACCTCTCCCCAACAGCCGGTCCCGTGCCGCCTGCATCCAGCAGTTTCCTGATATATTTTTATGGTATTTGGGAGTACTTTTTTTACAGGCATCTCCCCACATTTGATGTATACCTGTATCGCAAAGGACTTTGCATACAAACAACGGACACAAAGAGCATCCAGACTCAGAATAACTTGTAACTAATTGTGGATCACATAAAGTGTTGTCCTATGTGGCATTTGAACATACGAGTACAACACTCTGCGCTGTAGAAATATAGCGAAGTGACCACTTCAATACTACGCCATCACAGACCAAATAAGCAAACTGGTCTCCTTAAGTTAACTAACTAAAGCCGCTCATAGACTCACCAGCCACTTGAAAGTCACCGGTTTATTTCTGCCTTTTCAGTCCTCGCCCAGAATCGGTGAAAAAGGGCTTTCGACTTCGGTAACCTTACTCACTCAATGAAAAGCAACTAAAGATTCTTTTAACTTCGGTTTTCAGTGAGACTGTCGTGTTACTCCAGTTTAACCGCCCTATTTGTGAAGAAGCATTACTTTCTTACATATAGAAAAATAGACTTGAATCAAGGGTAGGCAATAAAATCTAGAGTGAAATCTTCACACAAGTGAAATATATTATGTTGAAAAAATATGTAAGTACTAAATAACTTAATAAAACAAACAGTCCTTTTCATCAAAGTTTCATCTTCCCAGTGATGTAAAGTAGTTACAGGTACTATAAGGATGTCTTACACATCCTGGATCATTTTCAGAACCAGTATCGCAATGAATGGTAAGCTGCTTTCACATATAACGAACTGAAATCAATAGTGAAGTTATAGGTTCATTAGATCTGCTCCTCAGTCCCTTCACACACACTTATCTTTAATCACCGACATGTGTGAGTCGCCAGTCACACATATCCACACGTATACACACACGCACATGCACACTCACACGCACACACATACACATTTTACTTTATTATTTATTGATATTATTGTACATCGTACCTAAATAATAGTTTGTTTTTCTTTATTAATATAGAACGCTAATGTTTTTACTTTTCTGGAGGTGGGCGCTAATAGCCACGACACAGTTTCTAGCTAATGTGGCTATTTTTGTACGCAAGTGAATGTGTACACTGGTTTCTTATTCTAACATAGATTATTATTATCATTATGTTATTATTAATTATCCCACATTTAACATTTAAAGTATGTAGTTCACTACAATAAGTTTCTGCAGGTAGCGAAAGAAATTATAGTTGGAAGAAGGTGGATTTTTCATTTGCGTCTACCCACATGTTCGCAGATATAGGCGTGGGATGTATATGTATATTAACATACGTGGGAACGACACGTTTAAAAGTTAGTTTGATAGAAATATACGACATCATAAAGAATATTTATAGTACGGTTATAGAATTTCTTCTTTTTCTTGTTATTTGTTACTTTCCTAAGCCCCTGTAACTCTATGTTCCTGCAATCATAAAGCCTCTTAAAAGTGTTTGAAACAATCTAATCCTTTTCTTGTTGTTTACCCGACTGGTTTTACTGGTTGGTAATGTGGTGACCAATATGGTTGCCATTAAAAAGCAAATTAAATTTGCATGTGATGAAATATGAATTACACTTTTGTCTACTGATTTACGGATATGGGATCACGCCTGCAATGGGAGGCCAGAACATCGCTGTACATTGCATTTCATAGTTCCCTCTGAAAGTATTATCTACTACTAAAGTATTTCTTTAGTTTTTTCCTTGTTTAAAATAAATAAATAATAGGTAGCAGAGCCATGCTGACTTCAGCACGTACGGATCAGCTCGACCGGGGCAGTACTGCCCGCTCACAGAAGAGCAACTTTAAACGAAAGCATCCGTGCAGTTGTATTTCGTTAGTGAGTGCGAAACCAGAGCCCCCTTTATGCAGGGGTGACAGTTATCGTGGTAAATGTGTGCTCCTTACAATGCCACGATGGCTGTCGAGCCTTTTACGTTTCCAAGCGGTGCGTGAACAAGCATCTCTATGGATGACCATACTGCATTGTTTGTATTTGCAATGAGTATAGTGACCACAACTCTTGGATTCTATTCATGCTCTCTAGCAAGAATAGTCCCTTTGGCAGGTTCTTAAAAGAA
The DNA here is from genome assembly GCA_949316085.1 of Hypercompe scribonia. Taxonomy (NCBI): domain Eukaryota; kingdom Metazoa; phylum Arthropoda; class Insecta; order Lepidoptera; family Erebidae; genus Hypercompe; species Hypercompe scribonia. The sequence goes on along the minus strand of OX438991.1, from coordinate 1,321,290 downwards.
ATAATAATAAATACATAAATCACACTCATATGTTTATTTTCTATATACACCCATCTCTATAGTTGTACTGAACAGCTTTGAACCTATGCTAATTACTGCTCTGTCATAAGATTCATCTGTGTTACGTAAGTTATATAAAATTAAAATGGCGGTTTGTAGATCCTAAAATTTATGTTTTTATACATATCTACTAAGTAGAGTGTTTAAATAATGGTTTCAAAAGATGATTCCGAATCTTTCCTCTTCATTGATGAAGACATCACTATTTTAAAATGTTGTCGAGTTTGAACCATATTTGAGTGAATCGAATGTAAGAAAAAGATCGAATATTCCAGAATATTCTTTCACATTTTTAAAGTTTCCGTTAGGGTGTGGAGTCAATTCTATTAGTACGCGCTTTTCCGGGTACGTTGGAGAAACTTCTGGAAATATCTACGAGATAAGCGATCTCTTTACGATGTGATATGGTGAGAATACAATTGTACTTTCTGGTGCAACTAATAAATAAAAAAAATGCGTAATAAAACAACCAAAACAGTTCAAGCGAATATAATCGATAATCATATTACTTGTAAATAAATTATTAAATTACATGCAGTAATTTTATTTAACATCTATTTTCACACTCTCACTGCAACATATTGGTACTCTGGCAATGTTTAGTAAGTAAACGATGGTATGGTTGAAATTAATTGAACCTGGAAACGGATATGATACTATAATAATATGTATTGGGTTTATTATTGTTCCAATTGTTTTATTGAGAGATTATTTTCGTTTACATTACTAGTGTTGTAAACAGAATCATAAAATTAATAATATGTTGTTGTTTACTTATATAGGTATGTATGTTGGTTATCGCGGTAAATAGTAGCCTATACGTTTTTCTGATGTATAACTCATATAGAGTGTAAAATTTCATCTAGATCCGTTCAGTAGTTTTTGTGTGAAAGAGTAACAAACATCCATATATCCTTACGAACTTCACATTTGTAATTTTAAAGTTAAATAAATAGTAGAAAGCTTTTTCATAAAGAGTCTAGGTACCTTATTTAATATAGCACCAGCTGTGAGTAACCATTGCTATTTTCATAAGGTCTAATTACAATGATGTACTAATAACACCATCTACCAGAGTTTTTGAAATTCGGAGTGATGCAAATACGCATCATAATGATTCTTCATATGGGTATGAGATGTTTTACCGTGGTAAAAATTAACTCATATCACTCTTCAGCCTCTTAACTATCTTGAGACTTAAAAATCATACTTTAAAATTACTTCGTTGTGACGTGAAAGAAAGACAAACACACAAACAAACAAACACACTTTCACATTTACAATATTAGTAAGGATTATATCATTACTTCCTATTAGGAGTTCCTTATTTCCAAAAAGGAAATCATAGAATTTCAATACTGTTGACTCAAAGTGATTATTTAGTAAATCCCAGGACTCCGTTTCATCAAAGTATTGACTTCATATTTGATTATCCTGCCAGCTCATACTGACAACATAGATGTGTGTGACACAAATGTGTGTATGTGGAAGGTATCCAGAGACTTTATGACTCTTATAACTCAGAGCTAGAAAGGAGAGGATAGGTTTGAGGCTTGCATGTCTCTAGAGTTGCTAGTATCCATGGATAGTTTTGTTACTTACTATAATAATATTAAAAAAAAAAATCAGACATAAACACACAACGCCATCTAGTTTCAAACTAAGCAAAGCTTGTACTATGATAACTAGACTGACTGATAGACTGACTGATACATGTATATATTTTTTTTGTAAATACATACATATTATACATAGAATACACCCAAACTCCGAAACAAATATTTACAGATCATTTGGTCCAGCCCGGGAATCGAACCCGAGACCTCAAGCACAGTAGTCGCTTTCGCTACCGCTGGGCCATCGAGGCAGTCCAATCATGACTCCCGCTCGTTTGCTCTTTACGTAACAAAAACCGAAGAACACAGTTTAAAATATAAATATTTCTATCTAATACAGTAGCAGTCGTGGGACTGCCGATAGAAGTGAAAACGGAACTATTAAGTTGAGAGTAATTAAAACTATATGCAAAAATTATATGAAATTTTTTATGTTTCATATATAGCTATATATAATATATAATATCATATATAATATATAATAATACTAAATTTCATATATAATATATAATATCATATTCTCCATAGCTATAGATATACTATTATCATTAGCATGTCGGTGACGCGAACCGAGGATTTTACCCTCTACTAAAACGCTCAACGCGCCTAAAGAAGTTTTCACTTCAAAAAGATGACAGACACTAACCAAATAGTCCCTTTTCGACAATAATGCAACAAATAACGTCAATACGATTAACAATGTCTTGTAACTAGTCACATGTTGAAAGCTAAACTTGTTTAGGCGCTAAGTAACGTCAACGTTACATGCCCAGGATTGTTCCAAGTTGCTTTGAGGCAACATGTTCCAACTTGTCCCACTAAGAACGATTCATCATTATACTCGCAAACTGCGGAGGGGTTCTCAACTGAATAGGGTTACCTATTGTTGGTTATTTGTGAGGGATCGGAAGCTGCTTACGTATAGGATGTGCTTTCATTCTGCTTGCTTTTGGATATAAAATGGGGTTACATCAGTCTGTCACCATTTGTAATACTTTCCCGTTTGCGTTTCCTTATTTTTATTTATTTTTCTGTATTAGATCTTAGAGGTTTATTCAGATATTATATTTTTATACAATATCAGCAAATGAATAGATGAGTTATCTGTTGATGAGTGATTAGTGTGATCCACGCATATCTGCAACTCAAGAACCGAAATTTTGGTTCCGGCCTTTAAGACAGATCGGAAATAGTGGCGAATTATTTAATTTATATGTTATATGAATTAGTTCGTGTGGTAACGGATCAAGAATACACAGTGTTACCACTCCCATGAGTGTCGTAAGAGGTGACTAAAACAGCAAACAACACAAGAACAACATTACTGTAAAGAGAACGAAAAATTGAAACAAACCGTATGCCAACCCGTCTGGTCAGCGTGGTATAGTAGGCCAACACTTCCTTTTAAAGGAAGACCGTTGTTGGTGGTAGAAAGTTAAGCTCTTTGATTAAAAAAATGGCATCCTCATCAACTACTTTAATAGTCACCAACTGAACATAGGCCTCTCCTGGGAAAGGAGATTTTGATTGGTACAAGATTTGTTTCAAGTTCTCCTTCTATTTGCAATGTTTTTATCCTAACTAAAATGCTTAATCGGTTCTTAAGACTTACCGTTATGAAGAAGTGTTATAATTCTGTATTATTAATCCATTACAAAACGGACAAAAACCTATATCAAATAAAACTTATTTTCAAGGTAAATATTCTTGGAAAGTTAGAGAACAACACAGTTGAAGATATTGTTTATAGTGCTTAGATATATTTCAAATACGTTGTTATTTTAACATACCTACAAATAAAATCAAATTTGCTCCCAACTGAATATCAAGCAGGATACCAGGAGAAATTCTGTATTCGATGTCGGACGAGTTAGAAATGTACGAAAACTAGCAACTTAGGCAAAATTGTAATTCTATATATATATATACTTAGTCTGGCCATAAATACTGTTACACTTAATTATAAAAAAATATTACATTTGAATTTCGAATCTGTCATTTTTATACGATTGTTCATTGTGTTTTCTCATTTTGGCGCCAATACATTGTAAAATATTTTGCGATATTAAAATGGTGTGGGGTGATAAAGAGAACCGAATCGCTGTGATAGCATTACACAAAGTAGGTATGGAGCCAAATGCAATTTTTAAAACTCTCCATACACTTGGTATTAGTAAAATGTTTGTGTACCGGGCTATTAATAGGTACAATGAGACCTCCTCTGTTTGTGACAGAAAAAGATCTGGCCGTCCACGTAGTGTTCGTACGAAAAAGGTGGTCAAAGCAGTAAGGGAAAGAATTCGAAGAAATCCTGTCCGAAAGCAAAAGATTTTATCTCGGGAAATGAAGATAGCACCTAGAACCATGTCGCGTATTTTAAAAGATGACTTAGGACTTGCAGCCTATAAGAGACGCACTGGCCATTTCTTAACTGATAATTTAAAGAAGAATAGGGTGGTAAAATCGAAACAACTACTGAAGCGGTACGCAAAGGGAGGTCACAGAAAAATTTTGTTTACGGATGAGAAAATTTTTACAATTGAGCAACATTTTAACAAACAAAATGACCGTATTTATGCTCAAAGCTCTAAGGAAGCTTCCCAATTAGTCGACAGAGTGCAACGTGGACATTATCCGACTTCAGTGATGGTTTGGTGGGGTGTTAGCTATGAAGGAGTGACTGAGCCATATTTTTGTGAAAAAGGTATCAAAACATCGGCACAAGTGTATCAAGATACCATTCTTGAGAAGGTAGTTAAGCCCCTTAACATCACCATGTTCAATAACCAAGTATGGTCCTTCCAGCAAGACTCGGCGCCGGGTCATAAAGCTCGGTCCACGCAGTCTTGGTTGGAATCGAACGTTTCGGACTTCATCAGAGCTGAAGACTGGCCGTCGTCTAGTCCCGATCTTAATCCGCTGGATTATGATTTGTGGTCAGTTTTAGAGAGTACAGCTTGCTCTAAACGCCATGATAATTTGGAGTCCCTAAAACAATCTATACGATTGGCAGTGAAGAATTTTCCCATGGAAAGAGTGCGTGCTTCTATTGATAACTGGCCTCATCGTTTAAAGGACTGTATTGCAGCCAATGGAGACCACTTCGAATAAGCTTTTTATATTTTTAATTGTTTTATATTTATGTATTAAACTGACACACTGTAAAAGTAATAAATGTTATTTGCAGTTAACAATTTTCTTTTTTCTTTATTACAATATTTATGGCAAGACTAGGTATATACTCGCCACGTATTGCCAATAATACCTCACGGTACAGAGACGTAATCACTCACTCACACAATCAACTGTCTCACAGATCCCCACACACATACTCACCCAAAGAACAATGTAACGGTCAATGCTCGGAGTTTATTTGTGAGATCGAATCAGGAATGATGAGATCTTCAGGCAGTGGGCGCTGCACATCGAACGCAAAAACGATAATCAATGGGGTGTAAGGTTCGAGAGTTGCAACCGTGTACTGGCAAACGCAGCGTTTGTAGCCCTCCCACAAGGCCGTCCGATGACCTGGTGAGCCTTACTGGAAGCTGTTGAATACGGGCTTTATGGGACCAGCTGTTATGCAGAACCTCGGGGAAGACCTATGTTCAGTAGTGAACATCTTTTTCCTGAAATGATGATGATGATGAAATATTCTATGATATAACAATTTTTTTTCAAAGAGACAGTTTTTAAATATATTTGTACAAACATGTTATCTGATACAACATATAATCTTCTAAGAGTTATTCTTCAAAACATATGGATCAGCTTGAACCGAGTGGTAAACTCACAACACAACACAAAACTCACTCATAGAAAACTGATGACAAACAAATCTTTTGTTGCTAATCGTTGATTGAGAGAGATTACCAGAGCCCTAATTCCCACATAAATCTTACCTCCCGATTCTGAGACACACGCAAGGAATAGGCATATACTAGTATCTCTAAAGGCGAAAAAGGTGTGTTTTTGTATTAAACTAGCTTACCCCGCGAACTCTGTTCCGCCTTAGAAGCAACAAATAAGCAGATTTTCTATTTTGGACTGAAACGCGGTTAAAAAAGTATTCTATGTCCGTCTCCTGGTTCTAAGCTATTCCCCCCCCCCCCACCAATTTAGCTAAATCCGTTCAGCGGTTCGTGAGTTATAAGTGGTGTAACTAACACCACTTTCTTTTATATATATAATTATATATATATTACGTTGTTAATGTATGTATGTCAAAGGTTTTATTTACACCGTACTCATAACCCATATACGTTCGTAAAGTGAATTTAGAAATGTCACATATCAATATTTTCATAAAATAAGATCAAGTTCAAAGTTAACACCAATCGATGTTACCTGTCGATATCAGGTGTAAACTTTCACCCAGCGACGAGGCGTCGCTCCGTTGCCTCCGCTGGGATGTCTCGGTTCTGAAGCCCTCACACACAGAATTCGATATCCGTTTTCAAAATTTTAAAACATTCTGTGTTTGTGTTTATTTTTTTCTTGTTATAAAATACTTTACAAAGTTAATCTTACTCATAAAACTGTTACTAATCACAATGCAAATATGTCTATTAAATTTTTTCGCATTGCTCTTAAAAATGCAATGTTTGCGTGTTAAACGTTTCGGTCTGAACAGCAATACGAATAAGGCCTAAAACACGAAACTGAACACCTGGTACAAAATACAGTAGATACCTGGATAACCAGGTAGGCTAACGTCAACTACAAATTAGGGAATTACTACTATGATTTAAGCATAAAAACGTCCTCCCTTAACAACTAAATTTTACAACGAAGCATCTACAGGGACCTTTCAGATTATAACTGGTTTCTGATTCCGTATTAGGTAAAATTATTAGTATTAAGTTAAAATTCATAAGTATCCATGTGGTGATGGATTAAGAATACGACGTGTTACCATCCCTATTCACTCTATGGATGTCGTAAGAGAAGAGGAAGTAAACTACACAGAACTGCATCACTGTAAAGAGAAGGAGAACTCGAAACCCTTTACAGACTCATCTGGCCAGTGTAGTATAGTAGGCCAAATATTCCTTGCTAATGAGAGGCCTATGTCCAACAGTGGACTGTTAAAGGCTGTTGATGATAATAATTGATGAACAATAAATCCATTTATCTCTTACACAGTCTTCTTATGATATATATATAACCAGGTAACTACGTGAGAGACTAGTACCTGAAGCAGGTTCTATCAAAGTTGATAACGCCAATGAAACTATGCGAATTAAGTATTGTGGTTATTTTAAAAGGATGAGAGATACCCCGGAGAGGTAGGCAGAGGCATAAGCGACTTTTCGCCAGTGGTTTGGTTCTACGTAATAGGTGACGAGCATATGGCCGCTAACCGAGATGTTTAATTTGCAAGAGCTTTGTCTGTCGATCAGCGAATGTATAAAATGAAAATAATAATTTAAATGAATAATTAGTTTTATTATTGTAAATTAAAAGTATGTAGCTAACGGAATATGTCTTAGTTTGTATCTAGGCTTACCAAAGTGACTCTACTTTGCCTAATGGAAAACATGAGTACGGAGTGATGATCGCCATACTCACTGCAAACGCAGACAATGCAATATGGCGACCTACACAATGGCGGCTTAGGTATTTGCTCGCAAAAGGTAACAAGAGACTTATTTAGAGCTTTAATCCAAATTATTGGAAAACATCCTCTATGTAACACTAATTTAGGTCTACTTCTACAGTTATTCAACTATCAAATACGAAATTAATCAATTTCAAATATAGTAACTAAAATTTTCTGATACAATTTGAACGAATTAACAGTTGAATTCATTTCACTCACTGATTGAACGCTTTGTCACTGTCTCTTCACAACTGTTTAATTGTTTCACGAAAATCAACTTTATAACCCTCAGTTAAAGTACAAAGTAATTTAATTGAAGCTGTAATTAAAATAGATTTTAAACCAAATTAGTCTGGCCCTAGAAGTTACTTCGAATAATTAATGAACTCAAATAAAAGAGGGAAATTACTTGAAGTTTCGGTCTAATTATATCACGCGTGGTCACATTCAAACTGGTGTATGAGTATACCATTGTCACTGACCTTTTCAGTTGATGCTTTTTAACAAATCTCCTATGTTTTTTCGATGTTCAATGTTATTAAGAATGTTTGAGTACAAAATAAACACCGTAACAACAAAACCTAAAAAAAAACCTTCGTAACTTTAAAACTGCAGAAACTACTTGAGCTTTTTTTTTATTTAAAGAACAGACGAATTTCTTCATATCGAATGACTACCGCCTGGACATCTGGAACTAAAGAGTAAGAAGTGTGTTACTACCTTTTATGCACCTCTCTAGAACTAGAATGGAGAGAGTGCAATTTTTTTTCCATTTGCCAAACTCATATCCAAATACAGGGTGAGCCAAGAATTCTTAAACATTTGAATCTAACAACCATGTTACGAGAGTTCTTGAGATTGATTCTACTGAAATTTGCTGGCTACAATCGTAACAACTGATGATGGAGGCTGGTATCAACAAGATGGAGCCACTTGTGACACATCCAATGAGTCCCTGCCGGTGGTCTTATACATGTTTCCGGAAAAGCTGATTGCCAGACTAGACGACATTCCATGGCCACCCAGAAGTCCAGATCTATCCCCAACAGACTTCTTGGAGAATCCTGTCTACATTACGTCAATAAAAGATAAATCAGCGAAGAGATCTTGCGGTCTCTTTGCGAGAGTATTCAAAAATTTCGGTGCTCGCTTAGAAACGTCGAAACGATGGTCATTCAGATAAATAATTTCTAAAATATAATTTCCAACTAATTAACTTCCTTAAAAATACACAATTTTTACAACATATCAAATGGTTCTTTTCTACAATTTTTTCAAATGTTAACTAATTCGTGGCCTATGAATATAATACACATAACCACGACTAGTGTAATTTGGTCGAAATGAGCCCCGATTAACACATAACATTTATCATTAACGCAACTTGATTCTGGTCACTAGATTGATTTGATGCAAGGGTGACAGTTGTCGTGGTAAGTGTATGCAAGTAGTACCCTTTTCTACAAAATAATGAAATGATAATATAACTATAAATATATATTCACCAGGTAGTAGGGCCACACTGATTTCAGCATGAACGGGCCGGCTCGTCCGGGGCAGTACTTCCCTCCCAAAGAAGACCAACCTAAAGCGACAGCATCCGTGCTGTCGTGTTTCGTTGGCGAGTGCGAGAGCGGAGACCCATTGATGCAGGGATGACAGTTGTCGTGGTAAGTGTGTGCAATACAATGCTACGATGACTGTCATGTCTTTTACGTAACCAAGTGAGGCGTAAAAATCCTAATAGGCCGCCATAGTATGGGTCGCCATACTGCATTGTCTGCATTCGCAATGAGTGTGGTGACTACAACTTTTGGATTCTATTCATACTTTCCATCAAGCAGAGTAGAGTCACTTTGGCAGGCTCTTAAAACAAGAAATAAGATTTAATTGTTAACCATTCAAAAACGTTCTGAAAGACAATAAATCTACACATACCACAAATAAATGAATGGTGTCGTGGGACACCAGGTAGGAACGAAGTTCCTTCGGATAATGTGGAATCGACACAATTTGCAAAAAAAATCGTGCTCAATTTTATGTAGGTTTTCTTGATTTTTCTCTTAAATTTTGCTGTAATAAATTCCTTAAAATAATAAAATAGCACACATGACGCGCTTTCGCGCCTGCGCACGTCTCATTTAACGGTTTTATTCCACGCACTTTTTTCCACAGATTTATTCCACAGATTTATTCCACGCACTTTTTCCACTTACGGTTTTACTATCACATTTTTTTCAGTTCGGTCCCGCAGCGAAATCCCTATGAATGCCGTAAGGAACTTCGTTCCAATAACCCACATTTAAATTGACCTACTTTACAGATTGACTAGCAGACGGAAAGTGTATTTCCGATTCCCTAATAAATACAAACCAATTATTTATGCAACAGGTTCCCGGAATAAAACTCGTCTCAGTGAAAAAATTGAAAAACAGAACGTTCTGGAAAAAGTCACATAACATTCACACGTGTCGTAAATATTAAGGCATTTATTCATGATGTTAAGTAGGTCCTTGGCTTTATTATATTTAGGTTAATAAATGAGTTCTAGAAAAGTCAGAAAACAGGAGTTTTGAATAAGAGGAATGCGAGAATTGGTCTTTGTAGATGTAAGGTGGAGATGGTTACTTAATATTAGACGACCTCTTTGTAACCAATTATTTACATTAAAAAAAAAACTAATATTGTAACGTGTAATTAGATCTTTTTTTATGAAGACGTTGAATTATAACATTCTTTATTTTTATAATATTGTACTCATTTTTAAGATTAAGTGATCATTTGTTTATATTTAAATAAAAGAATCGTTTAAATCAAAAATAAAGGTATAATTTTGCACAAAATGTCTTTCCATCTAATAAGTATTTAAAAGAGGACCGTATACGCCGTCATATATCGTCAAAGTACTTTTTTTAATAAGGAAGTAGACATATACAAATATATACATAAAAATCAAGCAATCCGCTTTTTGAGACGCACCTCACAAGTACAAAGAAACTCCTACCTTACGAGGTTTCCTTTGCCACAATCAGTCTTTTGTATGAGACTACAAAATTATCTTTACTTTTAATCTTTTCATAACATACCCTTAGCGCTATTAAATAAAGTTCAAAATGCCAGACATGACTTCTTGAGAATGTACGTGATAGATTGTTCAAGCTAGGATTATACGTCATATTGCCCGGAGGCGCGAATAAAGAATTTTGCGTGTCGTTTCGCGCCGAAACAAAAGATCCGCCATCTTGGAGTACTGTTCAAAGCAAAAGCTTTCTAAGTAACGTGCTGATAATCGAAATTGCATTTAGTTTTTTTTTTTTCAAGTACAATTTTTATTTGTTTTAACATTAGTATTTCAACCCCGACATAGTGCACGGGTACTATGAGTTTTTTAATCTCATTTTACTGTAAAGCCATGGTATCACTAAGATCGAGCCAACCGTTATGTTACAAGCGGTTACCATACCATAAAGACGTAAACCAATCTCATTAAAAACGCTTTAAAAGAGCCGTTACAGATATCACCACTACAGTCTTTTACTTCACTTGAGTCTGATGTAGAAGATTTAAATATTTTACGTATAGGAGAATTCTGCCGTTGCTTTTTAACGAGTTTCTGACTCTAGGAGGAGATACTCCTAAAATGGCAATGCACTTGTGACTCCTCAGTTTCAGGTGTTCATAGGCAGCTGTAGTTAATTACCATAAGGTTACCCGTCTGTTCGTTTACTCCCTTATATCATTAAAATCTTTTTGGATCATCCTTATAGAATCTGTTATCGTTTTTCTCCAACACAATTAGATGATCTCCCAAGGTAAGGCTTATGTAAACTTTTATATTGCCAAGATTTATTTTAAATTCCATATTTTGGTATATAGTATTCTAGCACGCTTTTCGTTGCTTTTGGGTGTAACCACGTAACTGCTCTGCTAATACGAGTACGATACGATACGGTATACGATACGGATACGATATACGGTCGAGTACGATACTCCAAAATTAATAACATTAGTATTCTTTTAGAACATGCCTTCAGTCAGGTCATCTTCTTTCTTCTTTAAAATGATACCAATCCAATATAAAGCTGGACAAAACAAATCCAAGTAGCTACTCAGATAAACTCGTAAAACTGATTCCATTACCGATACTAAACAGTTTCAGTAGCAAAAACAACCTCGCATTTGTGTCTGCTAAAGAGATAACCAACTTTGATTACTAAGTTACGACCTGCCCTAACTTAGATAAATTAGTTAAGCTAATTACACAACTAGTATTAAGTCTTAATAAGATTGTTTTTATACATATAATACGTTTTCTCCTTTTTTAGAACTTACACACCAATTATGCTTTTTCCGTGTGGTGACAGATTAAGAACTCACTCACTACAAAGTGTACTCCTGTTCACTTTTTTTTTACGTCAAAGTGACTCTACCTTGAGGCCAGAGGCCCATGGCGAGACCGGAAGCCCATTGACGCAAGAGTGACAGTTGTCGTGGTAAGTGTGTGGAATACAGTGCTACGATGACTGTCATGTCTTTTACGTCCCCAAGTGAGGCGTAAAAATCGTAATAGGTTTGCATTGTCAGCATTCGCAATGAGTAAGGTGACTAGAACTTTTGGATTCTATTCATGCTTTACATCAAGCAGAATAGAGGCACTTTGGCAGGCTATTAAAATAAAATTAAAAAGTAGTCGCTTTACTTAATTATACATTTGACCATGCTTTCTATTTTGTATATAATTACATAGTAGTACTATTGCTATGAGATACAAGCAGCTGAACACACCTTACAATAGTCGCATACAAGGTGTAACATCTAACAACTCACCTACTCTACAGGACGGCCACTTCTACCATCGCACCCTCTCGTTAGTCAAATCAAATCACGCACACTTCTTCACTTTCATGTAACACAGTTACATTTCCTTTTTTGTAAATTCTTCTTACATTTTTTTCAATTCAAACTATTCCTTCCCGCACGCATACTTCTGTCATTCCTATTCCGATCAAATCAGCAGTGATTTACGACCTCGCTTAATTATAACACTCAAGAGGTCCCAGGAAAAGTTAAACTGTTTTGAATTCCGCAACTAAATTCTCACATATTATGGCAAAGTGAGAGAGACAAACTATTAAACACGAAGAATGAGTTTTGTAATTGTCGCATTAATACACGACCAACTGTAGCATAGCACAATCATTGGTTTGTTAGTAAATCCACGGTCCCCTATTTACTGTTACGCACTTCCGTCTCTTTTCAAGAAATAAAAAGTAAGAGCGAGAGAAAAGATGTGAAAGATCAAGAAGTTTAATCTAAGCTAATCCAAATTAATGAAAGCCAAATCTTAAAGAGAAACGTAGTCTAGTAAATAGCTATAATGAAATAACTCCTGAGTTTCCAAGTAAGCAACATTTAGGACAGGTTTTCTGTGCCAAGAATTTTGCCCAGATAATTATATTATACTGTTACGACCTCGTCTTGCTAAATTCTGTTGTGTTTGACTTCAGCATAAAATCGTTATAGATTCCGATCTCCGAGTGGAGTTAGCATAATCCCGGATTTAATTTAATCTCGGTTTAGAACAGGTCTGGACTTAGATTACCTTCAGCTATGCATATTGTATTCCTTAGTATTACCACAAATAATAAGTCAATAAGATACGAATAATAATTTCGTATCTTATTAGTTAAAATAGTATTAGTAAAGTAAAATAGTAATTGTAATAAGACTGCCTTGGTGGTGCAGTGGTAGTGTATACGGCTATTGTGCTTGAGGTCTCGGGTTCGATGTCCGGGTAGAACCAAATGTTTGCATGATCTGTAGATATTTGTTTCGGAATTCGGGTGTTCCCTATGTAAAATATGTATGTATGTAATAATGTTATTACACTACTCTTTCTTGAAATAAAAACTCAGTTGGATTTCTGAAATAAAAACAGTTTTATTTATTTATCTTCTAATTACAAGATAAGAATACACAAGACAGTTATAAATAGCCTTACCTGAAATAAAAACAGAAAACAACATTAAAAGTTTTTACTCCAGGTGATATTTAAGATTAATTATTTTAATACACTTCTTCTTATTCTTCGACTATCGATATTTTTTTGTTAGAATCCAGACCACAGAGTATTGACGTTTTACCATTAAGAAAGTGACGTATTGAATAAATGAGGTTCGTCGTTTTCTTTATATGTATTTACAAAAAAAAAGGATGAATGTATTTATATTATACAGCGTGACTGGTGAGATACCTTCAATACTTATGGAGAGTACTCGGTACTCGATTCTCGTTAACTTGATATAAAAAAAATAGGGGCTTATTTTTTATCGAAATGTCTCTAAAAAATAAGTCCGCGCGGTGTCCAAGTATTCCGCAGTTAAATACTGGGCTCTCGGTGTACTATGTACGAAGTTTACTAAGAAGTTATTTAATATTTCGTTTTTATGTTATTTTATTTCATGATATATGTTCGCATACTATCACGTCCTCAAATATTGAAGGTATCTCACCAGTCAGTCTGTATAATGTAGTTGTCTCGTACAAGCTCTGCTTAGTTTATGGCTAGATGACGTTTTATGTCAAATGTCTGAAATATTTATTTATTTATATTTATAATTGTCAAGTAAAGTACACACAGGCCCTGCCTAAATTGTAATTTGAATCAAACTACCATGTGAGATGTATAAAGTTCTTATTGACGCCGATTGCCGAATCTTCGTATAGGTGAAAAAATATTTTGGCTGTATTCTCAAAGAAAACAATACTTAGGCTTACTTGCCAAAGGTTCATTTTTGACTAAACTGGTTGTATATTTCCATTTCACATTGTCGCTTTACGTCTTTTGTGTGTTTCACATTCTCCTATAAATTATTTTCTATCCGTAAAACACTTTTCTTTTCTTAAAAAAGACAACAGTTTTTTCTTAAACAGACAAGAGTTGTGTTCACCATACTCATTGCAAATGCTGACAACGCAGTATGGTGCCCCACACTATGGCGTCATTCTGAGATGCTTTGCCACACCCGGCTTGGGGATGTAAAAGGCATGACAGCCATCGTGACAGTGTAAGGCTTACACAGTTGCCACGATAACTGTCACCCCTGCATCAATGGTCCGGCCCCACACTCACCAATGAAACACACGGATGCTAGCGCTTTAGATTAGTCTTCTGTGGGAGGGTAGTACTGCCCCAGTCGAGCCGGCCCGCTCGTGCTAAAATCAGCGTGGCTCTACTACCTAGTGAAGAAAACGGCGTGGCGACCGCTTCAACCACTAAGCAATCCGTTCAGTTCTAACTTACCTGTCTAGGGTTGATTCACTTTGCAATGTATTAACCTATACGGTTATCATTGAGCCACAAGCCCCTCGACAATCAGAAATGATGCATAGAAAAATAATGAAACAAATTCGTTTCACAAAAACTATACATTTTATCATATTTTGTATCATAAAACACCCACGAAGCTGATGAAAGTTTTAATTATTCAATGAATGAGACATTATTACAAATAATAATAAATAAATATATATATATTTCGGACATTTGACACACAACGTCATCTAGTTTCAAAATAAGCAGAGCTTGTGCCATGATAACTAGACTAACTGACAGAATAATTACTTTTTTTTTGTAAATATAAAACACCCAAACTTCGAAACAAATATTTGCAGATCATATAAACATTTGGTCCGACCCGGGAATCGAACCCGGGACTTCAAGCACAGCAGTCACTTTCACTTCCACTACGCTATCGAAGTAGTTAGTTAATTTACATTACACAGTTACAGTTAAATTAATTTACAGTTGATTTTAAACATTATTAAAAATATAACTTTTTATTCTTTTTGATTAATTAGTAGGTATAAATTAGTCGAAAGTAAAAAATAAACAGTTTCAGTTTTACAATTACAGAGTGATTAAATTAAATGTTTCCAGACACAGTCCCGGCATTAGAAATCAATTAATAATTCATTGAAAGAGCCACACACTCCAACAGTACGCAGCCAATTTAAGATGAATAATTTAAAACGCCCGAATTTCGAAGTTCAGTCAAAGTCGAAGCGGTCATTTACAATTTAGTAGCATTATAGGCATGGAACCCAGAGAGGTTAAAATGGAATGTCAACTGACGGTGTGAGTGAAGTCGTGAATAATTAATGAAAGTTCGGTGCGAACGTGTATGTCACGCCACACCTACGGGAAAAGTCCAAAAAAATTAGAATATTGTTACTGATCGTAATCTCCTAAAGCTTCATAACTTTCTTAAGTTTTATCATCATCTTTATTTAATACCTTAATACTGCTTTAATACTGCTGGACCTACATCCAGGGTTCTCATAATTAAAGAGGTTTTGGTCTACTACACCATGCTGTCCAGACATGTTTCAAGTTCGTTTATTTATTTTTTGTTGTATTTTATAACACTGAAATAAATTTAGAATTAATGATCACATCTAGAATTAATAAAATAATCATTATAGCTGACAAAAACAATTTGTCATGAAATATTAATGACAGATTTCCGCACGAACGGGCCGGCTCGACAGGGGCAGTACTACCGTCTCACAGAAGACCAACCTAAAGCGACAGCATTCATGCTGTTATGTTTCGTTGGTGATTGCGAGGCCCATTGATGCAGGAGTGACAGTTATCGTGGTGTATGTGAGCATCACACTACCATGATCACTGATACATGCCTTTTACGTTCCCAAGGGAGACGTGAAAAAGCATCTCACTAGGCCACCATAGTGTGAGTCAGCATACTGCATTGTCTGCATTCGCAATGAGTATGGTGATCATGGCTCTTGGATTCTTGCTTTCCATCAGGCAGAGCAGTCACTGTAGCAGGATCTTAAAATAAAAAAGAATATTAAAATACTTAGAAACCAAAAAAAAACAAGCCCTGGCAACCTCACCTTTGTCTCAGAAACCGAATTCTATATTTTTATATTTCATACAATCTCCTTTTTAATTTATTCCCATTAGATTCATGTATGGAACTAATGCGTGCGTTAGTGAGCGAATACAGAGTGTTCCTAAAACTAAAATTGGTACAAACCGTAAACAACTTGGTGTACTTCTTCAAAAAGTAGATTGGGATAAAGCTAATAATTTTAAGTGCCCAATAACTTTATATAATTATGTGTATACCCAATTTAAAGAGTGTTATGAACAGTCAGAGTATAGAATCAAAATAAAATTAGACTCATGTCGTACTCAGAATAACTGGATCAATAAAGAGATCATTAAGGCTTGTAAGCATAGAGATTATCTTTTCACGAAATGGATAAAGGACCCAAATAACTTGATTCTTAAACGGAAGTATAATCAATCAAGAAATTACACAAACATATTAATTAAAAATACTAAATATAAAACTATAAAGTCAGAAATATTTTTAACTAAAAACAATCCTAGACAACTTTGGCAAATCCTAAATCGAATAACGGGTAAATTGAAAAAATCCATTGATAATGTTATTTGTAGTGCTTTAAAAAACAGTGATAATAATTATAAAGATATTGCAAATAATTTTGCCCAAACATTTAGCAGAAGTGTAAAAGAAATTATACCTAAATGCTCACGATCATTACTAAATAAATCGGAGTATAAAACCTCGGCTAATGTTACCAGGCCTCTAAAGCCAGCGGACCCTAAGTCTGTAAAAAAAGTTATTAGTTCCTTGAATGACAACAAGTCTCCAGGCATAGATGGCATCAGAGCTATTGATATAAAAAAACTTTCTACAAAAATCAGTTTAGTGATTTCGAATTTAATTAACCTAAGTATGCAAACTAATATCTACCCTCCTACATTAAAAACTGGTATCGTTAGACCAATACATAAAAAGGGTACCAAGTCAACATACGACAATTACGAGTATAGACCTATTACGATTCTACCTACCATTGACAAAATTATTGAAAAGTACATTAGTAATCAAATATATGAATTTTATAATAAGAACAAGGTACTTAACGAACATCAGTATGGTTTTCAACCAAAAAAGAATACTACACAACTTTTATCAGCATTCACGGACAGCATACATAAACACCTAGATAAAAAACAACACGTATTAGTGCTATTTATCGATTACAGCAAAGCTTTTGATACGCTTCGTCACGACACCTTAGTGGAATGTCTCCATGACAGCGGAGTAAGAGGTAACCTGCTGGGGTTTTGTAAGGACTACCTAAACAGTAGAAATTATGTGGTACAGGTTGGTGATGTGAGGAGTGAATCAATTAGCGTAACAGAGGGTACGGCGCAGGGTTCGGTTCTTGGGCCACTACATTATCTTACATACGTCAATAGCCTTGTTAACGTAATCAAAAACAGCGAGACTTATCAATTTGCTGACGATACGTGTCTTTTAGCAACTGGACGGAATGTCGAACAAGACCAAGCTTTGCTTCAAGATGACTTTGATCTATTAAATAAATGGTCACACGATGCAGGTCTAATGCTAAATGCGGATAAGACTAAACTAATGTACATTAGCTCTAGTCGAAACAGAAGTGCAATAGTACCTACATTAAAAGCACATTCTCATAAGTGCATGCACAGCCACCATTCTAAA
Source organism: Hypercompe scribonia (assembly GCA_949316085.1). Taxonomy (NCBI): domain Eukaryota; kingdom Metazoa; phylum Arthropoda; class Insecta; order Lepidoptera; family Erebidae; genus Hypercompe; species Hypercompe scribonia. The sequence goes on along the minus strand of OX438991.1, from coordinate 1,303,426 downwards.
ACCTTGTTATGTAGCTGCAGCGCGATAGAACTAGTTGATAAACAAAAATACTTAGGCCTAACTATAGACAATCGCTTAACTGGAGGGAACATATAAATGAAGTTAGTGATAAATTAAGAGGGATACTGGCAAAATTTTCTATCATCAGACATAAAGTACCATATCAAATACTCTTGCTTCTTTATAAATCTCTGGTTGAATCAACTATATCATATGGGCTATCCAGCTACGGTAGGACATGTAAGACTCACCTTGACCAAATATACACACTACAACTATGTTTTTTAAAAACCATTGTGCCAAATAATATTAAAATCAATTACGAACATAACTACCATAAACTATTTGAATTCTGCAAAATCATACCTGTACATGAAAAAACCAAGTTAATATTACTGATAGAAGAATTTTTTAACAAAAATCTCAAGAGAACTAAAATAATTGACAACAGCGAAATTAAGACACGTAGCATTACAAAATCAAAGTTAAATATATATCCCTAAATATAACAATCTACATGGTAAAAGGACACTATAATATACAATTCCAAATCTTATCAATCAGCTACCAATATCTTTGAGAGACACAATAACTCACAAAAATATAAAAAATAAATTACAACAATATTTCTTATTATATAAAGAAAATAAATAATTTAAAAACGATACACAATAAAAAATAAACTATAAAACAGTTAATACAAACTTGTTAAAACGGAGCAACAGCCAGTATTTTTGTTTTCATTCATGCCTGAATTGTAATATTTTAGAATAAGTGATTCGTGTGGACAGCGGGCGTTGTCTGCACCCATACAATCGACATAAATGTTTTGGCAACTACCCACATTGTACTTTTAGATAATATTACCGTAGTAGGATATGGTCTGTAATTTGTTTATTATGACTCGATGATCTTGATGCATGGTAAATCTCGAATGAGATTATGATTGTATCAATGCTGTAAGAACTATTGTAACTCTTTTATATAAATAAATAAATAAATAAATAAATAAAAAAATAATCATTTGCAAAAGTTCCATGTGGAACTGGCTGTATGGAACAACTGGAAATTTACCTCTTTTCTGAGGAAAGGTCCAGGTCCCGCAGTAAAATGTTATAGACTACTAATGTATATTCTATATACATACCTATATATTTATATACTCAATATAAGGACACCCACAATCTTAGTGAAACGAAGCTTCATAGAGACATCTCAAGTTATAACGACATCGTCGCCTCGTAACTAAGTTCACTTCAAATATTGTTCGTGGCTCCAATCGTTGTTTTAAATCTTTTTTCCACGAAGCTGATGAAAGTCTGAGGTGAAGTAGTTTCAAACTTGCCTTCAAGTTTGAGTCGAATTTACATAATTTAAAGTGGAGACGTGAAGCAAAAATTATTTTTTGAGAATTGTAAGAATATTGATGTCATCTATCTATATATATAAAAGAAAGTGGTGTTAGTTACACCACTTATAACTCAAGAACGGCTGAACGGATTTAGCTAAAAGTTGGTGGGAAGGTAGCTTAGAACCAGGAGACGGACATAGGATACTTTTTATCCCGTTCGACCACGTTTCAGTATAAAATCAAAAATCTGCTTATTTATTGCCTGTAAGGCGGAACAGAGTTCGCGGGGTAAGCTAGTTGTAAATAAAAATGGTTTTGTTATAATCGCCTACCCGTCATCTACGAATATTATAAATGCGAATGTAAGCTTGTTTGTTACGATTTCACGCGAAAACTACTCAGCCGATTATCATGAAATTTTGTACACATGTTCTTGGAAGTATTAAGAGTAACATGGGCAACTTTTTTTTAAAAAATATATACATGTTTATTTAAAATGATTTGTTATTACGAAACCTAATGTGGCAGACCAAATTCCACGCAAGCGAAACCACGGCATAAGCTAATTACTTATAAATAATAACAGCCTAACATATCCCATACGCAGCCGTCGGTTCTTAAACTAGGCAGAGTCCCTACTATGGTAACCTAACTGTTGGTAAACGTATTAATATATGTCTAAACATATATGTACATATTATACACACAGACACTGAAAAAAATATTGTGCTAATCACACAACTATTCATCCTGGGTGGGAATTGAACCCACGACACTACGTTACCACTAATTAACAAGTCCATACGGAACCAGGTCTAAATATGATTTCATTCCCATAACGGCAGTTAGTTGCCAATAAGAGAAACCTACCCTAAAAACTTTGCAGCACAATATCCCCCATATAAATTCAATGAAAATTCAGCCAAATGATTATGATCCTGGTAGAGAAGACAAGCGGGGTGTGAAAAAGCATCTCACAAGGCCGCCATAATGTTGGTCACCATACTGTGTTGTCAGTATTTACAATGAGCAATGGCAGAGTAGAGCCACTTTAGCAGGCTCTAAAGATAAAAGAAAATGAGCAGATAGATCACTTGATTTGAAAGTACCAACGACGCCTATGAAACAATTTCATCCTAGAGTTAGAAGAGGATGTAGACTCACTCGCTGAAAGTAACGATAAAAACGTTGAACGCCGATTTTCATAGATCATCGTATCAATCTCGAACCAATTTACATGTGCTGAAGGAGGACTTATCACAGTGACTTTCTCCAGTTTTAAAAAGAACCATTTTGAGGACAAGTAGTAGATAAAATAACATGATATATGTTATTCATTTATTGGAATTAATGTGACAGATACACAGACGTTGACATTTGACGAGTCTTATTACAATTTTTAATGTTAACAAAATAAAAATAACTATATAATGTCCTAACTATTACTGTGTGGAGGGACGTGTGTTATATGTCCCTCCGATACAAAGGGAGGATCCTCTGACCAGGCGAGGCGATCATGCCTGGCGGACCACGGTCTAACGGTTGATGATGGGATATTGTATATATGCCAACTGCCACGCGAATCTCTATTTCGCGATACAGGATTAGTATTTACTTCGTAGTTCATTACATTCATACGTTTCGTTCATACTTCGTAGTCAGATGTATCTTCACTAGATGGCGCTGTTGTATATTTTTGTTTATGCTATAATGTGGAATTCACCACAACTGTATATATATGTAAGGGTAGTAAACACTATTTTTCATCGTATTACGTATCTCATTAATTAGTATTGGGTAAAGTAGGGTATTTCATTTTTCCATTTATATACTGTATAGCCCTCATAGGATCTACAAGCTAAGCTTCTTGTCCATATGCCCTGAATACGAACTTAGAATTGCCTCCAAATCTTACAGATATTTGAAAACGTATGGCCAGGTAACCAAATCCAAAACACAGTCTCGTGGGCCCTGCACACCATCTTCGAATATGTAATTTTGGTCTTTCTTTTATCTTGGAGTTGATATGGTCTACTTTGAATGTGATGCATGAGTATTCCATGTTGGAGTATAAAGAGACCTGTGGAAACAAAAAGGAATTCTATATGCAGAAGCTACATACAAATGTACTAGTTTGTAACGGATTCAAGATATGGAGGTTCAATACCCCTTTATATTTCCTGAATATCGTAAGAGTCGACTAAGAAAACTAAGTACGTAGAATCAGGATACTGCAAAGAGAAGGAAACCCTGACAACTTGACCAATCCGTCATGACCAAAACTTACATTATGCGAAAAGTGTCCATTTCAACTATCGGTTGCTTTTATGAGGTCTATATCCGAGTACAATTCTCTGGCAGTCTCTCCTCTATCACATGGACCAAATCTTTGAATATGACCCGACACTGGAAATGCATAGAAGTGTTGAAACTTTGTTTAAACTTTTAGCAAGTTGTTTAAAGATGCTTACTAAAACTATATACTACTTATTTACTTAACCTAAAGCGCCAGCATCCGTGTTGTCGTGTTTCGTTGGTGAGTGTGAGACTGGAGGCCCATTGATGCAGGGGTGACAGTTATCGTCATAACTGTGTGAGCCTTACACTGACACGATGACTGTCATCCCTTTTACGTCCCAAGCTGGGTGTGAAAAAGCATCTCACAAGGCCGCCATAGCGTCGGTCACCATACTGCATTGTCTACAATGAGTTTGGTGGCCACAACTCTTGGATTCTATTCATGCTTTCCGTCAAGCAGAGTGGAGTCACTTTAGCAGGCTCTTAATATAGAAAGAAAACCTATATCTTCGATTGTTTATTAATGAGTTTACATTATTTTGTCGTAAATTTCAAATATTTGCACGATAATAAGTTTACCGAAATGAAATATTTTGGTGCATTTGGTATAGAATGTATCACTATAATGCGATAAAAATGTTTTTAAATAACCATAACCATCAAAAAAACATTATTATTTTAGAAATCAAAAGTAATATAAAATTGAATACAAAACAGAAAACGAAAGCTGAACAATTTTTATTATACAATACATTCAACAAGTTCTCATTATTTCACAGAAAAGAAAATATGTTCTAAGAGACATTACAGTGTGTGAGTTTTTCTCTTTTATTTCATTTCAGGAAATAATTTGACATGTTACCTAAAATTTAATTCTACCACCACGTTGCTTAGTTAAGGAAAGGTACATGGTATTGTTGACAAATACCTTTTTGTGAAAGCTCCGGATATAAAACAAATTGTGAGCTAAAGCTATATCAAGGAATTGTGTAAGGCTTTTCAGGAAAGATGTGTGTTGGTTTTTAAAAAACTGTCATGGCTTTATTATCGTGTAAATTTAGGTCCAACTTCCAAGATGATGTAGACATGATGATTTAGTCGACTCGGTTCTCGTACAAGTTCAGACTCAGATGAAGTATTATGACTGATCGTTGAAGGGCTCTAAAGTTGATCGTCGCTGTTTCTGCTCTTAGACGACTTTTACCCAATTAAGGTGAAGCCAGCGTCACGACAAGACGGCTGCACACGGGGGTTGTCTGATTCTACTCCGTGAAATTTTTAGGTGGAAGTGCTCATTTAAGTTTATTAGTAGCCGTTATTAGTAATAGTTTATCACTATTGCGATACAGCGTCGGGCCCTCACAGCAGCCATCAGGATCATACGTTCGCAACCTTCTACGAAGGCGTCATTTTACAGAAGGAGATGGCAGAGAAAGCCCGCCTTCACTCGGACCCTTTTTTTTCCTGTGCGGAAATCCCCTCGGATACCACCTACTGGTGGTTATGTCGGACTCGAACCGACCAAAAACCGCACGCCGTCTCAGGTATCAGTAGCCGGGGAATCAGGTGTACCCTAGAAAGGAAATCCCTGAAACCCCGACGTACCTCGGGTCATCTACCTACGGCTTGCAGATGACCCCTTTTTTGCTCCAAAAGAGCGTGTGCTCCGTAGCACGTCCTGCTGCTATCCTGGCGTACTTCTGTTCGGGTGACGGATGGCCTCACCTCACCTATCACCCTCAGTCTAGCGCTTATGGAGGACGGAGATCGTTCTGCAATCTCCGGCGCCTGAGCAGTCTGTGATACCGGACACGTTCCCGGGCCTGGCGGACCGGGAGAGTTCTAAACCTCTCCCGGTCCCGCTCCGACATCTCCTTTGCAAGCATAACTTGCTCGCAAAAGGAGACGGCGGAGTTACACGCACTCTCGCTCCGCAACATGGCGGCGATCATGCTACCGAGCGAGAGAGTTTCCACTCCGATGGCCGTCATAAGGTGACCTTATGACGGCCATCGGAGTGGAAACTATGAGGCGTGAGCCTCAGCTCCGCCCACGCTGGGCATTCTGCCAGCGTGTGGAGCGCCGTGTCCACGGTCCGGCCATCGCAGTGGTGGCACTCAGGCGTTGGCTCCTTTCGGATCAGACACAGGTGATCTCCGAAGCATCCTTTTCCAGTGATCACCTGCGTCAGCCGATATGAGAGGGTGCCTTCACTCGGACCCAACCGGACGTGCGATGTCCATATGTGTTGCACTTCGCTTAAATATAGAATTACTCACTTCTCCTAAATATTACGTGGTTATCTGATATCGTTTTGATGGCCGGTTTTCCAGTTCTTTGAATGTTACTCTCCATCCACTTGTGATACATGGCATAGTCCAGAAATCGCGACGGTGCCTGACAACCTAGGCCATAAACTCCGAAGCCCAGCTGCAAAGGTAAGCGATCGATTTGCAGCAATTCAACATAACAAAACCAAAAAAAAATTGAGAAAATATGCAATTTTTTCAATAGTTTACTCATATTGCCATATTATTTCTATTCTGGCAATATTGTGGTGTATTATTTTATTTATTTTTTTGAAAAAATTGTTACTTGTAATAGTTTCATTGATATAAATTACGAGCGTCAGTAGACTTAATGTCTTGTTTTATAAATTGAGATTTAAATAAAAATACATACAAGGATATTTAATAGTTTAATAATACAATATTTTATGTTTTTTTCTTGTATGCTTTTCTCTGTCGATTCTCCAATTCTAAATTCAAGTTTTATTTCCATATTTGTTAATAACTTATTACATAAATTAATGTAAAACATTAAATAAATAAATAGGTATTCCTCATAACCATATACATAGTTATTTAACTTACAACCCTCTATTTGTTGTTACTTTTAATGGCTAGGACTGCTCCACTTCTCCACACGCATCTTCCTCCAGTCACACTCCTAGCGTACGCTGTGTGCGTCGGCCACAAAGAATTTACATCCAACAAAAAAAGCGTATAAAGCATTTTTTCAGTAATTTTAACTTTAAAGTGAAGTAAACTAGAAGTTTATTCATTCATGTGTTTGATTGTTTGTTTGTTTGTTTGTTTCTTTTATATTTGTTTAATTGTTTGTTTGTTTATACTTAAAAATGAATTAGAAGTTTAAATTATCGCGGCAACCAAGACGAGATTTTGTGTTGTTCATTTATGGTGCTAATTCTATCATTTAAAAATTCTTTAAATCACGCCAAAAATAACTAATAAAGAAGTAGAAGTAGAAGATATATTTCTTTTGCTCTTAATTCATCTAATATGTAGATCTCAGTGATAACGTAAAAAACAATATACAAGTTCTAAAGCAAAGTGGCGCTCTGTCATTGATATAATCAATGAATTATTCGTATTGTAGTAGCCTCTATTGCCACAGGGCAAACCATGTGAATAGAGCTACTGCAATCTTAACATATCCCTTGGGTTCTAGTATTTGGTACTTCCTTTTTTAAGTTCCAATGTCTTGAGGTATCAGTCAAGTATTGTGTTTTCAGACCTCCATGCAATAAAAACGATGCTATAAGTTTGACTGATATGTCTGTTTGTGTGTTTTTCTGTTGCACTAGCTCCTAAACGAATGGACTAACTTAGACCCGGTGTTTTTGATTGAAAGCACGTTTTCTAGCGATGATTTTTAGAAATACGTGATAAATATCAGATCAATCAATCCGAAGATATCACCATGTTAAGATTTTGGTAAAAACATTTTTTTAACAAATCAATTGATCATATAGTGTACTAGACTTTATTATAGATCTAATAGTAACATTAGATCTATAATAAAGTCGATCATATTCATACATCATTTTATCATCTGATCAGCCAATCAGAAGATATCTGTTTGAAATTACGTTTTGTTCATTTTATATTAACTTTAAAAGAATTAAAATAACTATTACATAAAAACAAAATCAATAAAAACTGACACAAAAACCCTTTTATTTATTAATTTTTATAAGTTTTTTTTTTTTTGTATTTTTAAATGTTAATTTAAATTACATCACGTTAACCCTAAGCAAAATTAGAAAAATGTCAGATAATAGATATAAAATTATCTTAAATATACTTACATTACTTCTTCTGTGATAGGCTCTGCAGATTTATGGTGAAACATATCGCATTTTGTGTACCATAACACTAGAATTACTGCAATCTGAAAGTTCAGCTTTATTCTTTATTTACAGTGCTATCCTAAATTACATATCCATGTTGTGAAGGGTTAAGAATACAGAATGTCACCAACCCTGTTCATCGCGTGGGTGTCGTAAGAGGCGACCAAGGAAACAGACTAGGCAGGATTAACATCACTATAAGGAGAAAGAAAACTTGAAACAAACCCCGTACTAAATTGTCTGGCCAGCGTGGTATAGTAAGCCAAATACTTCTTGCTAAAGAGAGGTGTATATCTAGCAGTGGACTGTTAGAGGCTGTTAACGTGGCAAATAACTAAATATTTCGGACATTTGACACACAACGCCATTTAGTCCTAAACTAAGCAGAGCTTGTACTATGGATACTAAAGAACTGATGTAAATACAAATATACTTTTTTTTCATAAATATTATACAAAGATAACACCCAAACTCCGAAAAAAACATTTGCAGATCATGATAATATTTTGACACGACCTGGGAATTGAACCCGAGACCTCAAGCACAGTAGTCGCATACGCTACCACTGCGCCACCGAGGCAGTCAAACCTTTGGAGATTTTACGAAGTCTATTTTTCTAAGGAATAAAATATAATATCATCAGCTTCTAGCTACAGAGCCTTTGGATAGAATCGTGATGTACCATGGAGACAGATGTACTCGTAACTTACCATTCGACAGTACCAAGGCAAAAACTTGTGAATATTTTAAATATAATGATGGAGGGCAAATTAGCCGCACATCGGGAAGAAAGAGTAATTAATTAATATCGTACTTTATAATGTGATGAGAATTGCTTGCGTCGTAGACACTCGGATCGAGCAAGTCTGGTGAAGAGATAAAGAGATATAAGAGATGACGAGATACTCATAATAGTGCCAATGTAACCTGTCGCATGTAATTTTTTTACTAACGATTAATAAACGAATTTTTTTTTTGTTAAAAAGTCTAGAATACATAAGAATTAGCCGTTTCATTGTCATCTTCAACAGTCAATCATCATCATTATCAGCCTTTACCAACCCATTGTTGGATATAAGCCTCTATTTAGAAAGGAGGTCTTGGCTCACTATATCAGGCTAGCCAGGCAGGTTGGTACACAATTTCTTTTTAAGTTTTCCTTCTCCTTTCAGTGATTGTTCTGCACTGTTTACTCCCTTAATCACCTCTTACGACGTCTATGGGATGCATAAGGGAGGTGACGCTCTGTATTCTTAATCTGTTACCACACAGACGAAGTTAACTTCACATAAATGAAATTAGTTTTTTTTAATCTCACATCATCATCATCAACAGCCTTTTACAGTCCACTGCTGGACATAGGCCTCTCCTTAGCAAGGAAATTTTGGCCTACTATACCACGCTGGCCAGACGGATTGGAATAGGGTTTGTTTCAAGTATGCCTTCTCTTTCTAATGATGTTGTCTTGCATACTTTGTTTCCTTAGTCGCCTTTTTAGTTCTTCTTAATCCGTTACCAGACGGACATTTTTTAATCTCATACAACACTATTACTAAGATATGTAAAATACTGTTACTTCGCGTTCATCAACTTTCAAATAAAAATAACACGAAAGTTACCTAAAATCATCCTTAAGGTAGTCTTTCTATTTCCGTGGCAGCAGCCAGGACCACCTATCTTGTAACAAGAACCACTGCCGTTGTGAGGCATTTGTAGTCTGTAGTCAAGGAAAAATATTACAGTTCTAATACTTCATTAACATTGTGAAGACGAAAGTTTCTGTGTATGTTTATTTCTTCATCACGCTCGAATGGATGGACCAATTTTGATAAAGTTTGATACAGAGGTAACTAACATGCTGAATTAACGCTTAAGCTACTTTTTGTGACGAAAACTCTAGTGCAGGTTGAGCCTGGAATTAAGAAGTATTTGCCACTGCAACTATTAAATACATTATAATCGTCAGTTTCGACCGCGGATAACTGTTAGTAAAAACTTTAAAATTTAAACCTTAAATGAGTAAAATCTAATTCAGTGACGAAGCATTGGTATAATCTAACATCTTACATAAAGATTCTAAGCAGGACATGATACGTACGAAAAATAATATTTCAAACCCAATAATTATAAATTCAGCTGTTCCTGTGTAAAGAGCAATTCAAATTACATGATCTAGCCCATCACAGGAACACACTCACAAATAGGTTAGTACAATATGCCGAGCCACGGATAAGTTTCAATTTGTGCTTGACCTTCGTACACCATGTTTACTGGTGTATTGTCAATTCCACATGATGACATTGACAAAACTGAAATACTGAACATGTTCAAATATTTATGAGCTTACGAAGTAGGCAGCGAATATTTAAATTTAATGTTTGTAGAATTATCTATCTTCTTCCTCGCTTCTATTATTTCCAAAATTATTTGACTTTGCTACTAGTTCAATCGGTTCTACCTGAATATCAGTTTGTCCAAGGAGCGACTGAAGTTGGATCTTCGCAAGCCTGAGGGCAAACTGAATTCGAAGTTTGAACTAGTTGTTTGAGGGCGTTGACTTACCAATAACGATTGCCATAGCTGTTCATGATAATCAGGACAGGTGGCTTAACGTACTACAGAAATATTTAATAATAGTCCGGTGTTTTTGCAACTTTTAGTCTTAAATTCCGTGCCTCAGAGAGCACGTGAATCGGTCGATTCTGTGCCTGATCTCTCCCCGGTTGTGATGGGTAACCGTCCCATCGGATTGTTAGAGTGAGAGAACAGAGAGTGCACCTGTGTTTGTGTATACACTTGTGCACTATAATATCTCCTGCATCATCGGCTGGTCTCCGTTGAGACTATCATCATCAACAAATCAACAATCACAAAAATTCAAAAACACTTTCTTTGAGCCAGTCAAGTTCATGGTGGCAAGTGACTCGTTTACCCCATACAAAAACTTTTAAATACTTTATAGAAAATCTCAATAGATCATTCCAGTTTCCCAATTCCCACGATTTCTTACTAATATCGACTTTTAAAAGACCTCTGCTGGACATAAACCTCTCATTCGAAAAGAGGGTTTTTGCCTACTATACTACGTTGGCCAGATGAATTGGCATGGCATTTGTTTCGAGTTTTCCTTCTTTTGGCAGTGACGTTGTCCTGCGTAATTAATATTTAAATTTAAAATTCTATTTCAGTAAATAATTATTATTAACTTACCTTGAATCAAACAGAAAGGAAAACTAAATATTATGCTAAATTTCTTCATGTTTCAATTGTTTTTGTCACTAAATACTTTTAAGCTGTGATATGACGTCATATCACATACACTCTTGTGTTTGTTATATTTGTTGCATCAGTACAAACTCGATATTAATCAACGTGTCCATATGCATGTCCAGACACACGTTTTTGTTTCTAACATAGTTTTGTTTGCCAATCAATTTTCAGTAGTCTCTGTCGAGAGGTTTAATCCTGCAGTAAAACCAATGAGAGTCCGAGATATAATACTTTCTAATCCATTGGATTTCCTTATCAACTTCAGCGTATTTAGGTGATTTAGAATAAAGATTTGTTGAACTCCCAGTATCAAAGTCCTACCACGTCTATCTGTGCTGATAAGTTTCGACCAACAGTAGAGGAACTCCAATGATGAGATTGATCCTACTTAGACCTGCGAGGATATTTACATAGATTTTCTTCCACAGTCTCAAGTTACTCAACAACAGCTAGCTCATCTATATGATCACCATTCTTCCATATATCGTCCGTAAAATAAAGGAAGAAATCAGCTCGAAATAAGAATAATTCCCCTCTCGTCCAAAACATTGGCTGAATTGTTTTTCTAATCAAGCAAAACCAGTTTAGGTCTACTTTCATTTATTTATGATTTTATATCTTTTAAAATGCTAACAAAAGTTACTAGATGTTATTTGTACTGTTAAAAATGCACTGTATTCAAGCTAAAGTAAGAGATTCTTTTATATTGTTGACTCATACTCATTGTTGGCAGTACCCCATCAACAATAATAGTAATTCTGTATTTTGTTGTTATAACTTCCGTCCTTTTTAAATGGTTACTGTTGAGAATCATTTTTTTTTAATCGATTGATATAATCGAGTTGTGTTTATAAAAAAATTTAAAACTTTATAATTATTAGGTGACAGAATTTTAAGAGAGAATTTTACTATACTTTTTTAATTTCTATTGTATCCCAGCAAACAATATTAACATCTCTCACACTGCACGACTATCTATTAGACTAAAACTAGATAAATCTGTTAAATATAACAGTAAACTGTTAAATAACTGAATAGAGTCTTTACACGTCGTCTAAAAACAGTTTATTCGTAACAACGCCATGTAAAACGGCAACGCAAAAAAAACGCATGAGTAGATAGTAACCGTATCCTCCATACTCAAAAACACATGATTAATCACAGTTGATCCCATTACTACACGGAACCCTCGAAGTGAAAGTAATTTTTAATTCTAAAACTTTCAAATAAACTGCCCTATTAACGAACAAAAATGTATGACCAACCCCTTAACACTAATTAACTAGCGTAAGCTCTTGTTTGTAACCACATTTAGGGTTCAAGTTATAATTCCAGCTTTAATTATCTGGGAATCAGCGGTTCAACCGTAAAAGGGTAACAAACTTACCTACGTAGTCTTACAACAGGCCGATTTACTAAATTAGATTCCTCCAAGTTCTTACTTGTTTGAAACGGGAAGTTAATAACAAATGTAATTAGACATCTAAAGTTCACAATACTGACTACAATTCTGTACATCACTGCCTACACCTAAAACCTATATAGTTGGATGACTTCCGAAGAAACAGACAATATACGTTTAATATCAAATCATTGTCACCGTAATCAATTTCCTGTCGATTTTGAAATTATATTTAACTTCGACATTTCTGAGTATTTAGCCTGGTTTTGTCAGATATCGAAACCCCTTAAGAATGTAATCATTTTCTGATATCACTAAAGAGGAGGGAAAATTATGACCAGGAAAATTGATATAATAATTCAAGATAGGGTAATGTCTGGTATCTTTTTCTTGTATATCCATTCTTCGGTTGGATAGACCACAAAGACAGTAACACCAACTGCTGACTAAAAAATAACTATCGGAAAATATAGTTAGACCTGTTTGAGTCAAGCGATAAAAAAATGAGACTTTGAATTACTTTTAGTTATATCTGTAGGTGTATAGGCGTCACTAGTAATATTAATTAGGACGATATACTAAATCGCGATACTTAAATACTTAAACAGACAATTTTTTACTAACAATATACGTTACAAGTGTAATTCGAGCGTATTTTTATTGATATATTAATTGGTTCGTCACACTTAGTGCGAATTTTAAAAATCTGTGTGTATTTTAAAAGATATTTCAAAACTTAAAACCTTTACCTTTACCTTTACCTCTTTTAAATGTATGTTTTAAGTAACCCTCGCGTGTTTGCTGAAAAGTAAATCGCCAACATACTAAGGCTTAAATGTGATATCCACATGTTCTAGTACATTCCTCAAAAGAACTCTATCGAATTGGAAAATGTTTCTTACAGCACCTTTAAACAAACAAAAAATGAAACAACAACTTTTAACATTAACAATATCTATTGGTATACATTACTACAGATTTAGCGAGAACTCCTCAAGACTGTCAGCTCCTACACTTCAGTAGGTATTGTGGCGACTTCCACATACAACGCAAACAGAGATATACTGTAGCACCATCTATCGAAGACACACTGAACTACGATATAACGGACTACAGAGTAACTACTAATCCTGTATCGCGATATAGAAATTCTCACATCGATTATCCTATATACAACATCCCAACATCACCCACGCTGCTGGTAGCTCCGAGCTGGACGTCTCCAGGTGTCGCCTGGGGTCTCATCTGGGTCGGGCTGATCGCTGACATAGCGTAAAAAGCACAACAGTCCCCTCACATAACAAAACGACCAACACTACCAAAAGACCTGTCCCTGTTCAGGTTCCGCTAAATCAGAAAACGTTGGAAGGGGATAATCCACCTCAATGGGGGGTAGAAACGGAGTGAATCACGAGACCGCGTCCCACCAGGCATAATCAGCTTGCTGGGTTCGGTGATCCTCCCTTTATGTCGAAGAGGCATGACACCCGTTCCTCTACAGGTATCATATTGTCAAATGATTACCTGAGTTCGACTTTAGCTTTTGGAAACATCACATTGGCAACGTGACATTAAAAATATGAATGATTAATAAGTTTTTATTCAACAATAATATTAAATCATTATTTGTATCTCCCGTACAACATTATATTCAAGTTAATTTAAACATAAAGAACGATTATTGAAAATATTTTTCAAAAAAAAAGTTAACTCAACCAAAAAACGGTTTGAATTCTAATTTTACAACAATAACATACAGTCTATATGGTGATGGATTAAGAATACAAAGTGTGACCACCGCTGTTCATGGGGTGGCGACGTGAGTGTTGTGAGAGTCGACTGTGGTGTCATGAATAATTTACTTTCTTAGTCTTACGATACCTACGGGACGAATATGCATGATTACACTTTATATTCCTAATCAGTCACCACACGGATATTATTTTGTTTTAGAAGTATTTTTTGTAACCAGCAGTACGAGTATGGCCGCGGTACAAGGTTTGTGTTTCGCAATTTACAACACCATATATTTACGCAAAGCTAACACATACGACATAATAATAAATGAAAGCATAATGGCAGGTAGGCATGGGACTTTTGTACCGCCTTACGTATCTCGTGGTAAGGATTATTTGTTTTATTTATTTGGCTAGTAATATCATCGACAATAACAGACAGTACGCTGATTTCAGCACGAATAGGCCGGGTCGACCGGGGCAGTACTGTCCTCCCACAGAAGATCAACCTAAAGCGACAACTCCGTGCTGTCGTGTTTCGTTGGTGAGTGCGAGACTGGAGGCTCATTGATGCAGGGGTGGCAGTTGTCGTGGTAAGTGTGTACAATACAATGCCATGACGACTGTCATGCCTGTGGTGTGAAAAAGCATCCTACTAGGCCGCCATAGTTGTGGATTACCGTACTGCATTGTCTGCATTTACAATGAGTATGGTGACCACAACTCTTGGATTCTATTCATGCTTTCCATCAGGCTGAGTAGAGTCACTTTGGCAGGCTCGTAAAATAAAAAAAAAATACATTTTTAATACCCAAATTTTTTGAAAGTATGCGTATAAAAGTTATTTTAAAGCAAAGCAAATATGATAATTACATGACAATAGTTTTTAAACAGTTAAAATCTCATAGAAATCCATTACATATTGGTAGCGGTACAGGATCTGATATTCTCCTTTAAAAATAAAACTACAGTAGATTCACCCAAATTAACATTAATAATGCCGTAAGTAACAATTATCTATGATATTTCCGTTTCTTTAATCAATTGATTTTAAAATGGAAGTAAAGTACATAAGTGACTCTGATTAGAAAGAAGAATGTAAAGTTCGCCGGCTTGTCGCGGCTCGCGATTGCGTTGCTTTGAAGTCACCGACATTGCGACGCTGTCGTCTACAGTTAAGCGACACGTCTACAGTCATATAAAAATGGTTATCTAATTAGGATTTATTCTATTTGTATTTATGTTATTCAAAATTTAAGTTTCTGTGTTTGTAATTCAACTATACTGTCACTTAATTCTTTCGTTAACGGGGCATCTTTTTATGTATCTTTATCTAACATATACATATGTCTCCGTCAAAGACTTGTAAAACAGATCTATAAAATAAGTTTAGAATAGTCTATCAGGAAATTTATTAGCAAATAGCCCTTAAAGTTTGATCCAATGGATAAAATATTGAGGATCCTATCCTTTCTTATTGTAATCCACTCGAGGAATAAATAATAAATAAACAAATATTTCGGACAATTAACACTAACATCGTCAAGTCTCAAACTAAGCAGAGCTCGTGCTGTAATAACTAGACTGACTGATGGAATAGATATATACATTGTTTTGTAAATACATACATATTATACATAGAAACCACTAGACTTCAAAATAAATGTTTGCAGATGATACAAATATTTGATTCGACCCGGGAGTCGAACCCGAGACCTCAAGCATAGCAGTCGCATTCATTACTCCTGCACCACCGATTCAGTTGTTGAATGAAGCATAATGCCATCGTCTTCGTCCGACGGCAACTCCTGCCCCACCGATTCAGTTGTTGAATGAAGCAGAATGCCGTCGTCTTTGTCCCACGGCAACGGTGGATGTGTTCTCCTCTGATTAATGTAATATAACACTCTCTTGGCATCAACATACTTAAACTCTGTACCAAAAGCCCTGACGCTGTATTTCAATTGCTGTTCAAAAGTGATTTCAACGTTGAAAAATATTGTCATTGAATTTGCAGAACCACACATCATGTATGGACTATGGCACCATTTTTGCAGTTTGAGTGATGCCTTGGGGGTTACTTTACCTTTACGCCATATTTGTAAAATAACGCAAGAATAATCAGATCTTGAGTATAATGTCAACTGAAAATGAAAAGAAAAATACTTGTTCAGTAACCAATTGGAAGTTTTAAGAAACAAGCCATAGCAAGAACAAGGTGGGTTGACAAGTTAAGTTAAAGTATTAATTATTGATGCTGAGCTGAAGTACGTGGGTTAGATTCCTACATAGGACAGATAATAATAATTCAACACATCTCACACGTGGTTTTCTGATTCCAAATTAGGCAGAGCTTGTGCTATGATAGCCACTCTACTGATAAACATGATTAAATATTTCTAAATACAATATATTATAAAAAAATTACCTCCAGACACAAAATAAATCATCGTGCTCATCACAAAGTTATTTCTCCTGAGTGGGAATCGAACCCATGACCTCTGACTATAAAAATAATTGTATAATAGCATCGACTGCATAAGTAGTTTTAAATCAGGCTTCATCTATTACTGTTTTCATTCTATTGAGTAAATTATCCAAAAGGTTGGTCAGAATCATTTGCATTACAATTTAAAACCCAAAAAAAAAAAAATTTATAGTAAGTTTTTTTTATGTTTAAAAGTCAGACTAACTATGACTGCTATTTTATTAATAAAATTTCAATATAGATAAGTAAAGAATTAAAAACTGTGATGTGAAATGTATAAAAAACTCATGTCAATGTATTTAGATGAGTTTTTAAAATTATGGCCTCAACACTTACGTTGTAATTGGCTGTACCTGTTGTACCGTTCCTCAATTCTTGTACCGGAAAAACAGTAGTTAATTCACTATAAATCTCTTCTTTGACCTCCTCTATGTCACACGGCCCATATCTTTGTATATGATTAGTAGCTGACGAAAAATATGTATCACTTTAGGTCTCAATACCAAAAACTTACAACAGTGCACAGTAGGTTTTCTGTTAGTAGAGCGCCACGCTGATTTCAGCAGCAACAGGCCAGCTCGACCGGGGCAGTACTACCCTCTCCCAAAAGACCAACTTAAAGCGACAGCATCCACGCTGTCGTTTTTTGTTGATGAGTGCGAGACTAGAGGCCCATTGATGCAGGGGTGACAATCATTATGATGACCGTGTGAGCCTTACATTGCCACAATGACTGTCATGCCTTTCACGTCCCCAAGTGGGCGTGAAAAAACATCTCACTTGGCCACCATAGTGTGAGTCACCATACTGCATTGTCTGCATTTGCAATGAGTATGGTGATCACAACTCTTGGATTCTATTCATGATTTCCATCAGGCAGAGTAGAATCACTTTGGCAGGTTCTTAAAGTAGAAAACAATATTTAAAATTGTCTTTTGCTATTGTTTACATGTCCCAATTCAACTGTATAAGCAATCTTCTTTTTCCTGCTATTATTTTTTTTATTTTCTACTTGCTTTTTGTACTCCTGAATACGTTAGGTGTTTTAAAATCATAGCTGACAAAATTAAGGTATTTATTGCACCTATGTATGCCTGCCCTTTGGAAATATGAGCAAATATAATATGTATGCATGCATACATCTAAAATAAGAGATATTCAATTCCATTTTATTCATAAACAAAGTTAGAAAAGAAATTACATCGTCGTAATATAAGATGACCTGGATCCACTCTGGTGACAGCTACTTTGCCAATTCTAGAAATGGACCTGGCCACCCAGTTGTGGTACCGGCCATAGTCGAGGAATCGCGATGGAGCCTCACACCCAGGACCATACACACCAACTCCTAGCTGAAAATAAAATGACTTATTTGTTACCCTAATTTACATCACCCTGCGTCACCTTTTGTCACTTTGGACATAAGCCTCTTTTTGAAGACGAAGTTTTGGCCCAGGTTTGGCCCATCAAACAGATTTTAAGAGTGCACAATTTTAACATGTATTTCTCACCAATCTCCATTTTCCTTGTTGTTTAGTAACAAGCACAGTTCCACTTCTCCACATGCAACTGCCACCTTTTAAACTTTTAGCGCATGATACGTGTTTCGGCCATAAAGTTTCTACGTCCAACTGGAAAAATTCCAAATATACTGAGCTTCTAAGATGAAATTTGAATATAAAATTTAAAAATTAAACAACGGAGTTTATTGATATACGTAAATTGAAAATGAGCGATTCAAACAACGCTATTACTACTATACTTAGTCTGGCCATAAATACTGTTACACTTAATTATAAAAAAATATTACATTTGAATTTCGAATCTGTCATTTTTATACGATTGTTCATTGTGTTTTCTCATTTTGGCGCCAATACATTGTAAAATATTTTGCGATATTAAAATGGTGTGGGGTGATAAAGAGAACCGAATCGCTGTGATAGCATTACACAAAGTAGGTATGGAGCCAAATGCAATTTTTAAAACTCTCCATACACTTGGTATTAGTAAAATGTTTGTGTACCGGGCTATTAATAGGTACAATGAGACCTCCTCTGTTTGTGACAGAAAAAGATCTGGCCGTCCACGTAGTGTTCGTACGAAAAAGGTGGTCAAAGCAGTAAGGGAAAGAATTCGAAGAAATCCTGTCCGAAAGCAAAAGATTTTATCTCGGGAAATGAAGATAGCACCTAGAACCATGTCGCGTATTTTAAAAGATGACTTAGGACTTGCAGCCTATAAGAGACGCACTGGCCATTTCTTAACTGATAATTTAAAGAAGAATAGGGTGGTAAAATCGAAACAACTACTGAAGCGGTACGCAAAGGGAGGTCACAGAAAAATTTTGTTTACGGATGAGAAAATTTTTACAATTGAGCAACATTTTAACAAACAAAATGACCGTATTTATGCTCAAAGCTCTAAGGAAGCTTCCCAATTAGTCGACAGAGTGCAACGTGGACATTATCCGACTTCAGTGATGGTTTGGTGGGGTGTTAGCTATGAAGGAGTGACTGAGCCATATTTTTGTGAAAAAGGTATCAAAACATCGGCACAAGTGTATCAAGATACCATTCTTGAGAAGGTAGTTAAGCCCCTTAACATCACCATGTTCAATAACCAAGTATGGTCCTTCCAGCAAGACTCGGCGCCGGGTCATAAAGCTCGGTCCACGCAGTCTTGGTTGGAATCGAACGTTTCGGACTTCATCAGAGCTGAAGACTGGCCGTCGTCTAGTCCCGATCTTAATCCGCTGGATTATGATTTGTGGTCAGTTTTAGAGAGTACAGCTTGCTCTAAACGCCATGATAATTTGGAGTCCCTAAAACAATCTATACGATTGGCAGTGAAGAATTTTCCCATGGAAAGAGTGCGTGCTTCTATTGATAACTGGCCTCATCGTTTAAAGGACTGTATTGCAGCCAATGGAGACCACTTCGAATAAGCTTTTTATATTTTTAATTGTTTTATATTTATGTATTAAACTGACACACTGTAAAAGTAATAAATGTTATTTGCAGTTAACAATTTTCTTTTTTCTTTATTACAATATTTATGGCAAGACTAGGTATAGTATCATCTACAGTGGTTAATAGTCCTCTGTAGGCCTCTATAGGCCTGTCAGGAGAAAATAACTAGAGTAAGGAGTTATCCGAAAATTAAAGCTAGCTGCGACGACAACACTTAGGACCTGTTTCATCGTCATCGTCATCAGCCTCTAACAGGCCACTGCTGGACATAGGCCTTTCCTTAGCAAGGAAGTTTTGGTCGACTATACCATTCTTTCCAGAAGGGTTGGTAATGGATTTGTTTCAAGTTTTCCTTCTCCTTGCAATGCTATTTCTCTGTGTAGTTTGCTCCGTAGCCGCCTCTTACGACAAACATGGGTTGATGACACTTTGTATTCTTAATCCATCACCACATGGAAGATGTATAATTTAGTTAATCTTAAAGTTGACTGCAAAATATCACAGACTACACGTATACCATGTTTCCCAAACATGGCGTGAAATAAAAATGTCTTTCTGTCTATTACCTTTAAGTTAACTAAACACAGAGAATTGAGGTTTCATAAATCAAAAGAGCACAGATGAAAACCGTCGTTACCTAATAAGAGAAAAAATTTCAAAAAGGAAATGTTTGAATTAATTTTCACAAAATACTAAAACTGAGCTAAATTACATTATTCTCTTATATAGTTTCTTGTATCTTAGTACACAGCAGGCGTTATCTGCGCCAATATAATGAACACAAGTCTTTAACATCTACTCACGATATATGTACCTTTATGTAATATTGACCTTGATGCACGGTAAATCTCGAATAAGATTATGATTGCATTAACACTGAAAGCGACATTGCAATTCTGTCATATAAATAAATATAGTAATAATATATATAAGAATAAAATCCCTTAAATTATTGAAGTGAAACTTCTTTATCGGGGTTGGAAAAAAATTTAGTGTAACAGTTTTTCGTTACGCGTCACATTTTTTCGTTAGGCGCCATCTTTTTCTTATCCCTACCACGCGTGATTCGAAGTATACTTTCTCCAGCGGAGTAGGGATTGGTAAATGTCTCCAATGTATTTTGCGGCCCGTTTTGAGTAGTTACATTTTTGAAATCCAGGTGGCGATTGCATCGACTTAGGACGGGTTTAAATTATTTTTTTGAAAAATAACGTCATAAAGAAGTTTCGCTTCTTACGAGTGTACGCTAGTCCACGCACACATTTTTTTATTTCTAAAAAAATCTATTTTATTTTGGTCATAAGTTCCTTTGACTAAAATTATATTTTCATATAATACACAAGTATAAAATGGTAAGTACTTACGTCATTTCTTCTGTAATAATCTCTGCACTCGTTTAAGTCCACATACTCCATTTTATATACTCTCACCATAGCACTAGAGCAATCTGGAATAAAATATTACAAGAAAACAATAGTCTATTATTTTTTGCATATGAACTAAAGTAACTAAAGAACTAGAGTAAGTACTCATGAACTAAACGAATCGCTCAGAATTTTAAGCGTTTTGTTCTTGGTTTCGTCATCATTAATCTTTAGTTATATACTGCTGAATGTAGAGTTCTTATGAAAGAGATGTTTGCTTACAATACCACGCTGGCCAGACGGGTTGGAATACGGTTTTTACCTAATATTCTTTCCCTTTATGGTACTGTCTTTCAACATAGCATCCCTTAAAATAATTTGCGAAGTCAATTAAATTAAAAATATATCTTAAATTACCATGTTTTAAAGTCATTGCGTAGATATCGGGATCTTCAAATGTCGTTGGAGGTGAACAGATCGGGATTATTTCTACAACATAAAAGAAAAACAAAGAAAAATGTATGATGTACCAGTAGACTAGTCGTATTAGAGACTAGAAAGCTTCCCAGAAGAAAGTACAGTGTACGAGCATGTGTGCAAACACCAGTGCACTCTCTGTGCCCTCACTCTCGCAATCCGATGGGACGCAACCGGGGCAACCCATATACAACGAGAATATTTTCCAATCACATTCCTGTTCTCTATTTTTAGACGATTTACAAAATTTGAACAAAATATACTCAGTGGTTTAGCCACGGGACACTTCTCGCCAGTATTTCAGCTCAGGTGGTCAGTCTCTACCTAGTCCAGCCAACTAAGCAGGAAGTATTATAGTGTATAAGTGCGTGCGCATACACGGATGCACCCTCTGTTCCTTCAATCTTACAATCAGATGGGATGGCTATTGGAAATGACCAAGGAGAGATTAGGTGCAGGATCGGCAGTTTTACGCGTTCTTAAGGCAGGGGGATTAAGACTGTAACTTCCAAACTTCTGGCTGTTGTTACTCATTCCTATAATCAGGAAAACTCATTAACATGTGTTGGGCCAACCCGGAAACCAAATTGACAGGTAGTAGAGCCACGCTGATTTCAGCATGAACGGGCCGACTCGACCGGAGCAGTACTACTCTCCCACAGTAGATCAACCTAAAGTGATGACATCCATGCTGTCGTGTTTCGTTGGTGAGTGCGAGACCGGAGGCCCATTGATACAGGGATGACAGTTGTCGTAGTAAGTGTGTGCAATACAATGCTACGATGACTGTCATGCGTTTTCCGTCCCCAAGTGAGGCGTAAAAAAGCATCTTAATAGGTCGCTATAGTATGGGTCACCATACTACACTGTCAGTATTCGCAATGAGTATAGTGACTACAACTTTTGGATTCTATTCATGCTTTCCATCAGGCAGAGTAGAGTCACTTTAGCAGGCTCTCAAATAAAAAAAAAATCTCTTAATCAGCAGTCACATACGCTAATTGCTAAACCAAAAACGTATTTATGTAGTATAGAAAGCAACAAATGTCAAATATTTAAAGTAATATATGTACATTATTGTATCTGATGGTCACCAGCATTGTACTCTTCTTTATTAAGAAAGCAGTGACTAGCAAAAGTGGAAATTAACCTTGTCTAGCAGAACCTTTGATCTGTACCATGGCCAGCGCACTATAGTAATTATTGTTGAAGTCAGGGTGATAGGCATACTCTACGACCCGATGATGGGGCCCTTGACTGCAATTGTGGCCCAAGACTACACGTGATTTTTCCCTGAAATATAATAAAATATTGATGAAAAGCCAAGGAGAGGCCTATGTCCAGTAGTGGGCTATTATATGTTGTTGAAAATAATGTCGATAATAATTTATTGTACACTCTGTTGGCTTTTTTACTTTAGAGTCTTGAAGACATGTGTCGACCGATATTCCAAAAGCAGTAAGAAGTGGATTTACATTTTTGGGGTTTTTGAAATACTTGCGTGATTCAGATACGCGTCGGGTTTAAGCCACGTGTGATACTATAACCATCGGTGTTTGATACCAAGCGCGGTATCGTTGGACTGGGTGTGTGACACTAGTAGGGATTCAAATAAAACCACTGTGCACTGTACTATGGGTTCGTAGGACTTCATGGTTTAATCGGCTGTCGCCTTGTACTAAACTACAGGTTTGTTCTCGTCATACAAAATGCTTGTAGGCCTTTATACACTAACGCGTGTAACACAACGATAGCGCGATCTAAGCTTGTAACAGCTCCCTCTAGTGAACATAACGGTAACTAATATTTTGGTTTCGACTTTGATCGCACTATGCTGTTATTGGTCTCGAACAATCAGCATATTAATCGATTTTATAAAACACAACAGTGAGGTACATAGTTCGTTAATGCGTGCCTTAATAGTGTTATTAAACTCTGAAAAACTTAATACTATATCCTTAAATCATCGATCATATAGTTGCTGCACAGGTGGTGTAGTTTTATAAGCGGTGACATCGCCGCTACCTAATTGTGGGTTCGATCCTGACATGAGATAACACTTTGTATACGTATGATTGTAAATTTGGATTTATTTCTAGTGTTGGCAAGTTGTTATTTTTTAACTGCCTCAGTGGCGCAGATGTAGTGAATGCGACTGCTGTGCTTGAGGTCTCGGGTTCGATTCCCGGGTCAGACTAAATATTTGTATCATCTGCAAATATTTATTTCGAAGTTTAGTGGTGGATGTACAATGTGTATGTATTTACAAAAAAATGTATATATGTATTCTATCAGTCAGTTTAGCTATTATAGCACAAGCTCTGCTTAGTTTAAAACTAGATGAAGTCATGTGTCAAATGTTCGAAATATTTATTTATTTATTTCAGGTATCTTAATTATTTTTTATTAATAATTAACTTTTTAAATTTAAACTATTTAAGCTTAACTAGTTTTGATATCTATCAATACACTGTGAAATAATAGTGTCAATGTTAACACATCATGAATTAACGTACAATTACTTCCAATCAAAACCTGTCTACAGCAGTTTTCTCTTAAAAAAAAAATTACCAAGTCTCTTTTTCTACTGATGCTCGAGGGACTTAAAAAGCGGACACACTAGTGGTTATCAAGTTGCAGGATCTATGGGTGGTGATAATTACCATCGAGTGATTTAAATACTTGTTTTCTTCATTTGTGACAAAGAAATCAATCAAACGAAAATTGATTGTTAATTTGATGAAAATTTCAATCATTTTTCAGAATATCATACCAAGATTCTCTCTGAATCCAGTATCCACTGACCTGAAATCAGCCTTTGAAAATTTATCGACTTCTAAAGCGGTTGATAGGGCCAGTTGTTTAGTTATTAACACTACCGTAGACGTTTGTGGCATTTCTTCCTTTGTATCTGTTCATGATAAAAAATACATATACACACATATTGGAGAATCGGCGTACACATGAAATTTGTAAAAATTCACACATGTTCCAACAGTCGGCATCGTAGAAAAGAGCGTAGAAAGACTCGAATTTCCACTATTTTCATTTTTCAAAGAGTCTACCAAAGTGACTCTATCTGATAGAAATCTAATGCACTCATTGCGAATGCAGAAAGCCTAGTGAAATGATTTTGCACGCCCCGTATGGAGACTTAAACGGCGCGACAGTCATCACGACAGTGTAAGGTTTACACACTTACCGTGATAACTGTCACCTCTGCATCAATAGGCCTCTGGTCTCTCACTTACCAACAAAAGACAAAGGTACGAATGCTGTCGCTTTAGTTTGGTCTTCTATGAGACGATAGCACTGCCCCGTTGGAGCCGGTCCGAACGTTCGTGTTGAAATCAACGTGGCTCTACTATCTACTAAACTATATAACTTATATAATTGTATTATATTTATATATATACAGCTTAAAATATAATGATTAAGAACGAAGCTAAATAGAGTCACTTTGACAGATCTTAAAATTAAAAAAAAACTAAATTATTTCTACCAATTGTTACAGAAATAAAAAAATGTAATATCTATTAAACTCATCCTAATATATTTAAAGAACTAATGGACTTACCATAAGGATATATTAACAATCCCATCCATGGATACCATTCTATATCACTGGTCCCTTCCGAAACTGTCTTTTCAGGTGCTTTGTCGATGCCACATGAACGAATTTCCTTGGCTGGATCACAATAAATTTCATTATAAAATTTCTTTCTTTTCATTCAATTTGCAATCAACACTTTCACCAATGATTAGAAATAAAAAGTGTATTGTGTATAAAAATTTATTTATTTATTTATTTATTTATTTACACTTTCTGCAAATAACTTACAATGCATAAGGCGGACTTAATGCCGTAGGCATTTTCTTCCAGTCGACCTTTGGGTAATGCAGAGATGCGTGTAGCAGGTGTAACATCAGAGCTAGTGGTGTAGATTTTTTAATTTGCGAATAAATAATTAATATAATATAATATAAATATAATAAATAATTTGTATTTTGTAATACATAATGATATATATATGATATGATATATATATTTATATAAATAAAAGGAAACACATATCTACATACATATACATAAATATTCGTACAATGATGAATAGGCCAGCAATTATTCTGATGACTCCGTCAACAAGTCTCCGTAAAGCTTGCGTACTCTAACCTTAAAGGTTAATGGGTTAACACACCTTCTTATCTCTAAGGGGAGGGCGTTCCAGAGATTTACAGCTTGGACAGTAAAGGACGAATGGACAATATGGGAATTATGTGATGGGCAGAGAAGGAGGAGATTATCGGAGGACCGAAGATTTCTGTCATGATTAGAGCAGAGATATTGTATATGAGTGGTTAGGTAAGTGGGTGGGTTAGGAGAGTGGATGAGGGAGTGTAACATAGTCAACGCTCGCAAGCGGCGGCGCTGTCTAATAGGTAACCATGACAGTTGCCTCCGATAAGTGGATACATGATCATACTTACGTAGGTTGAATATGAACCGAATGCAATTGTTGAGAAGTCGGTCTAATTTGTTGAGCAGATCTGCATTCAGGTCGAGGTAACACACATCACCATAGTCGATGATTGGCAAAATTAAGGCATGCACTAGCATAATCTTAATCTTTATGGGGAGAAAGTTTTTTAGTCTATAAAGGCCACGTAAAATATTCGTGACCTTTTGACCAACATTGGTTACCTGAACATGCCAATTCAGAGTTCTGTCTATATGTAAGCCGAGGTCCTTAACCGATAGATTGATGGGCAATACTGTACCGTCATATATGATACCAGTGACGGCGTCAGGATCAATTCTACCCGTCATTCTGGGACTCCCTAAGAAGATTGCTTGACATTTACTCGGATTCACGTTTAAACCGAAACTGCTGGACCAGTTTTTTATGGTGTCTAGGTCGTGGTTAATGTTGATTATAGCTTCGTTTAAGTTTTCAACTCTCGCATGTGAGTAGATCTGCAGGTCGTCTGCATACAGATGATACGAACACCGAAGTTGGTGAGTTATGAAGTCGATAAATAACGAAAAGAGAAGAGGGGAAAGAATACCGCCTTGTGGTACACCAGAGTCTAGTTCGGCCCACAGTGATGACGAATTATCGGTTCGGACAGACTGCTGGCGTCCACGAAGATAGGATGAAAACCATTCCAGTGCATCATCGGAAATCATGAAGTAGGCAAGTATTGCGAGTAAAATCTCATGGTTCACAGCATTGAAGGCGTTTGAGAAGTCAATTAAAGCTAGCACAGTTATTTTGCCTTCCTCCATTGCTGCCTTAATATCAAGTGTTACCTTGAGCAAAGCTGTCCCTGTACTATGTCCGGGTCGGAATCCCGATTGATACTTATTGAGTAAGTTGTTTTGATGAATGAAGTGAGACAGTTGCTTATGTACACAGGCTTCCAGTATCTTGGACAGGAAAGGAAGAATGGATATTGGACGGAAATGGGAAGGGAGGGAGGGATTAGGTACTTTAGCCAATGGACGTACATAAGCCTTGCGCCATAAGGAGGGAAAGGCGTTGGAATCAAGGGAATAGTTAATTATGTGGGTGATGGCGGGTAAGAGTTGGTCCAGGATAGTGGTCACCATAAAACGGCTAATGTTGTCATTACCGGTGGCTTTGGATTTGATAGAGATAAGAAACCGCCGGACATCCTCTGATGCAACTGGAGAAAAGTCAAAGGAGTTTATAGTAGGTCTAGGCAGGCGGGCCACGGATTGGATAGTTTGGATTTTGCTTTGATGATCCAAGGTAATAGAAGTGGTGAAATGACGATTGATATCATCTAAAGCAACGCCCATTGGAAGATCCACGTGGCGCTTGCTACCGATGCCAAGAGTCCTCAAGAACTTCCAGATGTCGGCAGAAGAAGATGTAGAAATGTTATCGAGAATATAACGGCGTTTGGCATTACGTATCATCTGATTGCACTTGTTTCTAGCAGTTTTGTAGGCAAGCCAGGTATCATCACTTCTAGTTCTTTTAAAACGCCGAAAAGCTCGGTCCCGGCTCCCCATTGCGTTGCGTATGCTATCTGTCAACCAAGGTGCGGGAGGATATTTTAGTTTGATATTCCTCAATGGCGCATGAATATCGTATAGGCGTAATATGTTTTCGTTAAATATTTGAACTTTTTCGTCGATAGTGACAGCTCTCGTTAAGGGTTCCCAGTTTATGTGGGAAGCATCTTCTCGGAGTTTGTCCACATTCATACGTCCAAAACAGCGCCTGGACATCATTTTCGGTTTAGGCTTTGGCGTTTTAATCTTGTACGAAAGATATACTAGATCATGATGTGAGAAACCAGGTGCTGGATGCTGGCCATGCGATGAAACTTTTTCAGGGGACGAAGTAATTATAAGATCAAGCAAGGTGTCTTCTCCATTTAGGTTGTGATGTGTGGCATGAAGCGGTAAGCTATGTAAGCATGTAGATTCGAGTAAGTCCAGCAGTTTACGGCAGCGGGGGGAACTGTGACACAGCAGATCAGTATTGAGATCGCCCATGATGACGTGATGTTCATACTCGGACCCCAAAGATTCTAAAACCGGTTCGAATACGGTGAAGTAATCAGTAGCCGGGGGACAATATACGACACCTAGAACAAGTTTGGTTCCTCCGACAGAAACCTCAAGGAAGAGATACTCAGCGGGTGAGTCAGGAGGTGATTTCAAAGCAAGATTATAAGAAAAGTCAGGACGTAGATATATGGCAACACCACCGCCCCTTTTGTTTACCCTGTCGTTCCTGATGAGAACATAGCCTGGTAGGGAGTAAGAAGTGGAAAGAAGTTGGGGCTTGAGCCATGTCTCGGAAATCAATATGGCGTCCACGTTTGAACCATTGAAGGTTTCCCATAAGTCGCTATAGTGACTCGGTATGCTTTGAGCATTTATGTGGCAAACGTTAAACAAACGTGGACACTTTTGGTTAAAAATACTGCGCAATATATCCCCGAGGGTATCAGTTACCGAAGTAAAACTTTCATTTGCTGAAGAATTTTCAGAGCCGCTGGCGGAGTAGTAGGGGTCAATATCAGTCATAATGCAGAATATAAATTAAAATAAATATTAAAAAATAAATATAAGTAATATTATTGATAACGTATATTACGAGCAATCAAAGTTGTTAAATCAAATGAAGGAATTCAATACTCACGTCAATGCACCACCCGCCGGCTTACACTAGCATTTTTGGAGTATAATAGCAAGAAAATAATATTGAAAAAGTGAGAAAACATATAATATAACATTCGACAAAGTAGGTCAGTTTTAAAGTAAAAGTGAAAAGTAATAGTTTTAAAGACGTTGATGATCGATACGAGAATATGCGTGAATATGGAACGCATCGATTAAAGAACTGTAGTCTTAAACGTCAACTGACAAACATTGACACTTTAATTACCTAGTTTTGTTGTTGTTACATTGTAAAATAATGAAGGTAGAAAATAGTAATAGAAAATTACATAAAACGACCTTGAAAAATAGATTTAAGAAGCATTGAATACTATAGAAACCTGGAAGTTAGTTTTTCTTTGTAGTATTTTTGGTGATATTCGGCAAACTACTGGCACCCAATGGACTGCTGCCCTTCGCTGTACATGCATTTGGATGTTTCTGAATCAACGGTTCCAGTTCGGCCAAAGAGGTTATCTTAACCCGGCCCCCATCCGGCACCTTGACGACTATGACACCTTCTTGAGTCCAACAACCCCTGACACCAAAGTGGAGTCGAGCCCGGGCAAATGCAGACTGTCTGGTCCTGGTTAAATATTCCTTGACAGTGACGTTCGTGCCCTTGAGCTTAGTCTTCAGTTTCCAAACAGCAGATTTGAAGTCTAAGGTTGAAAACCTCACCAGTATAGGCCTCCTGTGATCCTTCTTAGGACTGCCAAGCCTGTGACAACTTTTGATGGACGACGCAGTATAGTGCAGATCCAGCCTACCACGAAGAAGACCGAGGACCGATTCAACACAATTCTCGCTGTCAACTTCGGGAACTCCGGTGAAGATGAGGGCTTTCCGTCGATGTCTGGTTTCAATAATGTCGACAGTCTTAGAGCACTCATCTATCTGTTTTCGTATCAAGCCCAGCATGCTGAACATAAGCTCACGGAAGGTTCTAAATTCTTCCGCAAGTCTACCAACAGTGTCTTTAGCTGGTGCATTGCACTGTATCTGTGCCTCAAGCTCACCCATTCGTTTTGTGAATACTTCCTCCAGACTCTTCTGTGCAGATTCAATGACAGCTAGTTGGGACATTCTTGTATCAGTGTTCTTGTCTTTCGTGTTGTAAATTACTAGCGAGCGGCTGACAGGTGGATAAACTTAAAGATGTTGTTGTCACATCTATAGCTCTGCCAACGTGAGTGTGAGCAAATTACTGTAATTAACACTGATTTCACTTATATAGATTGCAAATAAAGTATTAATTTAATTTATATTGATTTTTCATTCAGGAGCACAAGTGTTGGGGTTTTATACACCTACCCGAAAAAAAATCAAATGGAATATATAGTTATTTATTTATTTATTTATACATAGTGCACTTTATGTACATAGGCAGACTTAATGCCTAAGGCATTCTCTACCAGTCGATCTTTGGGTGATGCAGAGAAAATAGGAAGTAAGTGCGTTTCAGGTAATGTTGAATAAAAATAGGTTAATGTCCAGTTTCATCGCTCGCTGGTGTAGACCTTGATAAGATTGACTGCGTGAATGGCGTAATAATTTTAGCGGTCACCACGCCGCTCTCTACAGCGCGGAGTGTTGTAGGTTCAAACCTCACATGGGACAACGCTACATGTGAACCCTTTGTGTCCACTTCTTTTATACTTGTAAAATGTCCCACGACACATGATACATTCCTAATACGAGTGTTGTCTTTACAAAAAAAATATACCAGATTCTCATTTTTTGTAAAGATTTCGCCATTTTATGCGAAACCAAGAGCTAAAGAAACCAGAATACACATACACATGTATTTAAAATACAAAACTAATGATAAATTCGTCTTGTTGAAATCAGAAAATTACAGCAAAGTTACAAAAACATTGTATATAATAGATGCACGTATAATATTAAAATTATATCGTATATCGTATTCTTTTCGTGTATACTGCAAAGGCTGAAATTTAAACGTCACAAATGTTTTCCAGGTCAGTTTACAGACATAATTAAAATTTCTGCTTAATCTTAATATATATAAATCTCGTGTCACAATGTTTGTCCTCAATGGACTCCTAAACCACTTAACCGATTATAATAAAATTCGCACACCATGTGCAGTTCGATCCAACTTGAGAGATAGGATAGTTTAAATCTCAAATTATAGTCTCAATTTTAATTTATTGCTAATTATTTGTCTGTTATTATTTGACAGTCACAATTATCTGTTAACTCCAAATGATTCTAACAGATGTCGATACCTTTCGACTGGGTTGAGTAAGTAATCAATAGATGGCGCTGCTATGGTAAACAGCCACAGCAACGCGTGGCCAGGTCAGCTAGTTGTATATATATACTCGTAGAAGTTAATAGGTAGTGTTATTAGGTAGTCAAAAATCTCTCAGAAAATGAACAGAAATATTAAAAAACGATTTATATAGATTACGATGAAGGTTTTGCACTCTCTAAAAAAATACTCATTTGTATATTATCGTAGTCCGTGTGGTGACGGATTAAGAATACATAGTGTTACCACTACTATTCATCCCGTAGGTGTCGTAAAAGGCGATTAAGGGAACAAAGTACACAAGACAACATCATTACAAAGAGAAGGAAAACTTGGAATAAACCCTATTCCAACCCGTCTGGCCAGCGTGGTATAGTAGGCCAAAACCTCCTTGCTAAGGAGAGGCCTATACCCAGCAGTAGATTGTAAAAGGCTTTTGATGATGATAATATCATCGTACACAGAAACTATATTGTAATTTAAAAAAGTATAAAAGGTACTTACATACGAATCTTTTCATGTATAAATAAAATATAAAAACAGTAAACGTTCTCATTTGCAAACGCTTAAATGAAAAAAAATATAAATAAATTGCTCTAGAAATAAATTACTTCAACTTTCAAAGCCAAAAATTGATAACATAAAATGTAATATTCATTTTATATTTAATAAAAACATCACTAAACACAGAACTTGCAATAAGATTATATTGTATCTAAGTAACACATTAATAAAACACAATTTATTCTTTACAGATGAATCAAATAATGTTTTCAAAGCAGATTACAGACATCACAACAGAGCATTTTCTCACTTTGTATCTAATTACCATTTATTTGTAAACATTTAATGTTTGTAAATTTCTTTTTTATTTACAATGTTATGTTTCGCAAACTTGTTTTCATGGTAACCACTCAGATAATGTCAATAACGTGTCTTGTTTCAGTTTCAGTAGCGCTGGAGAAGAACGATTTTACATTAACAAGATTAATCATCATCATCAGCCGTAAGACGTCCACTGCTGGACATAGGCCTCTCCCTAGAACGCCACGCCGTACGGCTGGACGCCAACCGCATCCATCGGCTCCCCGCGACTTGGACTATGTCGTCGGTCCATCTAGTAGGCCTACCTACGCTTCGTCTGCCGGATTAAGATTAATAATAAAATTAAATTTGAGAACTTGGCCTGACGAAATAATAGGACGCTATTATGAATTTCTGGACTTCTTCTAGTAAACAAAGTCACCAAATTGTAGTCTGTCAGGTTTTCCGGGTACTTTGTATGACTTATCACCAGCTTCCTTTCCCTCTAGATAACTGGTGCCCAAGTAAACAATCCTAGTAGTGTGCTGTTCAAATGCGTGGGGTATGTATAGCATGTATTGTGTGCGTGTGCATGCGTGTATGTATTCAACACATACACTCATTCACATACATGTATATTTCTTTATAAAGTATAACGGAATGAGTTTGATTGTCCCGTTGCTGCGAGAGTGTTAGATTGTCCCAATGAGTTTGATTGTTGCCTACGATTCCCTAGTCGAGTACCTACCTAGACGAGCAATTATAAATACGAGTTTTTGCGTGAGTCGTTTGTTAGAATCAGTCTAAAACAATTTTCAGCTACATGTTTAACTACCAGTATCACAATCTCTGAAACGAGATCAAACCTATTAACATTACAGCTGTCTTTATTACAATTCTCCTGTTTTTGATTCCTTTTACTTTTTTTTGGGTTAATACTTTTTTGTTTAGTAAACTTTTTGTTTCTCGTCGATTTTTTTTTCTTTTTGTTGTTTTTCTTTTATCAGTCGGATGTCATGGTCCAACAAAAATCAACTGTTAAACAGTTTTTTCTTTGCTTGTCACCCAATGAGTGAAGTTACCGCAGCCCAACCTCTCCAGTTTCCTAATTATGGGAAGGAGAGTTAGAAGTAAAAATACAGTCAATACAACAAGAGTTACTCTTGAGCTACGGGTTTTTATGGCGGTGGCCACTTACCATTAGATAGATAGATAGATAGATACACACATACAAAAGTGATATTATATATTTCTTTATTCGTAATTATTATCTGTTGAATTTAACATTCACTCCTTCACCCCTAACCTCATTATCGAAATATTTAACATTTAAAAAAAATTAAACTGTACCTTATATAACTCGGAGAGTTAGTGAATGAATAATTCAAGTCAAGAGTCCATTTTATCGAAATAAAACCACAAGCACAATCTCGCTTAGCTCAAGTTTAACGTTTCTAATCATGATAGCTCGTAATATTCACAGACGACCCGTTATCTGGCATCAGAACGTGCCGATCTGGTGTCTCGGGATCAGATAGCTCCACTTGCATTGAAGTAGTCGAGCCAAGTACTATCACTAAGTTGGTTCACCTTCATTGTGTGGATTAAAGCAAGAATAGCTCAAAGGAAGGAACAATTCATGAGTTATACTATTCAGATTTCTATGAAAACATATTCCGCCGATAAAATCGCTTGATGTTGTAGGCTTAAGCCTCATATACGAAAAAGCTTTGTGTAATCCACAAAATATTTTCTGAGTTTGGATGTTGTTTGTGACCGTTTTACGTAGGTACGTTTATAGACCTCTACGACACAGGATATTAAATTATTATTAACAGCCGAAGAGAAACGCAAAAGATTTTTGTAAATTTTATTTGAAGGAGACTGGTATTCTCCGTCAGTATACTTTATAATTATTGGTGTACTGTTAGTGTTATGAAAAAGAGTAACTCAATATAGTACTTAATAAGAAGTTTGTAAGTAGATCCAAAAAAAAACTTAAACAGAAAAACATTCTCACAAAGAGATAAGAAAACAAACGCCTATTCATTCAGTTTTTTTTTCTATATTAAGAACCTGCCAAAGTGACTCTACTCTGACTGATGGAAAGCATGAATAGAATCCAAGAGTTGTAGTCACCATGCTCATTGTAAATGTAAACAATGCAGTATGGTGAAGCACACTATGGCGGCCTTGTGAGATGATTTTTCACATCCCACTTCGGGACGTAAAAGGCATGACAGTCATCGTGACAGTGTAAGGCTTACACAGCTACTACGATAACTGTCACCCCTGCATCAATGTGCCTCCGGTCTCGCACTTACTAACAAAACTCGACAGCACGGATGCTGGCGCTTTAGGTTGGTCTTCTGTGGGAGGGTAATACTGCCCCGGTCGAGCTGGCCCGCTCGTGCTGAAATCAGCGTGGCTCTACTACCTAGGTCATAGTAAGTGTAGGAACCAGCGTCATGGCGCAAGTTTATCATAAATTTTACTTCTTACAATTTTTAATAGTAATAAAACCACACGGTGTTTGTCCATATTATTAATTTGCAGATTGATTTAGTTAATCACTTATGACATTCATCACATTCAAGCGTATAAAAATAAACTGAAGATTTTGGCATCTGGAACTGCATTTTTTCTAATTGAAAGTTTCAGTTTCACACAAAAACTGTTGAATAAATAGTAAGACTTTGACCATTTTGAAGTTAATTATAGAAATCAGATATTGTTATCATTTTCTACTTTTAACTGTCCACTGCTCCACGTGAACCTCTCCTTCGAAAAGATGTTTTGGTCTACTATACCACGATGGCCAGATGGATTAGGTTTGTTCAAATTTGCCTTCTTTTTCCAACGATGTCCTCCCGCGTAGTTTGTTCGCATCTTTACTCGTCTCTTACGACACCCATGGGATGAATATAAGTGGTGACACTCTGCAATCTTAATACCACCACATGGCATTAGTTTTCATTGTACTGATTTTCTTACTTATTTTCATGTATACTCATATATTACATTTATAACTTTATCTTCATAGTATTAAAGTCGATATTTAAATGCTATTGTGTGACGACATAACATCGCTAACCTTACATTAAGCGTAAGTTCTGTTCAAAATTTCGACGAAACCAAAATGGTATGTTTTCTTACAATTTGGATAGGCCAAGATAGCTATTGGCAAGTCATTCTCTTTTAATATTTGTATTTATAATTATATATAGTTTATAGTATGCTAAAATCTGCTTGCTAAAGAGAGATCTATGTATAGCAGTGGATTATAAGAGTCTATTGATGATAGCCACAAGACAAACTTACCATACGTGTCCCTTGGTTAATTGGCACTCTACGCATGTGCACTATCCAGGAAACTTGACATAAAAATTATACAAAACAAATTTTCACATGCTATATTTCGTTCAGAACAGATATTTTCTTCAACCTTCCACAAATAAGTATGAGTAATGGTAGTCATGTTCAGATAACGAGTCTGTTCGTTGATAGATATACTCGTAATGTGGAGGAACGGGTGTGATGTTCCTCCAACGCAAAAGGAGGATCCTCCGACCAAGCGAGGTGATCATTTCTGGCGGGCAGTGGCTCAACGGTTGATCCGTTGTATATATGCTAATCGCCACGAGAATCTCTATTTCATGATACAGAATTAGTAGTTGCTTCGTAGTTCATTATACTCGGTAGTTCGATGTATCTTCGCTAGGTGGTGCTGCAGTATGTTTTTCTATTTGCGCTGAATGTGGAAGTCGAGGCATCATCAGAGGTCGATCTACTGATGAGTCAGTTGTCTATGCTTTGTTCTGGACTGTGCCAGTGCCAGGAACAGTTATAGCTTCTTCTTGTCAATAATCTTCTAAGATATTTGTAACCCATCTTCTTGCACATTCATAAGCGCCCATCAATAGCCCTTAATAATCCACTGCTGGATACAGGCCCCTCCGTACAAAAGATGTTTTATGAACACTCACAGACAATTTCGTCGAACTAACTACAATACGTCAGATACGCCCATTTCAGAAGGTTATAACTGAAACCTACATTAACTATAACAGTTCAATAAAATTTAAACAAACTCTTTGTTTTAAAGATTCAAAATTAAACGTATAAAGTTAATAGCGAAAAAAGCTTATGAACTGTAACCACTCAATTATTAACTTATCGACTTTCAGAAAGGCTTCTATTGCGAAAGATATCCTACAATTTCAGACTCTACAATATATAGAATAAGGTTGTTTTTCCTTTAATGGTAGGAAAAATTGTGATGGTTGTTTT
Organism: Hypercompe scribonia; assembly: GCA_949316085.1. Classification (NCBI taxonomy): domain Eukaryota; kingdom Metazoa; phylum Arthropoda; class Insecta; order Lepidoptera; family Erebidae; genus Hypercompe; species Hypercompe scribonia. The sequence continues at coordinate 1,267,348 of OX438991.1, read as the reverse complement.
ATTTTTAAATGAGACTTTTTAATCTCTGTAATCATAAGCGACCACAAGGCTTAACGTTAGTTGCACGTCATAGACAATTCAGTACCAACGCCCTTATAAGAAATAAATGCACTCATGTATTTTAAGACTATTTCTTTTAAAAAAGAAGGCAACGCCGCACTAGGAATAAATCCGAGGGAGGATGTCGCGAGGGCCTTTACAAACATACAAGCAACAGACACAAAGAACACCCAGACTCAGAACAACAATTTATGGATCACACAAAGTGTTGTTCCAAGTGGAGTTTGAACCCACAACACTCACCGCATTAGAGAGCAGCGTGGCGACGCTTAATCCACTAGACCAACCATGCAGTCTGTACATGCATCTGGGCTTATGACAGAGTTTTACCTTCTGAATTTTGCCGCCTTTAATTCATCAACAGCCTTTTACAGTTCACTGCTGGACATAGGCCTCTCTTTAGCAAGGAGGTTTTGGCTTACTATACCACGCTGGCCAGATGTGTTGGAATAGGGTTTGTTTTAAGTTTTCCTTCTCTTTGTAATGATGTTGTTTTGCATGCTTTGTTCTCTTAGTCACCTTTTACGACACCCACGGGGTGAATAGGGGTGGTAACACTATGTATTCTTAAGCCGTCACCACACGTACAATTCTCCTCCTCCTTTAATTAGCATTTTTCTTTTATAATTCAGTATTATTATGTACCTAATAAAAAATCTCACCGTTCAATATAATATTCTCGGCTTAACTAGTGTATAATCTGTCACTTTTACGACACTCTCTACTCTATGATCAATACTAGGAGACATTATTATATTTTATATTAAATAAAGTTTTGTTAAATTGAACAGAAAATAGACACATATTCATTCAAATTTCAATAATTTACTGTCACTTCAAATAATACCCAACGTTAAATGAGGCTTTTGTTCTATTTTTATTAATTTACCACTATTTTAATTACCTCAAGGGGGTTTAGTGTTCAGTAGGTGACAAACTTGTCAAATCATAAAAACAGCAAACATCAATGGCCTTCAAATAAATTTAGAATTAGGACGGGAAAGAGATCCAATTAAATTTTTACCACTTATTAATAAATAAAAGAATAATGCCAGACATATCTAATTTCGATTACTTATTCTTATATTTAAACATATAAATAAACTCATGTAAACTCACTTAGGGGTGGCAGCTAGCTGAGATACAAACTTCACACTATTCTTTCAGACTATAACACAAAAATAGCGGATCTACATACATACATAATGTACACTACGCAATAGAGTACAATTTGCTCACCATCGAAGGCTTTTATCGTAAATCCTTTGTGTTAAAGTAACGATAACTCAGTCAGGAGTGAGAAGTGGCACTCGAACTCGCTTCCGAAGGCCGATAAAAGGATGGAGGCGTCTCTTGAATCAGGGGTTCGGCATTCTTTCTGTGCTGATGTAATATAAGAATCATATTTTAACTTTATTTATTTTTAGAAAAGTTATCAAAGAGTACAGCGTATGGATCTACAACTATCTCATTATAATTGGTGCACAATAAAACATTTTATGTTTCTCTTATTTAAAAAATCCTTTGATGGGTTTTTTAGTCGAGTACAAATAATTTAGCGAAAAACGCGAAAATTTTTCGGTGCCTGTGTGATGGGTCTATAACATGTATGTATTTCCCAATTTATAACTTTGTTTGTCTATAGTCTGGTTAAAATTAAATGGACTGCCTCGGTGGCGTTGTGGTAGCGTACGTGACTACTGTGCTCGAGGTCTAGGGTTTGATTCCCGTATCGCACCAAATGTTCTGTATCGTACTAATACTACTAGTACTAATGATCGTATCAAGTTTAATAATCTGCAAATATTTGTTTCGGAGTTTAGGTGTTTTCTAGGCATAATATGTGTGTATTTTAAAAAAAAAGTATGTACGTATTCGTATTTGTATCATTTGTCTAATTGTATGTAGAATGTAGTTATCTTTATATAAGAAATACTACTAGACGAACTAAAAACCCTGGCAAATTTGAAACGTGAATCTCTTTCTCATTATTTTTCCACTTTGTACTGTCAGATACTTACATACGTTATTCAAGACTAGATGTTAGTGTTCAACGATACGCAAACTAGTTGTGTGCGCCCATGCAGTTGTATAAGTATGGACGCACGTGACACCGTCTCTTAACATGATAATTTGGGATAGTAACTGGACCGCTACGCCAGTGAGCGTAGACCCGACTACAACTCAATTTACCCTATAATTCTGAGTCTGTATGTAATTTGTCTATGGCCTACTAAAATTTAAATCTCCATTTGATTCTAGTAGAGAACGTCAAAGGCGACATCTTAAACTGCAGGTGTCCATAAATGAGGTTGTAACTTACCACTAATCGTTCCGTTTACTTGTACTTCCTCTTAATTAAAAAAGTGACCAAGCGCGAGTCGGACTCGTCCATGAAGGGTTCCGTAGCAGCGATTTATGAAATATTAAAAAAATTATTTACTATATCTGATTTAAACCAATTTTCGGTCGAAGTTTACATTGTAATATGCATCATACATTTTTTTTACTTTTATCATTCTCTTATTTTACAAGTTACAGGGGGGGACACATTTTACCAGTCGGTTTAGAAAAAAAATATATTAGAAACCTCAATATCACTGTTGAAGACTTACCCATAGATGCCACACGGTATACGAGTTTAATGGAAAAAAATCAGTTTCAGTTCTAAGTATGGGAGATCGTCAAAATTTTTTTTTTTATTTTTCTATTTTTGTGAAAGTCTTAAGGTGGTTCACTGAATACATCTACGTACCAAGTTTCAACAGATATTTCTTATAGTTTTCGGAAAAAAGTGACTGTGACATACGGACGGACAAGCAGACAGACAGTCATGATGAATCTATTCCACTTTTTACCATTTGGCTACAGAACCCTAAAAAACAACTTTTTTTATTTACACATTTTTTTTATTTATATTTTAAATATAATAATCTTTAATAATAATAATCTTTATTGGAAACAAGAAACCAATGCACCAATTCACTAGTGTAGGAAAATAACCACATTAGTTATAAACTGTGTCGTGGCTATTAGCGCCCCCCTCCAGAAAAGTATAGGCATTAACGTTCCACATTAAGAAAGTAAATTGATCATTTTGCCGGTAGGTTATATAATACAAAAGCAATAAGATACTAAATAAGTGTGTGTGTGCGTGTGTGTGGGTGTGTGTGTGTATGTGTGTGTGTGTGTGTGCGTGTGTGCGTGAGTGTGTGAGTGTGTGTGTGACTGGTGACTCAAGCATGTCACATGTCTGTGATTATAAGCAAAAGAGAGTGAAAGGACAGAGTAGCAGACCTAATGAACTTATAGCTTCGCTAACGAAGCAGTGCCGCTACACCTAATACGTATACATTATAAATTTGGTGCAAAAATATTTTAAGTAACTTACATTATATTAACACGGGCTTAAAAAAATGTCGTCTTTATAGTGTTACGCGTCGATGTAACTATAACATGACGAACTGTATTTTAAGATTCAGAAGGACAGCTTAAAACTTTGTCTTCAATGTTTCAAGGAAAAGTTTTAAGGAGAGGAAAAATGTATTTTGATAGAAAATGTAACTTTATATTTGTGTTTTATATTAGATTTTATCGTGGAAATAGAATACTACCTGAGTTACACACATATATGCATATAATCACTGTTTCTCCAGAAGGGTAGGCAGGGGCATATTAAACGCCCACTTTTCGTCAGAGCTTTTCGCTCCCCTTCCCGCAAAGTGACGATTATATTTTCGTTGATCGGGATGTTTTGCTTGCTAAAGCCTCGATGGTGCACTAGGTTACTTACTAAGGTTGGTTTGCGGACCTAAGCTCTTGGTAGCAACCCTATGTACCTGAGACATAGTACAGCGCCATCTACCGAAGACATGTAGAACTACGGAGTAATGAAGTACGGAGCAACTACTAATCCTGTATCGTGATTTAAAAACTCTCGCGGCGATTAGCATATTCACAACATCTAATCATCAACCATGGAGCCACGGCCCACCAGGCATGATCACAGTCAAGTGCAGTTGAATTTGTTGTATTCACTCAATGAATAACATTTACAACTCCAAATGCCGACAAAAATATTCAACATTGTGCATTTATCGACTTTAGTAACAAACCGATTGCGTGATTCAAATAGCAAGAACAACACCATCTATCGAGTGGTAGGGTAAACTTTGCGTCATATCACTTTTCTTTGTGTCAAAAAACTTTTGTTGGATTTTACTTTACCAGGAGACTCATTTTATTTTATAAATAGAACCTTAATAAGACTGGTGGCATTAAAAGTAAACCCTAAACTGCAAAAGAGCACATTAATTAGTCAAATAAAACCCCCACGTCTTATGCTACCCCAGGTATTTTGGGTTCTGTTATCTGAGTGAATACCTATGTTATTTTTATTCAAAATAATACCATGAAAATCTGACCTCCATAAGTGACTCCAAACTGAGGCAGATATATTTTGCCCTGTTCCTGTTAGTAAACGCTTCTTTTCATTCATTGTGATAAATGTTGCTTAACAAGAATTTTGTAGCTAAACGTAGAATTTTTCGTAGCTAGTTTGTAGACACCGCGCAAATTGTAGCATGTCACGTAGCAAAACTATAAATTGTAGTTACTTTGTCTTCACAATGTGGATAAAGCGGTGTGTTGAGCATCCATTTACTATAAAGTTTGATCTTATTTGTTATTTTAACCTACGCTAGCAAAAACAAAACTTTTTAATAAAATATAAACTCGCAAAAGAAGAAAAACAATCATCTTTGATGCTCTGATGTCGCTTTGAGGCAAATGAGTCCTTCACAAAATTTTTCAGTCATAACTAATCTCTAGCTACTGTTATGGCGAAGCTGTGAAGTTTGCTTGATAAAGAATTAAATCAATTTATAAAAGCCAATGATATTCAGTTTGGATTTAGGCCTCATCTATGTACTGAGAGCGCAGTTTCAACTCTCAAGCAGACTGCACAAACGTGCTTTCCTGATCTTTCTAGGGCATTAGATCTATTTTTGACGTCCATTTAGGAACGGCAGGAAATGGGTATACCGACTGAAATTACAATTTTATTCCCATATTGCTGTAATAACCAAATAAACCATGTACATTGATGAGGCAGCGTGTCAGACACCTATAGATTAAAATGTTGGGTAAAGCAGGGGGGATTGACCTTTCCAAACATCTAAATTCCTACTGGGCCTAACGACCAGTTCAATCAGCAACTTGTTAAAATGTCAAGACGAGTTTTTGTATGATCTTTGAGGCCCTCAGTGGGAGTATGCACCATGATCCGGTTAGTAGACTGAACGGAGTGTAACTAAATAATCTCTCAATTTGAATACCTTGGACACACCGATCGAAGATGCAGATATTGAACGAGAGTAGGTCTCTGGCGTTCATTGGCAACGTGTTGATAAACATGTTTACTCAGTGAAAATTAATCTCTTTAAAGCGTATTGTCAGATTCTCTATACGAGCAAATTGTGGACTGATTTTACTAATGCTCGCTAGAAATACTCAAGGTATAATAAAACAATTGCTTTAAGATGCTGTTGGGACTGCCGCGCCTGTATCACATCAAGTATGTTCGTTACAGCACACACATTCATTATCTCTACGCCACTATACGCACTTGAAGTAACTCGTTATTTACAAGAATATGCTTAAGTTCTGTATAGAAACTAATAAATAAATCTGCTACTCAGCAGAATTCCTATATCGTGATACAGGATTAGTAGTTACTCTGTAATTTTTACGTTAGATGGCGTTATAGTTTGTCTTTGGTTGTGCTGTATAGAAAAGTCACCTCATCACTACCCTCCAAGAACGGAGGTAGATATGTCGAAGAGTCAGCTGTCTATACTCTGTTGACCCTTTTAGAGCTCGATAAAATAGACTTTGAAGTTCTCTGCCCTTCCATACTTTCCTGCAATCATTAGTACTAAGCACTACAGGTTTGTACCAATTCTCTTTAGCCAGAGCGAGCGGGGTAAATCTGGTATCCACTGCAACTACATTGCATTACACTGCCACACCAGTATGTACACATAATACACAAATACACTACGTTAATTAGAAGAAAAAATCAGCGATGAGATGTCAAGGATCTCACGGTCTTTTTGCCGCCAAGTATTTCAAAATTTTGATGCTCGCTTAGAAGAGTGCAAACATCAAAACGGTGACCATTTAGACGATGTAATTTTTAAAAAATGAATTCCGGCTAAATAACTTTTTTGTAAATAAACATTTTTATAATACAACACGTGGTTTTTTTTATGATTTTTTTTCAAATGTTAACTAATTCAGGGCCCAATAGAAAATATTGTCTGATATTGTATATTTCGCGATTGTGTAGGGCCTTGATATTTAATTACCCACGACTCTCTAACTTTCATCTAATAGGAACCCGAGCCCACCACCAATACCAAAGAGTTAATATACTTAGATACAGTATTCATGCGCATACACGTAATAATCTGCACTGAGTGAGAAACGAGCTTATATAACTACACCACATTGATAACAAATCATCACATAATGATATCAAAAGTTCAATTTCAGGTACTCCTGAGCGCCGTCCAATATTTACCACCAGATAGCCTACTATTTCAGTCTTCACGGGGGTTGTGATTGGCCCGCAATGAAATATTGCAACGTTCCAAATTGCAATAATTGTACTGCGCTTATGGAGGACGGAGATCATCTAATGATCTCCAGTTCCTGAGTCTTCTACGGTACCTAGCCCATTCCCGGGCCTGGTGAACCGGGAGAGTTTTATACCTCTCCCGGTCCCACTCCACCATCTCCTTCGCAAGCACAACCTGCTCGCAGAAAGAGACGGCGGAGTTCCTTCACCCATGCCGGGCATTCTGCTAGCATGTGGAGCGCTGTGACCATGGTCCAGCCATCGCATTGATGGCACTCAGGCGTTGGTTCCTTACAGATCAGACACAGGTGATCTCAGAAACATGCTTTTCCAGTGATCACCTGCGTCAGTCAGTATGAGAGGGTTCCGCAATACCTCTCAAGCCAATCCTCCATAAGGGCAATCTTCAGGACACCCGCCCATACTGGGGTCCCTTGAAGGGCCATGGAACGCACAACTCCAGCGTAAAGCCTCCTGCAGAAGTTATCGGGTCCCCTCATGTTCGGCAGCAAATGTGCACATGCACGCGTTGCATCAACTAACTTGGGGACCAGACTTCGGAAGTGATGTCCTAAGTCCCACCGGCCATCGAGTACGAGCCCCAGATAATCATAGAAGCCGCGAAGTCTATCAGGTGACTTCCTCCGAGGCTCATGGAAGAACAAGGCCTTGGATTTGCGCAAAGCCACCTCGAGACCCAGCCGCCGCATTCGCCCGGCGACTTGGGCAACACCGGCCGTGGCCGTCATGGTTGCTTCACGGTGTGTCTTGCCGCACGCCGTCACAAGCGTGTCGTTTGCGTAACATGTGACGGCGACACCATCTGAGTATGCGAAGCCGCGAACACCCAGCCAATCGTAGCCAATGTTCCACAGGAGACGCCCTAAGACCAACTCGTACGGAACACCACACGACATTTCACATTTCACGTCCACCGAGATCGGTTCTACTTGGGCAGACAACGGCTCTTTCCGACAAATACGCCCCGACAACACGGCGGAGGTAGAAAAGCACTCTATGATATACTAGCGCATCCCTGATGCAACTCCAGGGCAAAGTATTCCAACACCACTTCGCCCCGGGAAACGGCTTCCTCCGCCAGAGTAATCACGCGCATGACCACATCCACGGTGGAGCGCTCCTGACGAAAACTGTACTGGTTATCCACCAGATCCTCTTAAAAGATGCTAGACCAGGCACCATGCAACCACTTTTGTATAGAGTTTGCATACCTCATCGTAAGACAATGGGTCGGTAAGCGGATGGTGAGTCCACTGGACGCCCCTCGTCTCGGATGAGAACCAGTTTCCCCGTCTTAAATATTTTCAGAAACTGACCCTGCTCGAGGCATGCACTGAAAAACACTCTCAGTCGAGGCTCGAGAACTGGCACCTCATTATCCAGAGTCAAGATCCATGCTCGTCCTAGAATGCCATCGGGTCCTGGAACGGTGTTTTAAGCCGTCGCACCGTGAACGTGGTTACCTTGGCGTTGTTGTTGTTGCGTTTTCCTTTTGACATTTTAAAATACAAAACAACTTATGTCCACAATCAAGATGGTATGAGCGTATAAGTAAATCTATTTGATCATTGAACTTACCAGCGCAGCGCGCAGGTCACTCTTGAACCACTCATATTTTATTCGAATGACAAGTCATAAGAAGTAGCGGTCTGAAATTTCGTTAAAATGACAACTCTAATCAATGAGGCATCACAATGTCTTTGATATTAAATTCAGGCTTACAAGCAGTTATGTTTTTACTTCCGCTTTTCTATATAACTCAGGTCCGCTTCCTTTAACTACGAGTATATACATACATGTAATTTAATCTTTCTGTTATTTTATGCCAAATTCATGTCAATTTATGCCAAAAGAATAATTTTGATACTTATATACACTTTTATAGTTATTCTAATACAATATATGAATCATTTCCTTTCTTCGTTTTTTTTTTAAATTGTCTTAGCTAAGGTTTTTCAGTTGATCCACCGAAAATTGTCTTTGTATTGCCGAAAAAACAAGCGTGGTAAGTAATAATAATTATTTTTCTCTCTCACACAGACAATAACCAAAAAGAAACAATAAAAACTTGAGCTAGGCATAATATCTAAATGTATATAATACAGGAATCTCAATGAGAGACAGATATCAGTACTAGGATGCCCTGTAAAATATGTAACCAGACTCATGGCACTCTAAATAACTAATACCTACAAGTCAATTGAAAAACCATTGTTTTTATTAAGAGCCTGCCAAAGTGACTCTACTCTGCCTGGTGAAAAGCATGAATAGAATCTAAGAGTTGTGATCACCATATTTCTCGCAAATGCAGACAATGCAGTATGGTGACCCACACTATGGCAGCCTTGTGAGATCCTTCTCCACCCCCCGCTTAGGGACGTAAAAGGCATGATAGTCATCGTGACAGTATAAGGCTTACACAGTTACCACGATAACTGTCACCGCTGCATCAATGGGCCTCCGGTTATTGTGGTAAGGTGTTGATGTGTGTAGAGTAAAAATCAATATCTTGTATTAGTAATTTCATTCGGAATATTATAAGAGAAAACATTTTTGTGCAATGCACTACTAATATAGCAAATATATTTGCTTAAGAAATTCACGAGCCTTAAATATCATTAAAACCTCTTATAAATTAGAGCATCGTTGGTTAAGATTCGTTCCGTATTATAATTTTACTCAACTGCACTTATTGCGAGAACCACTATCTTTACGCTACGAATCGTTGCAAGTACGGATAGCAAAAAAAGTGTGTTTCTAATTCACTCATGACTAATTTTTCAACTTTCAATGTTTTCTTTATGTAAACTTGCAAGTAGCTCCCTTTTCTACAAAATAATGAAACGATAATATAACTATAAAAATATATTAACCAGGTAGTAGGGCGACGCTGATTTCAGCATGAACGGGCCGGCTCGTCCGGGTCAGTACTTCACTCCCACAGAAGACCAACTTTAAGCGGCAGCATCCGTGCTGTCATGTTTCGTTGGTGAGTGCGAGACCGGAGACCCATTGATGCAGGGGTGACAGTTGTCGTGGTCACTTACCACGACAACTGTGCAATACAATGCTAAGGTGACTGTCATGTCTTTTACGTCCCCAAGTGAGGCGTCAAAAATCGTAATAGGTCGTCATAGTATGGGTCCCCATACCGTATTGTCAGCATTCGCAATGAGTATTGTGACTTCTACTTTTGAATTCTATTCATGCTTACCATCAAGCAGAGTAAAGTCACTTTGACATGCTATTAAATTAAAAAAAAAAGTATATGAAATTCAGTATTATAAAAAAAATAAGTTTATAATTAATAATATATATTTTCGTTTATAAATAATAATAATAAATAATAAGGGAATTGTACGCTTAAAATTAGGTTACATGTTAATATTGTTATAATTATATAGTTGGCTAAAATGAATACAGAATAAAATCACAGTATGATAACTTATAATTTAAGAAACACTAATATATATATATATAGTATAATAGTACCTGGAAAACGGTATTTTCTTTTTGAAAATACGGATAAACCAACGTTTTCTAAAAATAAAACCTTACTAGATCGATTTATCGCCCTCGAAACCCCCTGCATACTAAATATCATGAAAATCATTGGAGCCGTTTCCGAGATTGCTCGTTTAAAAGCAATAAATATAATAATATCCGCACACATCTCAAACACGGCCGTTTGAATTTAAACTAGGTAAAGCCTGTACTGTGGTAACCAGATTGCTAATAAACATACTTATATACTTCTAAATACATATATGTTATAGACAAATTACACACAGGAGAACAAATTATCGTGTTCATTACACAAAAATTTGTTCTGGGTGGGGTTCGACACACGATGTCTTTTTTATGAGTCAGGTTCACTAACCGCAAGATCAAGAGGCCCTTATAGATTACATGTTATAGACATAAAAGTACAGAAGTGACCTCCTGAACAATATTTTGTTGACGTAATTTTTAATGTCTAGTATCTAAAATATTTAAACGAAATACCTGAAAAAAAAATCTGAAACATAGTCTAGAGTTAAAAATATTTCTTGTTAATGTAATAATATAATATTTCGGACATGTGACACACAACGTCTACACAAAGTAGGACTTTTTATAAATACATATGTACATGTTATACACATGAAAAATTCAAACTTCGAAACAAATATTTACAAACCATACAAGTTCGATACCAGGTATCGAACCCGAGACCCCAAACACAGCAGTCGCATTTACAACCACTGTGTCACCTAAGTTACACTTAGAGTTTTAATATGCTTTGGTAACATCACGATTTTCAACAGCCTTCACAGAGCTTCTAGCTTACAGAACGGTGGGTGAAACAACGCCCACATCAGAAATGTTCTCTGTCGCGGGGTCTGTAAGTCACAAACGTACAAGAAAGGACACAAAGAACACCCAGACTCAGAAAAACAAACTTTAAATCACACAAAAATGTTGTCCCGTTTGGGATTTGAGCCCACAAAACTCAGTGCAGTAGAGAGCAGCGTTTAAACCACTACGCCATCCGTACAGTCAAATTATGTCTATTAATATAAATTGTCTTAATTAATTCTGTTTACCTTAAACATTACTATACTATATTTTTTATCTGTGGAACGAGCAATAAGCAGTCATGTCATTTGTTAATTCTCAACAGACGATTTCCATGGTCACTATTGCTTGACTTCATTTAAGTCTAGAGGACCATAGTCCTCTCCTTGTGTCTCGTTTTACATTATACTTTACTCCATAGGAATCGAATGAACTTTCTTTCACCTCTTCGACCATTAAATCCCTATACTTACTATGTTTCTTAAAGGCAAACTAGTCAGAAAATAAGTGAATACAAAAGACTGTTTAGTTTCAAAATACGCGGCAATGCTATTTACATTGAAGGTAGTTAATACAATCTCAATTGATCAAACATAGTTTTGTTATAATTCATTTGGTTTTGAAATACACTCAAATCTTGAAAATAATTGCAAAAACCTTACTAAACTATTTAGTGTTCATTCAAAATAACGGTATTTGTAGATGCTTAATTATACCTACCAATATTTCGGTATTTTTTTTTTTTATATAAATAATAAAATGACTAAATGGCGCTCTTTGATCTTCAAAGATAAATATGATCAAATGGTGCTTTAAAAAAAATAATTTTACATGTCGGTACACAAATAACGGAATTCTAAAATAACAAATTAAAAATTTACAACCGAAATGAGATTCGGCTAGAAATACCTTTTAAAACGGCCATTAATTTCAGTATTTCACATTTTGTCATATTTTAAATTAAAACTGCTAATAGGAAAAGACATTAGTCATAAATTAATAATATTCGTATTTACTTTTTTGACATGTAAAAATGAGGTTTTTTACTATCCGTACATCAGTTGGATCGCAAGCATTGGGAATATGATCTATTTTACGTGAAAAATCAATGTCCACGCACTGACAAATCTCCTTCACTATTCACATACCGTCTTTGTGTAGACTGTACTGCTGGAGCAGCTTACGTATAATATAATATATTCTGACTAAATCGAAAATATCTAAAATATCTGAAAAATAGTTGCTAGAAGTTCTCAATTTTTTTTTAAAGATATTTTCTGCATTAGGTAAAAATTCTGTGTCGCGAGGTACTTTACTTCATATAAACGGACACAAAAACACCCAAACTCGGAACAATTTTTAGATCACACAAAGTGTTATCCCATGGGGTACACACAGAAGGCGGCGAAGTAACTATTTAGACTATTTCATTCATGCAGTCAAATTTTATTAACAGTAACACGTAGTAGAAAGTATATTGTTGTTGTGTGTGTAATTTATCTATAATTTGTATCTATTGTGGCGACTTCCACATAAGTGCAAACGGAAAACATACTACAGCGCCATCTAGCGAAGATATATCGAACTACAGAGTATAATGAACTGAGCAAACTACTGATTCTATATCGCGATCTTTGTGTCGGAGGGACATGACACCCCGTTCCCTCCACATCTATGAAAAATATTCTTATGAGTGACGTAAGGGCACAAAATATGCAAGACAACAGCACTGTAAAGAGAAGAAAAATTTAAAGCAAACCCTATTTCAACCCGTCTTGCGAGCGTGCACCGAAAACCTCTTTGCTAAGGAGAGGCTTATGTCTAGCAGTGGACTGTTACGAGCTGCCGATGATGGTAATTGAAAAATATACAATTATTTGTTATAAATAATTCCAATTCACAGCTCATTACCTTCTTTTATTCCACTTTTAACACTTTCATCGGCCAACTAGCATAGTTCCCACTATACAACTTACCACCTCGATGGTTTATCAGAAGAACTCCAATTCACAGCACAGTAAATACCATTATTCCACTTTAAACACTTTCATCGGCTAACTAGCACAGTTTGCATTAAACATCTTACCACCTCGGTGGTTCTCCAACGACTAACGCGGCTCCCGACTTAATAATCAAAATGCTGTTTCAACCCCACCACTCTCAATCCTTTTACCGGCAGTTGCCATTTAAGAAAAATAAGACTACCTTCCATAAAACTATTACATATTTTTAACAGTAATTAAGTTACAATTTGGCTCTGCGTAATTTGAGATTAAGACAGACAAAAAAATAGATGTTTGTGAGATGTGTAAAATTATCATTCAGTTACTAATTTTAGTAGTTTATAATCCATCCAACCAGACCTAAGTCAAGAACCAGACGAAGGAATCGATTAGGACGGAATAAGAATGTTCATTGAGCTAGTGTGAAAGGAACTGAATCAGACAAAGTCAATAAATCTCCGGACACTTCATTACCAGAATCAATTCCATCACAGTATCTTTATCTTCTCAATTGATTTAATCAACTCAATTTGAATACATTGATGTCTATCAGCTGAGAGAAAAATATTAATATATTTAACGATACGTTTAACTTTTTTGTGCTTGATGTGTAACACTTTTCATTTTTTCCTACAATTTTTTGGAGCAAGGGACGGAAATGTGTAACAAGAAGTGGGAAAAACGCAAGCTGATGCAAAGCTGCTAAGTGCGATGCTAGAGATAATTGTCAGATGGTATGTGAGATGTCGATAGATCTCTTTCGAAGCTCAATATTTTTTTTTAATTAGATTAAGCTGCAGCCACGTATATTTTAAAACTTATACAACTTACAGTACGTTACAGTATTAATAACTATGATAGCTACAGACTACAAGATAACTGTTGCAATTCTGAGTAGTAGAGCCTCGTTGATTTCAGTTCGAACCGGCTCGACCGGTACAGTACTACCCTCACACAGAAAATCAACCTAAATTAAACAGCATCCGTGCTGTTGTGTTTCATTGATGGATGTGAGACCGGTAGCCCATTGAAGCAGGGGTGACAGTCATCGCGCTAAGTGGATGTACATTACACTTTCACGATGATCGTCATGCCTTTTACACCCCCAAGCGAGGCGTGAAAGAGCATCTTGCTAAGCCATCATAGTCTGGGTCACCATACTATATTGTCTGTATCCATAATGAGTATAGTAAACTCTTGGATATTATTCACACTTTCCATCAGACAGAGAAGAGTCTCTTTGGCAGGCTCTCAAAATAGAAAAAAAACCTATCCCTAATAACATGTTTCAGACTAAAATTACACTAGGCAAAATGTGAGCATGTGTAAGTGTATGTGTATTAATTATCATTGTCTCTCTCTCTGTTTTAGAAATTTCTATTCATTATTGTTACGACAACCTTAGGTATTTATCACCACAACATTCGTGTACATTCACACCTTGCTCAAATAATGTGAACAATGCTATTGTTTATAGGTAAAAGATTTATCAATTCAATCGCTACAGTTTTAGTCTAATCAAAGTGCTTTGTGACAATTGCTAGTTCATCTATTTGTAGTTGATGTGATATGTTGTGTGTTGGAAGTATCGCTGCATGTGCTGTAACTGCTGTGACAGTAATTATTTTTGCAAGTATGATACTAGTTCAACCGATTTAATCTGAATTTTCCACGATGTGTCTGCCGTCGGAACTACACATCCCTGAGAGTGAACTAAGTTCGATGGTTGAACTGGTTATCGATATATTGAGGGTCACGGAAAATGCCCGAACTCGAACCTCCGAACGTCCTGGTGAGAATCTGCCTGAGAATCGAACTTCTTGATTCTCAGTTGCATATGCTAACCACTATACCATGAGACAGTCGGTGACAAATACTCTCTCTTATAAGCCTTGGAGAGAATGATAAGCCATCGATCCCATTTGCCATATAAAAATCTGTTACAATCATTGTGTAGTTGGATTTCTAAAAACTCCGAATAGTCTATCCAGAGTACTTAGATATCACCTGACACGTACATGGTGGGGGTCTGATGGCAGTTGTTCCACATAAAAATTCCAAGTTGAGCCATACTGTAGTAGACTGAAAGCTGAAAAATCCTCAGAAGATGATGATTCATTCTTATAATGAGACCACGCTAAAATCTGTTTTTGCAGGTTTTTAACTATCTTTCTGACATCATTCAAGTAACATCAGAAAGCGTATAAAATGAGAAAAATGATAGGATATGTAGAACAAAATATTGTTGTAACCCCTTCTAAGCTTAAGTCCTTAAAAGTTTTTGAACTTATCGAAACAATTTTGCATTCTACCTAAAAAAAATTTTTATTTCATTTACGAGTAATTTACCAAAATCTTGAAATATTTGTTTGGTTCTAGACGCCACAATGCAACCTGATATGAGGTTTTCAAAAGGACATAACTTTTTAACATCTATGCCTGTGCCTTGGGTAGGTGCTCTTACTTTAGGAAAAGAAGGTGAGAGACATACAGATAGCCAAGAACACTTACATACACGCACATATTCTGATGGTGATAATCAATTAACTTCTAAACTTAGGCAGTTTTTACTATCAGTCACATAGGTTAATTTGACGTTCTTCATTTCAGATGATAATGCTACCGAAATAATTATTCTTGTAGCAATAATATCAGATAGAATTGGAATTGCTGATGCTCGAAGCATGGCTACACTTAACAAATATAATTGGAAAAAGATCATGTAGGTTTAGATATTCTTTCGTTTTATATTCTATACAAATAAATTTTCTTGTCCTGACTGTCTGGCTACAACTACGCACCTCAACCGCTGAAGCTCCAAAATTAGAAATTTTGAAATTATGTTTTCTAAGTTGTAAGCACCCATTAAGATATGATTTTTGATTCCTAAGCGGATAAAATAAGGAATATACTGTTGTGTGGATTTGTGAGTCCATTTTCCAAAGTTACAGTACAAACAAATAATAATTGCCCAAGTGAAATCGTGAGAAATAGTCGTTCTAGATTTGTTTTTAATTTTACCTTCATCTTAATTTACTTATTACAGGAATTCCACACGTATAATGTTTTGGACTAAAACAGGAGTTTGGTATGCAAAAGTGAAAAAATTCATTTTTCATCCGGATTTTAATGAAAATACACTGTCAACATTAGCTTTCTTAAATTTAGAGTACGACTTAAGAGAATTTAAAGGTAAACAAGACTACTATTCATTTTAGTCAAAGATGTACTAAAACCTTAGTATTTATTTTGCCGCATTTTAGATCGATTTGTGTGTTTTTTAATACCGTTTCATCTAAGGTTCTTTTTAACTCTACTTTAATTTTTCCTAGACTTTTCCTTTCATTGATTTATGTCAATATGACACATTTACACAAGTTTTTGACCTATTTTTATGTTCCAGGTAATTTACCGGGATGGCCATTTAAAATCAATTATACATCGTATAGTGATGACCAACTATTTGCAATTGGTTACACTGACTGTAAGTTGATTAAGTAATGTTATCTTCAAACCACTAGATCTGGGATAAACACAATTGGATTTTTTGTTGTAAAATTATTATAATATAGTATATAGGAAAAACGTGATGGTAAGTGACGACCATTGCTCATAGCGTTTTGTCGCCCTTGGAATCCCTCATCCCCAAAGTTATGGTTGCAATAACATACTCACTCGAAAAAATACAGATAAAGAACTACTAAACGGTGATTATCACAGTTCGAGCCAGCCCATTCGTGCAAAGCATGGGACTCCCACGGTATTTGAAAAATGCCATAAAAGGTTTACTTCTATTGCTCTTTTCTCATCTTTCTTCCATTGCATTCCCAAATCTATGATATCATATATATTTAATTAGTTTCAAAGTCAATTTATTTTAGTGTATTATTATATTTATCAATTTAGAATTATTGTTGAAAATTTTTCAGAGATGATTTTTGTTTTTAATTTAGTGAATCGTACACTACAACAAGTTGTATATCGAATGGTCTACGTCAAATGGAGTGACTGTCAATACTTTTATATTACAGAGGATGTGTGTACTTATTTTTATAATATTACTGAATTTCATGTCACTTTACTGGGAGGCTTCTTTTTCTTTTGATGAGATGGTAACCAGCTGAAAACTATCAGCTATTTCTGAGAATGTCAAGTATTTAGTCTTCAAGTCATCGTAGTGATGAAATTAATGAAATAAATATATAAAAATGTAGATGAAATGAAATGAAAATCACTTTTCGAAAACAAAGAAAAAACGGTCTCCCGTAAAATCATTCATTATTCGAGTTAAAAATTATCAAAAGTATATAGAACGATATCAATTCAGAACATCAATCAATACAGCATAAAAATACTTTTATTAGATTCCACGCGTTTCATGGTTTTCCTATATTATTTTATCTATAGGCACAATAATTTCTATTACAACACCAACCTGTACTCAATATAAGTTTAATTTTAAAAACCCAATGGTGTGGTAGTTTATGACCAGATCCTCGACCCTAATCGGTTGCTGGACAGCCAACCAAGACAAATGACTATATCACGAGTATAATCTTTTCTCAAAATCTGATTGTAATTATTTACAATGTGTACATTTTGTGCGGTTATATTACAAGTTATTGCACTTATTGATCTTATATAATAAGAATGATTGGTCAATAAACCGGACCCTACTTGCAATACATTTGAAGTAAATATTGAAAATAATATCTGCTCCAATCATAAGTCAAATCACTTCTTCTTTTACTTCCCTTAAAATTTCTTTACTTATTTTCAATAGCAGTATAGTAATGTATTTATATTTATAAATATTAATGGTGTGCTAATTGCGAACAAACACTTCATCGTCTCGTACTTTGTCGTGCCCGACGGAGTCCATACATACTCCCAAAACAGAACGTAACATCTCTATAACGATATGGTGTGCAATAAAGTATTGAGTATTGAGCATTAATTTTAAAAAGTTAATGATATTATTTTTTCAGTTAGATACAAAATGGATGCGGCCCAAGTATTACCATTGTTATAATGTTAGATTTAGTAAAGAAACATGTTTGTTTAACCCTGGAATGCCACTGATCCACTACTCAAGAGGAACGTGTACTCTGGTGAGCATCAAGTGTACCTTTAAAAATGAAAGGACTAGACCCTGGTTACAATAGTCTTAATCATCATCTTCAACAGCCTTTTACAATCCACTGCTGGACATAGGCCTCTCCTTAGCAAGAAAGTTTTGGCCTACTATACCACGCTGGCCAGACGGGTTGGAATAGGGTTTATTTCAAGTTTTCCTTCTCTTTGTAATGATGTTGTCTTGCATACTTTGTTCCCTTAGTCGCCTTTTACGACACCCACGGTATGAATAGGGGTGGTAACACTATGTATTCTTAATCCGTCACCACACGGACAAATGTTGGTCTAAATATTGGTACTTTACTATAAGGAGTTTATTGATATAATTGTTGTTCTTGTTGCGACTGCTGTACTTGAGGTCTCGGGTTTAATTCCTGGATGGATGTTTCAGAGTTTGAGTTTTTTCTATGTATAATATGTAGATATTTACAAAAAAAACTGTACGTATGTATTTATATAAGTTGTCTAGTACCCTCTAATAATAGTTATAAGGCAGTTAGTAGTAGATGGCGTTGTGTGAATGTGGTAGAACATTATGTTATATTATTTCAGATAGGGATAAGTGTATGGGGCCCAGGATGTTCACTACCAGCTCGTTTCATTGACCTTGAACCGTTTGTGCCTTGGATCAAATCGAATATACACACTCGAAGATTATTCGAATCAGAAGATATTAATGTTCAACCTTTTAAAGATCGACATAAATGGATTTTGGAGAGACTTAAGGATTCAGAAGAATTGGCTTTAAGACCGCGTATGTGCAAAATTATGATCTAGAATGTTTTCTAATGTTAAGAAATATATACGGATACATTTAGACTAGCCTATTCGTCTAGTGTCTAGCGACCCTAACAAATAATCAGCAGTCTCCATAAATTTGTCACTAGTAGAAGTCAGATATAATATCAACAGCCTTTTACAGTCCACTGAATCATAACATCATCAAAGGCCTTTAATTCTCCACTGCTGGACATAGGCCTCTCCTTAGAAAGGAGAGTTTGGCCTACTACACCACGCTGGCCAGACCGGTTGATACTGTTTGTTTCAAATTTTCCTTCTCTTTGCTGTGATAGGGGTGATGATACTCCATATTCTTAATCCATTAGCAATGTCAAATATTTCCTAACATTTATAACAAAGTTAAATACCTGATTCAACTATTATAATTCTAGTCAATCTAAACAAAGACCGGCAGGAAGAGAAAGAAATAGTTCATGGAAAATGCAAAGACGATGACATGCTAGATGGTAAACACATCTACACGGACTCGATGACCTTCAAATCTGAAGACAAGCCATTTCATCAGCATCTCAAAGCTGTAGCTGTGTATGCAGTAAGTCTTTTAAACTTTATTATTAAGGATTTATTGATTGTAGGTGAAATATACTTCTACACATTTGGATCGGCTTGATTGCAATAATAAGATGGGCTCGTAGACAATCTGTATTGTATGAAATTTGATATCTAGATATGATGATAAATAATTATAACAATCTTCATTATCATCATCATCATCATCATCATCAACAACAACATCATCGTCATCATCATCAACATCATCATCTCAGCCAATAGACGTCCACTGCTAAACATAGGCCTCCCCCAAGGTACTCCACAACAGCCGGTCCCGTGCTACAGCTTCCCGTGACCTTCACCAGATTGCCGGACCACCTTGTGGGGGACCTACCAACGTTGCATTTCCCAGTACGCGGTCGTCACTCCAGAACTTGATGGCCCATCGGTCATCTATGATGATGACGATGGTCTACTATCTGTTATAATTTAAATATGTATTTTTCTTTTTATATTTCCAAATGAAACAATGAAAATAATAAGACTATGTATGTAAATGTATTTAAAATGTAATTTAAATGTATTTTTTATAAAATAAAGAGAAGAATAATGGAATTTATGCTTAAACAGACAATCTATACCTAGTCTTGCCATAAATATTGTAATAAAGAAAAAAGAAAATTGTTAACTGCAAATAACATTTATTACTTTTACAGTGTGTCAGTTTAATACATAAATATAAAACAATTAAAAATATAAAAAGCTTATTCGAAGTGGTCTCCATTGGCTGCAATACAGTCCTTTAAACGATGAGGCCAGTTATCAATAGAAGCACGCACTCTTTCCATGGGAAAATTCTTCACTGCCAATCGTATAGATTGTTTTAGGGACTCCAAATTATCATGGCGTTTAGAGCAAGCTGTACTCTCTAAAACTGACCACAAATCATAATCCAGCGGATTAAGATCGGGACTAGACGACGGCCAGTCTTCAGCTCTGATGAAGTCCGAAACGTTCGATTCCAACCAAGACTGCGTGGACCGAGCTTTATGACCCGGCGCCGAGTCTTGCTGGAAGGACCATACTTGGTTATTGAACATGGTGATGTTAAGGGGCTTAACTACCTTCTCAAGAATGGTATCTTGATACACTTGTGCCGATGTTTTGATACCTTTTTCACAAAAATATGGCTCAGTCACTCCTTCATAGCTAACACCCCACCAAACCATCACTGAAGTCGGATAATGTCCACGTTGCACTCTGTCGACTAATTGGGAAGCTTCCTTAGAGCTTTGAGCATAAATACGGTCATTTTGTTTGTTAAAATGTTGCTCAATTGTAAAAATTTTCTCATCCGTAAACAAAATTTTTCTGTGACCTCCCTTTGCGTACCGCTTCAGTAGTTGTTTCGATTTTACCACCCTATTCTTCTTTAAATTATCAGTTAAGAAATGGCCAGTGCGTCTCTTATAGGCTGCAAGTCCTAAGTCATCTTTTAAAATACGCGACATGGTTCTAGGTGCTATCTTCATTTCCCGAGATAAAATCTTTTGCTTTCGGACAGGATTTCTTCGAATTCTTTCCCTTACTGCTTTGACCACCTTTTTCGTACGAACACTACGTGGACGGCCAGATCTTTTTCTGTCACAAACAGAGGAGGTCTCATTGTACCTATTAATAGCCCGGTACACAAACATTTTACTAATACCAAGTGTATGGAGAGTTTTAAAAATTGCATTTGGCTCCATACCTACTTTGTGTAATGCTATCACAGCGATTCGGTTCTCTTTATCACCCCACACCATTTTAATATCGCAAAATATTTTACAATGTATTGGCGCCAAAATGAGAAAACACAATGAACAATCGTATAAAAATGACAGATTCGAAATTCAAATGTAATATTTTTTTATAATTAAGTGTAACAGTATTTATGGCCAGACTAAGTATATCTCTGTTCATGAAACTAACGACTCTAGCTAAGTAAACATTGTACAAGCATTAAAATACATTATAGATGTTGAATAGAATGAAGTTGAAATTGCTGGATGTGGCACGGGGCCGGCTGTTGATGAGAACCTTGGGGGAGATCTATGTCCAGCAGCAGATAATGATGATAACGATGAAAATGATGTCATCTCAGCGTTAAGTCTCGTGGTCCAAACCAAATATCAGAAAATAATAGAAGTTGGTGATTGTAGAACGAAATTTGAAGCAAAACACATGAATCTTATTTAGATCTCTATACCTCTTAAAGGAGTATAGGAGCTAGTTTGAACACGAGGCAATAATAAAAACTCATAAGAAAAACACATGGGTATTCTTTATCAAAAAGTAAACATTACTTATTTTTTTATTTTTAGTTATCTCTTTACGACTTGGATTACAATAAAACTCATTACACCTGCATCCAAGTTATAGCTCGCTGCAAACAAAAATCTAACAGCAAATTGGAATTCACTAAAGGGTTTGACGACTTCATCCATCCCTTTCAACCCTATGTTAAAACTTTACGACATTCGCAAGATACAGACGTCTATCCTCCTTATATATACACCATCAAGAATACTCCAGAAGCGAATAACTATGAAATACTTGGCAGCGATGTGACACAATTGATGTTCAAATTCGCATTTGTGAAAGAAGCGTACATTGAAGTAAATTTCTATGGCAATCGTTCAGATGCTTACCCAAAACCTAAATCAACAAGTAAGTTTTTTCAATCCAATCTTGAATCTCTTAGTTGATGATGATATGGTGAAGACTGCCCATCAATTCTATAAAGAGTGGTGCACAATTCATAGGCTATTCTAAACTGAATAAATTTAGAGTCACTTGTCACAAACCGTTATACATATTAGTGACAGAGGCTAACTTGCTTGTTCCTCTTAAAAACATTATCTTATTTACAGATCTATTTGGCATTTAAAAGGTAGGCTATACTCCAAGTTAAATCAAATGCTTAAAATAAGTTAAAAGTGTGTTTAATGAGACTCAAAACTGCAATAACTTCATCGTTAATCAAAGATCTTGGCTTACTCTACCATCGCCCAAACTTTCATTTTTTTTCGATATTTTCCACCTTATATCTTCTTTTAGGAGGCAAACAAATAGAACGTATGTACTGCCACCCATGGACATCTGCAACTCAACTTATCATTGTAAGACTAAATAACATTATACTTTCATTACAGCGCAGTCTGTCCCACTTTACGATCAAACTCGAGACCGTCGACCCTACAAGACTTCAACCCGGAACCCACCACGTCCTTACAGTAGTAAGGACGTGGTGGGTTCCGGGTTAATAGTAATTATAAGAATAATTTTCTGGGTATACGTCAGAAATACACAACTTTATCCGTCACGAGAAAAAGAACCACTTCAACTACGAAAGAAAGAATTGTTAAGACCACAGGTAATCCATACTGGTGGAATAAATGGTGGCGTCTACATAAAGATAAATCACCATCAGGATATAAGGACTGGTGGAAAGGATAAGTTACGAGAAGAATGCATACTTTGTCCTCTTAATTGTGGATGGTGGTGTGTACATTGTGAATTAAATGTTTATTTTATTAATCATTCTTTCTCTTTTCTTTTTGACCCGCGACGTAAAAGGTGGCAGCTATAAGTACGTCGTGTTTGTGTATTTGTCTAAGATATTGGCTACTAAGCGAATGGACCAATCACGATGTGGATTCAACTGTTTAAAAGTTAATGTGATTAGTACGGTTACGACTGTTCTTTGATTTGTTTTAGGTCTTCATTTTATAAATGTGTCATTAGAGTAGGGTTCAAAAAATTCAGTAAAATTACATATTACAGTAAGAAATACCATTAACATATTTATTTAAATTTGTTAAATAGGACCGTAAATTACATTGAAAAAGGAATATCTGTTATTGTTGTTAACGAATTCTTATTCAGGACGCTATATTTTTTATACAGAAGTGTGTGTCCAAAGACAATAAAAATATAGGGACTAGATGCATCGGGAGCGCACACTCTAGCAAGGTGGCGCTGCGATGGATTATGGTCATAACTTTAGTAATACATTCCAACAAAATTGTTTATCATTTGAATTCATTGTAATATGTTCATATTTCTATATTTCGAAAATTGTTTGTGGGTCTCAAACGTCTGGGTCTCATCCGCCACGTTAAGCTCTTGCTATTTAACTGGATGGGAACATCTATAGTGCCTGTTGAGTACGATGGAATGAACAAAGTCGAATACTTTAAGCAACAGTATACCGTAGGGAACAAATGTGCAGATGGGTTGATCTTATTTTAATTATTTATTTTATTCGTTTCTTGGCCTACCAACATTTTGTTTAAACCGATACTTACAATTTACGTCAAAGTTTACATTATTATTAATAATTTTACTGCATTATAGTTACTAAATTACAACAAAATTAAATTAAATCAAGACTAAGTTATCCCTTCTTTGCATAATGATGGAAATTTGCATCATAACATTTTATCAGGAAGAATATTTTTTATTTATTTTGGGACATATTGTGACAACACATGATGATGTAAATTACCGTCATATTGTTTGTCACACAATTCATATTTTTTTTATAATAGATTTTTTTTAAATATTTTCCTTTTAATTTAGAGCATTAATTACATCACCTATTTTATTTAAGAAAAGTAGAAAAATCATGCAAAGAAGGGTTATATTGTTAACATTAAATAACACAGTATTGACAATTTTTTGACATAAAACAGAAAATGTTTGTTTTTACAAAAATTCGCGTATTATTCTGCAGAACTTGTCAAATGAATCAGAATGCACGTCCATAAGATCACTGTAGCCTTTTAACAACTTATGTACATAGTCGAGACACGATAGAGTTGCTTCCAAGTACTGTTCTACGAAGCAGATGGTAGAGGGGATTAGCAGGAGCAGGGAGATATCTTACAGGTACACAAATTAAGAACCTGCTGAGTAGGTAGGTCTTATCTTATAGTAACTAACTAACTTAGCAACCAACTCAGCAAAAGGAAATCCAGTACTGGACATTAACTTACCCCAAGTTTTAACACAATAAGCAGTTTTATCTATACATATGTCTAAAAAACACTATTCAAAAATGTCATCAACATCAACAGCCTTCTATATTCCACTGCTGGACATTGGCCTCTCCTTAGCAAGGAGGTTTTGGCCTACTATACCAAGCTGGCCAGACGGGTTGGAATAGAATTTCCTGAATATTTTTGTTCCCTTAGTCACCTTTTACGACACCCACGGGATGAATAGGGGTGGTAACATTACGTATTCTAAATCCGTTACCACCTTGGAAAATATAGTATATTTTATTTCTTAAATGAAACCATTTTTGTCCATCAAAATATTTCATCGTGGTCAGCACAAGCAACATTGAAATTTGAGTTAAGGGCTCGCACAGCTATAACGTATTTATATAGTGCGCACAAACAATATTGTAATTTAATCTTTGTTTTTATAGTCCTTCAGTATGGGCTTGATAAGAAGGTTCAAAGTCACCCAAAGAGCAATGGAGAGTTTTTTTGCGTGATAGAATCAGACATGAGGAGATCTGCAGACGAACCAAGGTCATCAATATTGTCAGTAAAATTGCTAAAGTTAACTGGCAGCGGGAAGGCCACATTACACGCAGAAACGATAGCCGTAAGGTTCTGGAGCGGCGTCCACGTGCTGGGGAAGGCAGCGTTGGTAGGCACAAGGTGGTTCGACGACCTGGTAAACGCCGCGGGAAGCTGTTGGATGCGGACGGCACGGACCGGCTGCTGTGGAGAACCTTGGTGGAGGTCTATGTCCAGCTGTGGACGTATTTTGGCTGAGATGATGATGATGATGATGATAGAGAATATTGAGTTGATCTGCCAATAACGATTGGGCTACACTTTAAGTAAGTTCCACTACCACTAAACAAACAGTTGAATCAAAATCGTAAATTTTAAACAACATTTGATTGTGACTTACTAATGTACTTTTTCTGGGTTTTCTGAAGGATTATGCATATTTGCAGCACTAAAGACTTACCTTTTATCTTTTATATTGCTTTTTATAGAACTCCTATTAATAATGGTAAGCAAAATTAAGGATTATTTAAAAACAAACTACCAGTCCAAAACCAAGCATCTTCTCACCCTATTCTCAAATTTTATTGTAATTTGCGCAATCAGATTTCTTCGTTCTCAATCCTCAATCATACATCAATGGACTGCTAACTTCTTTTTCTAGCCTCTTTCGCACATACTCTTTCTCGTCCATCCATTTCTAGTTCATTTGAAACTACAATATAGTATTACTTGCGATTTGTCCAACAATTTGATTATAATAGGTAATTTCAGATGCTACTGTGCGTTAAAACAGAAAGAATGTAAAATATTCAGATTCGCTGATCCCTGTACCCTGGTTTGAGGTCTTAAGACTGCTCTAAGAGTGTTTATATTTTCTTCATCAACATCCTTTAGTGGGCCATTGCTGGACATAATTTTTTCCTTGTAAAGAGAGTAGGCCTAGCTTTTGGACACAAAGGCCAAACAGGTTGCTATGCGGTTTATGTCAAGTTTCACTTGTGCAGCGCTGTGGCGACCCTAATTTTGATTTCACAAAACCCATGGGTAGAATAGGATAGTGACACTCCGTGCTCTTAAACCGTTATAGGTTATAAGTA
This sequence comes from Hypercompe scribonia, assembly GCA_949316085.1. Classification (NCBI taxonomy): domain Eukaryota; kingdom Metazoa; phylum Arthropoda; class Insecta; order Lepidoptera; family Erebidae; genus Hypercompe; species Hypercompe scribonia. The sequence goes on along the minus strand of OX438991.1, from coordinate 1,241,187 downwards.
AATCAATATGCCTTGTGTTATTGTTTGTGAAGGAAAATGCTAACATCACTTCATGGTGGTTACAAACATTAAAAAAAATATATTTCAATTTCGGCCTCATCCCATGAGCACCCAATATTATTTGAATGTAAAAACACCCTATGTGTTAATCCAAGATGTCAGCTACCTCCATGCCAAATTTCGACACAATTGACCATTTGAACGTGAAGAAGCAATACACACTCTGACACTTTTGCCTTTATAATATTATTCTGATTTCATTTGAGTTTCATCTTCTACAGATAAAGTTTTGTAAATGTCATCGTTATAATGTAGGTAGTAATTTTTTTTTAGGTTATAATATTTTGGAGCAAACGATATCAGATGGAGAATATCAAATTGAGTAACTGTCAAAGATTTTATATTGAAGAGGAGGTAAGTAATGAGCTTGTTCGTACATCATCATTGTACTCGTAATATTGCTCAAAAGTTCTTATAAAGATGGATTTTAGTAATGTCTCTATTTCAACCTTACTGATCATATTAAAAACTCTAAGTCAAAGATTAAAAGAACGATAGTTTTTAGTTTAAGATCCAATTATCTAACTCTAATATTAGTAAAACGATTTGTCTTAATTGCTTTTACTCAATTTCCCTAAACTTCGAATCTAATTCGAGCAGAATCGTTTTCGTCTTCTGAATTGGCAAAACTTTATGATCACACAGCTATTTACCACAATTGGATGAGACAACTTTCAATAAACGTATAAAAGGGCCATTCTATCATCACGTGTTTTATATATTTGCTAGGTAGTGAAGCCACGCTGAGTTTAGCACGAGCGGGCCGGCTCGACTGGGACAGTACAACCCTCCCACAGAAAACCAACCTAAAGCGCCAGCATCCGTGTTGTCGTGTTTCGTTGGTGAGTGTGAGACCAGAGACCCATTGATGCAGGGGTGACAGTTATCGTGGTAACTGTGTAAGCCTTATACTGTCACGATGACTGTCATGCCTTTTACATCCCTAAGTGGGGTGTGAAGAAGCATCTCACAGGGCCGCCATAGTGTGGGTCACTATACTGCATTGTCTGCATTTGCGATGAGTATGGTGATCACAACTCTTGGATTCTATTCATGCTTTCCATCAGGCAGAGTAGAGTCACTTTGACAGGCTCTTACCACAAGGAAAAAAAAGATGAGAATTTTACTATCGTAATTGTTAGGCGAAAAAAATATTATAATAAAATACTACAATCAGAATCCAGTAATTCAGGTTTTTCTTTCCAGCTGTATTCGAAACGGTGGCGCCCGAATCGTTATGATTGCTATCACGTTCGGTACAGTACATGTGCTTTTGCGCCCGGCATGACACTAGTCTACTACATTGAAGGTAAATTCTCTCTGGTTAGTAATAAAACTTATGTACCTATCATCATGATCATCATCATTCCAGCCAAAATACGTCCACTGCTGGACATAGGCCTTTTTTTGTTTAACGTGTGGCAACCCTCTCGGGCCGTCACCCCACCGGGGTTTTACGGCGGGATGGTGTGTCGGAATCGGACCGACTAAAACCATACGGTGTGCCACTCTGCGCCTGACATAGGAGGGATCCGGGAACAGCTGTTATTACGACATCCAGATACCCCTAGCGCCTGTCCGCTAAAAGCGGGCACCATCTGCCGATAAACTCTCTATTTAGGCGACGTACGACACACGCGCACGTCACCTCCTCGCGCCTGGCCAATATAGCGGATGGAGGGGAAAACCCGTCCCGTCCATCCGCGGCCACACTCAAGGCGGCATGAGGCGCTGGTATGCGCGCCTCCGCCGCCCGGTTCGCCGGCGGTGAATTGGGTCCGAGTGGAGATCGTCCTCCCGAGCCCTCTCCACTGCCTCCTTCCGCGAAATTACATCTTCGCAGAAGGTTGCAACCGCGGTAAAACAACTGTCGCTACCGTCCATGGAGCGTATGACGGCCGGTAGCTAGAGATCTCCTCCAATAACTGCAGTGAGGACCCGACGCTGCGCCGCCCCCAAGGTTCTCCACAACAGCCGGTCTCGTGCCGCCCGCATCCAGCAGCTTCCCGCGACCTTCACCCGGTCGTCGGACCACCTTGTCTTGGGTCTCATTCTCTACGTACCTATATCTTACACAAACATTTCTTAAGAAATCTAACTTAAGTTTGAAATATAATTAACAGTAGATACTGCTATTTAAAAGAATTAATGTTAAATATTGAGCAGCGTGATATAGCGAGCCAAAATCTCTTTTCTATGGACACAAATATGTTTGTTAACTACCGCGGTGACGCAGCGGTACTGAATGCGACTACTGTGCTTGAGATCTCGGATTCGATTCCAGGGTCGGATCAACTGTTTGTATAATCTGCAGTTATTTGTTTCGAAGTTTGAGTGTTTTCCTCGATACTTGTGCTCACTTTCCGCTCGATACATCCACTTTCAACCTTTCGTGGCCTGGATTATGTCTAGATTAAAAAGAAAGCTAACTCAAAAGGCCTATGAAATGGACGAAATGGATGAACTGGAATTAGAACAGAAAGGTGGGGATCGATGGGTGCTGGAGAGAATTACAGATGAGAAAGGATTAGTCTTGAGACATCGTAAGTAAAGGGTGGACCACGAACTAGTTAACATTTGAAAGAATCATATAAAAAACCATTTGATATAATTTATAAATTGTTATATAGATCTGGACTTCTAGGTGGCCATGAAGTGTCACCTCGTATGAAAATCAGCTTTTCCGGAAACATGTCTTTGACCACCGGCAGTGACTCATTGAATGTGTGACAATTGGCTACATCTTATTGAAACCATCTGTTACGGTGGTAGCCAGCGAATTCAAGTTGCATTGATCATTGCTCTCCAACGCGCATAACGATTCTCAGCAAAGACTTTAAATTGAGTAAAGGTTGGTAAGTCACTGAAATCGTTGTTACTAATGTTGAGTTCCCATTGTTTTCGCGTCTCAGGATCTAACTTAAAAGTCACAATATGAATAATAATAACATCCCACGTGGACACATCTATTTTTAAATTAGTAAGCGCATTTAGACAATCAGTTGTAACGTCTAACAAACCCTTTAACGCTGTTGCCGATTCGATTTGCAAGCGTTTTTGAGTGAACAAACGAGTTAAAATGCAGTTAGCCAAATACCGTTTGTTATTATAGCGTTTAAATAAAAGCTCCCAACATTGAGTATAGTTCGCCTCAGTTATGGGTGTATGTCTTATGAGTTGTTCAGCTTCCCCAGTGAGGTGGCTCTTTAGATAATGCAACTTTTGTACATTGTCTAGTGAGTTATTATTATGTACGAGAGAAATAAATAAATCGTGGAACGTTATCCACTCCTCGTATTTACCAGAAAATGTTGGTATCGCAATTCTAGGTAGTTTCACTACCCCACTAGATTTATTCATACTCGTAGTGTCACTTAATTGTAGTGAGGGTACTTTTACAACATTGAACTTGTTTAACATTGCTTTCATCAAACATTTACATATTATGTAGTTATCTTCCGCAGTATCGTAAATATCACCTACCTGTTTTTCGACATCCTCTAGTTTAAAACGCTCATCTAATTTAGTGTTTAATACTTAAAAGATTCCCAAACCCTTCCTAACAAATCTAGTCTGGTTTCAACATATTCTAAGTTAATCTCTCTTTGCCACATTTTTTATAATTGACAAGTGCCTTAGATATAATGTTTCTTTTAACCTTCAAAACATTAATTAAGCCTTCCATTTTGTTATTAACTTTTCAGTGAGATATTCTATGTGACAAGTAATACGGTGAAAAGTTATCAAGAATTAATAAAGGTTAAATTTTTAAAGGTAAAACTATTCTAAGTGTTGGCTATTTGGTAAAATTTTTACAAGTGTTTAAGAAATAATTCAAATCGGGTAGAAAACGGACATAGACTCTACGTTCCCCCGTTTTTTATAAAATATTCTAAGTCCTAAACTAACATGCACAAATTTAATACACAAATACAATAACAAATTTTTTTAAGTCTAAAGTTAAAATATAAAATTGTTCTAAGTCCAATATTTCTTCCAAATATTGTATGTTAATTAATGACTTCACGATAATAAAGTTCAAAATTGCTTGACTTGAAATTTGCACTGTCTTCTTAAAAAGTAAATAAATTGTACTCACAGAACTGCACCGCACACAAACTTGTTGATGCCGTTGAACTGCCTGAGACGCCCTCTATAGGCGACCACTTGAAGTGCACGTATCTTGTCGTCACGGACGTGACACACCGGATGCTTCTTCACTTTGTGTGGAGGTAGCGCCCTCTATCGGCGACACCTTGTACTAGTCCGCCGGTTAGCTTACCACCGTAGGGCGTAACTATCACCGCTGCTGCGGGGTCCGTGTACTCTTCCGCAGCGATCCACTGCGAGTATCACGGGGGTAGCGAGCCAACTTGGGCACCGCTTATTCAAAAACGCTTGTCGATCCGGCTCGAAGGATCAATGTTAAATGCCGTACTAGCACTTAATGTGTTGTGTACACTAGGGGGTTACTTGTTTTCCAAAATAAAACCACTGTGAACTGATCTGCTGATGTGATAAGCCATTTATTTTATTGTTTTTTCATACACTCGTGATAACCTTTATATTGTGCTCAGTAAACAACGATATCGCGATTCAGAGAACCAATACAGCGCCATCTAGTTAGGCAAAGACAACATAGCTTGTATTGTGTTCTGCGTTCATCGTGGACCTAATTATAGGTTTGTTTTCGTCTTAAACAATAATCTGATGTTGAATTTGAAAAACTAGTGATTTAGGAGCTTTCTTTAGTCTGACTCTTATTTCGCACCATTTCTCCTTTAGGATTAAATGATGGATGAATTGGAGTCAGCAACAAAATATTGGTAGGAATGTTATATTTAGGTAAGTATACTTAAATAAAATCATTAGACAATAATATTCATTAAAAACTAATAGTTTAGATCAGAGATTTATATAATTAATTAATATTATCACATATCTCCATATGGTGTCGGGTTAAGAATACAGATTAATTCTACCCCTATTTATCCCGTAGATCTCGTAAGAACCGACTGACGAAGCAAACTATACAGGTTAAAAACACCATAAAGAAAAGAAAACTTGAAACAAACTATACCAACACGTCTGGCCAGTGTGGTATATTTGGTCTAAAGACAAATCATACCGCAAAGGTTGACACTAATATCTTTGCTGTGTTCATTTGATATATAGCCAAGTTCCTATATAAAGCCAAAAGTATTCTGGAGTGGCGAACACATACCGGAAAGCGGAGTATATGAGCAATTGTTGTGAAGAGTCGTAGGGGCCTATATCCTGCACTGAGCGTCCTTCGACTGAGATGAAACTTACTTATCTATCCTTTCCACCAATCCTTGTCCAGGATTGGAGATCCCGCAGTGTGGAAATACCACCATTTATTCCACCAATAAGCAGTCGACAAACTCACGTTCTGTCCTTTTTGTCGTTTTGTTCGTCTTGTTGTGGTTGTGATGGTCTTATATGTTATAGATCTTGTTGTATAGAAATGATGAAGAAACCACATCAATTTCTGTTTATAGTAGAAGGGTTGAGGCCGGTGTTTTGTACGAGTTTTATATGGTCGACGCCATCGAGTACAGCTGTAAATTTTGTGATAATCCAGTTTCGCTGTAACAGAAGCATAATGTAAGTGATTATTACTCATACTTGTCTCATCATCATTGTTCGAGGATTTTCCTAACTTAGGTTGATTGCTTTATTTTTTTTCTGTGGAGTATCTGCCATCAGTCCTCCTTAAATCAAGTATTAGGCGATATCGAAGCTCTGTAGCTAAACTATTATCGCATTATATAGAGATTCAGCTACCCGTACCGCTTGCCACAGATGTTCGTATGGGAACCAGGACCGATGTCTCAACATGCTCACCCATCTAAACGTTGACCTGCCCCATTCTATTTTATAGGAAGATATCGTTTTATTGTAAAATACTAAAAACTTACTGGTTGTTTCCGTAGGTGTGTACGCATCACTTCGATTTCCAAAGAATTGCACCTCAATAAGGGCCCGTTCTTCAAATTCGAATCTAAAGATTAGATGAGTAATATCGGTTCCAATCACTTCGTACTCATAGTTCTCCCAATTATCTTTTAAAGTGTGCACATATGGTAGGTAGACATCTTGATTTGATGAAGGGTTTACAGGTAAAACTTTAACATAAGGTTGAAAAGTATCGGTCTCTTCGAAACCTTTGGTGTATTCCAGTTTGCTGTCAGATTTTTTATTACATTTTGCAATTACTTGAACGCAAGTGTAATGAGTTTTATTATAGGCTCTGTCATATAGTGACAACTGAAAAAAAGACATGATTTAACCGCTTCCTTTCAAAGAGTAAATTCTTAAAAGCTGTAAGAGTATCGTATGGGCCGACTGATGGAACAGATTACTAAGTACAGCAGTACTGCAAAGAATGGAAAAAACTTGAAATAATCACTATATATTCTTTTTAAGGAGAAGCTCTTTTCTTAGTCCTACAGTAGACTATTAGCAAAAAGAAGAAAAAAAAAACAAATCAAAAGTGAAAAAATAAAAATTGATACAATCTTTGATACCTAATATTCTTTCTAACCTACAACAACGAACTTCTTGACAAATTTTGTGAGGGACATCCAAACTGTTCATATGGTAAGTTTGCTGTAAACTTACTCCATATACAGCAGTCGCCTTTATTGCTTTTCGATTCACTTCATATTTAGTCGTAAACTCAGTGACTTCCTTGTAAATAAGCTGATCGCTTCTCATGTTCTCTTCAGTGCATTTACCATGAACAGTTTCTTCTTCTTGATCGCCTTTTAGTTTCACTATAATTAGAATTATTTTTAAGTTACATTAATAAAAGACATTTACATGATCTCGGATTAGTAAAACCTGTATATGATTTAGTTTGATTTTCTTCCAAAACCGACATTACTTGCAAAGCCTACATATGTCAGTAATGAATTGTTTAAGTGCCTCGAAACTGAGCATCTCTAGTTTCAGTAAACCGCAGAACAAATCCAATTTTAGTTATAGCTTTTATTATCATACGTTCTATTTGCCCAAGGTTTCAAACAGGTTATACCGTTCGTAGTCACCAGTGTACCTACTGGTGTCAGGGTAATAGAAAATATTATAACCTTTTAAATAGTTTTATCACGAATAAGTTCCGCTGTACAACGAAAAGCATGTGACTGGGTAAAAACCACAAATTCTAAAAACAATTATAGGTATTAGCTGTCAGCATATACCAGACCTATATTATTAACAGCATACAACCGTTTTCTATCATACTTACACAAAGTAATTGAGCAATACAAATTACACAAAATTCCCAATCAATACTCACGCGGTCTCAAAACCAAACTTTTGTCAGTAAGTCTCGACAGCATCCACTTATCTCGATACCTCTCAGGCCTTACTCCAATACTTTCTGGTTCCAGCAAATAACGTCGAGTTTCCATTTTAGACATTACCCAGGGTACGAAAGGTTCAAAGTCCATGAACCGAGCTGGCAACGAACACCCTGGTCCCCATACACTCAATCCCATCTGACGGGTAAACAAAAATTAAGCTTACGTAGTTTCAGCAGATGACTAGATGGTAGATTCAGTATAATTATCTGAAAGTTTTTAAAGAAATAGGGGGTAAATGAGAAGATGGACTACTAGACGCAAAGTGACTACCGTCATGACCACCTGCAACTCAAGAACCACAAATGGGTTGCTGCCCTTTGAGTATTTTCTTATATTCCTGAACAGTTGTTTCCGGTTGAGCAAATTCTGTATAACTTATTCCTGACCTAAATTCTTAGAAGGAATAAAATTTGCAAAACATTTTTGAATATCGAACCCAACGAAATCATAATTTTTTGCCAATATTAAACCCGTTATTGGATTAGGAGAAGAAAGGGACACCTTACTTTTATCTTTGCCTCACTTATGGATAACTAACTGTTTATAATATTCACACGCGGTTTATGAGTAAAGAAGAAAATCCTCACCAACGTATATTTTCCATCAGCGTATTGAACCAGCGCCATGCCGGGTTCAAAAACACATGTTTTTTTGTTGAAACGAACTTTATAGCAATGATAGTGCTTTGGGCGCATCCATTTCGTATCCAACTGAAATGAAAAAAACTTCCTCACTTCTGGTGAAATACAACTCTGGTTGCATTTTTTTACTTTTAAAAGGTTTTATACTATTTGAGGTTTATATCAATGGTTGGATGGTCGTACTCGTATTCTAATAATGGTACACATAGGTTTGCGCTAACCACTTATTAGGCGTAACGTTACAAAAAAAATGTAGATAACTCTAAAATAAAATATACAGTTGCTTAGTTTCAAAGTAGGTAGAGCCTTTTTTTTAACGTGTGGAAATCCCCTCGGGCCGTCACCCCACCGGGGTTTACGGCGGGGTAATGTGTCGGAATCAGACTAAAACCACACGGTGTGCCAGTCTGCGCCTGACATAGAAGGGATCCGATAACAGCTGTTATTACGACATCCAGATCCCTCCTAGCGCCTCCACGCTACCGCGGGCACCATCTGCAGATAAACTCTCTATTTAGGCGTCGTAAGGCACACGCGGAAGTCGCCTCCTCACGGCTGGCCACTATAGCGGATAGAGCAGGGGCAGCGAACGAAAGGTCCACTATCGAAACTAGGTAGAACTTGCGCTATGGTAACCAGACTCCTGATAAACGATCAAAATCAAGAACGGAGTGGCTCGACTAGGGTAGTAATACCCTAGTCGAGAATATCAACCTAAGTGATAGCGTCTATGCTGTCGTCTTTCGTTGATGAGTGCGAGATCGCAGACCCATTGATATAAGGTGACAGTTATCGTGGTAAGTGTGTGAGCCTTACACTGTGGCAAAGATTATTATGCCTCTCACGTCTCCAAGCGGGGCGTGAAAAATCATCTCATTAGGCCGCAATAGTGGACTCAAACTATAGTTCTAGGGTTAATTCCTGTTTACTTACTATACATTCACATCACTATTAAAATTACGAAAAAAAAATTTATTTCATTGAACGTGCTAATCTCAAGAATAATCTCTACTGGTTCGAACTAGCGTGTGTGTATGCGTAGCCAGTGTTGTGCAAGCCATTTATCGGTAAAGGCTAGACAACATCACACTACCTTAAATAAGAGTCGAATATCAATGAAAAATATTGTATGAAGAAAATGGAGATAAATATATTGAAAGACACTGACAAAGTTACGCAGGTCAGCTAGTATAGAATAATAGAACAAGTATCTGGATAACCGTTTTCCTTTTTTTTAAAAAAGACAACGCTCGCACTGCGATTCAATCCTGTATCGCGGGGGACTTTACAAACATACAAGAAACGGACACAAAGAACACCCAGACTCCGAACAACAATTTGTGGATCACACTAAGTTTTGTCCCATGTGATGTTTGAACCCACAACACTCAGCGCAATAGAGAGCGGCGTGGCGACCGCTTAAACCACTAGGTCAACCGTGCAGTCAAATATTCTCTGTTTGGCAACACAATGATCGTCACCAATTTATATTTTCATATTCCATTGACAATCAAGTGGAAAGCTCAAATTTATTTATATTGCCACAGATATGGCCGTTGAGGCTTATAATAATGATAAACAGCGAAATAAAACCCTGGGTCGATTTAATTAACGTGAAAATTCGTAAATTTGTCACATTTAATCTGTACCGAATGTTTCAAACTGTCAGTAGGGATAAATACAAGACAAGTATATCTGACTGATAAATTATTCTGGTTGTTGAAATGATTTACTTTGTACATCTCCGATAGAGCCGTCTGATTCTAAACTAGGCAGAGCCCATTCTAAGGTAACCAGATCACTGATAAACATATCTATATACTTCTAAATACATACGTACCATAGGCAAATTACACACAAATACAAAACACTTGATCGTGCTTATCCAACAATAATATAATAGTATAATAATAATATACTAATACAATCAATAATAAGCGTGGGTAGGCCCTCCACTAGATGGACCGACGACATAGTCCGAGTCGCGGGGAGCCGATGGATGCAGTTGACGTCCAGCCTTACGGCATGGCGTTCCAGGAGGGAGGCCTATGTTGTAGCAGTGGATGTCTTCCTGCTGATGATGATGATGATGATGATGATGAAAACAATCACCCAATGCCATCTAGCCCAAACTAAGCAGAGCTTGCGTTATGGTTACTAGGCAACTGGTGTTAATTCTTTTTTTAAATAAAATAATATTTTTTATAACATTTCAAACACCTGACACACCATATTTTCTAGTACCAAAGCAGGTTCAATGCATCTTTTGCTGAAATTGCAGCCCAAACAGTTGCCATGGAAAAATGAAGTGACCTCTCGTGTTTAGCTTTCGGACTTTCACTGCTTCAATACCTGCAATTCTGTCTGTTTACATGTCCGTTAAGGTGAAAATGGGCTTCCACAACGCGAAATAAGCGTTTCATAATAGGAAGCGAATTGTTGTTTAAATAAAATTGTTTTACACAATAAATGCGCTGCGGCCCCGTGGAGGGATCCATTGCGACAAAATTGCCGAGAAACAAGCTAGCTAGGTCAGGCCCCTCCCCTTGCGTCCCATGCGGCGTTTGTTTGCGTGGGATGTTAGATTCAAATGTTAACGAATTCTTGACCCGACCTGTACATAGAAAACACCATTACTGCGATACAAATATTTGCAGATCACACAAAAATTTGATCCGACCCGTGAATCTAACCTGAGACCTCAACTTCAGCAGTCGCACGCGTCCTCGCTGCACCACAGGTCGTCATAAATATATACATATTATACATGGAAACACTAAGACCAAGTCAAACATTAAATATTCACGCACACCGATGTTCAACTCACAAACAAGTTTGTGAATAGAATAAATGTACATACTGTGATGGAACTTCTAAAATTATATCTCATACGATACTTTCAAAGGGCATAAGCAGATATTTGATAATTGCCAAGTTACTTACATCTTCTATAAAATAAAACGCCTTACATTCACCTAACTTGACGTCGTCCATTCGAAACAGAATTTGCTCAAGTATTTTACTTCCTGAAACAATTAAAATGGTAAGAAACTCTACATAGTGGTTAAAAGAAACCCCATGTATGCCAATCCTACTAGGAAATGTAATCATTTTTAGCCAAGAGCACAGAAAGTCATGAAAAGAAATTAAGCCATTTTATATATATTTTATTTTTAAAGTCAACTTGAGGTCAGTGGGGGCACTAAGAATAAATCTTGTGTCACGAGGGATTTTACAAACATACATGAAGCGAACGTAAGGGACACCTAGACTCAGAACAACAATTTGTGGATCACACAAAGTGTTGCCCCATGAGAGGTTTGAACCCTCAACAGGACAGTAAGTGGTGTAGTGTTTTAAAAGATCACCATCTTTTAAAACACTACACCATCCGTGCAGTCCATATTAGGTCTTCATCATCATCAACAGCCTTTTACAGTCCACTGCTGGACATAGGTCTCTCCTTAACAAGGAGGTTTTGGCCTACTACACCACGTTGGCCAGACGGGTTGGAATAGGGCTTGTTTCAAGTTTTCCTTCTCTTTGTTATGCTGTTGTCTTGCATTAGATCTTAGAAGGAAATAAATGAGCTGTAGAAACAAGTAAGAAAACTCACGGTTAGAGTACCCAATTGCAAATATCTCTGTATTTTTTTGCGTCACATTACTGAATCTGAATGGCCATCTCAGCATGTTACCTGAAACACACATAAACATATACTTTAAATAAGTTACCCCCAAATCCTGCTGTCAATTTGCTATCTATTCGATCGATTTTTATTTTAAGAGTGAGACACGTTTAAAATTGAGTACAGAAACGATGTAAAAAAGCATTCGTTGTTATAGTAGTTTTTATCAAACAAGGGATGAAAATACTTTGGACTGAAAACCATTCAATTACTAGTTAACAGTAGTCAGCTAATATTTACAGTAGAAAGATACAACACTAGAAAGAAAACCGACACTTTCAGGAACATAGGTAAATAGGAGCAGAAGAAGGAATGAACTTTCAACTTAATTACCGTGTACCGAGGTTTTCTTTTTCTTTAAAACAACAACGCTCGCACTAGGAATATATCCACGGATGACTTTACAAACATACATGAAACGGACACAAAGAACACCCAGACTCGGAATAACGACTTATGAATCACAGAAAGTGTTGTCCAATGTGGGATTTGAGCCCACAACACTCAGCGCAGTAGAGATATTAGTCTTTTAGTTATTTTATCTCTGCTGTGAATTGAAACGTAACTCTTATGTCATTTGTGTTAAACCATCTAGTTTAAAATAAAAACAATTTCAATTTGAAGGAAGAATTTGTGAAGTTTAATGGATTATAAGGACAGTAATGTGAAATTTGCCACCTTTTTGAAACAGACGGCATGCGTACGCGCATAAATATATATTTTTCTCACATTCTTCTATTTTCAAAAAATATTTTGTTGCTGTAACCTCTTTAAAGGGTGAAATGAGGATAATATCGTCTACTTGTTATTACCATGCTTAAGTCCGACAATAATAGTATGAACTAAAAAGCAACCCTATCCATTCGAACTCTTGTCTACACTACCCAATCCACCCATGGAAGTAATATTGTTTTTCATTAGAAGCAGCGTGGCTTATTGTTGGCTTTAAATGCGCCTCTGCTTATCCCTTCAAGGACATAGGCGAGAGTATATAATTTTTACAAAACAATTATTTAAAAATAAAGTATCAGCTTAGCTTTGGCTACCTCGGTGGCGCAACGGTAGCGAATGTGGCTGCTGTGGTTGAGATCTCGGGTTCGATGCCCGGGTCGGATCATATTTTTGTATGATCTACAAGTATTTGTTTCGGAATTTAGGTATTTTCTATGTATGATATGTATGTATTTGTGTAAATGTAAAATATAGTATTTTGTTTTTTGTAAATACATACTTATTATACATAGTATCATACATTAGTATTCTATTAGTCAGTGTAGCTATCATAGTACAAGCTCCGCTTAGTTTGAAACTAGATGGCGTTGTGTGTCAAATTTTTGAAATTTTATTTATTTACTAAAAAGAAATAAAATATTTTTTACCTTCAAACTTTTTCAAGTCATATTCTAGGTGTAAGAAGGCTATTGTGGTCAATGTTTCGTCGTTATATTCTGGGTGTATTATTATTTTCTCCACTTTAGCGTACCAGGCTTCACTTTTCTTTGTCAAAAACATCACGTATGTGTCATTTCTGTAATTTACACATGTCACATCAAAAATCTACAAATAAACTAGCTGACCCGGCAAACGTTGCTTTGCCATATAAATTATTTCTAAGTAATTTGAGCGGGATGAAAAATGATTAAATTACTAAAATGGCTATTAAAAAATAAGGGTTGATCGTAGAAGGGTGAAAATTGAGGATTTTATGTATTTTTGTATGTTGTATCATAAAAAAATAGAAACTAAAAATTTTGTCTAAAAAAAAACAAAAATTTAGGGTTGTACTACCCCTAACATTTAGGGGGATGAAAAATAGATGTTGGCCGATTCTCATAGATACCGGATAAGCACAAAAAATTTCATCAAAATCGGTCAAGCCGTTTCGGAGGAGTATGGCAACGAAAACTGTGACACGAGAATTTTTTATATTAGATGTACTCATTTATTGTAGAATATTATAACTATTGTTTTAAATAATAAATGACACAACCCAAGATTTGACAGACGTCAAAGTGGAATATCCAAAACCGACTAAAATGACATGGCATCATGTCGTAGATTTCCTTGCAATAAATCCATCTATTGTAAGAAATGGTGATATTGATGTAATCCTAGCTTATTCAGCTACAGAGCAGCTATTTCCAAACGGAGACCAACCAATTACGCAGGAGATATTAAAGTGTAGAAGTGTGTATGCAAATACAGGTACACTCTCTGTTCCCTCACTCTCACAATCCTATGGTACAGCTACCCGACACTACCAAGGAGGGATCAGGCGCAAGATCAACAGTTTTACGTGCCCTCCAAAGCACGGGGGTTAAGGCCCCAAAAAGTCAATAACATTTTATTTGAAGCTCAATCCGGGAATGGAACTAAAGAACGGTAGTCGCATACACGAACCGCTAAACCAACGAAACAGTGTGGATGAAAGAAAAGTCTAAGCTAAGAAGAAAATCCTCTAAGACGGCAGAAGACTTTTGTGGTCTCTTAAAAATCATTGCATGGTGGTTTGGTGTCTCTTGAACCTCGACCTTTTTTAATTCCAAAAGATGCGCAAGCAACCGCCTCTATTATCGGAGTTATTATTTCAGTTCCTTTCCACTTCACTTTCTGCCGCCTCTGCCGCGTGAATTCTCTGTGCAATACCAAGGAACACACTCTCATATGTGTCCTACTGTGTATGTACTTTAATTTACAAACTACTGAAATTAAAGGTATTTGCCAGTATTATATACCTTACTTTTTCCCAATTGTACTTATTCAACGACGCCATTCCCCTTGCATCAGCAATTCCTTTTTTATCCGATATCATGATCACGGGAATCAGTCCTACAGATATGTTCTGATCTGAATGCAAATAAAAAACATATTAGAATATTCAACACAGTACAATGTTTTTTTTTAATTATTATTTCTATATGATAAAAAAACATCTTCGGAACATTAAACTTGTTAGTAGCTTATAATTTAAACTCAAATCTCTGAACGAAAATTGAAATACTTCTTGTACGTAGTCTGTAGTTCATATTGACTCATAAATATTATATCTACTTTGCTATGAATTTGGTTTCAATGTCTAAGTTCGTCACCTCATTTAAATATAAGAGAAGAGAAAAAAATCTCCTTATATTACGAAAGATTAAAATATGTAGCAAAAAGTCTATCAAGAACATTGATGATCTTCGTAAGATCTACAGTAGAAGAAGAAGAAACTTACTAAAATATATCATGATAGAAAAAAGACACTGATCTTATAGACCCCTCACGGCTTTTTGAACTTCTTACTTACATTGTCCACCAAGTCTTAAAACACCAAGCCAGGGTACAGGCGTCCACTTCAGCGAGGTCTGTTGTAGGTACGGTTTTATTTTTGGCCGTACTTTGGCATCTTAAATCAAATTAAATATCTTAAGTATGACTGTTTTTAGTGTTACTACCCCTACTCATCCCGTGCGTGTCGTAAAAGGCGACTAATGGAACAAAGTATACAAGACAACATCATTACAAAGAGAAGGAAAACTTGATTCAAACCCTATTCCAACCCGTCTGAACAGCGTGGTATAGTAGGCCAAAACCTCCTTGCTAAGGAGAGGCCTATGTCCAGCAGTGGACTGTAAAAGGCTGTATTTTATTTGAGATTTAAATTCATTGTTCTCATTACCAAAGCACAAATCTCTCTTCTCTCACCACTACACTAATACTGATGGTTTCGTCCAGAACGGAGGTTTTAAACCGAAGGAAGAACGAAGAGAATAATTTGGAAACAATCCAATGCTCTCCATATTAGTGGTAATAAGATCCCAATAAGTAACCTACCGTAACCGCGTGATGACGAAATAAGGATACAGAGTGACATCACTGCTATTTCTCCCGTGGGTGTCGAAAGAGCCGATTTGACTAGCGACTAAGGAGGTAAAGTACGCATGACAATAGCATTTCAAGGAGAAAGAAAACTCGACACAAACTCTATATAAAAATAGGTTTATATCCAACACTATAGGCTAGATGACACCTGAGTCAAATTAGTTACTTTTTATCATCTGTCAAAACGACAATTTCGTATGAAAAATGTACTAAATACAAAATTGTGACGTCACTATTGTAGACTACTCAATTGAACAATATATTTCACTGTATATTTGATTGAAATTCGTAATAGTAATAAAAAGCTATGTTAATCGTATTTGCCGAGATGTTGCGCGATATTAGTTTTAATGAAGCGGACATTGGTATTTATTTACGATACAATCATTTACCCAATTATAGTCTCCAGATACTAATAATACTCTTACCAGTAAATATAAATATAAATCCAGCAACTATTACTAGAAAAAGTAACTTTTTATGGCACATGTTAAGTCTATCACTGAAAACTCGTTAAGACATGACGGCACTGTTGCTGACATGCATCTGAACTCAGATTATAAGACAAATTTAAACAAAAGTAAGAGTTTATTTACAAGAATACGAAATCGAAGCTTGATCAAATTTCAATAACTTTTATCATCGATCATTAAATGTAAAAATATTCCTGTTACAATGTATGTACGTACTCGTAACATTGACAGCCTTTAAGAGACTGGTAATGGAATATTACCTGGGAGATATCAATGCTACATAGTTAACTTTGCTGCACTCGGTTAGGTAAAGGGGTTCCTCTAAGGTATGTATGTATGGAATATCTATAAGTTTTAGTTGTAGCTTAAGGTAGTAGAGCCACACTGATTTCAGCACGAGCGGGCCGGCTCGTCCGGGGCAGTACTACCCTCCCAGACGACCAACCTAAAGCGCCAGCATCCGTGTTATCGTGTTTTGTTGGTGAGTGCGAGACCGGAGGCCCATTGATGCAGGGCTTACAATTATCGTGATAACTATGTGAGGCTTACACTGCAACGATGACCGTCATGCCTTTTACGTCCCCAAGCGTGGCGTGTAAAAGCATCTCACTAGGCCGCTATAGTGTGGGTCACCACACTGCATTGTCTGCATTTACAATAAGTATGGTGACGCGAACTCTTTGGATTCTATTCATGCTTTCCATCAGGCAGAGTAGAGTCACTTTGGCAGGCTCTCTATAAAATAAAACAAAGGTGTTTTTTGTATATACTCGTATTTACACTATAATTTCCTTTTCCTATGCACTTCTAATACACCAGGCACTACTTTATAGTTTCCATCTCATGCTTTTGTTTCCATCCCATGGTTGCTTGTACGAGATTGCCAACGGGCGATAAGGCCGCCACTTGTACTTCCTTAGCTTTAAGTTACCTCTGTAATTAATCTGGTGTACAATAAAGTGATATATATTATTATTATATTATTATATTGTAATATTATAGAAGCGACTAAAATGACATGATCTTTCAATGTTATGGACTATTATAAGACGAATTACGAGACAAGTTTTAAGAAGTATGCAATGTGTACGAATCAAGAGGAATATTGTCTTTTAATGATATCAATGTGTGTCAGTGTAATAGAAAGTTTTCTTCTGTCTATGAGTTGTTATTTATATTGGTTATTGTTATCTATGAGCTGTTATTATTATGAGTTGGTATTATAATATTAAATTGATATAATTGGGTAGATGACTGTATCGTAAATAAATACCAATGTCCACTTCATTGAAACTAATATCGCGAAATATCTCGGTAAATATAATTAACATAGTTTTTTTTATTATTACGAATTTCATTCAAATATTCAGTCAAATATATTGTTCAATTGAGTAGTCTAAAGCAGTGACGTCACAATTTGATATGTATGTAGTACATTTTTCATACAAATTTGTAGTTTTGACAGATGATAAAGAGTAACTAATTTGACTAAGGTGTCATCTAGCCTATTATGCTAACATTTTAAGCAAGTAATCATGGTTCCAGTGATATTTTTATCTAGTTCCAGAATCTGTAGTGTTATAAATTAACTTTCTTTTGGTCGGCGCTTATCCCACGTGTATGTCGGTTATCACGGTAAAAAATGTCGTGTTACATGATAATAATGTTGTTTTCTTTCGTAAAAGTATTTAAGAATTCTTTTTCAAACAAACTCACATTCTTATTTTTAATATAGGTATCGTATTCTACCATTATTTTCTATTCTAGGAATACATAAATACTTGGTTGATAAAAGAATCAAAATTTTATTTAGAAGTAATAAAATTGGTAATATTTTGTTTTCTACCTCAAATTGTTCAACAAAAAACACGAATCTGAAACATTTTGTATTATTACATCCCACTTCGATATGTTTACTCGTCTTGTGTACATCGTTAAAAAAAAATCCAAAAGCATTCCTGTTCAAACGTAAGACGGCAAAATATTTTCTAATAAATTCAAGTTACTGATGAAAAAATTAAACATAAAAGACTCAAGTTATTTCTTATCTTGAATACCGTTCTTTGTCGATACCAAGAAAATACTCGTTATTGTTAAATGTTATAAATTCCTTTCGCAATATTTAAAAAACGACGTGTTTTTCAACGAACTTAAAAATGATTCAACATTCCCGATAGCATTGTCTTTCAAAATGATACGAAATATACTTTCAAATTGACGATACGCTATAGTTAACTAAATTCGGAATATTTATTTCGGAAATAAATGTATGAGTATTTAAAATTTCTTTCTTTGTATTTTATTTAAATTTAGTGCTCACATGTGACGTAATTTTATACCAAACTACGAAACGTATCGACCCGACACGATAATATAAAATATAAAACCGGAAAGAATAAATTAATCTGAATAGGAAGTGAAAGTGTTAATAGTCAATTTACAAAACGGGTTCAAAACTAATTTAATAAGTGATAAAAGCTAATTATATTACATTGTTTTGTTTGTTTAAGAGCTTGCCAAACTGACTCTACTCTGCCTGATGGATAGAATCCAAGAGTTGTGGTCACCATACTCACTACAAATGCAGACAATGCAATATGGTGACCCACATTATAGCGGCCTAGTAAAATACTGTTTCACGCTCCGCTTGAGGACGTAAACGGCATGACAGTCATTGTGACATTTACACACACACACTTTTGCCCACACTTACCACAACAACTGTCACCCTTGCATCAATGGGTCTCCGGTCTCGCATTCACCAACGAAACACGACAGCACGTATGCTGTCGTTTTAGATTGAACTTTTGTGGGAGGGTAGTATTGTCCCGGTGGAGCCACCCCGTTCGTGCTGAAATTAGCGTGACTCTACTACCTACCTACGCAAAGATACAGGATGTATTGACAATGCGTAAGTTGTCTTTTTTCTAAGCAATAAAAACATTAAAGTATACATCATAACGAAATATCAGAGACACATTACCGTGTATAATAATTTCTACATTTTTGTTTTCATTCAGCTTCTGCTTTACTGAATACGTTATTTGTACAAGTAATTTCAGTCCTAGTGAGCAGTACTTTTTTCTGAATGGAGAAAAATTTAAATATTTATGAAAAAGATCTGAACGGTACTACATCGTTTATTTTCGATAAACAATAATGATAACTTTGTGGAGGAATAGGTATCTTGTTCCCCTAACACAAAGGGAGCGACCTTCCGACCCAGCGAGGTGATCATGCCTGGTAGGCTGTGACGCTGCAATTAATATTGGGATGTTGTAAATTTGCTACTCGGCGTAAGATTTATATAGCGCGATACAGGATTAGTAGTTTCTCAATAGTTCGATGTGTTTTCGGTAGATGGCGCTGTGATATGTCTTTATTTATCCTGTATATGGTAGTCGCCGTCAACTGCCTTATTGGTCCAGCGGTATCTAACCGCCGATCAAAAGGTCTCCGATTTTCGGGTCGAGTCATGAATTGACATTAAGTTTTTCAGGTTACGGAAATACCTAATAACGGTACGGAGTTTAAGAGTTGGGATCTTAACCCCCGTACCTCTGAGAGCACCGTCCTGCGCCTGATCTCTCTCCGGTCGTGTCGTATAACCGTCCCATCGGATTGTGAGGGTGAGGGAACAAGGAGTGCATCTGTGTTTGCTCAACCGCTTGTGCCCTTTAATATCTCCAGTATAGTTGGCTGATCTCCGTTGAGACTGGCTGCTGTGGCTGAAATAAGCTAGGAGAATATCTTCACCATCATCATCATCATCATCACCAAATTTGCCAATCAGTAAGAGCATTACATTCTGACAATTTTAAGTTACAGTTGAATCATCTGTTTGTTTATCATCTAATTCTTCCTGAAAAGCATACTAAATAAAACCCAGAATCTTATTAAAGCGTAACCCTTGTTCCTCGCCCTGATGATGAAAGAAAAGGTACAACAAGTACTAAGCAACAATAAAAAAGTAAAGTGGTACCGCACAACGGCACTGACGTAACAACTTCTCATTATTCAAGCTCGCGCTTAGGACCAGGTCAAGAGCGCCTTTATACACATTATGACGTCGATCTCCTGTTTTTAGGTTACCTGAAGTGACGTCACTTGTTTTCTTATTTATTTTGGACAACTTGTTGTTACGAGCCTGGCTGTTTCTTGTGTCCATTTCGTGTATATTCAGGTCAATATATTCCTGGAGAACGCGTTGTTTCTATAGACAAACAGTCATTTTCACCCTCTTATTTCTATTTAAGGCAAGGATTAAAAAATCTCTTAGTAAGCACAATCTTCATTTTCTGATAAATTGTGTGTGTATGTGCATAATAAAGTGACTACATTCAACAATGCCTACAAATAGGTTCTCGTACATGGAGCCATCATTCAGCCATCCGATCGTCAGAATCCGTCATAAATCGTCTGTCACTGAGCCTGGGGCGGCTCAATCCGGTTATATCCGGTTGAAACCGACGACGTTAGTAACGCGAACTAAATTGATGATTGGTCGGTAGTCGCCGCCTCTGTCAGAATTATCGAGATATATCTGGTTTATTTTTTATAACAATTTAATGGCATCTTACATAAATCACCTCTGTTTCGCTGGAGGGTAGGCAGAGGCATACTAAACGCCAAATTATCGCCAATATTTTGTTTTCAATTAATAGGTAGCGAACCTATTACCGCTAATCAGCAATTTAGTAAATAACCTTTTTTTTGTATCAAGTTTGCAAAAAAGGTTTTAATAACATTTCTCCGTGTAAGAATGACTCCGAGACCCCGTGGTGGTTATGTCGGTGTTAAAGAGCTGTGCGTAATATGACAAGAGTAATATGACATTGCATGATAATTTTATACTGTTTATCTATACATGTGTTATGTTGTAAATCACGCTATACAGTTTTACAAGCTTCTAGTTAACCACGTAGATTGATGTCCAAACTTTAGGTCTAGGTAGTAGAGCTGATTTCAGCACGAGCGGGCCGGCTCGATCGGTGCCAGCATCCGTGTTGTCGTGTTTCGTTGGTGAGTGTGAGACCGGAGGCCCATTGGTGCAGGGGTGACAGTTATCGTGGTAACTGCGTAAACCTTACACTGTCACTATGACTGTCATGTCTTTTACATTCCCAAGAGGGGTGTGAAAAAGCATCTCACTAGGCCACCATAGGTCACCATACTGCGTTGCCAGCATTTGCAATGAGTATGGTGACCACAACTCTTGGATTCTATTCATGCTTTCCATCAGGCAGAGTAGAGTCACTTTAGCAGGCTCTCAAGATAGAAAAAAAAAGGTCTCTTCAATTCCGTGCTTTACCCAATTCCAGGGAAGGTTTTTTATTTGGATGTATCTTAACATAGATATAACGGGTGTATCATAAAACTCAAGACGTAAATCAAGATTTTTACTGAACCAACGTTATCACATACTTACAAGTGTAAACTTAAGTTTGTGTATTTAAATTACCAATCTAATCTTTGTTACATTCATATGTAACATAAAATATTGTTATATTCATCAATATTCCTGTCGTATTTTATGCAAAACACGCGCCAGTCCGGTCAAACTTTGTGCACGCAACGTGACCATACCTTGCTGAATTCAGCATTATTAATTAATAGTTGTGTCGTGTAGCATAAATAAGTGTAAGTTTAAAAGCTTTAATGTTCAATTGTTTAAGTTTTCATTAAAAACAAGTCTTACATATATAATATAACATCAAACACCGCATACTCCTGGCTCCCTCGTCCCAGAGGAGCCAGAGATCCGAAGGGATTTTCCACCCCGACAACAAAAAAAAAGGTGTATTAAGCTGTATGATCGAAGATATCGCTTTCACGCTCCCTTATCTTTGCAGAAATGTTGTCCTGTGTACTTTTCTCTTGCTGCTTACAATTTTTTTATTATTACAAACTTTGTGGCCAGTATTATTTATCTAAAAACATTAATAATCTTAATACATTAAGCAAAGTCGATTTAGTTTCACCATTTAAAACTCAAAAACATTTGAACAGATTCTTATAATCTTTGATTTATTGCCTTTATCTCAGCCTCGAACTGAAAAAAATTGAGTTCAGAAAGAGAGAAAATGATATACAGAAAATTCATTAATAAAAAGTACATCTAAAACACAGATAAAGTACGAAGAAAATTTAGTAGTTTAATAAAACTCGTATCACATTCAAAATCTCTCGTCTCAACATCTTCCAATTATTATACATACATAAAGTGAATAGTCAAAGTAAATACTTTACTAACCAAAGTGAAAGACATAAAGTTATTTATTGTAAATAACATAAAACAACAAACCATCTCAGTCCAGAGTAATATCTTTCCTCACCCCTTCGCAGTCAACGCGGTAATAAAGAAATCGTTGTTGTCATAATTTTTCAGGCGTCAATAAAAGCATCGAGCCACAAAATAACATGGGAAATAAAATGAAATATAAGCAAAGTTTAAGTAAATGTGCGGCTCGAATGTTTGACAAATGTGCCCCGGGGTGGTACATTTGTCAGGAGCATCACGAAAGTATAAGCTTGACTCTCGGGAACACTCGTGTTTGTAGTTCGAGAGGTGGACGTAGTTATTTAAGAATATAAAACTTAAGTCATCTGAACATTGCATCGTCTGCATTTGCAAGAACTATTGTTACCATAACTATAGAATTCTACTCATGCTTTCTACCTGAGAGAGAGTAGTCTGGTCTTGAGGACTGCCGACAGAAGTGAAAACTTAAACAATTGTTGTTTTTGGATTTACAAATTATTCGTTTGACCTCAAATCAAATTTTGTTGACATCTTTTATGTATACTGACTCGTGTGCAGTAGTAAGTACATACATATGTATATTTATGCATTCATAGCTGACTCAAGCGTCTACACGTTGCGTCACCATGTCGATGACGACTTACATGAATGTGATGTACTCTTCGTAGCGGATTTTGGCCACGGTGGTTAGTCTCTCAGCGAACCATGCAGGCGATATTTATAGTGCACAAGTGTGTTTGCAAATTCAAGTGCACTCTGTTCCCTCACTCTCACAATCCGATGGGACGGCAAAGTTATAATAATACAGTATGATATTTGCAGTAAAAATAAATTAACTAAATAAAATAAAACTATAACATAAATGAGTTCTGAATTAATTTCAAAGCCGTTTATTAAGTCTTTTATGGCTCAGAATAGTCAACGAAGAGACGGATCACATAGTGGTGACTAACTTACTACAAAACCAATTCTCCTCCCCCTCTTTGGGTTCATATAAGCTCATTTACTCAGTGCCAACTTATGAAAGAACTACATAACATCACTTTTTCTGCAAGACTCTGGTCAAGTCTTTCCTTTATCATTTTCCTACTTTACACTGTTCTCTGCATAAAACAAAGGATATGAAAACAACAAATCTTATTTTAAATATTAATAAAAAGTCATTGATTGATATTAGAAAAAAAATAAAATAATTCTGAAATATATCTCAATATTTTTCTTGATGAAATCGTTCACGACCTCTACGACTACATTTTCAAAAGCCCTCGAAATAAATTGGTAAAAATTCGTGCACATGTTCTTCAGTCTTATTCTTGTGTCGCTCGAGATCTGCTGAACATAGGGGCAGCTTGTACTAAAACGTTTTTGATTCGAAAGTTTTCGCCATCTTTATACTAATATTTGAAATTGTTATAAGAAGACACCTCTTAGTGGGTTTTAAAATTATTTAATCAGTATAAATAAGACTAGTCTTGGTCCTAATAGGGATTCCCATCAGTGAATAAACCGGGCTATTATATCAGAATATACATTGTCAATCAAACATCATCTTTATTTTTTTTTCTTATTTAAAAGCACATCACCAGCACTAGGAATAAATCACGGGGGACTTTACAAACATACAAGAGACGGACACAAAGAACACCCAGACTCAGAACAACAATTTGTGGATCACACAAAGTGTTGTCCCATATGAGGTTTGAACCCACAACACTCAGCGCAGTAGAGAGCGGCGTGGCGACGGCTTAAAGCACAAGGCCAACCGTGCAGCCATTTAGTTATAAACTTTATGCACTACATTTCAGTTCATCGGCAGACTGTGTTCCAAAGGTAACTCTTCTAGTCAATCTTATGCTGGTGAAGAAACTTTGTAAGAGAAGTTTGTGTACAAAAGTTAGGTATATAGTAGGTAAACATAAGTACACATAAACATACAACAGAACACATTATAAACACAAATATTAACATACATACATATATACATACACAGAAAGACATTAACATACGAGTATATATTATATTTTTACACTATAAATACCGGAGTATACGGTATGCTATGGATTAAATGATTCTGTCAGTTCATTGAGGAGATCATGAACTTTTTTTTGAATGTAAATTGGTTTGGAGACATCCTGTCCCATTTCGAACGCAAGCGCATTCCACTTTAGTACTGCTTAAACAATGAACTTGCCCGTGTGGTGACGGATTAAGAATACATAGTGTTACCACCCCTATTCAACCTGTGGGTGTCGTAAAAGGCGACTAAGGCGACCAAGTATACAAGACAACATCGTTACAAAGAAAAGGAAAAATTGAAACAAACCCTATTCCAACCCGTCTGGCCACCGTGGAATAGTAGGCTAAGATCTCCTTGCTAGAGGCCTACGTCCAGCAGTGGACTGTAAAAGGCTGTTGATGGAACAATGAACTGTTTACAAAGTCGATTTCTGTCGTAGTTAGAGTACAGGTAACGGAAATACGGAGCAAGGTAAGTAGGTAAGAATAGCACATTGCGAAAAAAAATAGAGAGTTAAGTGCTCACTGATTGTGCCGTTGGCGATTTGGTAACCATTTTAACTGGGAACACAAAGCAGACAGATGGTCATACTTCCAAAGATTGAAAATGTATCTAATGCAGTTATTGAGTAGGTGGTCAAGCTTATTAAAGAGGTCTGTATTCAGGTCGAAATAACACATCATCAAAGACGATTATTGGAATTATTAAGGACTGCATGAGTGCAACTTTAATTTTCGAAAGCAGAAAGTTTCTGAGACGATATAATGTTCCAGGTTGCCAGTTACTTTCTGACTCGCGCTAGATACCTGAGCTCTGGTTGAGTTTAAGTCGATAATTGAAAAATCGAGGTTTTATTCAATTTACTGCAGTATACGTTAGCTGACTACTATGATTGCCTAGTATTTGGTTGCATTAACTAATAGTCAAAATCTCACTGAACCAGATTTTATGATCGCTAGATACTTGTTAAACTTATCAGTAGCCTGCGTCACGTCCTCCACCCTTGCCGTCTCTCTTGTAACATACAATAGTCAATATCCTTTCTTACAATAGTCCACTGTTACACATAAGCCTCATCAGGAAGGAGGTTTTGGCCAGCTATACCAAGTTAAACAGACGATTTGATATGGAATATATATTTTAGTTATTTATCAGTGTTGGTACCCAATCGGCATAATTTTATCCTCATTCGTATTTTAAATTGTTTGCAAACATTTCATTGCTTCAGATCCGAAATTACTTCATAATTATTTATAAACAAATGAGCATTCATTTCCATTACACTTTACAAAATATGTATCTTAACAAATTACATTCACAAACATGTCTCCGTCAATAAACATTCGTGTATTGCCGTCAACAGTACCATCGGAAATCATATCGAGTATCGAACAAATTACACGCCTCTGTTCGTTCGAGTGTGAAAAGTAAAATAAATTCGCGTTGAAATAAAATTTACGAGGCACGCCATCTCGTGTCAAAGCTCGGAGCTCCCGGACTATACCACGGTTGATTTAGCAATGCCTCCTCGTCCTACTAATTTGACTAGCCCCGTCTTTAAAACACAGATGCTAATATTTTGGAGAAGACAACAAGAAGAATTCTTAATATAACCTTGCTTATTTTTTATTAGGTAGTAGAGTCACGCTGATTTCAGCACGAATAGGCTGGCTCGACCGGAGTAGCACTACCCTCACACAAAGGACCAACCTAAAACGACAGCATCTGTGATGTGTTTCGTTGGTGAGTGTGAGACCGGAGGCCCATTAATGCAGGGGTGACAGTTATCGT